>CAXIVR010000005.1:2102826-3302826 GCA_964035755.1 Teleogryllus oceanicus
GAATATACATAACAATTCTGCTTAGAAAGAGTTAATTACATCACCGCCATAACAAATCACTAATTTAATAATTAGAGACCAGGAACTTCTATATCCAAAAGATTATCCGAGTTAATCTGCACTGATTTTGAAAAAGTGGATGACTTGAAAAGTGATTGATACTGATTATGGGTATTCAATTAAAAGTGAACATCGGGTCATGCGGAACTCATGAATGTAAATACCGCTGTAATAATGAATTATTTTTCTTGTGGGTTGCCATAGCAATTTCGTTTGATTTTCTATGAACAGAAATACACAAAATTGTGATTTATCATGAGGGAAAATAATCGAAATATCCAAGATTATGTCTCAAGGCAGAACTGGTGAGTGAAGTGAAAATGAAACACAAAAATATGTGATGTAATATAATGAGATAAGTATTAGCGGTTTACATGGTTATCCGCCACGGTTGAAATTACAATATGCTGTTTGTGTTTTAAAGCAATTTAGGCTAATTTCTTCTTCTGTTACAGAAACTACCACAATGAAGATCTATGAGAAACGTAATCATGCAATTATTTAAGGGAACCTGATGTAAAATAATAACTATACTGTAAACAGACATTGTCTGCCAAGTACAGTAAAAAAGCCAACATGAACATGAGCAATTAAAACATTTTACATCACTTAAGTCTGAAGGTGGGGCCTGGGGCAGGCAGGAAGAGAAATCTTGAAATCCTCTAAGAAGTACAACTGTACGTATTTTGGTAAACAAATGAACGTTTAAAGCGATCCATTCCACTCGTAATGACGCACTACTTGTTTCAGAATCAGTCAAAATGGCGGACGAAGAAGAGCCAGTGGAAGGAGGCGAAGTAAGATGCACGTCTCTGATGGGTACGTGTGGTTGGCGCGGGCGGGGCGTGACGCGGTGCGCTCGCTTTGCAGGAGGAGGCGCCGGAGGGCGAAGGCGAGGGGGAGGCGGAAGGCGAAGGAGGAGGTGACGAAGGCGGAGGGGAAGAGGAGGGCGCCGCCGGCGACCAACCGGACGACAAGAAGAAGGAAGGGGACGAGGAGGACGAGATGGGCTCCGAGGAGGACAGCGACCTCGAAGGCGAGGAGAGCAGCGAGGCCATCGCCATGGCGGTGAGAGCCCCCCCTCCAGCCCTCCCATATAGCAAACGGTTTATTTTTATACAACTAAATAGTACAGCGAGGAAATAGTATATCAAGTAAATAAGTACAGGATCAAGAGAAATTACATTGCACACTTCCAACTATAACACGATGAACACTCGTTTTCTACGACGAATTTTCCTCACTTTTCCACCAGGAGGATTGGCTCAGTGCATCAACTGATGTCACTGCAGTGCCTCTGACCTGGAGGTCCTAGGTTCGAGCCCCGACAGTGGCAAGAATTTCGACACTAGCTTGTCAGCCAGATCGAAATCAGTCGCTGTCTGGAGGAGAATTATAGCGGCCGACTGCTCCGATCGGTAGTTTTCCGTGGTTTGTCCGGTCAACACCAGGCGAATGCTGAAGTGGTTCCCTAAACAAACGGTCCACGTACTGCGCGCGATTTTTCCTCCATTTTCGTTGTCCTATTTCACCCCTACACACACTAACATACACTACACTACACACATGTCGGGAGCTGAGCTGTCCGGGTGAAGCGGTGCCTCGCTGGTGGGAGATACCTGGTTGGGGAAAGCCCGCTACCGACAGTAGGTCGCCATTTACGAGGGGAGATCACCGCCACCTCCCGATGAGAAAACATGCAGTACACTTACGGGAGTAATGATCTCAGTAGTTGACGAGCCCGGAATCACTAACAACCAACCATCCTCATTTTTCCAGAATACGCATGTAATTTCCATACTTTTCCATGACAAAATTTGTGAAGTATTTCAGGGAATTAATTAAAATATTAATTAAACATTACTTTGATATCAAAACACTGTGGATGACTGAGCCTTATTCGCCTTTGCATTCCATATCCTCATGCACTAACACATTGTGAGAGACAGATGCCCTTCGATTCAAATCACATAGTAACTTTCTTTCTCTATTTTTCAGCTCTAAGATTGTAGCGTAAAAATTCAAAAATTTAAAATATTTGTTTAACTAAGGTATTAGCCGCTTGTGTTCTCTACATAGTGCATAGTTCTGTGATGTACTTCCCAAGTACTCCCAAAGCGCAGTTATTTTGTAGGAGTGTGAGGTATTATAAGAGTATAAAAATTCAGAACATTTGGGAGAAAGAAAGAAAAAAATGGCGAGACAGTAGGATACATTGACATAAATCTTTACGGCTGGCGAGTAAACATTTATAAGAAGTCGTTTCTCTTACTGCAAAAGTAGCTTTACAATGGAACCTAGCAGTTCTATGCTATACACGTAGTTCCCCGTAGCCCATCGCTTGTGCCTGTGGTCGCCTTCGCAGCCGAGCTGACGCGCGCCTCGCCTGTTGCCATGACAACGTTCCTCATCCAATAAAGAAAGAGCAGATTGTTTTGTCCAGCTTTGGAGTTGGCTTGGCACGAGGCTCTCGCGCGTCTGGCCTCCTGCGAAGGCGTGTTGCGGTCATAGACAGTGGTGCCCTTTGGTTGCGAAGAATCCATAGCAGTTGAAGTACTCCAACTGACACAATAACATCTTTATTGGATGTGCCGTTTTCGCGAAGTGTTCTTAAAAAGAGAAACATTAAATCTAAATCTTCATTTGGAATGCCGCCAATAACACTTTACCAGTAAACCAAAGCATTGACTTTCAATTTCATAATATGATTCCTTGCCTGAATTTGTCTGGGCCTCCCAAGTTATCAATCCACCGTCCGTCACTGCTTTTTGATATTTCGTTCACTTCACTTTACAAGAAAATGTAATAAACAGATGTAAAAACGTAGCAGTCACCGAAATGCACTCCCAAGCCCCCCCCCCTGGCGAGGCAAGCGGGGGCGAGGTGTCGCGCCGGTTGCCAGCTGAAGCGTTCGTTCCTCTCCCGCGCCAAGACGCGCCGCTATTCGCCACGAAAAACTTATTGACGAGAAGGTGCCGAGGGTTGCGTCATCGGCTGGAATGATTCTTGGCATTTACGTACTCTTGAACTTAGTACACTTATGTACACATTATCGTACATACGTACTCTTGAGTACAATTACGTACACAGACAAGTTGAAGCAGGTCGTTTAATGATTGTGAGACAAGAAAATTTATGTTTTTCTATTTTCTTCGGGGTACGACCACTTTCTGCACTGACTAAAAGTTAAATTTGCCACTGTCTAGAAGAGAATTTTAGCAGCCGACTGCACTGATCGGTAGTTTTCCGTGGTTTAATCCATCAATATTAGGCGAATGCAGGTGTAGTGCCCTACAAACGGGTCACTGACAACAAATTTTCCTTCGTCTTCCTTGGTACACACACACACGTCGGGAGAACCGAATTAGTTGGCTCAGGGCATCAACTGATGCCACTGCAGTGCCTCTGAGTGGGAGGTCCCTGAGCTGGAGTCCCGACGATGGCAGAATTTTCAATACCACTTATATAGCTATGTCGAATTCAACCGCAGTCTGAAGGAGAAATCTAACGACCGGCTGCTCTGATGGGTAGTTTTTCGTGGTTTCTCCGATCAACACCAGGCGAATGCCGGAGCAGGACCCTAACAAACGGGCCACGGACCGCACGCGATCTTTCCCTCCTCTACCTTGTCCTATCCTCACTTCTTACACCCACACATTAACATGCACTGCACTAGCGCACATGCCGGTCGGGGACTCGTGCGCAGATGATGGAGAAGCTGCTGGTGAAGGCGACGGACCCCATCGCGCGCCGCCTCTCGCAGCTGAGCGAGCAGCCCTGCTCCGACGACCGCATCCTCGAGGAGCTGCTGCACTCCTCCAACATGGCCTACCAGCGCGCCGCCAAGATCGACGAGATCAAGGCCGCCATCAAGGACTGGGAGCGGGTGACGCACTCTTCTCTATTCCTTTACATTTAGGCTATTCTCCTTAACCCTTTCACTCCCAGGTTTCATGCTCGCCATCAAGGACTGGGAGCAGGTGAAGTACTTTTTATTCCTTTACATTTAGGCTAGGCTAGGCTATTCTCCTTAACCCTTTCACTCCCAGGTTTCATGCTCGATTTAAGTACATCAACCTTTTGAGGCGATAATTTTAGTCTTTTAGATTTATGTTGTTAGATTATTCTCCTTAATCCTTTCACTCCAAGGTTTAATGCTCGATTTAAGTACATCAACCTTTTGAGGCGATAGAATGTTTGAAGTAAAAACTTGCATTTTTTCCAATTAATTATAAACAAATGGAGAAGTTGAAAACAAATTGATATATAGGAGCTCACGGAAATGAATTGAACAAGGGAAAACAATACACCGGCAGCAGCTCCCATAGCAACTGCTGGCAATGCGAAGCGAACGTAAGGCGCATGCGCTGTGCAGAGCAAGACCAAGGAGGCGAGAAGCCGCCAGCTGCGCGAGTTCGACTCCATCGCGCGCAAGATCGACCGCCTGTGCGCGCTCACCGACAAGTACAGGTACGCGCACGCGCACCGCACGCGTCTCCGCTGCGGAACCTTGCTGCTGAGAGCGCTAGCAACAAAGAAAATATGTTGCTAGAGCAGCTGGTAACAAAAGAAAACGTAAGGCGCGTACCGAGTCCCTGCAATTCCGTGAACGGAGAGTTCAGCACCCAGGATAAATTGAAAGGGGGCGCTGCCGTCATTGTGGTGGATGATTTGCGCGCGGGTTTTTGAAATCTGACTCTGCAATTGCGCTTGTTTTCATCATTATCTTCGTTTTGGGATACGTATAACAGAAATAAAATATGAAATGAAAAGCCAAAATAATAGCTGTATAAGGATAATATTTATTTAATGACATGTTTTCTATACAGCTGCCATTTTACTTTAACAATACAGCTATGCAAGTTTTCACACGAAAGGTCTTCAACATTTACATATAACTACTCGTTAAAGAGCAACAAAATGTAATATTTCGTTCTGAAGAGTCAAACTGTGTGAACTTGAACAGTGATTTTGAATTTGGAATAATGAATTTCTTTATTACTCACACTATATCACGCATATTTTCATACAGTTAAATAATACACACACTGAAAAGAACATATCATTAATCTAAACAATTAACTTACTATCACAGTCGCGACGCTGTTATGAGTACAAACATTTCACTACGATGGCGACCTTCAAATTATTCGCGACAAGCGCTCTAAGTGAATCTAGTCTAATTCTATTTCCACGTCCATCACCACAATCATAAGAGATGCTGAAAGCTCTGTCCCCTTCACCTGATTCCCAATGGTCCGGTTGCTACCAACATAAATGCAATTTGTAATAGGAGGCCCTGACTCGGCTCGATGCGGAGAGACTTTCCTGGTGCACTATATTCTTAAAATCGATTATATTGATATTCTTGGGCAAGACATCCTTCGGCGCTGGACGGTTGACAACAGCTCTGACTTCGCTTTATCGAATTCGTGATATCTTAGAATGCGAGATAATACGTATATCGTGATACCTGCGAGTGATTTTTAATTTTGAAAAAAATATATTTTCAAACATTGATACAACTTGAAAAATTGAAAAAGAGAATTTACGATAAAAACCTAAATGGATTAATGAATGATGAAAGTGAAATGTGACGCGTTAGGTTTCATTGGCCCCTCGAACTGTTTGGGCGCCGGCTGCATCCCCTCCAATCTCGGGCCTTCTCGGTCGCACGAAAGGAAAATAACTACAACTGCAGTTGGGGAAGGTGGGAAAATTTGAGACGAAAGAGGGATGAAAGCGAATGATGAGCAGACAGAGATAGAGAGAGCGTGAGTGAGAGAGAGATGGTGAACGAGAGTGGGACAGAGACAGGGAGGAGAGGGCGAGTGAGGGCGGTGAGAGCGAGTAGGCCAAGATGCTTGGGCGATGGCGACAGCTGCTTGTCATTTTTTGTACCTCTTCCGTTTGCACTGTGGAATTGTTAAGGCGGCGCTCATCTCCAGTCGCGTTGACGGAAGCCGACTGCCCGGCGCGGCGGTCTAGCTAGACGCGTTAATGAGGTTTTTCCAACCGACAGCCGGTTGCCCATTACGACCCGATGAGACCCATATTCGACCATACACTAGACACCAGCACACTTGCGGACTCCTCCGATGTGGGGTCCGCAGAACGCGAGGCCCTCCGCGACAACACTTACATGAAAGACAAGGGACAAACAGCCATGGCCAAGGCGAGACTCGAACTCGCGACCCTTCGGTCCGAAGCGCTGAGTCGGTACACGCTCTTAGCCCCATCGGCCATCCCGGTCGGCAAATCCAGACATTCCCGCAGCATTTTGAAAGCACGGGTTGTGATGACTGAAACGGGTTCGTTGAATACTTTGAAAATAGAATAGAATTGAATTGAATTGAATTTGCCTTATTTTACGTGGCGAGACTCAGGCCATGAGCTCCGTCTGACCACGCAAATTTCGTTACACTCCTATCACCAATCACGGGAGAAAGAAGGTATTACTTGGGCGACGAAACAGGCGATTTGAATTTAACTCAGAGGCGTCATTTAGGCTTGAGGATCTTTTACATGCAGTAAATGTACTAACATGGGACAGCCGGCTTTACTTCCCCTCCGAAGGAAGGCGTACGAAGGATTTTTTCGCCCTTAAAAATCCACGGCTTCGATCGGGTTTGAACCCGCAAACTTGGGTATAGCAGTCCGATACGCTAACCGCTACACCATCGCCGCCGCTCTCTAGACTAAGACTACGAGACTCTCTAGATTACGAGTTCCACAATTGTTGCAATTGTTCATGTGAAAAGCTCCGACGCCAACTCGCGAACATCCATTTTGCAAAAGGCCGCCCTTAGGCCTCACGGTGCTCGAAGACTTAAAGGGCTGGGGATCAGAAGCACACTAGTGGTTTTCAACAGCAAGAATACTGCTAAACAAAAGCACGCGAAATGATTTAACGATAAGTAGCATTCACGCAGATCAAGAACAAAAAATAAAATACTTTCGTATAATACTGCAATAGATTAAATATTTTAACAAAAAGTATTCAATTATAACATTGTAACGTACAGTGTTCTTTACAACATAATACAGTGTAAATGAATGTGCGGGACAACAATTCTTTACAAGACAATAATATCAAAAAAGCTCCTCTTTCATAGCGCAGCACTGAATTGAACGGCGGGCCGCCTCTTCATGGAGCCTTTCTGTCGTAAGCAGTGATCCACTGAGTTCGAGAATTAGTCGGTATGCACAGAATGAGTATAGGCGGAGAGAAAAATCAAATATTTGTTTGTTTTTTTTCAAAAACGAAACTGATTCACTGTTTGGATCTTTCCCAGAGTTTCCTGGGTTTCTAACGAAACCATAGATACCCTCTCATGGCCGGAGCCTGCATAGTTTTATTTCACTTTCTGCGTGCGTTGGAAAATGTTAACGTAATATGTATACAATTAATCGGAGGAACTATTTTCTTTTGCTGCCGTCTGTACCACCGGTCGCACCCCCTCTGTCTTGGGCAGGGTCGCGAACACGAGTTCCTGCCGGGGCAACCGCCCAATATTTTGCTACGACAAATTGAAGGGGTCAACGCAGTGGTGGTCTAAGCCGAATTTTAAGAAAACGAAAAAAATCATGAGGAAGTTACATAATTGTGGTTAGAAAGCACTGTGAAGAGAAAAAATAATGACTTTGGTCTTAACTTTATAGAGGAACACTGATCAAACCAACAATATTTGAAGATGGTCATCCATCTTATATGACGAATGGTGTCAATAACTCTACTCACTATGGCGCTTGGCTCTTCAACTGAAAGAGGCGAAGCGACAAGAGCACAAGGCGCGCACCGGCGCAGCTCAGCGCTCAGCAAGTGGAGCGAATGCGAGGGCTCCTACTGGCACCCCGCGAACACCATTCCTTGAAAAAAAGTTTTCTGCGTTATGATTAATCTTTTGCACAAACACTTGCTCCCTCGCACTCGACCGTCCTGCGCTCGTTCACGGTGGAATGGATCATATTCGTTTGTCAGAGCAACGGCCCCTCACGGCTCCTCTTGAAATCAACATGTGCCATGTTCATTCGCCGAGATTGGACCCGACTAGAATACCCGTAGTAAGAGATAGTGCTAGGTGAAGTCGAAAGTATTCATTACACAAGGTAGTACAATTACGAAAAGAAGTTTTTTGCGCTCTGATTAATCTTTTGCGCAAACATTCGCTCGCTGGTTGACGTTCGTATGTCAGAGCAACGGCCCCTCACAGCTTCTCTTCGCTTCTTTTGAAACGAATAAGTGATTTGTACATTCGCTGAAACAGCACTCGACTAGAGTACCCAATGTAAGACAGCGTTCAGATATAAATTAAGTGGAAAGCGTTCATTACATACGGTAAAATGTATAAAAATCGCTTTTCAAGCCGATGCGTAGTCTCGCCAGCCATGGGTAAAGCCTGTTTTACACGGTCATTTTTTCATCATTTCCCGTCGATACGGAGCAGACTGGATGTAATTTGTACGAAAAAATGAAGCATGCTTCATTTTTCCGTACAGATTTCATCCAGTTTGACTACAGCGTCCCTGGTGTCTCTTTATGGAACTTTCTTCGATTGCGTGAGTTCTCCGGCAGGAAGTATATTTATCTGGTGCGTAGCGTGGGCACGTGTTGTTTGTGATATTGAGTCTTTGCGTTCAGTGATCCCTCTCGCAAATAAAACCACAATACCTCACACATCTTTCTACTCCTTACTCTGCGAATTCGTAACTATCTGATCATTCTTCCCGCTAATTTAATTTGTTTCTGTAAATCCGATGTTCAACTGTTAAACTTCCAGCGCTTTTTGCGGCGTTTGGAGGAAGTATTTTCATCACGATTACGTACAGACCAGAAATGACCGTGTAAAACGTTGGAATCACGTTCATCCAGTTTCGGTACGCATAGAACCGAACGTCCTTTTTCCATCCAGTTTCTGTACAGAAAAATGATGAAAAAATGACCGTGTAAAACAGGCTTAATAGATTACCGCGACCTGTGTGCGTGTGTGTGCAGCTCTGAGGACTTCCTGCCGCGCATCAAGCGCGAGTCGATCGCGGCGGCGGTGGGCAAGCGGCTGTCGGAGCTGCTGGACATGATGGAGAAGGAGCTGCTGATGGCGCCCGAGCACACGTGCTGCGCCTACTGCTCGCAGGAGGCCACGCTGCCCAAGGTGGTGGTGTGCGGGCCCAAGGACCACGTGCCCATGATCGTCTTCTGCGACCCGGGCGGCAAGAAGCTGGGCCAGCCCAAGGGCTGCGAGCCCGGCCTCTGCACCAAAGGGGTAAGAAGCAAACGTTTCGAGTTGCGAGTGCAACAAAACGTCCGTACATATTTCCCTATACTTTGTGTACATCTTTTTAAGCACATCCATATACGTGTTTTTGGCAATAATTCAATGAAAATGAAAAAAAGTACATATAGAGACTATTAATAAACGAATGCAGAAAGTCGATAATCCGGTTTAGTTAGGACTGGACCACTTTCGAATCATCAAAATAAAATTTAGAAAATGAACAATTAGAATGGCCTGTTCATAAAAAGATCATCTAATAGTTCTTAAAAATGGTTCGTAATGTGTTCATAATTCACTCTATGATTACACAAGTGGAGCAGATGAAAACAAATATTAATGAAATAAAATTTTTAATTCCAGGAACAGTAGAGTATATATGTCTAAGGTATGACCTAATTTTGTATAATCAATAGTTTTGATTAAATTATTAAGACGTGACAGCACGTTTAGTATAATAGTGTTCACTTCATGAGACATTTGTTCGCCAGATTCGAATAGTCGGTTGTCTGGATTTTTGACACTATTGAACAATTATTTTGTTTTATAGCAATAATTCCGCAGGAATACTTTGCTTCTATTGGTTTACTAATATGGGAGGAATATTTAAAATCCATTTTTTAATTTTTCGTCATTAAGATACTGAACATTTTCTTTTTATATTTGTTTCATTAACGATTTAATTTCATTACTATATACGAGTGGCGTCTTCTAGGATATTTTTATATTAAGAACATCCATGCGACTGGCTCGTCCATAGTAAGGTTCGTGAAAAATATCGACAGAAATATTTTTTTTGTTGCATTACAATATAAAGTTTAATTATCGTCAATATTATAAAGCAAATATTGGTTCCGTAATCGCCTCTGTGTGTGGCTTTGATCACGCTGAATGAACTGTTTTTACTTACCGCAATGACATTTAGCAGCGTTTTAAATAAGAAATGATTGTTAAATGCCAATAATGGAACTGTTAGTGTTCTGTTGCTTTTGATATACGGACAGCGAGAATAAGATACGGGCGATAAAGGAGTTTTATCTGCGTTAATTTGCCTCACAGTATTCGATGAGCAACTTGGAAATTGTGAGGGGATGAGAATGCGAAAACTGACATATAGAAATTTGAAATTATTTTGTAATTAACTTGGGTAAGTTTGTGTCATGTGAGTTATATTGCCAAAGTAGCTTGTATGAGGTGAAAAAAAAATTGGATTTTTAAGAGTTGGTACCCTGGAAGGACGAGCCGAATCACGATCTGAGGAATTGTTTGGTTGCAGGGGGACGTGAAGATCCAAGTGCCCAAGGGACCGCAGTTCGCCACCAGGAAAGAGTGCCAGTGAGTATTACGAACATTAAAAGGAGAAGGGAGAAGTTTATTTCCCCATAACTACATCGTATTATGTAATAGTTTTGCGTATACTCACCTTTTTTCGATCACCGGAAAACACTTTCTGACGTTATGCGTGTAATAATTGTAGAAAACATGACTTCTTCAACTCCGATCATTCATACACGTCTATTCTCATCCTTATCACTTTGTTTAGAAAAGAGGTTTAGAGAAATGACCGTCTCAATAAATCGCCTGCAATGTGTAAATCGACTTAATGTTTGTTCTATGCCCGTCTTGGACAACCACGACAGGAATTTTTTCTCCGTTTAAGTCCATTGGTTTATTTGTACGCGTATAGCTAATGGTGTATATTTTCCGTTCACTCTAACGGAAATCCTGATGGAAATAAATACACGTGTACTCTGATGTTTCCCTTTGGTTGGCAGTACGAGATTTTATGTAGGTCCCTTTGAAAATGAACAAATAGAAGGACCTGTATACCAGAATATACGTATAAAGTAATGCAGGATTACTCCAATAGCGCTCAACACCCAACAAGGCGTTGGGCGATGCGTTGCGTCAACAAATGACAAAAAAAAGAAAAGGAATATAAACTGTGTCTGCCTGTCAAGGAGATGTTCCCCCGGACGGTTAATAAATGTGTATCTATAGATCTATATCTGCTTAGACGCGTTTGTTCAAATACCAGTGGTGGCTCGTGGTCATGCCATTAAGATGTGCAATCATTAGGTTCTCTTCTTTCTCCCTTCCTCCCATCCTCTCTCTCTGCTTCTCCCTCCTTCCCTCTCTCTGCCCCCCCCTCTCTCTCCTCTCTCTCTCTCTCTCTCTCGCAGACACACACATTACATGCATGCATTTACACTCTTTAACATAAATAATAACAAACAGAAATAATCACATCAAGTCAGTTTACTTGCCGAACAGTACCTTTCGTCAGCAGTGAGGTTTGTCCGCTTTTATTTTCACAACTCTCGCTGCCATTTCGCTCGGCATGGATCTACTACTAGGGTCTATTTACTACCAGGGTCGGCTCCGCACGTTCCAGAACGCAGAGTCCATTGGACATTCGCTTCTTTTCAGAAACGTTTCTGTGACTTTCGTTGGTCATTAGTTTCTTGCGTTTAATATTTTCAACGCGATTCATTATTAGTTGCACGAATATCCTTGACGAACTCTCTAACTTCAGTTTTCCAAAACTCATTAAAACATAGCCTAATATATACGTTTACAAAATACACTTGGGTTTTGAATAATTCGGAATGGTTTTGTAATTGGAACTGCATTCACTCACTTTAGAACACATGAGAATATGCATATAATATTCTATTAACATTCTTATGAAAGCAACCTTGCGCAGCAATGCGTTCGCGTTTCGCGCGCTTGCGAAGAACTGCTATTTTGGAAGGGATCGGAGCTCGTTTAAGAGGAGAGATATCTCAAAATTTCTTCGTTCAATGTCACACTTACTTCTCTTAAAGGCTTGTGCTAGCCGAGTGTTATATCCTCGAGTCATGTCATGGCGGAGATCGCCATTACGTCTGCACTCGTCGTCCGAGTGCTGCATCCGTCCACAAGCCGCCGTCGTCCTCCCTCTGCCCCCTCCACAGCCCGCGACGCCCCTTCCGCGTTCGCATTTCCAGAGCGTGCTCTGGCTGGCAATCGCAGCTGTGAAGTGCCATGTTTTGTAAACGCTCTGAGAGGAGTTGATGTCTAAGAGATGCGAGCGGCGGTGCGCAGGCGCTTCCACGGGCCGGAGGACATCGCGGCGCTGGGCGGCGCCAACGCGCTCATCGACCAGGTCAACTTCATGGGCGACGAGATCAAGAAGCTGCGCCTCGAGAACATGAAGCTGGCGCAGCAGGTGCAGCAGCTCAACAAGTTCCAGGTCCGTGAGTTGCTATCAAGGGCGTTTTAACGGTTCGATTGTTCGAGTGGAGAGAAAATGCCCAAGGGCCTTTGGGCCGAGATCATTAGGAGCAGTTAATGCGTGTGGTACATACTTATTTGTTTACCTAATTTTGTTCATTCAGATTTACTAATTAACTAGATGTTAACTTGACTGTAGTTTCATATTTCTCTCCCATAATTCCCTTTCACAATTCTCTCATAATTCCCACCGTCAGGAACATTCAACATCATTAAAATGTTTTTATGTTTCCCTCGTAACCACGCTCGTATGGATCCAGGTAAGAAACACAGTGTATATCGAGCTGTGTATCGTAGGCAATAACAAGTTATAACTATGAGTAAAAAATAAATAAATATTAGCAGTTTTTGTGAATCTATAATGATCGTGTAGGTAGTTTTATAATAGATTAAATTTTTTATTTTGTGTCAGCTGTCTTTATTTTAAGTTCGTTCACTATACCCTCGTTCACTATACCCGCGTTCCCTATGCCCGCGTTCCCTATAGCCCTCGTTCCTATATCCGCGTTCACTATACCCGCGTTCACTATACCCGTATCCGCGTTCACTATATCTCAAAGTTCACTGTATCCGAGTTCGCTATACCCTCGTTCGCTATACCCTCGTTCGCTATACTCGCGTTCGCTATACCCGCGTTCGCTATACCCTCGTTCGCTATATCCTCGTTCGCTATACCCGCGTTCGCTATACCCGCGTTCGCTATACCCTCGTTCTACCTCGTTCCTATACACGTTCGCTATACCTCGTTCCTATGCCTCGTTCGCATGCCCTCGTTCGCTTACTCTCGCTTATACTCGCGTTTACCTCGTTCGCTATTATCCTATCGTTCGCTATTACTCGTTCGCTATACTCTCCGGTTCATACTCGTTCGCTATACCCGTTCGCTATACCCGCGTTCGCTATACCTCATGTTCGCTATACGCGTTCCTATACCGTTCCTATACTTACTCGTTCGCTTACCCTCTTCGCTTTACTCTATCAGCGTTTCTCTATCAGCGTTACTATCAGCGTTTACTTACGCGTTACTTATCGTTCCTATCAGCGTTCACTATATCCGAGTTCACTGTCAGCGGAGTGGACTGCATTTGCTGAGTGGCGTGGGCGTGGCGCAGGCGATGCAGGACTGCATGGCGCGCGCGGCGATGGCGGAGCTGGGCGTGACGCCGTGCTCGCAGCCGCTGGGCGCGGCGCGGCGGGGGCGGGGCCGCGGCGGCGGGCAGCGCGTGCGGCCCGCGGCGCCCCAGACGCCCGGCGTGGGCGCGCGCGTGGCCTGCCCGCCCGCCGCCTTCCCGCGCGCTCTTCGCCGCGCAGACGCTGCCGCCCTGCGCGCCGCCCCGCCCGCCGGCCCCGCCGCCTGCGCGCCAGGTACACAAACAATAAACTCATACGGGCTTTTGGACTCGAGTGTCTTAAACACCTGCAGAGGGTAGAAAATCGAGTGGTCATTACTGACTCAAGTATGCGTTACCGTTACCAAAACTTTATATATTTTTGAAAAAGCCAAATGAATCAAAATCGGAGTTTGCGATGTAATTAATAACAAGTGTAACAAATGAAAAATGGTCTTTTTAGGCATCGGACATATTAATATTAACATGCCGTCGCTCGCGCGTTGGACTGCCTCCGACGCACCGAATATGTTTTGTTTTTATATTAAAATCATTAATACACTTACCTTATTTATCTGTGCTTATATTACAATTGAATTCACTATCGAAAGAGAAATAATTACAAACCATATTTGAAGCGCCTATTCTATATTCCGTCACTCGCACGGCCATTCGTAGCAAAAGTGCTCAGGCATTGGACTACGTCCTACGCACACAATATGAAGTTTCCCACATCTTCTAGTATTTATGTTTTTGCATAGGAACGAGAGAAAAGCATAAACACAACTTTTGAAATATTAAACTCTCATATTACTGTCACCTCCTTACTTCTTCAAAAGGAGCGAACCCTCCTCCCTGTCGGTAGGGCGTGGATGGTGAGCAAACTAACAGTCACCAACCACTGGATTGGATTCGTCGTCAAATCTAAGCATATCCGACCTCTCAGATAGAATTACCTCGATTTTGGGAGGAGGTAGGTGACCTTGAGTAATAATCCCTAATTACTCTTTGTCGTGACTCAATTGGATGATAAGTCATAACATTCACATGAAGAAAGTTCACAGCTGACTTCCTTCCTGCGGATAGGGTCCTGACATATGCACTGGGATTTCAATAAGAACATCATAGTCGTATGTTTTAAAACAATAACCGGATAAATATATTCTATTTAAAAGAATTATTACACTGTACACTCGAATTTGTCTGAGAGTACCTTTGCTATAATCAGATTTGAAACAAAACTGGTAAAAAAAGAATACCATTACACAATTTTGCTGGAAAAACACATAAAAGAGTACATACACATAATATTACACTATATAAAGAAAACCTATTACACTCTGAAATATTCCAACGTTTTACACGAAACAGAACAGTTTGGTTTGTTCAAAACAAAATAATTTGTAACTTCTCCAGCTACACGATATTTAGTTTAGTTGATGATCACCTAAAGTTAGATTTGTTTGATTCACTGAGATCTCTCAGTATACAAAAAAATTCAAATTTATAATCAAGTACTTTTATTATTACCATACTGGTAACTCGTTACTCAAGTGCATATCTTATTTCCAGAACAAGAATCTCGCTCCGTTATTTCACACGCAACATTATATGAACAATCACTTAACATGAAACACTGTTACAAATCAACACAGAAAAATTATATCTTAAATTTACAATAGTCCTTTTCATGTATCTGAATTCAGTAACGAATCTATAACTCTAGCTGACATTCGGACACAGAATTTAAATTTTCTTTACGGAAATTGTATATGATTACAGGCACTAACCTCATGAACTAGCATAGTCAGTAAAAGTTCTGCAATCTGGCTAGCACCTCAATTTATAACCTGGATTGAATCAGATAAACTCACGGAACTCGTGGGCGTGCAACGGCTCGACGTTTTCTCGAGGTCGTCCGAAGTTTGAAGCGGCTGCGAAGAATTTCCTATGTGTCCTCCAATTACGTCCCAAAATAAAATCGTGGTGTTTGCGACGCTTTTCCACTCCCTTTCCTTTCTTCAGTAGACGTTGCTATGTACGCCGAATGAAGCGTGTCAACTCGGTTTCAATAAATCAAGCGATAGTTTTAAAAGCTGAAATAAAATATATTCATAGTACTATTTCCATACTATAAATTACTCATTCAAGTTTATACGCGTTTGCGACTGCTGGTTCCTGACGCAGTATAAATCTTATTATTCGTTTATTAATTGTTCTCCATTCAATTATACTCATACCTTATGCATAATATATGCGTTTATTCTTTAAGCAAGTTATTATAATAATAAATAGATTACCTTATTCTGAAAGCTTCAGTAGTCGGTATTTCCCAGAGTGGCGTGATCCGTTGCTTAACCATTTCTCTGCGGGTACCGTTACAGTCGCTCTTCATTCACGAAAAAAAATGTCCGAATCTCTTTGAGTAGGTTAAAATTCAGTAAATCTTGCCTACTAAATTCCCATTGGTCCTTCGACCGGTCCTATGGCTGAATATTTCGTCATCTGCGCTTGCAAATTTGTTACGAGCGCTACTCGTAGCTGTCTCGTGAACTACTTGAGAATCGGCGTGTTGGAAAGAATTTTCTTCCATCATCGGGTGTAATCTGTCGGATTACCTGACAACTTCCTGGACTAATAGGTACCGATAGATGTATTAAACGAATATAAATTTATATTTTCGTAATGTAAACGTCTGAGCGGTTACATTACAGAAAAATATAATTTTATCAAGGATTCAAGAACACCGTTTCGTACGCTAGTACACGAATGTTGGATTCTGCCAAACAGACACAACGATTTTACTTCAGGGTATGGCGACACTATGCATAAAACATAAAAAAATTATTTGGTATCCTCCTCAAACCACCGTTAGAGGAATAGAAGCGTTTATTTTATTCGTGTAAGGCTAACATTCCTTTTTTAATTAGAAAAGAAAGTTCTGTTTGACTTTACCCAAAGGCGCGAGTGACGGAGTGTTAAAGTTACATTAGTCTCTCTTGAGCTTCACAAAACGAATTTCGTACTGTAGCTAAGATAATTACAACTATATTCTTAACTACAGTCTTCGTAAGTCATAGTAGGTACTGCTTCTACTGCGAGTGCAGGGGAGAGGGGCGTGGCTGAGCGTGGCGGGGGGTGCATGTGCGCAGGCGGCGGCGGCGGGGGCCTGAGCGGGTGCGCGCCGCTGCTGCTGCCCGGCCTGGGCCTGGCCGGCCCCGACTGCCTGCGCCTGCGCGGCAGCGGCCCCCACGGTGAGGCACACCCCACACAGCGGCAGCAATGTAGGAGGAGCAGATGCTAAGAGGCGGTCAGTAGGGCAACTAAGACAGAACAATGTAGGAGGAGCAGATGTTAAGAGGCGGTCAGTTGAGCAACTAAGACAGAACAATGTAGGAGGAGCACAGGTTAAGAAGCAGTCAGTAGGGCAACTAAGACAGAACAATGTAGGAGGAGCAGATGTTAAGAGGCGGTCAGTTGAGCAACTAAGACAGAACAATGTAGGAGGAGCAGATGTTAAGAGGCGATCAGTGGGGCAACTAAGACAGAACAATGTAGGAGGAGCAGATGTTAAGAAGCGGTCAGTAGGGCAACTAAGACAGAATAATGTAGGAGGAGCAGATGTTAAGAAGCGGTCAGTAGGGCAACTAAGACAGAACAATGTAGGAGGAGCAGATGTTAAGAAGCGGTCAGTGGGGCAACTAAGACAGAACAATGTAGGAGGAGCAGATGTTAGAAGCGGTCAGTGGGGCAACTAAGACAGAATAATGTAGGAGGAGCAGATGTTAAGAAGCGGTCAGTAGGGCAACTAAGACAGAATAATGTAGGAGGAGCAGATGTTAAGAAGCGGTCAGTAGGGCAACTAAGACAGAACAATGTAGGAGGAGCAGATGTTAGAAGCGGTCAGTAGGGCAACTAAGACAGAACAATGTAGGAGGAGCAGATGTTAAGAAGCGGTCAGTAGGAGCAACTAAGACAGAACAATGTAGGAAGAGCAGACGTTAAGAAGCGGTCAGTAGGGCAACTAAGACAGAACAATGTAGGAGGAGCAGATGCTAAGAAGCGGTCAGTAGGGCAACTAAGACAGAACAATGTAGGAGGAGCAGATGTTAAGAAGCGGTCAGTAGAGCAACTAAGACAGAACAATGTAGGAGGAGCAGATGTTAGAAGCGGTCAGTAGGGCAACTAAGACAGAATAATGTAGGAGGAGCAGATGCTAAGAAGCGGTCAGTGGGGCAACGAAGACAGAACAATGTAGGAGGAGCAGATGTTAAGAAGCGGTCAGTAGGGCAACTAAGACAGAACAATGTAGGAGGAGCAGATGTTAAGAAGCGGTCAGTGGGGCAACTAAGACAGAACAATGTAGGAGGAGCAGATGTTAAGAAGCGGTCAGTAGGGCAACTAAGACAGAACAATGTAGGAGGAGCAGATGTTAAGAAGCGGTCAGTGGGGCAACTAAGACAGAACAATGTAGGAGGAGCAGATGTTAAGAAGCGGTCAGTGGGGCAACTAAGACAGCAAGCGCCAGAGAACAATGTAGGAGGAGCAGATGTTAAGGAGAGAAGCGATCAGTAGGGCAACTAAGACAGAACAATGTAGGAGGAGCAGATGTTAAGAAGCGGTCAGTGGGCAACTAAACAATGTAGGAGGAGCAGATGTTAAGAAGCGGTCAGTAGGGCAGCTAAGACAGAGCAATGTAGGAGGAGCAGATGCTAAGAGGCGGTCAGTAGAGCAACTAAGACAGAAAATGTAGGAGGAGCAGATGTTAAGAAGCGGTCAGTAGGGCAACGAAGACAGAACAATGTAGGAGGAGCAGATGTTAAGAAGCGGTCAGTAGGGCAACTAAGACAAGGAAAATGTAGGAGGAGCAGATGTAAGAAGCGGTCAGAGGGCAACGAAGACAGAATAATGTAGGAGGAGCACATGTTAGAGGAAGAACTAAGACAGTAGGAGGACAACTAAGATCAAAAGGCAATGAGGAGATAATGTAGGAGGAGCAGATGTTAAGGAGAGAAGCGATCAGTAGGGCAACTAAGACAGGAAGCGCCAGAGAATAATGTAGGAGGAGCAGATGTTAAGGAGAGAAGCGATCAGTAGGGAAACTAAGACAGGAAAGATAATGTAGGAGGAGCAGATGTTAAGAAGCGGTCAGAGGGCAACGAAGACAGAATAATGTAGGAGGAGCACATGTTAGAAGCGGTCAGTAGGGCAACTAAGACAAGGGAGGATAATGTAGGAGGAGCAGATGTTAAGAAGCGGTCAGTAGGGCAACTAAGACAGGGAATAATGTAGGAGGAGCAGATGTTAAGAAGCGGTCAGTAGGGCAACTAAGACAAGGCGGAGGATAATGTAGGAGGAGCAGATGTTAAGAAGCGGTCAGTGGGCGAACAAGACAAGGCAGGAGGATAATGTGAGGAGCAGATGTTAGAAGCGTCGTGGGCACAAGAAGATAATGTAGGAGAGCAGATGTTAAGAAGCGGTCAGTAGGGCAACTAAGACAAGGCGGGAGGATAATGTAGGAGGAGCAGATGTTAAGAAGCGGTCAGTAGGGCAACTAAGACAAGGCGGAGGATAATGTAGGAGGAGCAGATGTTAAGAAGCGGTCAGTAGGGCAACTAAGACAGAAGCGAAGGAGAGGAGATAATGTAGCAGGAGGTAGCAGATGTTAGAAGCGGTCAGTAGGGCAACTAAGACAAGCGGAGGATAATGTAGGAGGAGCAGATGTTAAGAAGCGGTCAGTAAGCAACTAAGACAAGGGGAGGATAATGTAGGAGGAGCAGATGTTAGAAGGTCAGTAGCAACAAGACGAAGAGAGGATAATGTAGGGGGAGCAGATGTTGAAGCGTCAGTAGACAATAGCGGAGGATAATGTAGGAGGAGCAGATGTTAAGAAGCGGTCAGTAGGGCAACTAAGACAGAGGAGGATAATGTAGGAGGAGCAGATGTTAAGAAGCGGTCAGTAGGGCAACTAAGACAGGAGGAGGATAATGTAGGAGGAGCAGATGTTAAAGAAGAACTGGCAGTAGGAAATAAGACAGAAGGCAGGGCTAGAGATAATGTAGGAGGAGCAGATGTTAAGAAGCGGTCAGTAGGCAACTAAGACAAGGGGAGGATAATGTAGGAGGAGCAGATAGAAGCGGTCAGTAGGGCAACGAAGACAGAATAATGTAGGAGGAGCAGATGCTAAGAAGCGGTCAGTAGGCAACTAAGACAAGGCGGGAGGATAATGTAGGAGGAGCAGATGTTAAGAAGAGGTCAGTAGGGCAACTAAGACAGGAAGCGAGAGGATAATGTAGGAATACGAGATGTTATTGAGGAAAAACAAAATGTAATAATGAATACGTTTAATAGGTGAAGATGGAGAGCAAGCAAATGGGAGTAAAAGCAATAAATGTACGGATGAATACAGGTTGAGTGTAAATGGGGAGACAGCCTACAGGTGGGTGAAATTCAGGAGTGATATGTGTAAAAACGATATTGATGAACCATTGTAGAATTCACGACTATTTTTTTTTACTCTGATCAAATCCGTGAATAGAATTTTATTTGATGAGGTTGGGCAAAAGGAAGTTTTGCAAGAGATGTACCTGGCGAAAGAAAGAAGAAGAATGATGAATGGTGAGTAACTGATAGATATGAGTTTAGGATACAGAGATAGTACAAGAGATGGGGATGTTGACGGAGGGTTGCAAAAGAGAAGGAAAGCTGAAAAGATAAAGGGAGGAGAGTGAACTTCCCTGCCACAGTATCCTTCAGCTTGCTTCCTTGCCTTGCTTGATTCCTTCGGAAATATCCGTTATGGTACTTCTGTTCACGAATGGACTCTAGACGTCTCGACATCAGTCAACAAAAAAGGAAGAACGAGGCGAGTGTGTTTCACCATTAAAATGTGCTTGGTAGTTTGTGTAGAAAACTCACTATGAAATCGTAAACTAATTTTTGAAGCCATTTTAGAAAAATTGCTCAATTAGAAGCCTTCTCTATTGCAAACCATTTTCTTAAATAAATTGTTGTGAACCAGTTTTCTGCTTGTTTTCTTTTGTCCTAACTAACAAACGAAGTACGTACTGTCCCTCTCACTCTTCTCTCTCACACACACAATCTTTCTCATACACTGTCTCTCACACACTTTCTCCCTCACACTCTCTACTTACACTCTCCTTATACACGCTCTCTCACCCTCTTCTCTCTCATACACTCTCTTTTCCGTACGATGTCGGTAGTCATCAACATCGCACGCCAGGCTATTGAGGGCAAACGATGGAGAAGATGCGCAAAGTATTGCGCTATTGTTACGCTCGACGTCGGGAACGCATTTAATATGGCAAGGTGGAGTTCCATACTTGCTGTGTTAAAAAAACTGGGGGTTCCGAATTACATAATGAAAAGTCAGAAGCTACTTTGAGGAAAGAACTTTACTATACAAAATAGGCCGGAGTAAAGACCCATGGTATCTCGGGTGGTGTTCCACAAGGATCGGTACTTGGGCCGCTGTAGTAGAATATTATGAATGACTCCGTTTTGAAGCTTCATCTGCCAGAAGATGCTAAAACTATTGGATTAAACGACGATGGTAGGAAGTGGTCGGTAAATATACTGAAGAGATCACGCAGGGTGCCAACGAGACTGGCTACAATCCAGCGGTGAGTAACGTCGGTGGGGCTCTAGATGGCCGAGCTTAAAACGGAGCCTGTCTTGGTGATAGGTAGAAAAGTGAAAGAGGGTGTTACTCTCAATGTTGGGTGTAGTAAAACAGCCTCCCAGCAGTCTCTAAGATACTTGGGGTCGACATTGACGCGAGACTGCATTTCCACGAGCACTTGCGTTCAGTCTGTGAGGAAGCGTCTCGCATAGCCTCCGCCTAGGCACGAATTATGCCTAACGTCTGGGGTCCAAGGCAAAGTAGCCGGAGGCTACTGTCTAGCGTAGTTAACTCTACGCTGCTCTGGGCAGCCCCCATTTGGGCTGATGCCTTTGGGATCAAGTCGTACTCCCAGAGTGCGAAGTCAGTGTACCGAAGGTCCGCCTTTAGGGTGGCCCGGGTGTGTCACACAGTTTTTTATGAAGCTGTGTGTGTGTGTGTGTGTGATAGCCGACATGCCATCTGTAGATCTCATGGCACAATGGTAATAGCACAATCTCATGCACAATGAATACAGTCCGAAGAGAAAGGGCCAGGCTGTACAGACATAAGCGAGAGGGAGCTACAAAGAGGAACGTCATCACGAAGGAAGAGATGGAGGTGGCAATGGCTTAGTGGCCACTGCGATGGAATCTATCATCCACTGGTAGATGGACATTTCGTCTTACCCTTGACAACGAAGACGACCCGTAGGAAACACAGAGATGTGGATCATTATTCCACCGAATTGTTAACGGGGCATGGTGCTACCGTGCACACCAACTCCGTTTCCGGTTGGACGATGACTCTTCATGCCCAACCTGTGAACCCTTGGTTGAAGATGTGGAGCACGTGTTCTTTCACTGTCCACGCTTCGTTGAGGAGAGGGAAGAACTCCACCGACTCCTCCTGCAGGTTGTGACTCCTGATACCGTCGTCACTAGGATGGGCGAGAAGAGAATTGAAGTGCAGTAGCTACTTAGTCGCAAAAGTTTCAAAGAAGCTTGGTAGAACGATTTCGAAGGAGTATCCGTTAAATCAATGGTTAGAGCGATAAGCCGATCTGCCCCTCCCGTGATGCAATGCCAGACGGCAGTTCAGCGAGTAGGGAATCGGAAGAAGGGGGGGGTTAGTGGGTAAACACAGGCTAGCTGTGAATCCTACACGCTGCAGAGTTCGGGCAGCGCAGTGTCTTTGGAAGACTTTCCCCTGTCCTCGTAAAAACACTTTTTTACAGTTCTCTTAGTCTCTTTGTGTTAAAGCCTCTTACAGTCTCACTATCTGTTACAGTATTTCTCTCTTAGAGTCTGTCTCTCTTGCAGTGTCTGTCTTACAGTCTCTCTCTGTCTTACAGTCTCTCTGTCTTACAGTCTCTCTCAGTCTTACAGTCTCTCTCTGTCTTACAGTCTCTCTCTGTGTTACAGTCTCTCTCTGTCTTACAGTCTCTCTCTGTGTTACAGTCTCTCTCTGTCTTACAGTCTCTCTCTGTCTTACAGTCTCTCTCTGTGTTACAGTCTCTCTCTGTGTTACAGTCTCTCTCTGTGTTACAGTCTCTCTCTGTCTTACAGTCTGTCTCTGTCTTACAGTCTGTCTCTGTCTTAGAGTCTGTCTCTCTCGAGGGCCTTCCGCCTTGAGGGCTGTGGGTGAGGGGGGCATTGGGGGTGTGCGTGCGCAGGCGGGGCGGGGCAGGGTGCTGCCGCGCCTGGGGCTGTTCGGCGGCGGCAACGGCGCGCCCGCGCAGCGGCCCACGTGCCAGCTCACGTGCAGCATGCCGGCCGCCACGTGCGAGCCCCCGGCCACGCCCAACGGCGGCTGCGGCGTGGCGCCGCTGCCCTGCCCGCCCAACCCGCCCTTCGTGGTGCGTTGCACCCACTGCTGCCCCTTTGCTTTCTATTAGTGGCATCCAGCCGCTCTCTCTTAGCTCTGACAGGTAGTTTTCCGTCGTTTCTCTTGTTGGCGATCTTTCCTTCCTCATTCTAGTCCCTTACATGCTTTTCAACATAAACCACAAGGTGAGAGTCCGGAGCTTAGCATTTGTTTCGGTTGGGCACAGAGCCGTTCTGATGGTTATTGGAGGCGGGGACCCTTGACAAGCAGGTTGAGTGGGGAACACAAAAAACAAATTTGTTTCCGGATAAACAGTAACGATTGCCATGGTCTTTCCCATAATTGTAAAATATCTAGAAACAGGCAAGTAATTCAGGAATACCAGTTCTTAACATACATCATTTTATTGTTACAATAGATATAATTGTCAACCAAAATTACAGAGATCATATTCTGAAAAAAGGAAGTCATGTTCGTGGCCGTCAAGAGTCAACCGTCACTATAAAAAGACAAGTCGAAGTCTAATGGGAGTTTTCCTAATAGTTCGCCAGAGTTCGTCACCAGTCACTGTAACTCGGCGCACTTTGCTCCGTACCACTTTGCGACATGGACTACGGCTGCTTTGCTCGGGGACCGATTCGCAGCTCGCGCGCTGCCCGTGCGAGGCAACGCCGTTCCCGGCGGCCTCGCGCGCGCCTCCCACTCGGCCGAAAAGGCTTGCGCGGTGCTCCTCTGGTGCCCCGCCCCTTCCTCGGCTCATGTGCCTGGCCTGGCCTGGTGGCGCCTCTCGGAAACTAACCATTCCTGCCCCGCCTGCCCGACTGGCCAGCTCCTGCACCATCCTCGTGGATACAAATGATGTGTACACAGAAATGAGTGCGTAATATCCACCGTCAAAATACTTCCTTCCTGATTGACCGTGATGCCAGTACACTGACTATGACTATGCTATCGAATTTTTGATAAACTCTTGGGGCTTGAACGTAAAAAATAGAAGCTTGGAAGTTTGCCCTTGTATTGTGCACGTCGACGTACTAAGTTGCCATTGGTACCCTGACGACATCCAAAGTCTGTCGGCGTGTCCGTCGAGGAAGTGCTGAACCAAATGTTAGTTCAAGGTGGACATATGAAAGGACAGGAACTGTCTAATCTGATAAATAAAAATCCAATTATGCAAAGTTCAATCTGGCTGTATTGTTGCAAATTAAAAGCAAACTACAAACGCAGTATTCGGTCGGTAGCATTAAAAACAAGCGAGACTTTTCTTTGATTGGATTGGTCGCTAGAATCGCGAGGGGTTGGCAATGGGGCGGGATTAGAGCGCGTGACTTGCGTTGTTCTTTGGGTGGTGAAACGAGACGGAAGTAGAGCAAGTGGTGTGCGCGGTGCGTTGGGCGGCGAAGGGAGGCGTATGTCCAGCGAGTGGCAAACAAGTTGCTTGGAGAAGGGCCTCTGGTGGGTGTGGGCAAGGTGCTTTGAGACGGCAGTAGGCGGTTGAAGCACGTGTAGAGCACGTGGTGTGCAAGGTGCTTTCGGTTGGACAGTGCGGTTGGTGTAGGTGTGTGGCGTGCTAGATGCTTTGAGACGGCAGTAGGCGGTTAAAGCACGTGTAAAGCACGTGGTTGGCAAGGTGCTTTCGGCTGGACAGTGTGGTTGGTGTAGAGCGCGTGGTGTGCGCGGTGCGTTGGGCGGCGAAGGGAGGCGTATGTCCAGCGAGTGGCGTACAAGTTGCTTTGAGAAGGGCCTCTGGTGGGTTGGGCAAGGTGCTTTGAGACGGCAGTAGGCGGTTGAAGCACGTGTAGAGCACGTGGTGTGCAAGGTGCTTCGGCTGGACAGTGTGGTTGGAGCACGTGTAGAGCACGTGGTGTGCAAGGTGCTTTCGGCTGGACAGTGTGGTTGGTGTAGAGTGTGTGGCGTGCTAGGTGCTTTGAGACGGCAGTAGGCGGTTGAAGCACGTGTAGAGCACGTGGTGTGCAAGGTGCTTTCGGTGGACAGTGTGGTTGGTGTAGAGTGTGTGGCGTGCTAGGGTTGAAGCCGTGAGAGCACTGGTGTGCAAGGTGCTTTCGGTGGACAGTGTGGTTGGTGTAGAGTGTGTGGCGTGCTAGGTGCTTTGAGACGGCAGTAGGCGGTTGAAGCACGTGTAGAGCACTTGGTGTGCAAGGTGCTTTCGGCTGGACAGTGTGGTTGGTGTAGAGTGTGTGGCGTGCTAGGTGCTTTGAGACGGCAGTAGGCGGTTGAAGCACGTGTAGAGCACTTGGTGTGCAAGGTGCTTTCGGTGGACAGTGTGGTTGGTGTGGGTGTGGCGTGCTAGGTGCTTTGAGACGGCAGTAGGCGGTTGAAGCACGTGTAGAGCACTTGGTGTGCAAGGTGCTTTCGGCTGGACAGTGCGGTTGGTGTAGGGTGTGTGGCGTGCTAGATGCTTTGAGACGGCAGTAGGAGGTTAAAGCACGTGTAAAGCACGTGGTGTGCAAGGTGCTTTCGGCTGGACAGTGTGGTTGGTGTAGAGCGCGTGGTGTGCGCGGAGCGTTGGGCGGCGAAGGGAGGCGTATGTCCAGCGAGTGGCGAAAAAGTTGCTTGGAGAAGGGCCTCTGGTGGGTGTGGGCAAGGTGCTTTGAGACGGCAGTAGGCGGTTGAAGCACGTGTAGAGCACTTGGTGTGCAAGGTGCTTTCGGTTGGACAGTGTGGTTGGTGTAGAGTGTGTGGCGTGCTAGGTGCTTTGAGACGGCAGTAGGCGGTTGAAGCACGTGTAGAGAACTTGGTGTGCAAGGTGCTTTCGGCTGGACAGTGTGGTTGGTGTAGGGTGTGGCGTGCTAGATGCTTTGAGACGGCAGTAGGCGGTTAAAGCACGTGTAAAGCACGTGGTTGGCAAGGTGCTTTCGGCTGGACAGTGTGATTGGTGTAGAGCGCGTGGTGTGCGCGGTGCGTTGGGCGGCGAAGGGAGGCGTATGTCCAGCGAGTGGCGTGCAAGGTGCTTGGAGAAGGGCCTTTGCGTTGCAGCCGGCGTGCCAGGTGCCGCCCGCCGTGTCCCGGCGGGGCGCGGTGCCTCCGGAGGGCCAGCCTCCCGCCCACGCCGCCCTGGCCGCCCAAGGCCAAGCGCTGCCTCCGGAGGGCCAGCACCCCGCCACGTGCGCCTGCCCCGAGCCCGCGGGGCCCTGGCTGTCGCTGCCGCACCGCGCCATGCCCGGCTACGGCCCCCTGGGGCTCGACTGCAACTTCTGCTCCGCCGACCTGCAGGACCCCTACGGCCAGCCGCCAGGTGACCCTCGGCGCCCAGCTGCGATAAAGCGTTTTAACGCACGAGGCAGATAAAGTATTTTATGCTTTACCAGTCCATTGCTGTGTGTTTACGGACCGCAAACAAAACACCTTTCCCTTGCGGACCTTTCTGATTCTTTACGCCCGCGTGAGCCTTTTGAATATTTTATGGCCCACTCTAATTTCAACAACACAGACAACACTTTTATGAATTCGATTTATTAAATTATAAGCATAAATAAATAAATGAATATACTATTTCCACCAATCACTCGCATTTCACTATTACGTATCACGTATTTTTGAAGGTATACTATGTGCGTCTTGAGTAAGAAGTACTCGTAGTAATAAGATGTGTAAGACACATCGGCTAACATTCGAAATGTTTTTTTGGAAGTATTATCAAAATAATGCAAGCAAGGCAATTTTATGAACATACTGATAGCTTTAACATTGCTTCTCGTTGTTTTATAGAAAAGGATACAGGGAAAAATAACTCATATATTTAATTTTGTCGATAGAAAGAACATGAAGATTGCAAACGCACTACATCATTATTTATAACGGCGATTTTTGCTCGGTGGTAGAATCGTCATTCACGATGTTAATATTGAAACTGTTGATTTAGTTTAAAAAAACAGTGTAGGTTGGATTGTAGGTTTATTTTCGGGAAATATTATAAACGTATTATCTTTTTGTCAATGGACAGACACAACCAGATGAAGTTGCCACATGCAGATAAATAACAATGATAAACAAATATCGCGAATAAAAAATCTAGCACAACTCCTGAGAGGTATTGTCGGAAGTGTAGTATTGCCAACGATTTTTGAGCATGTTTTGTTGCTTCATACCAGAAAATAGTTCATCAAGTTCATTAATATTTTTGGGAATTAATGCGTCTTGATTGATGTGATTTGGCCCTCCAAATGGCATCCCTCGCGTGGGGAATCCTAGGGCTACAGAAGGAATTGTGCGCGCGCGTGGATGCGAAGGCAGCAGAAAAGGACGTTCGCGGCCGGGAAGGCGTTGGGTGGGAGGGGGACGAGGAGTGGACAGAAATCTCGTGCCAACTCTAGTGTCCGGTCGTCACGCTGCGATCGTCTTGAGGGAGAAATGCATCGAAGAGAAGACGAAATGGCTTAGGAGGCCCAGGGCATCAACCCGTATCACTGCTGTACCTCTGACTGGGGCGGTCCCTCCGACCAGCAGGTTATGTCGGGCTACAGCCCGACGGTGGCATTTAGACACAATCTAGACAGCTAGGTCGAATTCAATCGCTGACCGGCGGACAACTCTAGCAAAGGGCTGCTTTGATCGGTATATACAATGGTTTGTCCTATGAACACACCAGGCGAATGCCGGAGCAGTACGCTACCAAACGGGCCACGGACCGCGCGCGATCTTTCCTTCCTCTTCCTTGCCCTATCCTCACCCCTTACAAGCACTAACTGGCCGCGGATGGAGGAGGTCCCCGCCATCTGGTCCGCAGGGCGTCGCAGGGCGCGGGCCTGAGCGCGGGCGGGCGCGCGGCGCGCGTGCGTGCGCAGACGAGGAGGGCGCGGAGCGGTGCGTGTGCGGGTTCAACGACCCGGGCACGTTCCCGCTGCGGCCCAGCAAGGACCCCAAGCAGCGGCGGGGGCGGGCAAGGCCGTGCCCCCGCGCCGGGGGCGCGGGGGGCGCCGCCGGGGCACGCGCCAGCTCAAGCGCAAGCAGGGCGCGTCGTGCGGGCCCGAGTGCAACCTGGCGGACGAGTGCATGGACCTGTGCACGTCGCTGGCGCACCGCTTCAAGGTGGGGAGAGAACTCAGCGTTGAGATAATGAAATAAACTACACATATGGAATGAATGACTTTAGGAGTTCACGGGCCCGGAATCAAATCAATCAATCAAATTAAAACATTGATGTTAATAAAACATCTACCAAAACCATCGATGTGTTAAACATCGATGTGTTAAAAGGTTAATCTCCAACATTAATTTCATACGTAAGAAAATTAAATTTTTCAGTGGTCGTGTATTGAATTTATAATTAAATTTAATTCAAAATAGTTAAAAACGCCTCTCAATATGCAAAATATAATGAAAGACGAAGATACTAGGAAATCAGGATCATCTCGACTGGGGACCGCTGGATGAAACATACCGCGTTGTACTCAGTTATTATTTCATATTTTAATGTGTAAAATTCTGATTATAGGAATTTTTATCCACGAATAAAACAGCGAAAATGTAAAAACATCTAGCACAAAAAACCAATGTTAAAAAACATCGGATTCAATGTGTACGTTTAAAACATTTCAATAGAAACTTTTAAGGGGAGCCGGAAGGCCTTCAATAAATTTTTTTTAAAATTTTTTTTTAATAAAATTTTTTTACTGTAGCGATTTTGTTCTTAAAAATACTTTTATAACAATATTGTTTAAAGTATTTAACATTTTATAAATCCGCCCCGTTAAAGTATATAAACTGCTGTGCTACAGGCTCTGTTAAAAATTTAAGCATCGTCCTATTATTAGTTTTTGAGAAAATGTTCCCTAAAGATGAATTTTTTAAACTCATGGCAAATGACTCCTAATGAGTTCAGTGCATTCCTGGTACATATGCTGGACAAACACGAACACTGAAATTTTGACGCTATTCAACCCTCAATTTTTACCAGGAACAGTGAGTCGAACACTAGAAAGCAAACTATTAATTTTTCTCACAACGAAAGCAGAAATACACACACGACGTTGAAGCAACGCCCACTATGTGTCGAAACGGCCACGCCCACAGCTTCAAAATTAGAAAAAATAATACTTATATTATTTTATGACATATTAAGATGAAACTTGGCTCGTTTAACACAGAAAACTATGAAGTAATTAACGATTCAAAAAAGTAAAAAAAAAAATATATATTTTTTCATCATTTTTGCCCATTCTGGTTCGAGTTGATGGACGTGTGTGTTTGGGCGGCAGGAAGAGGCGGAGGCGGACCAGGAGAAGAAGCGCGCGCAGCGCCGGAAGCGGAAGGAGGCGCGCAGGAAGAAGCGCGAGGAGAAGGGCGACGACGACAGCAGCAGCTCGGACGAGTCCAGCGAGGAGGACAGCTCGGACGAGCACGAGGAGGACGAGGGCGACCCCGAAGGCGACGCCGCCCTCCGCGAACTGGTGCGTCCACTCAATCCGTCAATCGAACAATCGCTCGACCGATCACTCGCTCAATCACTCGCTCAATCACTCGCTCAATCACTCGCTCAATCACTCGCTCAATCACCGCTCAATCAACCGCTCAATCACTCGCTCAATCACTCGCTCAATCACTCGCTCAATCAACCGATCAATCAACCGATCAATCACTCGCTCAATCACTCGCTCAATCACTCGCTCAATCACTCGCTCAATCACTCGCTCAATCACTCGCTGAATCACTCGCTCAATCACTCGCTCAATCACTCGCTCAATCACTCGCTCAATCGCTCGCTCAATCACTCGCTCAATCACTCGCTCAATCACGTCAATCACCGCTCAATCCGTAATCACGTCAATCACCGTCAATCAATGTCGGCTTGCTTTACGTGACGAGGCTCAGGGCATCGGGCCTACGCTTCAGTCTAACCACGCTAATTTCGCTTCGCTCCTTTAGCCATGTAGCGGAGAAAAAGGTATCTCTAAGGTGCGGTCACAGAGCAGCCGATTTTGGCCGAAATTTCGGTCGTCCCACGTCGGGCATTTCGTCCGATATGCCTGACTCGTTCAAACACGTGCTAGTAACTGGAAACGGTCATATTGAACCCGAACGTCCTCTTCCGACGGCGTCCGGAAACATCGGCTGTCGGACGAAGATGTTTCGTTTCATTTTGTAGGTTCATTCATCCGAAATCAGTTGGAGAGTCAAGGCCATCTGTAATATCAAGGTAATTCAACACATGTAAATGGTCTTGAGCGTGCCTCTCGCAAATGTTTCAAAATGAACAGCGGAACTAGGCGGATATTCGGCCGATTTCGGGTGCAACATTCGGGTGCATTTCGGATGAAATACGTCGGACGATTTCGCTCGCAGTCGTCCGGTAGCGAGCGACAGATATTTCGGCAGCACTGTGACCGTAGCCTAAGGCGGTAAAATAGACTTTTTCAATTTTGATGAAAGGATTCTTATCGGTCGGCTTTACGAATCCTCCGAAGAAAGGCGTATGGAGATTATATTCGCCCTTAAAAATGCACTTTTGCTATTTAATTGCACAATTGTATTTTATTCAATCTTTGCAAACTTAAGTAGTTTCTACGATAACGAGTTCTTACACAAAAATGCACACTACAATTCCGTCCACGAATTGTCAACTAGACAAAACATTGAAATACATAAAATAAGTTGATAATAATGCGTTGCACAGAATCAAGCTCGTTTCAGGTTCACCCGAGGGCCGAAGTCTCGCATTGCGCTGAGAACGGTAGGGGTAACGAAAATTGGCCTGCGATTTCGCTGACACTCTATGCAAGACGTAGCAACTCATACCCAACTGTTTAAATCTAATTCACAGAATTTACAAAATAAGAATTGATATTTATAATTATTGGACCTAGATTCTATGTTGAAACAAAGTGTTAAGATTATTCAGAGATATTCATTCATTACATATTTTCTTGTTAGTACTGAAATATTACATCAAACTAGCACTAGCTATTTGCGGTTGTTGTTATTTCGAGTATAATAATTGGAACATGAAAACAACAAAAGAAATTATTTCTTCCGGGATTGTGTAAATTGCGTAAAGGAAAAGCAAATAAAAAAGCCCTTTGGTTCCATTCGCGTGTGGAATATTTTGGGCAAGGGTAATGAAACAATTGCTGGTTTACATAATGATAATGAAAAAAACTCGAGTATGTTTACCAAGAAACGTCTCAATAGATGGTTTTTCTTGCATACTAAAAAAATTAATGTGTTGAGCCAACAACGGTTTCGCGTCTGTGCTTGGAAGAGTGGTTATGATACTTCTGATTTTTATCATAATTCAGATGTATGATTGTGGTTGATTACCTGTAATCATAAATCTGAATAATAAACTAATGTTTTCTTATCATATAATTTTATGTTACTTTTATTCAATTTGAAGAAGAATACAGGTCGTTTCACAAGGTACTTATTCCATGTTTTTGTTCGTATTTCTTCACCGTTTTAATGAAATTTCAATGGAGTAGGATATTTTTAAACTCTGTAAAAATTTCAATGTCTTTTATTGCATTCAAGTGTGTCTATAACATTCATTTCTGTATATTTATGAACAGTTATACACGTTTGTATAACTTGTCAAACGTCACACTTTCATGACAATGTTACGGAATCCAAAGTAAGTCTGCAGTGTTTATCACCCAATATTCACGCTTTAACTCCAGTTGCGCAGAATTCCAATTATTTTCTTCAAATCAGTCACCAACTTTCTGATGTACACTGAGTTTTTTTAGTTATATGAAATAAGAAAAGATGGCGACAAAGCTTTTTTGCATTCCAGCATTATAAAAAATCTTCTACGTTAATAAATCGTTCATAAAATGATATCTTACGGTACAGATTGTGACATATTTAGTTTCTGGAACGAACACTTGCGAAATCACTTATTCAGCCAATCCAAGCGAGAGAATCGTGAGGGGTAGCGGAAATCGGAACCGCCGACCACCGTTTATTCGCACAGATGTCAAATTCCGATGACGTCACAACAAAGTTGTTTCCAACACTTACCTTTGAATCTCTTATAAATTTATAATGCTGTTACACCCACACACATACAAACAAAATAACTTATTCAACTCGTCTTTGATGTGAAGGATTATTGCATTCGTACAAATTTGAAAATTTGCTCTTAACGTAGCTCGTTTTCAAAACCTGTAGTCGTGGAGTAAAACCTAACATTATTTGCAAAATATACAAGAGTATTATTGTTCGGAGACGGACCCTTCAATTCGTTGAACTTTTCGCTTCTCCGGTCATTCACCCGTCTATGTACAATTGTACTTAATGGTCACACTTTCAAAAACTTATTTTATTAGAGTTATTATCGAAACGAGTGTATAAAGAGGGGGATAATTGGATGAATGGTATGTGGACGGGGCGGGTTGCCTTTGCTTGTAGTGGACTGTATTATTGGTTGTTGAACGTAGGTAGGCAATCCACTCAGTCCCTTTCGACGCTCGTTAGGAATTTTGTAATAATGTGGGTTATCATGGAAACACACTTCTCACCTTGCAGAATGATGTTTAATTACCTTTGAGTTGTCACAATTGTTTTTACAATAAAAATGTTATTGTTCTCAGTGTGAGAATACAGGAATCTTCCATCTTGAATCACAATACATTAATTAGTTCAATACATACACAATGCTGAACTATAACAAATTGAAACAATGTGGCTTTCACTTGGCCACAACATAAGCACAGAATATTACTTTCTGCATAAGAATTTACGTGATGTTTTTAACACGGAGCCCGAGATATACTTCTCGCACTGGCTGCTTCTCAGCGACTGATTTATACACAATGCTGAACTACAACAAATTGAAACAATGTGGCTTTCACTTGGCCACAACATAAGCACAGAATATTACTTTCTGTATAAGAATTTACGTGATCTTTCAACACGGAGCCCGAGACATGCTTCTAGCAAGGGTGCTACTCAGCGACTGATTTTTCTTCGGTTTGCGAGTTCAGGCACGCGAAGAGGGATTTGAACTGGCCAATTAGCGACTGCTTTACCAGCGGTTGCAGTATGGCGAAGAGGGGTGAATTTGAACAGTCCAATAGGCAACTGCTAGAGTTTGAAAATGTTCTGGAACGGTTTAGAAGATTCGGGTCGCTAAGGCGAATTATCACGCGGCGCAGTGGTGCCGCTTGGCTTATGGAACTTTCCATTCCGCGCTTCCGGTGTTGCCGCCTAGGGCGTAGGAAGCGTTTTATTCTTATACGTCCCTTTCTGCTTTTGCGTGTGGGCCCGAACAGTATGTTCAAGAAAACGAGCGACGATAGGAGCAAATTTTCTTATATACCATGAGTGCAATTATACTCCTTTATACACTTGTTACGTTCAATATTTTTTCGTTTCCATTTACGAATAATTCAAATTTTAAAAAATTGAAGCGCATCTTTTCCACCCGAGGTATGCGTTTCATTACGTAGTATTGCCTCTGAAAAAGATATATTTTAGTGGGCCTCGCATTTTTTATGTTTGAAATGAAATTTTTATGTTTTTATGTTTGAAATGTTTGTCATGAAAACATTACTTCCCTCGGAAAGTAAAGATAGATATGAGACAGAATACAACATATATAAATATTGGGGGAAAACTAGTCACTTCAGACACAGTTTTGCTGTAGTGTACTTTTCAGAACTGGTAAACAAACTGACGTTTACATTTTTTACATTCGTAATCCTAAATCCTAATGTTTACACGTAAAACATTTAATTTATTCACATTGAATATTTTACGTTGTTCTTAAGTCAGCCAACTTAACGTTTACTTCCCCAATTTAGTTTTATTCATTCGTTGTTTATTTGTAGTTGTTGTAGGTACCTAATATGTGAAGCACATTTTTGTTCATGTTTCGTAGCCGACTGCAAATATCTTGGCGACGTCTGTGATAAAGTTTCTTAATTAAACGATTTCGCTCCTTTTCTGAATTCTGATTGGTAGATGCCACACGGTGAAATTTTAATTGCACGCGTGCTATTAACCTATGGACAATCAACGATTTTTAATGGAATTGATGGGCATATTTAGATAACTAAACGAAGTAATTAGTGCTACCACATCACATACATTCTCACATTATTTCTAAATTTGCCATTTTCGAAATTTCAGAGAGTAACGAAAATTAGGTATGCACCATTCATTAAACGTTCCTTTTTCAATCCGTAGAAAAAAATTCAAGCAATTTTTGAGAAAATGTATTTTAAAAAGTAATTTACATTACCTTTAAGCAGAAATTGCGCAAAACTACTCCTTTAAAAATGAAAATAGCCTTTTGTAAAGATCTGTTTTAGAACAATTTTCTTTAAAACAATAGTCTCTTCAAAATTCAAAAACAAAATAATCTTCAAAATTTGTAGTTTTGTAATGTTTTATTTTTTGGATTTTCTAAAATATAGTGATCACCGGAAATGAGACTAACGCCCCTTTTTTCCCCGTTTTTTGATTCGCAAAAGTAGAGATAAAAAATTGGAGCCGTTTTTTGAGAAAAAAAATAGTATAAATTGACATAAATTAGCTAAAAAATGGTTCCCGAGCTTGCCTCAAAAGCTTGTAGTAGTTCGGACTTGACCCAGTAGATTGCCTTTCAACCCTTAAACGAAGTAACTGTTGAGAAGCGACAGTTGAGGGCGAAGGGGCGTGCGCAGGCGCGGCGGCTGGAGTGCGTGTGCCCGGAGGTGATCCGGTGCGTGCCGCCGGAGCAGCCCCGGCGCCCGCCCAAGAGCCGCGTCGAGGACGACAAGGCCAAAAAAAAAAGGGGGCCAAGGAGACGACGGAGGAGGCGGCGGCGAGGGAGACGAGGGCGCGGCGAAGGGGAGGAGGAGGAGAAGGAGGAGAAGAAGGGGAAGAAGGAGAGGAAGGAGAAGAAGGAGGAGAGTAAAAGGAAGATCCCTGCCACCACGTGAACACGGTAATGCGTCAATATACTTTGCTCACCCTCAGAAGTATTCATACACTGCTCGAAAATTTGGTTTTTTCTTTCTTCGTTTTTAACGAAAATGCACGTTTCAAATTGAAGCAGCACATGGGGTCATGCTCAGAAAGTACAGCATTACAAAAATTGTGATTCAAAGACGTAAAGAATTCCTTATTATGATTGCAAATGCCGCAACCTAGTGCCAGTTTGCTGCTAATAATGTCAACTGTTAATATCCAACATTTTGTGAAGAGTTTATTTCAAGTTCAAAAAGTGAATTTCTCCCCCATAAACAGTTTAAACATGATTACCACGCAAATATGAAAACGATTGATGCCACTCTTGTCGAGGGAATTATGGGAGGGAAATATGAAAAGACAAACCGAGTCAAGTTTCACTAACAATTTAAAGATTGTCAGAACGAATACAATTTTACTAATTGCGCGATCATCTCATTCGATTACTCAACTTTTATCGCCATTCGATCATATATCTTTAGTGCAGAAAAAATTAAAGACAATATTTCAAATTCTCCTAATTTATAGTATAAAATCGTTTAACATTAACTTTGGACATTGATATGCTTTTAGTATGAGCCCGCCAGGTTGTTATTGGTTTATTAGGAAACGTCCTTAACGATGAATTGTAAACTCTGTAGCTGTGATTGGGTCGCAGAGAGAGTGTTGCAGTCCACGTCGTCTTTAGGGCCAGTACTGCTGGGAGAATTATTCACATAACTTTGATGTAAAAACACGTAGAAATTTTATTCGTGAAATTTGATTTATTTTAATGAAATTAAACAAAAAAGAATGGAAATAATTGTTAAGTTTCAGAATGACGACGAAACTTGTTCCAAATTTCGGAGCCGTTATGAAAACTTCTGAGAAGTAGGTAGTAAGCAATTAATACAAACTATCAAATACAAGTGTTACGAAATCCACTGCAATCATTTTACTAACAATTTAAAGATTGTCAGATCGAATACAGTGTTACTAATTGTGTGATCATCTTGCTCTAATATTCAAAGTGACTGAGATGGCTTCCTGAAACAACTCTTGCCGCTGCAGGGACTCCAATAGGACGAACCTAGGGTTCTGGTCCCAGCAAATTTGCAACACAAGCTTTATAGGCAGATCGGATCCAGTCGTTGTTTGGGGGAGTGTTCTAGCGGTCAGCTGCTCTGATCGGTAGTTTTATACGGTTTCTACGATCAACATCAGGCGAATGCCGGAGCAGTACCCTAACAAGCGTACCACGGACCGCGCGCTATCTTTCCTTCCTCTTTTCTTCTTATCTTTTCTTCCTCTTTCGTTTTTTCAAAACGAGTAATTCAAAATCAACTAATTCAGTGAAAAAATATTCATGACTACTTTGAAGAGCTGATTTTTTAGAACACATTTTATTTAAGGCAAAAATCCCTATCTTCTATTATGAAATTTTTAAACGTCAAAATTTTCCAATTTTCGAAACTTAGTCGGTCGTGGGACTAAAGCCATTTTTGTACCGTTCTTGGATACATATGAGGAGAAAATTTAAAGGTAAAAATTTGGAGCAGTTGTTGAGAAAAAATTGTTAAATATTTAACATTGCCTATATTTCACGCAAAATTAAGCGAAAACTACACATATTTTCAATAATTGTACATGGCCTTATTTAAAGAATGATTTAAGTGGATTCATTGAGGAAAAAACATCTCTTTATTATTGTAGTTGCCAGTATTGCTGTTCAATATTGTTATTGCAGTTGTTCAATACCAATTCAATGTGCACCGTTCTCTTCAGCGTCAATTGCTCAAGTCGAAAACAAAGTTTAAAAAAATGACCATTTTGAGAAAGTTTTGAACTTGTTGCTTCATGCAAAGTACCCCCAAAAATCGAAATATACGTTTTAAACTCGCAGAACGTCGAGTGTAGATTGATCGGAGAATATCAATTTTGGAGAAAATCATGTGAACGGTTTAGGAGATAGGGTTGACCACAGACGGAGAGAGAAACGTTTTGTCGCCAATCGATTTTTTTGTATTGATGCCCCACAAAACATGGATTACGGCTACACAACTTGGTAGAGGAAGTAATTTACTGCATATAGGAGCAAGATTTAGCGCAGGCAATCAACTGATGTCGCTGCAGTGCCTCTGCGTCTCCGGGGGTCCTTGCGTTCGAGTTCCGGCGGTGACTGGAGTTTCGATACTAGCTAGAGAGCTGGGACGATTTCAGACGCTGTCTGGAGGCTGCTCTTATCAGAAGATTTCCGTGGTTTCACCGATCACCACCAGGCGAATGCTAACCTATTTACCCTTAAAAAGGAGCAACGGATCGCTCACGATCTTTCCTTTCTCTTCCTTGACCATTCTTCACACCTACTTACAATGTCTTGCACTACACTACCGCACATGCCGGGAGACCAGTTGAAAGCTTCCCGCCTGTTGGGGCGGTACCCCACTGGTGGAGGATACCAGGTTGTGGGAAAACCCTTCAAGCCCAACGGGTAGGTCGGCTCGGGATCTCTTCATCCAACGGCGGAAGATCACCGCCATCTCCCGCGATGAAAACATCCTTTGAGTAAATGCTGAGATGGACCCTTCTTTTGTTTGTGGACATAAATGTAACTTCATTATATGTGCACGTCTTCTAGAATTCAGTGGGAAATATAGTGACACAAATTATCGTTGTCAATGTTGTCGCGGCAGGTATTCCTTGACGAAGGTCATGATGAGGGCTAGGAGCCCAAATTTATTGATGATTTACCCTTGAAAATAGATTTGATAACATCGGAGCTAATACTTTTCTTAACAATCCTTGAAAAAACGCTCATTTCTTTCTGTATCCAAAATTCAAGTAGTATAAGGCTTAGGGTAGGGATCACAAAATTTTTAAAACGTGCACAGATTTCACTTGTCCCCATAGCACGTCAAACACAGTTTTAAACTGTTTTTGACGTAAAATAAATAAATGCAACACACTTATCGGAGTAATGACCATAGCAGTTGATACCACGGGAATCACTAATCAATCAATCAATCCACAATCTTTCCATCCTCTTCCTTGACCTTTCCTCTCCCCTTTTCTTACATTCACTTGCGCTTACATGCAGTACGCTACCACATTGTACATGGGGAGCGTAGAGCTTGCCCGGCTGGGGCTGTGCCCCGTTGGTGGGAAATACCTGGAAGGGGAAAACCCCTTAAGCCGGCACGTAGGTCGGCACCGGATCCCGCCACCCAGCGTAGGAAGATCACTGCCAACTCATACGATAAAAATATGCCTCATTCTTACGGGACTATAGTTCTTAGCAGTTGGGCGCCACGAAACTGTAATCAATCAATCCACTATCTTTCCATCCTCTTGGATGACCTTGGATGGTCAACCGCTGGGGACGTGCCTCGCAGGGGGCCGCGCCTATGGAAGATTTCGGCTCGATTGGTTAGTGCCCCCAAGGCAGTGCGTGAGCGTGGCGTGCGTGCGTGCGTGGCAGGAGCGGGGCAGCTGCTGTGCGTGCAGTGCGTCAACGACCGCCTGGAGCGCGAGCTGCGCGCCGCCCCCTGCTGCGCGCCCACGCCCCAGCGCCCCCGGCCCCGCCCCCGCCCTGCCCCAGGACGACCGAATAAAGCCTCATGATTCAATCACCACCGCGCCTTTTCTTTCTCAATGCGAACATTGCTTTGGAAAGGCACATGTGGTCGAAGATGTCCGTGATGACATCTTCTGCTTTTCATTTTAGTTACAAACCACGGGAAATTTTGTTCTGCACTTAACGACCTATATACAAGATGAATCATTTCATGCCTTTGCACACGTTCTTTGTCACATCACTTTGTCTCCTTAATTCGTAGAATTGATATCCAACTACACTCAATGTGTTATAATGAACGTAGTAAATAATATTTCTTCTTGATTGTCAATATATGTTTACAAAGAAAAGTATCCAAAGATTTTTATGAAATCATTTATTCACCGATTTCACCACGTTTGTAACTCGTTGTTACATCATCAGGTGCTAACTTAGTGAGGAACGTATCCCTTGAATTACTCATCAGCAGAACATTCAGAAACATTAGAAATACTCACTCTCACTCAGTTGATACCACATAACTAACGTTACGAACAGACACTCCATTCAAAGTTTTCTGTGGATGATGTGGTGTGATTCTGTGGACTTTGAATGGAGTGTCTGTTCGTAACGGTTAGTTATGTGGTATCAACTGAGTGAGAGTGAGGTATTTCTAATGTTTCCTGAATGTTCTCCTCACTAAGTTTAGCACTGATGATGTAACAAAACGAGTTACAAACGTGGAAATTGCTGAATAAATGATTGTCATAAAAAACTTTAGATACTTTTATTTGTATAATGAACGTACTGAATATACGATAGCGTTTTATAATGGTAGGACTCAAAATCGTCAGGAACGTCGGGCGCAGTTGGAGTTGGGTGGGAGTTGGTCGTGCATTCGGATCTGGCACGATTGCCGTCTTTCCGGCCCCACGAAGAATGTGATAGTTCACTTTCATATCCCCTGATTGCAGAGGGAACTACTCACATTTCTATGCGGAGAGAATTTGCAAACTTTTGGTACGCTGCGAGAAACGAGTTGCTGGACTTAGTGACTGCGCTGAAGAAAGAGTAGAGATTTGCCTTCATTTTGTATATAATCTTGTTGTGTCGCCTATTATACTTTGTTTTAAATCAACTGCTGTGCGTGACTTCGAAGCTGCTTCTCTCTGCGACGACTCCAGCCCTCGCGAGCCCCGCCTCGTTCAGCCGCTTCCACCGAATGGCTTGTAGGTGCGATTTAGCAAAGCCTTACGTGATATTGTTTTGCTTCTGGACATAAATGTAACTTCATTTTCTGTGCACGTCTTCTAGAATTCAGTGGCAAATACAATTATTCAAATTATCGTTTCCATGTTGTCGCGGCAGGAAGTAATAAGAGCCAAAATTTATTGCTTATTTATCCTTGAAAATAGATTTTATTACATGGGAGTTTTTTGATTTTTTTTCTCCCTTTCAAAATTCAAAATTTTATTGCTTATTTATCCTTGAAAATAGATTTTATTACATGGGAGTTTTTGTTTTTTTCTCCTTTCAAAATTCAAATTTTATTGCTTATTTATTTTGAAAATAGATTTTACTACATGGAGTTTTGTTTTTTTCTCCTTTCAAAATTCAAAATTTAAGTAGTATGTGACTTAGTGTAGGGATCACAGAATTTTGAAAATGTGCACACAATTCACTTTTCCCTATAGCACGTCATACGCAGTTTTTAACTGTTTTTTTTACGTAAAATAAAAAAATAAATAAATAATAAATAAATATTTAGAGGCGTTTAGAGGCTCGTACTTTCTGTTCGTCTTTTCGCCGCCCTCTTTGAAGCAATGTCTAGTGAAGTACGAGGGTAATCCCAAAAGTAAGGTCTCATATCTTTTTATGAGTACAGAACTCTGTTTTGTGGCAGTTGGTCACACTGTTATGAAGAGAGCTTCTCGCTCTGTGTGTAAACATGCGCACGCCGCGCTGAGGCGCTCAGTCCCTCACCCACCCACGCATTATCACCCACCTACCCTATAGTCCCGATTTGGCGCCCAGTGACTATCACCTGTTCCCTAAATTGAAAGGACGTTTGGCCGGAAAACGATTCAGCTCCGACAACGAGGTGAAACAAGAGGTTCATAACTTTCTGAACAGCATGACGGCGAGCTGGTATGACATAGGCATACAAAAACTGTCACAGCGTCTACAAAAATGCATCGACAGAAATGGTGATTGTCGAGAAATAGCCAAATGTTCAGGCTGTAAACTGATGTAAACGACTGTAGAAAAAAACTGGTCTACGTGCTTATAAAAAAGTAGGAAACCTTCCTTTTGGAATTACCTTGGTGTAACTTAAAGGCGTCCGAGAATTGGTTGGCAATGCCGGACACTGGTGAACCAGCTAGTGACCATAACCAACACTATCTGTTTTGGTTCTGCTTTATAATATAATTCAAAGAGGTTATATTTAGTAATTAGTCGTAATGGGAAAAAGAGAGAAGATTGCGAAATTTTGACCGCGGGGAAATAAGTGCTTATCGAATGTGTGAGAAAGTACTTTTCTATTGTAGAAAATAAGCGTACCCGTGCAAGAACTCTGGCGTATTAAACCCACCCTCGTCTCTTTATTTTTTCTTTTGCATGTTAAGCCTGTAATACATATTTTTCTTCAAGACCCTCTTATCCCAGTCACTTGTTCTGTTTCCTTGTGATTGATAACAACACAGTACACCCTTGTCAATAAAAAGTATTTTTATTTAATGTTATTACCTAGCAGAGAGTTACACCCGTGTAATTCAATCGCGTAGAATATCAAATAATTAGTTTAATTCAAATACAGTTGGAGTCTACAGGCTATGAACAGATGGGGTAGAATCGAGAAGCGTCGAAACAAAAAAAATTAATAGAGCGTATCAAAAGATCTCATCCTGTAGATTACGGAATGAGGAACGTTTCTTTGAGACCCTCGGCCTCAGAATATTAGTTTTAAGGCCCTTAAACACTTTTTTCAAGAATTATTTAACGATATATATATATATATATATATATATATATATATATATATATATATATTAAAAAATGAGCCGAGTGTTACGATTTGCATTTGACATGAATATTTATATGCATTTTTTAAACAAATCCATCATATTTTTAAAGTCAAACTGCAATTCGCCACGTCTATTCTATTTCTTTAGAGGCCTCACTTGTACAGATTTGGTGGGGCGTGAGAGCCGCAAAAGATATTTATACTACTGAAACAATAAAGGAGACGATAAAGTTACAACAGGAGCAAAAAATAGAGAAGTGGGGAAACATTGAACGTGGTTTCAACGATCTACAAGATGAAATGTAACAAACTTAAATAAAGTTGTGGAGAGCGTTAGGTTTATGAAATACAATAAAAATTTCTGGATGTAAAACTTGGAAATTGAAAGTAGATCCTGATCCGTGTAAACATAATCTAAAAATACTTGTTTGGCAGAATTGTTACTTGCAAGACAAGTATGAACCAAAATATTGAAACGTTCATTTCGTTAATAACTAAACATAGAGTAAACTTGGAAATTCCAATCGGTCTTCAATTAGCTCCAAAACATGTAGTGTTGTCATCTTTGATAGGCGAAATTGGGTGTCAAGCATATGTCAAGGTCATGAGAAGCAAGTCTAGCGACCGAGTAACTATCGATCTATCATATGTCTACCCACATTATATAAGATTTTTACATCTGTGCTAGCAAGTACGCTGAATACCCATGTAAAGGCCAACAATCTTCTGGCACCAGAGAAAAATGGTTGCAGAAAGGGTGCTAAAGGTTGCAGAGAATTATTATAGTGTGACATACCAATATGTGACTGAATATGGTACAATATTTATTATAAATGGCGTAAATGATAGAGGATAAATATATGTGAATATGCTAGCATAGCAACGGTAAGCGAGCCGTCGTCAAGGTCAACATCTTCATGCAGTGACAATCGCGGAGACGGCTAGTTCATTTTGTATTGAATTCAGGGATTGGCCGAAAAAGCAGTGACAGTCGTGAAGGCGGCTAGTTCGTTTTGCAAGAAATTTAGGGATTGGCTAGGTACGAAAGTACATCAAGTGTTATCTGCAAATAAACAATCGAAAAAATGGACCGAGCGGGCTGAAAGAATACGAGAGGCATTCATTCTGATGCCGTGGTCTTGAACGGATCGTGCTCCAATTAATGTTAGGAGTTTTTGGGGACTTGTAAGCATCTACTAGGGAATAGACGTCGATAGAACATCGAATTTGAATACTAAGTGTGACAGTAAAACTAAAAATATTTCAAGTGAACGAGTTAGGACATTGAGGGCTTAGGCGAAGTTATCAGTAATTGGACTGGAATGCTAGGAGCAGATAGTTTATTGATCTGATGAACGGTGATTGAAGTGTTCTTCCGAGAAAAGAAGAGAGAAGATGGTATCTGGACCTGAGGACGGCGACGTCGGAGATGAATAAAGATTGTCCAAAAGCGCGCGAAGAGAATACATTATAAGGTTGGAACCGGTCATGACCAAGGATTTTTTTTCATATTGGGTAAAATTATAAAATACCAAAATTGTTTAATAAATGTCCATGTTTTGTGAAATGAATACATGATTCTCATTGAGCGAATTCTAGCAACGAAGTAGCAAGATAGAAATATATTTGCTTTTCAGGTTCCTCGACCACTCTGTATAGATGGCAGATCGGATTCATCTATTAACATACAATAGTGATTATTTCTATGAAACCCATCGACCCAGGTTGCCGGAAACTAATTATTATAATTAGAGTTGAAGGTTGACGTGTATAATAGTATTAGCGTAATCTTTTCCTGGTGCTCATTTATACAAATTCGGAACGGATTACGTTGGGATAAATCATCAATATATTCAGTTTATTTCAATAGTAGACAGTGTTGAAGTCAATCAAGCCAAAAAAGACATCGCAACTTTTCAGTTCTACATGGACACTCTCAAGTTGAACGCTAGAGCCAGCTTTCCTCATTGCTTGAACTTGTAAAGACCTTCAGCGACTATTTCTATGGGATTTGTTATTGATAAATGCGCTGCAGTGCAATCGAAAAAGATGAAAATCCTTGATCCTCGCTAACTCATCTTGATGTGGCACAAATATTCAAGAACTTGAGCAAGAGGATACCTATAAATATTTAGGCGCGTATCAACATTTGAGCACAGTAATCAAAGATGAGATGTGACATTCAAAATAAAGTCTTGCAAAGAGTCACAAAAATCAGAAAAACTCTTTTAAATGGAAAGGACCTCATATCAGCCATCAAGACATGAGCAGTACCTGTGGCTGTCTATACATTTGATATTCTTCACTGGACGAAAACTGCACTGCAGGAGCTTAATCGAAAAGTAAGAACCACTCTTACCAAGTACTGCATGCACCATCCCAACAGTTCAGTGTCAAGACTATACTTTCCTCGGTATGAAGGAGGAAGAAGTCTCGATTCAGGATTTTGTGTCCTTGTGCGCGAAGCAAATCAACAATCTTCGCAAATACTTCCTTCGGAAAACGACGGTTGTGCATGAATCAATTTGTGCCCCGGACAAGAATTTTACCCCATTGGACCTGAACCAAGCGGACTCCGAGAGACCGGACCACCGAAGTTGACAGGCTGACTGAATGAACCCATGACCGTTTGCACGGTAGGTTTTCTGACCTCTTTGGTACAGTGCCGGTTTTCTGGCCGCTTTGCTAGGCCAGAAGGCATCGTCATTTCTATTCAGGACGAAATAACCTCCACTCGCCATTACCAAAGTTATGTGATTGGTAATATGAATGTAGAAGACCGCTGCCGACGAAACCCTCCAACACACAATGAGCGGGTGCTCTGCTTTGGCGCAAACAGAATTCTGCGTCGGCGCCACGACGCAGCTGCGGTTGCCCATCAGGCGCTGGCTGCGAAGCCAGAGATGGCAGAGAAAGAGGCTCCATTCTACAAGTTTAAGCCGGATTCAGGTTTGGAGACGAAACGGTGGAATGTTGCAGCCATCACTGCTCGCAGGGCCGAGGCCAACAGACCTGACATAATATGGGTCGCCAAGTTTCACGGAAAGGGTTTGTAGCAGCCGTGCCGGCGCCGTGGCAGGCAATGTTCAGCATCATACTATAAGGAAGAATTGTAAGATCTAATTGCAATTGAAATTATCAGTAAATAATTTCAAAACCCTTACCTAGTTACATAAAATTTATACTTTGCATAAATAATCATTGTAATAAATGTAAGTTCTATATGTACATGCGAACCATAGCCTTACTTTCGAGGATTTGGAAGGAACAAAATCTTCTCTGTGAATAGCAGCAGTCCGTTTCATCTGCATAGCAGGATCTTTTAGAAAATCAAACACATGTACTTTCGAGGCTTCATCGCAGTTTTCCCGATACCTCGGAACTACACTTCTAAAGACCATATCGAAGCGGCAGGAGAATACACGTACGGAACTATACTCCAAATTGCTCCAAGCACACGGACCGCACCAGGGGAATTAAACTGACTATTCCTCTCATGAAATTTCAGCCAATGGCGTGCAAGAACTGGGACCCTACCAGCCAATTAGAGACGACTTTACCATGCTTATTTATCCGTTATTGATTATCACCTCCAACGAGGTGATACATTTTGCGCCTTGTTTTGTCTACAGATAGAGGTTTTGTAATTTTGCTATTATTTTTATTCCATGGTCGGTGTGTATCTTTTGTTTGAAATTGTTTGAGCGCAAAATGCTGCAGCAAAGGTTTGGTTCGACGTCGAATGACGAAATAGACCAAGTTATTTGTAAATCCAAACCAAATAACACACTCAACGACAGGAAATATATTTAGAATCAGTTTGAGAAATTTTGTGAGGAAAAGAAATATAAATTAACCGCGAGTAATACAAATCAGGAAATATCAAATATCTTAAAAGATTGGAGCGTGAATATGAGAAAAGTGAATGGTGAACAATATAAAGAATATTCCGTGAAAACGATATGGAACGTGATGCGAAAATGATACAAGAGAAAGTTTTCAAAGAATTCAATAGAAATATTAACCTCTTTACAGATATGGATTTTCAAGTCTCTAGTGAGGCTAGAAATGGAAAGAGAAAGTTACTACAAAACATTCCGGAGAAACGAAAGGTTAGTGCAGTAGCTCTTAAATCTCAAGAGTACCAATTAATGATTGATACGTGTGAAGAAAAAGTTCTGTCTTGCCGTCTCACTAGAATTAGCGTGGCGTGGTGGGGAACGGCAAAATGTTTAGTCTATTATTTCCAAACGGAATTAGGTCATGATGGTAAAGAAACCGGTAGAATAGCCTATAATCCCGTATTTTCCAAGACTTGTCAAGGAGGCGATGGAAAGCTTACAGAGACGAAATGGTTGACACCAAACGAAGAGTCGCCTTCTAGATGTCCGGTAAGATTATACAAACTTTTGGCAGAAAAACGCAAAGGTAACATTAAAACTGATCGATTTTTTGTCACACCTAACCCTTCCTACCAAAAGTCAGGTATTTGGTACAAGAACGGCCCTGTTGGGGAAAATCAGTTGTCTACGTGGACGAAAACGTACGCAGCTAAAGTTGGATTTGACACAAAAAAACAACAGAAAATAACTAATCATTCTTGTTGTTCAACTGCAGTTTTTGAAATGCTCCAAGTTGGCATACAAGAGCAAGAAATAATAAAAATTACAGGACACTCCAACACATCGTCACTTAAGACTTCTCCAAATGAATGAGGAACAACATTCTTGAATTATTAATAAATTAAGACATAGTAGCGCTTCAAATTCAACATCTTCCTTAAAAGTAAGCGAACAAAACACGTTTCGGTCGAATTTAAACTTTAAAGATTGTGTATTCAATAACTGTGTTTTCGAGTAATTTTGCTCTTAGTTTGTCTTATGTTTATTTTGTTGTTTAAAATTGCCCTTATGTATATATTTATGTTCGATGTAAAAATATTTGAATAAAACGTGTATTCCTTCAATATTTTTCTAGAGGGTCCTTCCACAAGATCACGACTTTCAATGCCTCTGTACATCTTTTGCATATAATGTGTTCGAGGATGTGTCCATCTGAACAGCGCTGACACCAAGCATGGAATATTACATTTTGTTGATCGGTTGTCCTAACAACGCATATTGTTTGACTTCGAATTTGCTGCAATGCCATTATTCCTGACGCTGAATGCCGATTTGATCATTCAACTAAATCCAGGGTTATTGTCTTATCACAGTGCCCTGAATAAGACATCAGAAAAGCGCGTAATGAAACACAGGATCGATTCATACCGCCTCTTAGATGGATGAGTCGCAGCTACTGATTAGGCATTGAGGAGAGGGGATCGATAATAAAAACTGATAATTCTTCTGAGAATCACTACTCTAATTTGTCAATATCGTATGTATTCATAAACACTATTGGTCTCAATTTCACCAGTGGAAGAGTTTTCATAATTGTAATTGTAGCAAAACGTCGAAAAATTGAATTTTGAAATTTCGAAAAATCAGGGATTTCAACGACAATGAAACTTGCACAGTTCTCTTCAACGTCCTATATAAGATGCGATGTCATAATTAAATAAAAACTTGATGCCATTTTAGAGAAAAATTATTGAAAAATTAAAATTGTCTATATTTCAAGAAAATTATGCGAAAATTACTCAAATTTTCGAAAACGTTTCACGACCTACTTCGAGATAATTTTTTAAAGAACTGATTTAATTAAGATGAAATTCCACTCTAAAAATAAATAGAATTTTTTATCTTAAAATAATCTCTCGACTTTTCTGCACATTTTGATATATTATTAAAAAGTCTCTATCGTCCTTATTTTAAATGTAGTAAGACTCTCAAGAAATTGAACTTTTGGAATTTTCAAAAACAGATATTTCAACAAAAATGAGTTCTGCGCCATCATCTTAAGTGTTCTTTGGCTATCCAACAACAGTATCAAATCAAATACTTTGAACCCATTTCTTTGAAAAAATGAAAAATTCTTGATGTAAAGTACCCCAAAATTAAAATATCGGTATTAAATTCAAGGGCCCAACATCAGCCAGATCGTTAAGGGAATATCAATTTTGAAGAAAAAATGCTGAATAGTAGACACTAGCGTTTCCCAAAGGTGGACAGACTGAAAGAAGTTTTGCCGTGAATGAATTCTTCAGTATCAAGGGCCCACAAAACATGTATTCTGTCAACACAACGTGTTAGAAATAATTTACCCTACATAGGGACAACATTTATTCACTTTTTCGTTACCAGGGCCCAACAAAAGAATTATTTCTGTTGAAAATTGACATTTTTCGCAGAATTACAATACTATCTCTGTGCTGTAGCGAGACTACAAAAACTAAGGGTTTTCGATAGGAAACAAATGTGAGCTTTCTACTGAACCCAATTTCCGAATTTTCTTTAAATGAAAGGAATGGTGCACAGACGAGTTAAGGTTTCTATTATTAACCGAATTAATAGTAAACACTAAAATTTAATAAAATCATAAAATTAATCCAATGAAGGCATTCCGTCCTATGTGCATTACATATTTTCTTTATGTCAAATTCTTCCTCACGAATGTCTTAGTCTGGGAAGTTGCTAAATTCAGAGCATACAAAATATTTATTTGGGGTCAACAAATTGACTGAGCCACCTGCCAACGAGTGGATGCTTCGTATTTGCTGCGGATGCCTCGCAGTGGCTGAAGCAGAATACGTCAGGACGCCCCAAGAAGACCAAGACGTTCATCGCTAGGCTCTTGCCTCGTGGAGTGAGCAGCTTTGTTGCAAGTGCAAACAAACCAGAGCAAGTAGTCAGAAACGATGGAGCTCGAATTCTGTGAGGTAATAGAGTCAGCAGTAACCGAAGACTGGAAGCAAATACACCAAATATTGCTCTGTTTGATAAAATATCTGAAACAACACACACCATTGATGCTGTGGTGAAACATGATGCTTCTTGACTTGTAACAACTGCCGCTAAGAAGTAATGGAAATACCGAGCACTGACTGATGAATTGAAGGACAAGTAGGCATGCATTGAAGGTCTCTATGCATTTAGCGGTGAAATTTCGTTGGCATTTAAAATGAAATAATTCAAGCCAAATATTGTTGGCAATGAGAACGCCTTTATTTCACTGACAGAAAGAAAATTTATTGACTATTTCGTGCTTCCGGCTGCGCCACTGATAAGGTCATTAGTCCTGAAAGTGTAGTGTATGTTTTTACGCGGGGTGGCTGTTTTCTGCCCCCGTTGGATGGTAAAATCTGACAACAACCTACCTGTCGTCTTATGGGGTTTTCCCAAGCCAGTTATCTCCTACCAACGGGGCACCGTCCCAGTGGAGACAGAATTTAGAAGCCTGACTGCTCTCCTGACATGTGTAGTAGTGTAGAGAGTGAGCGAATGAGTGTAAGGAGTGAGGATAGGACAAGGAAGTGGAAGGAAATATCGCGCTCGGTCTATTGGGGTATTAACCTGGTGTTGATGTGAGAAAATAAGGAAAACTATCAATTAGAGCATGGGTCGCTCGAGTCATCCTCCAGGCAGCCGAATTCGCCCTATCTGGGTAGAAGAGTATCTGTCGTGCACCAGGGGCAATTGACCCCATGGGGCACTTTGGCGCTAGCCTCTATCCGCACCCCCGCCGACGCACAAGAACGTCTCTGGGTTGGGGTCTGGATCCCGCCAGAACGCAGCTCACCCTCTCGGTTATGCCTGGGTCGGGCCGCCCTGCCAGCTCCAAGCTCCTATGTATCCAAGCTAGTACCAGAGTCAAAACAATGCGCTACTCACGTGCGCCGGTCCCTCCTCTTTGTCCAAAGCATTGCGCCCTTTGACACAACGAAACCGAGAGCCCAACTGGGGGCCACCAGAACTGCGATTCGGGCGGCTCGGAGCCCCCATCTCATTGCTTATATCTCTAGGCTAACAACGTGAGTATCGCCGGAACCTGGGCAACCTGACGGTAGGTGTCAGTTTCCCAACGGATTTTCTATGTGGATTTCAGAGATTCCAAGAAATCACCGTCACCCAATCCGGCCCAAAAGTCGAAGCGCCAGGGGTGCAACCCCAGCAACCAGGAGCTTGGCTTACTCATTGCTCCACCGTGAAGCTAACGACGTGAGTGCCGCCGCGAAACGCAGGGCGCGGGTGGTCGTCTACGACTCTCCGCGACGAATCACGGCCCCCTCCGTCACTGAGGATCCCCCCGCGGGAATGTCTCGGAAGCGTGGAAGGCGCTGGTGGTGTCGGAGGGGCGGGGCGGGGCGGCAGCCGCAGGCGCCGCAATTAGCCGCTAAGCAGCGCGCGGCGCCGCTAATGGGCGGCTAAGTGCGCGAGGCCTCGGCGCGGCATTCGCGCCCGCCGCTCGCCCGCCGCACACGCGCAACCGCTGGTAAGTGCAGCGCGCGCCCTCGCCACGCCACGCATTCGGAGGGGTCCTATAGTCTCCTAGTACAGATAGCTTTTGTGGCTCACCTATCTTTATAAATGAGGTCTCTAAAGAAAGAATCTTACGGAGACGTGACGAATCGCACTTTGGCTTTAAAAATACGAAGGATTTGTTTAACAAAATGCATCTAAATGACAGGTCAAATGCAACCCGCAACGCTCGGCAGCATTTTTTATATCGTTAAATATCTCCTGAAACTTATAAGGCCTTAAAAACTAACGTTTGAGGCCAATGGCCTTCAAAAGAGATGTTTCCCATACCGTAATCTACAGGATGAGCTCTTCTTGAACATTCTATTGTATTTTTGCTGGTTCGACGCTTCTCGATTCTTCCCCACCAGAGCCTGTAGAATCTGAAACTATATGTGAAATTAAACTAATTGCTTGATATAATACGAGATTTAATAACACGGGTGTTCCTCTCTACTCGATAATAAAGTTAAATAAGAATAGTTTTTATTGACATGAGTGTATTGTAATCAATTACAAGGAAACACATAAAACAAGTAACGGAAGAAAAGAGGGTATTGAAGAAAAATATATATTACAGGCTTAATATGGAAATGGCAAAAGTAGGGAAGAGGGAGAGTTCTCGCACGGGTACGCTAGTCTCAGAAAATTTCAATTTTGGGTTATTCCCATTCACTGAATCTAGAAACTCTAAATATTATTCTATTTGAATAGGTGTTAACAAAAGATTCAGAATCAAGCCGAAAAGAGGACTTTCTAGAAATAAAAAGTAATGTTTTTACAAGGGCACGAACATTTGAAATCGCTGGAAAGGAGCTCATTGCGCATTAGGCCCATTTGCCTCCGAGGCGACGCGCAAACCCTGCTGCTTTCCCATCTCATCCCTTGACTAATTTCGGTCGCTGGCAACGCACCAGGCGATAGCTTCAAACAACTGAAAGACGCGATCTTCTAGGGATAGATTTCTTAAACCTGCGATTTACAGAATCTTTAATTTACAGATTTCTGCACCAGGGATTAACAGAATCCTTGATCGCCCTTCATTTAAAAGAGGTATTGTGTCGCTCTGCCAAGCACTGAATACGGAGCGTTTCAAAAATTATTTTCAATTTGCAGAAGGGAATGCCAAAAAGCGACTTCTGAGACGCTGATTCCGAAGCCTGTCAGATAGCTCAGAGCCTGTGATTCCCATATGATGTTCGTTTACGAGAAGTGGAGTGTCCCTTCTTTCAACAATAGTTTTCAACCAAAAGAAACTTGTTCGCAGCGCTGTATGTGAATGGTAGATACACAGCTTCTCGTCAGCGTCCTGTGAGTCGTTGTTAAATCAATGTTCCAATGTTTTCAACGTGAACATTGGTGTGCAAAATTAAATGAAGACATATTTCATTTAAACGAGTAGAAAGCGTCCGTAACAGAGGAAAACGGCGGGTGTTGCTGGTAGATGCATTTTTGAACTGACTACATTTTGCATTGCGAGCACTTCCGGATAAAAACGATATACTTCTTCTTCCGTTTCGTTTATCCTTCTCAAACCATGTGTAAGTGATAATATAATCTATCTCGTTTCACTTGAAATAGTCCACAGGCAGAGGAAGGTTTTGTTCACTGATTGCTTTTTTAATGCTAACTTTCCTCCTTCAACGTTTCCTCGAAAGGCGATTTGATGAATTTATTGCATTACAATCAGAGCGATGTAGCTGATCTTCCTAACAACTGTTTTTTCCTCATTTCCCAAGTGGATCTCCCTTCAGTTGCTTATCTCGGACGCTTTTGGCCTTTAAAACTTCGCGCTAGCCACATCTCGTTTGCGTCAAACCCCTGAACTCGTTGTGCAATGTGTAGCCGCTAAACGTCTTGCAGTTAAGACGCCCCTCTGTATATACGTGTGATGTATACACATATTATTTTGATATGAGTCGTTAGTTATATTATTCCTGGAACTTTGTGGCTAATGTCTAGCGTCAATTGAAATGTAAATACAGAATATCAAATTAAATGGTATACGTTATTTATTAGTTTGATAGAACACCATGCATCATGAGTGTTTTTGTGAGAGGGGTCCGTATTTGGAGTTAAAACGGCAGACAGTTACCAAAAACGCAATTGGAAGGAATGCAGATCTTAGAATTCGGAGAACATCAAATGGAGCACAGTCGTGTCGCTCATGCAGGTGCGTCATGACCTAAGGGAAAGACAATGTGGGATCCCGTATTCTTTCCGCGATTGCAAATAGAAATGCGAACAGTTGGCGAGTGTGATGCGTGTGACCGCCTTGCATGTGTGTTTGTTCCTCTTGTGTTCGCTCGTTAGACTCAGAGACGTGAAGCTGATAGCGTATTTATGATAACAAGTGAAAAGCAACTTCCACGACTGAATTATTTTGTATTTTTTGTTTCGTGCCAAGTGACTTCTCACACTTTTAATTCCTTACACAATGCTGGATCAGCAAGAAAAATGTTTTGAGTATATCTAATTGGTGAAAACTAATAATATTCAACCTCTTCCGCGATTAGAATGAAAATAGAAAACTTGCTACTGAAATTTATTGCGAAAAATCGCAGTTGGATAAACAAGAAATTCTGCGAATTTCTTATGCTCATGACTTTCGAAATGAGGGACATAATTTTATAACCAGAAATAATCCGAATGCGTTGGTAGTCAGTGCTTCATTTAAGATCACTAAAAATACAACGTTAATCAAAATTAGAATAATTTACTTGTAACTCTTGCGTAGTAAAATATATCATTGTTAAATATAACTTAATTCAAATAATACTTAATTCAGTTAAACTTAACCACATAGTTTAGATTCTCGTTAGCGTTAATGTTCATTCTGAGATAAAATGAATAATGGTTGAGAGCAGAGGCTTTCGCGGGCGCAGTCAGTGATTGCTTGCTTCAGGAGACGTCGCGGCCCAGGCACAGGTGCCAACGCTTCCGCTGCCATTCTGCGACCTTCCTCAGGGCAATGGATTTACTAGGTTGGCACCTGTGCCTAGGACGCGGCATCTCCCGGACAGCCAAACACCTAATAATTAATGCCAGTTGTTAAACATACTAGTTTAAGGGGACCCGTAAGTCCCTCTACCTAGAATGTTAAATTCAAAAAACACTTTGCTCCAAACTATATACACCAGACGATTGATTTGTTTACTGTAGTTCCTTGGCTATATTTTAAACGTTTTATCATAGGTTTTTGAGAAATTTTAATTTTTATTGTAGATATGAATTATTAAAAGTGTAGAATATTTACTCCCACATTTTTTGTTATAATGCACATAATTTGTTTAAATAATAAGATATAATAAAAAGGGTATGATGAAAGTTGTAGTCTGACTTGATGAACAATGTCTAAAAGTGTGATGTAATTAGCCCTAGTAGTTTAGGAAATAATGTTCCTTTTATAGCCAAAGACAAACTTACGGGAATCAGGCTTCAAAGTTTGCCATGTATTTCCAGTACATGGCAAACTTTGAAGAGTACATGGCAGTACTCCAGTACATGGCAGAATCATTCGACATTTACTCTTTTAGTTTCTTTTTAACCGATGTCATAGTGCGTCTGGCTTGCTTCTCCGTTTGTCCTTATTTCTCTCATTGTAAAGTAAAAAACACGTAGATAATTCCACATAGGCAACCATACATAGTAAGGCCGGCGCGCATCGTATTATTTTTAATTTAAAAAATACTTAGACACAATAAAATGAATACATCACTGAAAAGGGAAAGTACAGACGATAAATACTTCCCTAAAAAGTGAAAATCGATATTCATTGAATTTTTGGGTTTCCGAGCCCCAATGCAAAGAAATGAAACAAGAAGGAGCTCAGCGTGTGGGAGGGGGCGCCGCCTGCCGAGAGGAAAAGGAGCCCAGCGGATGTGGCGCGCCGCGCAGCGCGGAAGCTGCACCGAACCACAAACCGACGCACACGCGCCTCCCGCTTCCTTTTCCCTTTCGGCTTGTTTGGATGGCACGTACTTCAGTTTACTCTCTTTCGTGTGCCTCACACCACAAACTTAATCTACGCTTAGCCTACTTCTATTATAACTACTACTTTGCGGCAGATAACTCATGATATTACCTTCTGTTCACAATACATTGAAAACATATTTAACAAGATCCTATCTGTTTTTGTTTTTCGAATTTGTGTGTTGTTTGTTGAGGCCAAATTGTATTGTTTTACTTGATCTATTGAGTTTTTTGTGGGATAGGAATTATTGGAGAGGCGTGCTATTCAGCAAGTGATTGAGTTCATATCTAATTCTCTATGGAGTTGTTGGTTTGAAATAACCGATGGAGCGTTTGTAATTAATCTGAGGAATTTGTTCTGGACCACTCGCATTTTGTTTATGTTGGATGGTTTCCGCTCGGTCCTCAGTGCACTGAGACGATCTCTTCTTTGCTCAAATGCCCTTCATGAAATATTCGTAGTATCACATACATACATTTAAAAATATGTATTATCTTAAAAGTATTAGGTTGTTTAACGATAATGCATTGCATTACAAAGCACATATTAAATTGAAAATATAAACATTTTGCATGCACAAATGATAATATGGTTTAATTCCGTGTAAAATGCTATCGGTTTTGTTATTGTACAAACAATATTCTTATTGTAGGCGAGTTCATTTTAATTTTTGTGATCTATTTACTTTGTTATATTATTACACGTGTGTTTGTTTTAATATTTTAATATTGTCTACGAGTTGTGGAAGAGGTTATACATTTTTACTTAAAAAAGTGATTGGAATCACCTCAACGATACGATTGTTGGTGTATTATGCCGTGCAATCGGTGTTAAAGGTTCTTTTGAGCTGCAACTGCGAATCCGGCAAGATTAAGATCTTTTAGCGCGGTCCGAAAAATGATTCAGATTAATATGGTGGGGAGGAGATGTATATAATTTTGTACACAGAAATCAGGATGCCGGACGGATGGATGAATGGATGGATGGCGAGCTGTGTCGTCAGGTTTAACCTTAAATCTGACAGTTATGCTTGACACCTTAACAGTAATGTCACAAAACCATAAGAAACAATAAACCAAAATATTAGATCCCTTTTAATATTCGGTCACTCTTCTTAAGCTAACAATCTTACGTAGTATTATGATGTTGGTACTTGGTACAGTAAACTTTCTATGAAATCATTCCTTTCAATCCATTCGGCCTACTTGCATAATTTTTTGGAGTATTAATTTCATAGATATCAGTAATTACGCCAATCTCCTCTTCAATTCCTTTCTTGTGGAACTTTCTTAAAATTAACCTTTCAGTCCACACTACAAATGCTCGATTGGCTTAAGATTTGGAGACTGTGGAGTTGATTTCAAGACCTCGGGTCAGTTGTAGCCAACTGCCCTCAATTTAGCTTTATGTTTTGGATCATTTCCCTGATCATATTTAAAAGTATCCTCTATCCCCAGAGTTTCATCAATTTTGTGCAAACATTTTTCGAGAATGTAGAGATAACCTTCCATCGTCATCGTCTTTTCTACAAAAAGCAATTTTCCAACTCCAGTCTAAGATATGCACCCCTGCACCAAAATACTGCATCCGCTGTACTTAACAGTCCGCTGCAGAGTTTGTTTTTGCAAGTATTCCTTGACTTTGTGCCATAGTTCAGCCATCTGCTTGCCACAAGGTAAACTTGCTCTCGTCAGCAAAAATAACATCGCACCACCACTCTTACTTCTTGTTCACAAGCTGCTTAGCAAATTCCAGCCTTTCCTTAATATTGCATTCTCTCATAAACGCCTTTTTTCCTTGTCACTCTTCAACTAAACTCGTAGTTTGTTAGCACGTTCTTCATAGTTCTGTGGTGCGTTTTTTTTAATTATCTAACAACGTAGCAGCAATTTTTGACGTACTTAATTGATGATTCTTTCTCACTTTCCTGTATTAGACATCTATCTCTTCTGTGGTAAGACCCTGCGGCACGCTTTCAATTCTATCCTTTAGTTGGAAGCGACTTACGATGTCATGGACTGTTTGTGACGGATTGAGCATTTTGCCAATTTCACTTAATTATAATTCAACACCTCAAGTTATCGCTGGTCAAATGAAATATTTCGTCCTTTTCTACCCACAGTAGAACTTTCACCGCCCAGGAGAAGTGACCTGAACTCTTTAACACTAGAGTGTCAAGTGATGTGTAGACACAGCGCCTAACTCTTTCAGGAGAGATAAGAAAGCTACTTTCCTAGGGGACCAAATATTAAAGCGTGGGCTTTATGAACATTTTGAGCAAAATTGCGAACATCTTCGCGTTCCAACAGTCGATGTGATAAAATATTCCACTTGGAATGTTATGTAGAGAATGTGCTTACCTTTCGCGTTTCAGTATCTTGTGGATATTGAACTATTCCAGATCAATTACGATATGTTAAGGTGGCCGAATATTTAAGTGAGAAACATGTCTGTCTGTGAATAACCCCCATTTGTTACATACGGTTGTTTTACTGCTGTTGGATTGAAATAAAAGTGTTATAAACTATTAATAATCATACTATTTTTTCGTTCATGTTATTACTTTCATTTCAAATATTACTTTATTCTTTCTCAAAATTTTGTTTAAGTTTATGACAACGGTTCATAGACGAGGCACTATTTAGTACATGTATATTCAAAGAATGTTACTAGCATCAGTATCTGAAACAAAATTAGTAGAGTAGCAATAGCTCGTACTCCATCGTATTATTTTTAACGGTTCTGTAACGTAACACTAGCGGAACTCGTACGAAAATTTCGAGCATTTGAAAAAATGTTTCTGCAATCCTGTTAACTGGATATATTGACGGCCAGCGGCGGGTTTTGAACCTTGGGGACCGCCTCATTGATGGAAAATACCATGCCTTTCACAGAGGTCCTTTGGCGAATTAAACTCGAAACGTTTTTTTTCAGCGGCGCTTTTACCTTTTCGTCATTCTTAAACATACATCTTCAAAAGCAAACAAACAAGCACGTATTATTTCATTTTTGACAATTTAAAAGTTTTAATGAAGCTTCTGGGATCGCTCATGGGCAACGAACTAGTTTCCCGAGCTGTGATCCCGGGTTCGATTACCGGTCGAGGCAAAAATAGAGTAGTAGCTTTTCCTTTAAAATCGTTCCAGATTCAGTAGCTGTGAGACGAATAAAAGCTCAAGCAGGCGGATCTTGCTAGTGACGGTGGAAAAGAATACGTCATGTTCGCCTCTTACCCCCAAGCATGGGAATTTAACTAGGCTCATGCATGGGGGACAACGGTGGCTGGCAGGTGAAGTCGGACTACCAACCCAAAACGCCAAATACACATACATACATACAAACGTTTTAATGAAAAAAGGATTGCTGCCAAATAATTGAGTACATTGTGCTATATTGTTACAGAAAGTTTAAGAAAAATAGCCATTTGACAATTTGATAGCCATTTTTTTCCGTGTCGAGTGCGAATCATGGGACAGTGCGAAATGATAAATTCAAACTTCTGCCTCGATGTCAATTCAACTTTCGCAGGGGGGAGCCAGTGAAGATGACTTGTCTTACAAGGAAAACTAGAACTGGAGCTACTCTAGACTGTAGGAAAATTGTGATCAGCGTTTGTTGTTTTCAGAAAGACTTTCGACTTCATGATCCCTTCCATTCTGGGGACAATCGTTATATGAAATAGGAGATACATCAAAATCATAACGATACTTCAGTGTATGTAGAAGATCAATTATGAAAATGAAGATCAATAGTTAATCTCTCACCAACTCGACGGAAGGAATGGAAAGCGATCTACATGGCGATCCACTGAGTCCTGCATTATTTCCTCTCCTCCGTAATGATAACAGTTTCTTCGGGTATTGTCACAAACATCTCCGTTAATCAGCAGTATTCGAGAAAGTAATCTAGTGGCGCTACAGAATGGCACATAGTCTCTCGAACTAGTAGTTTTCTAATCTCTTAAATCTCGACTAGCTTTTCAGTTTTGCCTCACATTCATCCCAGATGCCCTCTATTGCTACAAAAATTTTTTTTTCACATTTTATCAATTTTTCAGTCTAAGGGCACAACAAAAATATGACTTTCAGAATATTATACAAGAGTAAAAACTGGTCCTATATGCAAATTATTTTTGAAAAATTGGGACAGTTTTCTGAGAAAACTTAGTTAAGTGTTTCAAAATATGCGTAATTTTCATCTCTTTTTCACAGAAAACATTTTCGATTTCATTTTCAATTTTTGAAAGGTATTCCCGTTGAATCTCGAAATCGATTTCCCACAGCAGAACTTAATGTCTTCTCTCTCTGTAAAACAATCCAAATTGTTTAATGTTTAAAAAAGCATATATCCCCAATTTTGTATGTAAGAAGAAAAAACTATTTATTCGGATGCCGGAAAACAGCGAATTTTCGACCAAAACCTTTTATTGCCGAGCTCTGGTAACGAAAAGTGAAAACTTGATCTTCCGTTTTCTTGATCCTACGTATAGTAAATTACTTCCTCTAACACATTGTATAGTCAGAATACACATTTTGTGGGTCCTTGACACCGAAAAATTGATTGAAAGCAGATCTTTCTGTCTGGCCGTCTGTGATCAACGCTAGACCTTAAAACGTTCCGCCGATTTTCTCCAAATTTGATAGTCTTCAATAAATTTAGAGGAAGTCGAAACCTGCGTGTTTGAAACGGATATTTTGATTTTTGGGGAAACTGTCGTGTAATCTTTTTAGATATTCAAAATTTTCTCAAAATGGCACCAAATTTTATTTTATTAAACTTTGTCTTCGGATAGCATAAAAGATGCTTAAGAGAATGTGCAGGTCTCATCCTCATGAAATCCCTGATTTTTCGAAAAATGCAAAATTTTTCAAAAAAATCATTTTTCGGTGTCTTCCTACAACTACAATACTGAAGATAGACATTTTTCCTTAATACAGTGTATTATTGAACGCAGATCTTGAAACAAAGTTGTGTACAATTTTTCAAAATTATGAATATTTTGTGCGTAATTTTAATGAAATTTAGGAAATTTTTAAACAATTATTTTCTCAACGGCTTCAAAGTTTCTCTTTAAATTTTCTCCCCGTGTTCACCTAAGAACGTTAAACAATTCATTTTAGTTTCATTTCTTCGGAACTTAATTTTTGAAATTGCAAAAGGTAACTTTACAAAACTACAAATTTTAAAGCTAGGTTTTTTTGCTTTAAAGAAAATCTTTTCCAAAAAAAATTTTAAAATGTTTTAAAGCAAACGAGTATTTTCGCACAACTTCTCTTGAAATTAATGCAAATTATAAAAAAAAGAGCACTCCAAATTTCTTCATTTTTTCCACAGATAGATCAAGGGGCGCTAAAAGAATGGCGCAGATCTCATTTTCGATGAACTCTTGGAATTTTCGATATTGGAAAAACCTGGAAATAATGCGAGAAAGTACGTGCTGTTGTAGCATCACTTACTTCTTTATAAAACAGGACCGTTCGTCCATCGAATTTTTCGACTTCCTTGCTTTAGCAAATAAATGAACAAACCAATGAATAAAGTAATGAGCAAATTGAATATTTCATACGACATTGTTATTCTTCTTTACGTTTCATGTCCCAGGGTGTAAATTTATAATTTTGATGAGTGGGTTACTTATGGTGCGCTTATATTTAGTAATTCATGAAAAAATTCAGAATTTATTTCAATATATCGAAATATATTCAAACAGAAAATTACATTGTTAAAATATGCCTTCAATATTAATGATGATTGTCAGCAATCTGAAGGAATTGGAGATAATTTCATTTGTTCAGAGGCAAGTACTATTGTTGAAGGAGCTATTTCTGAGCATACAAAACATTTACACATACCAGGGCTAAGCCTTGACTATATTAGATATTCACCAAACATTATTGTCACGAAATAACAGATAGACGGATGTTTCGCACATAAATATATCCCTTCATTTCTGCATTGCATTTTTTCTGGAACGCAGTGATGGTAATGGGAGCATACAACGATAATTTTCGAGATATTTTTGTTCAATGTTCTCAGATCATTGATAATATTATTATTAAATTCACAATCTCTTTTCAGAACTTCTGAAAATGTTTACATCCAAAAGTTAATAAAAGTAATGTCAACTGACAAATGAATGCCTTTTCTATTAGCGAGATGTTTTGAAAAGTATTAAAAAGCGTTAAGCATAACTTAGTGAAAACAAATAGAAAATTTAAAAATATCGATCCTTGAGTTGCAACAACCTCCGCGCTGTTATTATCGACCTAAAAATTGAGAAATTCGTAATTTGCTAAGCGCGGTTCTTTAGTAACGTACAAATCAATTCGCATGTCGACCCAAATTCTTAAATCCAAGTTAAGCGTTTTGGAAATGAATACAACACGTTCCACTGCTTTACTCTGTACGTATGAGCTAGCGGTGCGTTCTAATTATAAATCCACGCTTCATTAAGGTTGCCGCTCTACGTCAGCTCTTAGCGTTGGGAGGAAAACAACCTAGGTCCTTATACCTCGGATGTACATCCATTGAGAGAGCGTAAACAAAAATAAGGAGAGTTGACTAAGATTTATAAATTAAAATCCGGATCCGCACGAACAGAGGTGCAAGTGACACAAAGGATTATAAAAATGAGATCTTTAAAATATCAGAAACAAAGAAAAGCTGAAACTCAAGAGGAGAAGTTCTGTAAGACATTGAACGTTAAGACACTGAAAATTGCATTGTGAACGTCTAAAAGACGCTAAAAAGGTTTAAAAAAAGCATGACAAGGCAATAATACACTTCATTTACATGTAGCTAAAATTGGAAAACCATTGATAGCGAAAACTACGAGTACAACTTAATAAACCTAATAAACTTATAATCTTGTTGGGCAAGTTATAAACAAATACATAATTTTATAATAATCATATAATAAAGTTGCAATTATATTATTGTTAAAAATATTTTTTTTAAATTTGTAATTCCCACATTTACTAAGCGATTACGAAATTTCTTTCCAAGCACCGTTTCTTTTGTAAAAATGAAAAAATATAAAATACAGACTCCATACTGATTAAGAACATAATATTATTTGTACCATTAATGGAATAAAGACTTTTGAAACAATATATAAACAAATCCCCCTAACATTCTGGCGAAGAATACTTATTTTATTATATAGGTATGTATATACAGAGTAATAAACGTAGTATAGAGAGAGTTATGTAATGCTGCGGCGGAAAGTGTATTTCAACAGAAAAATGCTTTTCTGGCTCCTATTACCAAAAAGAGATTTTTTCTTATACGAAAATTATGTAAATATTTCCTGTATGTAATCTTCTTTATGTAAATTACCTTCTCTGATACGTATCGTAGTCATAATTAAAGATTTTCGGCTACCTAATACTGAAAAAGTCCTTTCTAAACCTCCGTCCGTCTGTCCGTCTGTCCGTCTGTCCGTCTGTCCGTCTGTCCGTCTGTCCGTCTGTCCGTCTGTCCGTCTGTCCGTCTGTCCGTCGGTCCGTCGGTCCGTCGGTCCGTCGGTCCGTCGGTCCGTCGGTCCGTCGGTCCGTCGGTCCGTCGGTCCGTCTGAACAACACTAGCATCTAATTTTTTTTCCTCAAAATGAATATTCCCTGTTAGTTCTGGCTTCACTTGAATCCCTTCGATTTGGTGAAGAATGCTTTAAATTTTTCGGATACTTCACATGAAACCCTTGGAACACTTAAAATATTTTCTCAAAAATGACTCCAAATTTTTGCTTTTTCACCCTCACTTCGCAAAACAATAAAGTATTGTAATCGTGCCCCGGAAACGGCGAAATTTCTTCAGAAAAATTCTTATTGCTGGGCCCTGGTAATGATAACGTGGATAAATCTATGTGCAGTAAATTACTTCCTCGAATAGGTTGTATAGTCAGAATATATGATTTGTGGGTTCTTAGGGCCGAAAAATTGATTAACGGCAAAAGTTCTGTCTATCGTCTGCATGTCCATCCGTTCATCCGCCAACTCTGTGTGTATGGTCACATGGTCACGTGGTCACTACGCCTAAACTGTTCGGCCGATTTTCTACAAAATTCATATTCTCCCATCGATTACAGAAAACTCAAGCCCTCGAAGTTTGAAACGCGTTTTGATTAAATGATGTCTTCGGATAGTGTAAAAGACTCTTAAAACAATGATGCAAGCCTCATCATCGTTGAAATCCGTGATTTTTCAAAAACGGCAGAAGATCACATTAGTTTCAGAGTTTTCATACAACTATAATATTGAAAATTGAATTTTTTCACTTAAAGAAATATGTTTTTAAAAGTCAGATCTTGAAATTAAGTCGTGTACTATTCTTCAAAATGTAAATAGTTTTCGCGAATGATGTGTGAAATAAAGGCAATTTTCAAACTTTTTTAAAACACTTTTTTCCCTCAAAAATAGATTCAATTTTTTTGTTTAAATTTTCTCTTTGTATGTATCAAAGGGTGATAAAAAGTGCTTGCTAGTCTCAATTTCGGGGAGTTCTCAGTATTTTTCAAAATTGTAAAGAGTTCATTTCAAAACTGTAAAGCTGAGTTTAGAAATTTTTGTCCTACACAAAATCTTTACTAAATAATCGCCTTCAAAAATTATCATGAAATTTTTTTAAAAAAGAGTCATTTTGGCGTATTTTTCTGGAAAATAACGTATATATAAAAAAAATATTTTCTAAAAAGGTTTTTTTCGTGTAACCCAATGAAGTCTTTTATAAATCATATTGTGGAAACTATTTAATTGCAGATAAATGTTATCTGTAGATAAAATAGTAAGACATTATTGGCAAAGTGCAAAAAAACAACAAAAATGCTCTAAGGGGTGAAGGTTGTTCAAAAAATTGATGTGGGAGTTTTTGTTTTCGTTTCCTTGTGACCGCCAATGTTTCAATGCGTTTTGTGCCCATCCAACGGCTCGACCGCTGTGCAAGAAACGCGAGGAGAGCTTTTTGACTCCAAAGATGTGCAATGAGACAAATGACAGCTTCAGCAGTGGCGGCTGGTACTTAAGGACCACAAGTCCCGGAACCCTCCCCAGAAAAACCAACCGCGGGAAAAGTTGCCGAAAATATTAAACTTTCGAATATGAATCAACTCGTTTAATTCGTGGATTCCACCAGCGGAATTTTGGTGGCGAATTTGTTTTTATGTGAACGCTTAAGCAAAAGATGAAATGTTTTTAGAATGGATCGTATCGTGGACTATCGCGACTCCGTCCGTTGCTGGTGCATGCGAGGCAATGAAAGCTTGTGGAAGAGTGGGGGTTCTGGGAATTAGGTGGGAGCAGCGTGCTTCAATTAGGATTTTGTTTGGCAGAGTCTGCGCCTATTAACTTAGCTGAGAATACCGACTCTTATCTTAGGATTGCATAAATTACTCTTTTCTTTGCTGGAAATATTTTTAAAAAATTCTCACTTTCGCACGAGCACAATTGTATCTTCCGTTATTAACGTAAAAGTTATCTTAGACAAGGATCTCGATGCGTGCAAATGGGTTGTACTCTACATGCTGTAGTTTTCCTCGTTCAAGAAATATTTTGAAGAGGTAAAATATACGTGATAGTGCAGACATAACGCCGCCCCTGTTAATTTGCAACCCACCGGCCGCCACTAACCTTCAGTCTGTACAAAAAAAATGTAGTTTCGTTAGTCAACCAGTGTGATTAGTCAACCTGAAAATGGTTTAAACGTTTATTATCATGCAAGAACAGGAAATACAAATAAATTTTAATAACATTGTTCAACAAAAATGCACTTTGTAATTATTTACTTTCTCAAAATAGCAAAACTGCCTAATTTGAAGTTGAAAAAAACGAATATGACATTTTCTTTTGTTACTTCTAGTGTTTTAGATATAATGTTTTCAAGCAGAAATATTAAAAATATACTTCGAAAATCTTTATTTCCTGAACATAGCAAAAGTACCCTCATTTTGAGTCGAGAATAATGAATATGACGATAGACATTGTTTAATACATATAACTTTCGTTTTATACCTTCACCATCTTCAAATATAAGGACTAATTCACGTGAACATCTTCTCTTTGCTCGTGCTTGTTCTCCTTTCTGTGTCTTCTCTTGTCACTGGCTCACAGTAGCCCGCACTCATGGCAGTGTTCCATTTCCCTTACACCTTCGTTGCATTTGCAAAATGTCCTCATGACATCGGTCCCCATGTTCGTCACTTACAGCATCGCAGTCGTTGGGGGGGGGGAGTCCAAGTGAGAATGTAGGAAATGAAGGTTACTCTGTGAAGATGAAGGATGAAGTGATTTCTCTCTTCCATATTCGTCTACATCAGACGTCGAGTGAACTCTTCCGGAGGGAGTGGAACACGCAGAAGGTCCCCGCGTAGTTGAATTCCTGATGGGATGTTGTAGCACTCAACAGTCCACATTCTTTTTTCTGGACTAACCGTGAACCTATATAGAGTAATAAAAAATATCCATAACCCATCTTTGCTGCGGTCCGATTTGACAACATGATCTTCAGGCGTTGAATTTCGTAAAAATTCCTCGTAACAAATTGTGCGTATCTAAGAACCAAGAGCTAACTACACGTTTCAAATGTAATTTTCGTTTTTCCACTATTAAATGAATTAGAAATTTTTATTTTAAAGCCGGAAAGATTTTCACTGTTGGCCAGTGTAATCAGGGTTTTAATTTTTTTTCAATAGACGTATTAACGTGGGAATAGGTAAAAAGGGCAAAATAAAACTTCGTCAATTTTTAATATATGTGCCAGAATTATAAAAAATGTATAATTCAGGCACATATATTAAAAATTAATTAGTATTCATTTACCAAATATCCTAGAACGTAAGAAGTTTATTCAGTTTACACTTTTGTCACAAATATATCAATGTTCGTGACTATCTTTTACATAAGAATATTTGGAGTATTTACTTTCTAGAAAGGCATACAAGCAGTTGTGATGATTATTGTTAAAAATTTGAAAATATTAGAGACTTTTTGCAATTCTTAAATTTTGAAGAAGTAACATGATATCAGAGAATTCTACTGTGCAAGCGCCGACATCCATTGACGGGATTTAGATCAACGGGTCCCAGCATGCTCCTAGTTTTTACGTTGATGACAAATAGCTGAAACTTTGCCTCGTATTTGCCCCAGCCATTTCATACAAATTCAATACATATACGCAATAATCATTAGAAAATGTAGTTCACGGGATTTGATCGGAGTGAGTAGAAGAAGTAAAATATTAGTTTGCCGACGTTTCGGAATATTTTTATTCCATCCTTAGAGCTCACTAAATAATTATGAATACAATCTCTTAACAGCATTATGCCCAGATTCCAATCCAATTCCAAATGGAGGTATAACGTATAGGTCCATCACGTACCACTTTCCAATCTGGCCAAGGCACCATATCACAAAAAAAGATACTTTTGGGCTCATGATGGTCAATGTGCTTCCCAAATTGCCAACAATTCGAAATACCACTGCTTGCTTAATTTGCATTTTAGAAACATACAAAATTTCCAACATGTAAATTTTTTTATTATTTACAAAATAAATAAATATATTTGTTTCGAAAGAAAAATTAACACAGAAATTTAAAAAATCAATTGGATGCCTTTTTTTGTGTTAATTTTCTTTGTGAATAAATTATTAATTTCTTTTGTAAATAATATTATTTTTGTAATAATATTATTTGCACGTCTCTGAAATGCAAGTTGCACAGAAAGCGTTTTTTCAAATCAGCTTTTGAGTCCTTGCCGCTGTCGCAGGGCTCGGGCTGGCGCCATGGCGGGCATGCTGTTCGTGGTGTCGGTGCCCAACACGGCGACCGAGCGCCGCCTGCGGGAGGAGCTGCACCTCTCGGCCAAGGACCGCCTCGACGGCAAGGAGCCCGTCACGCTCGAGAAGGTATTGCCCTCATTCCCTCCAACTGTTAACGCCATTCGGCCCGTAAGTGGGGGACATTCATCGCGAGAGGCGGTGGTGATCCTCTCCCGCTGGATGGCGAGATACGGCGCCGACCTAGTCGCCGCCCAGCGGATTTCTTCCCCAACCAGGACTCTCCCACCAGCGCGGCACCGCCCCAGCCGGGACAAGCTCTAAGTCCCCAAATGGTCTCCCGGCATGTGTGGTAGAGTAGTGCATGTTAGTGTAAGTGTGAGTAAGGAGAGAGGATAAGACAAGGAAGAGGAAGGAACAGATCGCGCGAGGTCCGTGACCCGTTTGTTAGGGTACTGCTTCGGCATCCGCCTGGTGTTGATTTCTCCTTTAAACACCGGCGAACGCGACCTAGCTCTGTAGCTAGTGTCAAAATTATACCATTGTCGGGAAACGAACCCTAGGACATCCCGGTTAGAGGCACTACAGTGACATCAGTTGATGACCTGGGCCATCTTTGCCGGTGCTAGATTCGATAGAAGGCTTTGGCGATGTCGATAAAAACTGCTTTTGAGTGATGTTTTTTCAATTATGTATAACGGTGTTCGGAGGAGCGTAAGAGCAGTGGATAGTCTCTTGGTGAAGCCGAAGTAGCGCTGAGGCATGAGATTTATCTTTGTTGAAGGTAATCATTTCATCTTGCTAGGAGTTTTTTTCAAATATTTCTTCTAAAGATGAGAAAATAATAATAGGCCTGTAGTTATCTAGGTGTCCGTGGTTCTTCGCTTTGAAGACGGGGAGAAGTAACGAGTGCTTCCAGGCTGAGGGACAATATCCTGTCCTTAGGGACGAGTTGAATACTTCTGTGATATAAACGCCAATGCTTCTGGGTAAAAGTTTGAAAATAATATTTTAATCTTGTCATGGCCGTGATTTTTTTACAACTGGGAGAGCTCTGATGATGTTTGTATTTTTTGAGAAGAGATGTATGTAATTTCTTGATGTATATTATAATTAAGGGAGTTGTAAGTTGGAATTTGGGAATAATCAGGATGGGTATGTGAAATGTTTGGAGTGAATGTGTTAGCAAAATGATCGGCTAAAAACGTTTTTCACTTCCGATACTTTTCTTAAAATTGAGGGTAGTTAAATGGCATACTTTTTTCCTTAGAATCCTTTTAGTAAAATTCCAGAGTGCGTTGTAATGGATGTATCAAGACTGAATTCATTGTTATACTTGGTCTTTATGAAAATCTGCTATGGGTTTTCTGAAGGTAATTGTTAATAGATGCAGTTCCGTGTTTAGTCTAGGGGCAGTAAGTCCTAGCTAGTATCTTCTCGTTCTATTTTTAATTTGAATTATTTTAATCAGGTTTTTGGGCAGTTTAATATACTTTTTTTAAAGTACGGAGGTAGGCATTTAGGATTTTAATGTGTTAACATTATTTCTCATTAGATTAAGTTTATTGTTACTCATCTATTTAACCGAAGTGTTTAGAATTCTAAATTTGGATGTTTGGAATTGTATTATCTTCTTAAATTTGACCTAATTGTAAGTCGTATGTGCTTAGAGCTGCTGTGGGTGAAGGTGGGGGGTGTAATGAGAGGTGTGTGCTCCGAGTTGAGCGCGAGGTGAGGAGTTAAGTGAAGCTGAGCCTTTATGGTAGACATTCCACTGTGGAATATCGGGCAACATGTTTCAGTCACGAGGATAATAGGTAGGTTCTGGGGGAGAAATTAATTTCAGTTTGTTTGTATAGATATAATTGAGTAGTTGAAATCCAGTGTGGCATTGGTAACTCTGCAAACTCAGAAAACGTGTTTAGTATTGAGCTCACCTAGGAGCATAGTGTGTGACTGGGGTAAGATTAAATTACTAAAGACGGCGAAATTTCTTTCGATTGTGTGATTTGTAAGCTAAACTATAGATAGTTTTATTTAGGGGAGTGTAGTTGGCGTGAGTTTGAGGCCAGTGGTGGGCATTGGTTTTATTTGTGACATGGGTTGGTGGTTTTGATTAAGAGAACGCCGCAGCCTGGTCTTGTCTAGTTTTACTATGTTGTATCTTGGAAAATAAAAGATTTTAAGGAAAAGAAGGTTTTAAGTGTGATTAAGTGAAATATACAATACCAATATTCTCAAGGGATGTTTTACTAAGACATGTTTTACACGAAACTGCAGAAAAACATTTTTTCTGAATGTAATCTGTTCTTCAAAATTCAATATTTATACTAGAACTCTAACCTTGTGCAGTCAGAATCTTTATTTTCCCATAATTGATATTCCTCAATCGATTTACGAATTTAAGGCCCTCTGAGTTTCAAACAGGCATTTTGTTTTTTTAGTATATTTTACATAAAACGTGGACAAAATTTTCTCAAAATTGGCTTATAATTTTTAGAATAAACTTTGTTCTCGGATAGCGTTCTTTTAAATTTATTTCTTCTTGCTCGACAAAACTGACCCTCAACAGTTTGTACCTTCTTGAGAACGTCCATCCATAAGCAGAGAATGTTATTACTCGAAAGGAATTAAAACGTTGGGCTAAGTTATATGAAATGAGGTTGAAGGTCATTTCTACTTAAATTCAAATGACACTTCTTAGGAATTACGGTGGTTTGAATATGCCTTTGGTGTATCTAGATTTGATACACGAGCATGCAGCATTGCGACTTAAAATGAAGATTAAGAAGCACAGGAAAGAGTAAAGGATTTGATGACAATTGTGAACTATTTGTTTTATGTGGTCGCTTAATGAAGGTTAATTTAATTCTCTGTGGATCTGGATTTTTGGCATGAACCAAAAGGCATTTAATTTATTCTTGAAATATGTTTTGAATGCCTTTAACTATTTGAGACTGATAGAGACAGCACATCCCCAAACTCGAATTTCGTATGTCATGGTAGGATTGAAGTTTTACATTATAATAGCAGTCTACATTCAACCTTCAATAAGGCGTGCATTAAAATTAGAGGAGAAGGATTTGATATTTTTAGCTATTGCGTTAATATGAGATTTCAGTGTTAAACCTTTTGTCAAGCTTTTAAACCTTTTGTAAAATACTTTAACGACGATGAGTCCACGTATACAGATGAGTGAGTAGTTTAACACCTTCTGCAATTTTTGAAAGGTTCAAGTTATTGCAATGCAGTTTTAACAGAAATGCACGAGGGTGTGGGGATAGTTTATTCATATATGCATTTCCACTTGAACATTTGTATTTGAATAGATATTGAGGTAAAATTGTTTGCTTTTTTTCAAATGAATTTATACATAGTTTTTTAATCTGTCGTGACTAGCACAAAAAGGCTAATCCAATGATAAACATATTGTTATATGTTAGACACGTACTTTTTGGAGTAATTTTGATTTTTGCAACTCTTGTTTAATGGATATTATAATGCCCCGAGCACGTATTAACAGGGCGCTGTGTGGACTTTTATTCAAAATATCCATTAAATACTATTAAATACGAGTCGCAAAAAATTCAAAATAACTCAATTTTTTTTCTAACATATGAAGAAGTATATCACTACATTCGTCTTTTACGCTCGTCATGATATAATAAAAATCTATGTATAGTTTCATTTGAAGAAAAGAAAGTTATTTCAATATCTCGTAAAATACAAAGGATAAAATGGAAATGAATTGTACATCAATTTCTTTATTCCCTCATGCACTTGGTGAACAACTGTTTGCAATTACTTCAACCGTTCAAAAATTACAAGATGTGCTAAAATTACGTGACTTACCTTTCACAATAAAATGTACCCGTCATCTGCTAAATATGACTTAAGACGTCTCCTTGGGCGCGCGGGCACGGAGACGCAAAAAATATTTTTGTGTCCCTAAATAAGAAAGGGGTGGACCTATGGCAGGAGTCTTTTTCGTGTTTGGCTCATGTCACGTACCATCTTAACAAATATAAAACTAGTAAAATCAAAACGTCGTGTTCTAAATTGATGAATGTATAACAGACGAGAACTTTCTTTTCCAAAAAATCATCAATGATGTATGTTTTATCCTCAGAAACCTTTGTGCTATACTTGGTTTTTTCTAACATAGCAGCTGAGGGTATTATATCCAAGATGGGATATGGCACGGCTTTTTGCGTCTTTCTCGGTCTTGTCGCAAGATATCGCATGATCGCGGTCGTATCAAGTGCTGCAGATCAAGTGACCCTAGCGGCGCGACCGAGAAAGACGCAAAAAAAACGTGCTATATTCCATCTTGAAGTTTATACCATCAGCTGCCTCGTTAGAAAAACCCAAGCATAACTATTGTAATTGAAAACTCCTCTTTTCAATAGTAATTACGATTCCTGACTCGAGGATCCTTGTTATCTTTTATAACTTCAAATGAAATCAAAATATCCAATACTATAATGTATGATCATACACTAAGACAATATAAACACAAAATAAAAAATGTCTTAACAACTGAAAATATTTACATCGTTTTGAATTCAAGTATGGCAATGGAATATATATATATATATATATATATATATATATATATAATGATTTGCTGATTACACCAACCTATTATTACATTGTTCCATCCTATTCAAAGAAAACAATATTTCACGTACGTTACGGCATCGCCTCTAGAATTTGTTTTGTCCCGCTGCCGCTCCGTTGGCCTTGGCGCCACCTCCTCCCCTCGGCGCCGTCGACGTCTTGCCCAGTCCGCAGAAGCCGGTCGCTCTCGCGCCCCACGAAGACCGGTCGGGTATTTCCGGGCGTCATCCGAAGCTCTCTGGATCCGTTGCGCCAGGCCGAGTCTCAAACCACACCAAATGAATTCCCTCGGCGGATCACTAATAATAAAATTCTTCTCGTGGCCGTATCGTATGGTCGGTATCTGTATTTTCTACCGTCCTAATGGCCAGTCGTTCGGAAAAGTACTTTTATTACCGCGATATTTTATCATTCACTAACTAAAACTTTCGTACTTACTTGCAATCCGGGGTTCCTTACCTCCTAACACAGTATTTTTCAGTTCGGCCGCCCTTAATACGCTCACACTAGCACGTGCATTACGTCGTCTACAATTCTCACTATAACTGGTCAAATAAATGCGTAATCTGCTGAATTATTTACAGCTCATTCATCACATGTAGTTCTAAGATTAACACCAGTTATTGTTCCTTTACGGAATTACACGACGCACTTTAAAATAACTCATTGTTCGTCACACACGTGTAACTTCCAATCGCCCGAAAATCCGCTCGAGGATCACGAATCTTTCACTGCGAATTACACGCAATTGTGCAATGAATACTTCCCGAATTGCAGTTCTTAATTCATTTTCCAATGTCCATGTTTACCGGAACCTTTCTCCAACGTCGCCACAAGTTGCAACACGAACATTTCTTGATTCAAATTAAACGTCCAGCGTTTTGGAAAATCAACGACAAACTGCCTTCGTCCGGATCTTCTACTTCCGCTAGACTTCTCTGATTCGTTGCCCGAAGAGTAGTGCCATCTCTCTGTCACCTCGTGAACCAAATCGTGCGATGACAAAGTGGTCATGGACGTTGTAACATTTCCAGTTATGGTGGTAGGGCATGTGAAACTACGTCATAATACGTATGTATTGTGAACATTTAATTCGGTAGGATTTTTTTGACGAACGTGAACATATATCCTTTAAACTTAAAAGAGTTTATTTTGATTCTCCATTTCTGTGTAAATGAACGTACTCGTTTAGAGCGTTTTAAATGTAATCCTTGGCTATGGCAATATCGTTGTCGTTGCGAAATGTTATCGTTTGCGTACATCTTGCATACATGCTATCTTGGAGTCACCCTCATTTGGCATACCATAGCTAAAAACGATGGGAGATGATACTGATTCCTTTGGCACACCTACAGCAATGGTTTGCGGGTTAGAGGTGGAAGTACTGATTTTTACAACAAAAAAAGCTTCGATAACCTTCTGCAAGTATTCGAAAATTCCTAGCTGTCGCGTTTTATATATTAGGCCCAAATGCCAGAGTCTATCGCACGCCTTACATCCAGTTAAAATATTGCTGTAAGCTTCTTTTGGTGATAACCTAGGGCTATTGTTTCAGTCAGTCGTAGCGGGTGGCGGTTGTGGAGTTTTTAGCCTCAAACCCGAATTGAACCGACGGAATAGAGTTACTGGAAATGAAGTTCTTTTCTTGTTCAACATTCTAAATATAGGTACTTTCCTAATTTTGAGACGTTTGATTTCAAAGGCTATTTCCGACGAAGCTACGAATTTAAGGGATAGTGCGGCGGTAGGAAACGTAGGGTCATCAAAAGTTTCTATTTGCATATTAAGTAGTTCGTTTGCAACGGGCTGAGGTTCAAAGATTATTTTAAAATGTTCCGCCAATACTGTCCTTTACGTGGCTGTCCTTCGAGTAATTTGCCAATTACGCTTCATATCATTTTTGATTTAATTAAGTTTCGAATGTTCACTAGGATCGTTAGGCAAACAACAAGGTCGGATAGACTTTTTGATGGCATTAATACGAGTAATTGATTTGGAGAATTTATCAGCTTCAACATCGATGCCGTGCGTATTACTGATTTTCTTTTTTGGATACAAGTAATAGGATCGCATTATATTAGTATACTTGTTGCAATTTTTGAATTAATTTTGATTTTTAAATCTTATTTCAATATCTGTCTGTAAAGAACAGATTTTTTAAGAGAAAATCTTCACTTTAATGTGTAGTAGGAAGATGCCAAAAAATTACACTTCTGCAATTTTCAAAAATGGTTGATTTCAACGAAAATGAGACTGGACCGTTCTCATCTTCATTCTCTGTACCGTATTCGAGGACAATTTAAGAAAAACTTTGGATGCCATTTCTGAGAAAATTTTGAAAATAGTTTTGAAGCTTCGTGTAAAGAACTGTTAAAAATCAAAATAACCGTTTGAAACTCCCAAAGCCACGAGTTCATTTAGATCGATTGGGGAATATCAATTTTGGGGAAAATCGGGTGAACAGTTTAGGCGCTACCGGTACTTATAGACAGACACTTGACGTCAATCGATTTTTTGGTATCAAGGACCCATCAACGTGATTCTAGCTACACAAAGTAAGAGGAAGTAATTTCCTATATATGGAAATAAGATTGATCCACTTTTTCGTTGCCAGGACTCTGCATATTTTATGTATCATAGCGACAGGATACAAGTTGCTTTTTGCCGCAGAAAAACATTAATTTCTTTATTCTACATTTATTACACCGTATATAAATAGATTTACGAGACGTAAATATCCATACATTGAATTACGTAATCGCTCGGTGTAATAGTTCATCTCGACGCCACTGACCAATCAACTCATTGGCTGCCTCTCCCCACTCGCAGGCTCCAATTTAGAGGCGACAGTTTTATGATTGCCCCAACTGATAGCCGTCTGACTATTGTTTTTGTGCCTCTGGTACTTATATCTTTCTTTTAAATAAAAAGTCAGCTCTTTGTGGATAAGTTGATATATTCTTTTTTCACTTGTTCTCCTACGCGTATGACACATTATACCCCGGAGTTGGATCGGCTGCCTGTGCCTAATCAGATTCCTGGTAAGGCATATAGAACTACGTTCTTTCAAAATTTCAGCCGTCCATTAATCAGTAATACTTGATGGTAATTGAAATGATTCAATGCGTTGTCAAGACGTTGGCAATGACAACACCTTGAATCATTTCAATTATGTAAATGCCAATGACAATTCACCGCTAAACCAATATAACTTGATGGTAATACCTTTTTTAGATATTCACCTACATTTTGCTGAGTGTTATCCCTGAAGAAAGAGCCATTGCCACTCGTTTTGGTTTTAATTGACAAAACTAGTAACTAATTTATTAGTTACTAGTCCGCTTCAGGTTTTGTGTCGCTGTTTCCCTGTAGCATGGCAACGTGTCCGAGGAGAGGTTCTAATAATAAAAGCCCTGGACGATGAAAGATCAGTTCCTCGCCGAAACAAAGATAGAGGGAAAAGTATTTCGCCGAGGTCCTTCTTTGAACCTCTTTTCTTTGAGATCTGACTGTTGAATGCCGGCGTAGGTGGCTCAGGGCTCCTCAGTCAGGGAAGTCCTAGGGTTCGAGTTCCAAAGGGAGCAGGATTTTAGACACTAGAAAGCTGGGTCGAATTCACTTGCTATCTAGAAGAGAATTCTAGCAGCTCCGGCGGCTCCAATTGATAGTTTTCTGTGTTTTTTCCGATCTCCACCAGTCAAATGCCGGAGCAGTACCTAAACAAATGGGCCACAGGTAGCGCGTGATGTTTCATTTGACTTTGTCCTCTGCCTTACTTAATCACACTTACACCCTTGTGCACTACACTATCACATTTGTCAGGAGAGCTTGTCGCAGCTGGGGCGGTGTTCCGCTGGAGGGAGATTTCTGGTTGAGGAAAACACCGAGCCTCACCATCCAGCGGCGGAAGATCACCGCCACATAAACCATGCACTGCCCTTGCGGGACTAATGAGCGCAGCGGTTGGAAACGCTCCTCGGTGTGTGTGTGTTGCGCAGGGGCTGGAGGACATGCTGCAGAAGCTGCGGGTGGAGCACTCCCTGTGGAACCCCGTCAAGGGCGGCACCTTCTTCCAGGTGAGCGGAGGCGCTAAGGTAATGCCTTCTTTGACGTGGCGAGGCTCTTCCGGCTGACCACGCAAATGTCGCTTCGCCCCTTTCACCATCTAGCGGAGAAAAAAGGTATCATCCTCGAAACAGGCGATTTGAATTTGGCTCAGAGGATTCATTTAGGCTTGAGTATCTTTTAAATGCAGTAAATCTACTACATGGGTCATCCGGTTTACGTTCCCTCGGAAGGAAGGCATCACCCTTAAAAATCCTCGACTTGGGTCAGGTTTGAACCCGGACACTTGGATACAGCCCGGTACGCTAACCGTTGTACCCCAAAATCCGCATAATGTGGACACTGAATTTAATCTACATCCCGGCATTCCTCTCCGTCTGAATGAGACGAAACCAAAAAGAAAGAGAGATTGCGGATCCCGTTTTGGGTGATTCGATTTCTAATATAACTCCTTGCGGGTATCCTCGCTTTTTGGTGGATAATTTCGCATTCATTGGTTCTTCTGAAATCAGTTTGAGTATTATTACATTCATCTGGGGTGGTAGGTTGCCAGCCCCCGCAAAACAGACGAGAGTGAGTTGATTGCAGTGAAAAACGTATTGCGTAGGACTTGCTTTACGAAGCAGTGGGCTTATGAATAATCAGACATATACCTCCGCATGAATAAAAATTGTCGATAAAATAAGGCGATAGTAATTTCATTGTGACTTGTTTATGTAAGAGTTAAATTACATCTTTAGGTATACCTGTTTTAATTAGTTGAAAGAGTTGCAATTTCGATGTTCTCAATTGACACACAATTGAAAACTGCTTTAGAGCAACGTTAAAAATGTCGCAAGTGGAACTGCAGCGCTAGCGTCGGCCTTGAAAGCGCTCCCACTTAGCATGACTCGGCGAAGTTGGCCCCCCCCCCGCGCTCACAAGCCAGCCGTGGGCGGCGCCCGAAGCGTTCGGCTTTTCACATCCCTTCCCCTTTGGCCTCCCCAGCAGAGCCGCTCTTCTTCCGCCATCCACTGTGGGGTTTTGGGCCCTCTTCCGCTCCTGGCCCCTGGCGCCATCTCAACTCTCCCGGAGTGACCTCTTTTGCCCGGAGAAGCCACTGCTACCACGTTTTGCATAGTCATACAATGCCTACAGCAGCAAGTCACAGAACGGATATTGGAAAATTTTCCTTATAAATAAACATAACTTTCTGAAATAAGTTGCTTGCGACACCCTCTGAACCCTTTCCTCTAGTGTTAAAAAATATAAAGGTAAATTAATTAATGATATTTATAAACTTTGTTAGTGAGTATTACTGTCTTATTAAAACAGTTTTTTATTATTATTTCCATTAAATTCATAGCTTTACTAAATTCACAATGAATTCATTTCCTGGTATTTGTATTGAAATGTGATCACGTGTTGGGCAATACAGAAGTAGAAGAAGAAGAAGAAGAAGAAGAAGGAGAGGGAAGTGCAAGTGCGGTGAAGTGAAATGAAGTGCAGTGTACTCAAAAAGTCATGTTGATTAGTTGAAAATATCCGTGTAGGAGGGCCATAAAATGGAGAGTTAATTTTATTATTGTTATTATTTATGCCTTCATTGTTATCATTGTTGATATCGTTATTATCATTATCATTGCTATTATTATTATTATTATCTTAAAATAGTTTAAAGTAATTAATATTCTTGCTAGTAATGTTTGTAAATTGTAGTTTGCTGCCACCAGGTTGCTTAACCTTCAGAAATAATATCTACCTATCTATCTTTCTATCTATTTATCTATATTTCTACCTATCTATATATCTACCTTCTATCTATCTTTCTATCTATTTATCTATCTACCAGAGAGTAAGGACTGTTCACGGGGACAGCCATTTTCTAGATTCTCTCTCGAGAATACCGTTAGATGGCAAAAGTTGGATTAATTCGTCACTAAATTGCCAAATACAAATAAACAAAATATCCGTCCCAATACTCAAAAAGGAACCCGTATGAGCTGATTTTAATGTTAATAAAACGAGTTTCCATCGACCGGGTAGAAAACTCTTGACATCTTCATAAGCTCTCACTGCGATGCCTAGTTTCCATTTTGTCTTCTTTCGTAATTATCACTTCTTCCAACGCCAAGCTTTCACTTGCTCTCTCTTTCACCTTCTTCCACCACCTGCCTACTCGTCCCCCTTCACTTCGGCTTTTCGACGCAACTTCAGCGTCAAACATTTCTCTTTATTGTTGGAATACTTAACATGACAAAAATTGTCGAATAAATGGAGATTTTAGAAGAAGTTCGAAATTTACCTTCGTCGGAAAGTTCCCAAAGTGACCACGTCGTTTATTGAATGACAGCGAACTTAGTAGAGCCATGTTGTAAAAGATAAACAATTTATAATATCCAAATGGAAACACTGGCCACAAATAATGCAACATTCTCATTTTAGATAAAATGTTTGTGCACCGAAAGACAATGGTGCATAATTAGATGAATAAATGTTTATGTAATTTTCCTGAAAGATTCTGTGCTACTGCACGGCAGTTTCTGGTCAAATTATCTTGTTCATTCTTATTTGTTCTTGACAATTTATGTTGTAGGTTTAGAACATTATCCTTACGATGAATCGAATCGTTCACCATGTTTCTCAGTATCACCGAAGAAAAATATACTTTTCTTCCAAAACACAAAGTCTCTCACTTTTATATTGGATTACCCTTAATACATCGTAATTAATCTGAAATAGCTGCTAATAATAAAATAACAAGATGCTGAAACGCGAAAGGTACGTACGTGTATTGTTAAGTTAAATATTTTATCACATTGAATGATTAGAACTCGAAATAAAATTTCTATGTTCGCAAGTTTGCTAAAAATGTCCATAAAACGGCAACTTTAATATTTGTTCACATATGGAAATAATTTGTTGTAAGGTTCCTTTTCTGCGCTGAAAGAGTTAACAGGCGCTGTGGCTACACATCACTTGACACTCTTGTGTTAAAATATTCGGGTCACTTTCCCTTGTGCTAAAAAGAACCTAACACTTCATTTGACCAACGATTACATGAAAAGGGCTACTCTCCAATACAAATTGTGAAACTGCTCAATCTGTCACAAAGTGCGGTCCACAACGTCATAGCGATACGAACGAGAGGACAGAATAGAAAGCTTGCTGCAAAAGTTTTACACAAAGTCTTACGAGAAAAGAGAGAGCTGCATAATTCAGGAAATTGAGGAAGAATCATCGATTAAGCGCGCCAAAAATTGCTGCTGAGTGGTTAGAAGAATGTAAAAAGAAAATGTTCCCCGAAACTGGAAGGAAAGGATCAACAATCAAAGAGTTCAATGGAAGAGTGGGCCACTTGTAAGCGAGATCAATAGAAAGAAAAGGCTGGAATTCGCGAAGCAGTTTGTGAACAAGAAGTAAAAGTGGTAGTCGGATGTTATTTGCGCTGACGAGTGCAGGTTTTTCTTGTGACGATGAGGCAGCTGAACTAGGTAGAGCCTGGTAGAGCCTAGGTAGAGCGCTAGACAGCTGTATTATGGCGCGGGAGTTGACATCTTCGTCTGGAGTTGGAGAATTACGATTTGTAGAAGAAACGTTGCTGAAGGAAAGTTATCTCCGCATTCTCAAGGAATGTTTGCATGGATCTTCGGTTCCTCTCGGAATACTTTTATATTTCACCAGGACAACGATTCAAAGCTGAAAGCCTACATGCACACATCTAGATTCTTACAACTGTTCCAAGGTCTTAGAAACACCTCCGCAGTGACCATACCTTAACCCAATCGAGCATTTGTGATCTGAGAAGAAATAAAAGAGGTGCGACTGTGCGAAGTCGACCGACTTTTGCCGAAAGCAGCGAGACTGACGATGACGGCAAAGCCGTCGAAGCCGGCTATCTTAATAAGCTAATATGTTGACGAAATGATTATTTCTTCTCATAAGAACGTCAACAACACCAAATCAGAATTCCCACAATTTGTGATCCGAACTCAAATTCGAGCTCACCCCGATCCCATTAATCACCCATTGCCAGACTAACACGGAGGATCCGCATCGCATCCTGAGGATTCTCCCAGCTCTGCCCCCTCGTGGAGCATACGATCTCCAACACGGGAGATCCGGCGAGTGCAGGTGAGTTGGCGGGCAATTTCGCCCTCGGTGTCCCGAGCATTCTGGCCGTATGTCCACCGCATGGGAGCGTTGCAGTTCTTTTCCACAACTTTCCTTGTTTTAAGCATATTTTCTCACTTATTTTACCAATTCGGTAAAGTATTATGATATATTCACTAATTGCCGAATTCTACTATACAACATAAAACTTTAATTACAATGTTTATACTTTTAAATTTAAAAAATATTTTTACGTAATTACCGCAATTCTTAATGATCACACGTCTTGCAAATGTAAAGGGAAAATTACTGCACAATTACAAGCTTTTTACAAAACAAGTGTCGACAATCGTCAGAACCAGTTATTTTTCGTCTTATGAGACAGTGTTTACTCTTACAATAAGTCGAGTAAGACAGAGATCTTTGCAGGTGATCTTCCCGACCGCCTCCGGAGACCAGTGCGAGAACAGCTTGCACTGCCTCTCGCAGCTCGGGATCGGCAAGAAGTTCAGCTCCACCGTCAGGTAAGAGCTGCAGCGAGCAACTTCTGTGGAAGCACGTTGCGAATTGTACGAGATGGTTTCTAAAATTAATGCCTAATGCACAATTTGTCCCAAACAAACAAGGACTTTTACAAAGTTTAAAATTTATGCCAGTCGCCGCAATTCTGTAAGTTCGATACATTTCGTTCTACTTAGACCAGTTTCTCACAGGATAATTAATTGTTCATATGGATAATAGATATCTCTTTATTACATCCGATCAACATTAATTTTCTCTCCGGGAGACGTTAATAAAATGAAGTTCATTTGTAAACACTTTCAGGGATCTAAAGAGGTAGTGATAATTTTTTATTTTAATTCCTGCAAATTTACATTTCGTTCATATTGAGAAGAGCGAATTCATTTCTGGTACAACAGCACAGAGCTAATGCTTGCGAATAAAAATATTTGTATGCAACCTCAAATATGCGCTGAGGTGCCGTCGCAAGAAACACACAAATGCGCATGTGGGTGTGGTCTATTCGAATTCGGAAATGTTCGGATTATCCAAAAAATGTACCGTACATATACAAACACAGCTATAGGATTACCAGACACAATGCAACGTAGCGTGTGATGTGAAAAAGTGGCAATGTTGAGAACAACGGAGTACAATACGTACACACCTGATCGCATGCGCTAGTAGTAGTTAGTGTGTTTAGAAGATCTGAAGCACCGTTTGTATCGCCTAACGGGTGTTCTACGTACTGTATTAAGAAATAGGGTTGACTGACAATGTGTTCATACTCTTTCATTCATTAATTAAGTTAATACCAAATAGATATTTTTGTTTATTTTTTCTCCATCCTTACGAACTTTGTTCGGATTATCCAAAATTTCGGATTTGCGGGGTTTGAATTAGCGGGGTTCTACTGTAAAAACAAAAGAAATGTACTTTTTTAAATCTGACATCCTTTTTGAAACATTTTTGTTCACAGTGTTGCTCCTTGCAATGTCTATTTGAAAGGGGTGCCGGGCGATCCAGAAGTACGCGCAGAAGATGAAGACGAGTAAGTATTTGTGTGATATTTTAATATTTTTCCAAATATTTTTAAATTAAATGCGTGTGTTTTACATAATTCAAACAAGCAGCCTGTTAAACACTTCGTTTATGAAGGATTTCATTCTACGGTTATATCTTTTAAGTTGAATTGAGAATTTTGGAGAAAAGGAAATTCGAAGAAAAGCACGTATAGTGACCCGAGTTAAGAGCATTTTTGGTAGATCAGAGAAAAGCTACTCAGCGAATGCAATGCCAACTGTAGCAATAAATATCTGTGTTATTAATAGTCAGGACTTACTGTAATTAACTTACAGTCATACTAATAGCCATTAATTGTAGTAAAAGAACACTACATATATAACCTTTAATCTTTTATGTGGAGTACCGTTTTGGAGTTAAACGCAACACGCCTTCACGAAGGCCTTCCGATCCTCGCTCGCTCAACATAGTCCACCCCTCCGCTTTCGCTCACGTTGCTTTACAAACCTCCCTCTATTTTAAGAGAATTTCTTTTAAATGACAGACTATTGTAAAAGGAACGTCTCTCAACTCACTACTACACTTAGAAGCGCGAACGTTTTTATATCGCTTTCATATACTGTATCAGCAAGGCGAGCAGTTATTATCCCGATTACTCCATTTTTGCAGCCTTATTAAAACTTTTGGGCTCCAGTGCCAAATTTATGTGAAACTCAATAGCTGGTTTGCAATACTCTATTTATATAGTTATTTATATATTTATAAAGAATTCTTATCGACCAATTGATGAGATATTGAAGGCAGGTTAACGGCGCTCGGTCATAAGTAAAAAGGAACTACAAACTGGTTGTTTGCCGACGTGCCGAGGGCTTCCATGTTGTGGTTGAAAGCCCTGAGGATGGAATTTAAATTTTCCGAAGCGTCGGCAAACAACCAACTTGTAGTTCGTTTTTACTTATGACCTAGCCCCGTTAACTTGCCTTCAATATGTATATATTTATTCATTTTATTTTCAAACAACTATTTGATTCAAAAGTACCTACTTGAAAATTGCAATATGCTCCCTTTTGCAATGCCAGTATTAATAAGATGTGTGTACCGGCAAAGGTAGCTCAGGGTGTTTATTGATGTCACTGCGATGACAAAATTTTTGATACCCGCTACTCAGCTACAGCCAATTCAGCCACCGTCTGCAGGAGAATTCTAGCGACCGACTGCACTGATCGATAGTTTTTCCGTGGTTTCTCGGATCAACACCAAACGAATGCCGGAGCAGTGCCCTAACCAACGGCCCGCGCGAAATTTTTCCCTTTCCTTGTTTTATGCTCACCCCTTCTTTAGGCACACACGCACTTCCACTTCCACATATGTCGGGAGAGCAGACGACAGTTTAGAGCTTTTCCAGTCTGGGGCGGACGGGTAGGCCGGCGCCGCGCCTCGCCAACCAGCGGGGGAATATCATTGCACTTACGGGACTAACCACCTTCGTAGTATCACCAAGGCCCGAATAAAATTAGAATGTGAGTGACATTGCTTGGGCACGTGATGACGCTAGTGACGTAACCTAGAGAACAGAAAATGGGAAGCTTCGGCAATTGCAAATTGTCACCTAAAATTAGGGGAACAAATTTAATAAATATCACGAATAAATGTAACAAATGTTAGGAACAAACTTCTTACGAGTTCCTCAACATTCCTTTTTTCTGTTTGTATAGTTAGTGTTGAGAGCACATGGTAGAGCGCGAAATATTCGGCGGCGCCGCCCCTTCCTCACCCAAGCGCCAATCACATTCTAATTTTACTCGTAGTACAGTAAACCTGTCTGAGACGGAATCGATCGGGACACAAAAAAATTCCGGTTAAGGGGGTTTTCCATTTTATGCAAGGTTGTTCATTTTATGACATTTATGACATGTATTGATATTAAATTAATTGATCTTATTATAATTATCAAAATACATTAACATGTAACGTATTTATGAAAGGAATCGTCAATAAATGAACATTAAACACTATTCATTGACTTTTCATTTTAGTTAAAAAATGTACACATTCCTGGCTGTATTCGGACTGTTTACCGACTCTTTCAACGAACAATGCGTCACAACCCAGAACCATGACTTTCTGATACACTAACATAGCCTTGAGCAATGCATATCTGGTTGAGGGGTTTTGGTTTTCAACGCGGAGGAGGGAGATGCGTAAATAAGAACATGATCTGCACCTTCCCACTCTCAGAGATTCGGGAGAGAAGGAATTCCCCTAGGGCCTACGCCTTGAGAGACAGCGACCCCAAGGTCGAATTCTACGCTGAGAGCTGAAGCCCTCTCCTTCAAAGTCCGGCTGCCACTACTTAATCGCCTGTCACAGGGAAAAGAGAATTTAAAACAAGCTTACAGATGCATTCATTTCATTAAGAACAACTCGCGTCTCACTGCTAAATGCATTAAATTCAGAAGATAATAAAGATTTTGTTCCTGCGTTGGAGACGTTCCGTTTTATGCAGTGTAAAATGCCATTTAGCTTGACTGTCAGGCACGTTGTCCTGTTGTGCGCAGGTCGGAGGCGGCGAAGCGCTGGGCCAACTTCGTGGAGAGCATCCGCTCGAAGCTGACGGTGAAGCAGGTGGTGGACGGCGTCCGCTCGGGCTCCGAGTGCTCCTTCGACTACATCGCGCTCGTCCTCACGGCAGAGTGCGTCCTCGCCCGCGCCCACGCCCACGCCCTTTTAGCACATTTCTACTATTAACAAAGCATAAACATGTGACACCTTTGACACCTTTGACAATAATGCTCGCATATTTATCCACTATTCACATTGAGCACAAACATGTGGTCATGAATACCCCTTTCTTGCACATTTGTTCACTGTTCAACATTAAGCATGAACATGTGGTCAATAATGACACCTTTCTTGCACATTTGTCCACTGTTCAACATTAAGCACAATGTCAATGCAGACGTTAAATAAATATTTTGGCGCATGTTCACTACTGAACGATAGAACGATCACGTGATAACTGTAGACAGCTTTAATGCACATATGTCACATAACACTACTCAGCATTAAGCGCCAGCATGAAGTCAATTCAGACATATAAAGTGCACACTTGTCGCATGTCCACTACTCAACATTCAGCACAAACATGAGGTCAATGGAGACAGGTTTCTCTGTCCATATCATATACATCATGATATTCCACAAAATTTTTCCGGTACCATAGAAATGAATTAAAGTTTTTGAATCTTATTCACTAAATATTATGCATGGATACTAGTACTTTCCTTCACTGTTTGACTGGAAAATATTACTTTGTCGCACAAAGTCGTGGCCATGGTAATCAACTGAGTACTGCAGAGTAATCAGGGCGATATGAATCAATTTGGCTCCTGCTTTTCATATTGGAAATATTCCCAATATTATAAACTTCTAAATTTCCATGAATTCGTAATAAAAACCTAGCACGCAATTTGTATGACTGTTTTTGGCGGACTGCTTTCCAAATGTCGCATGGAAAGTGCTCTTATCATAGCCTTGGTCGTCAACATTCATTCATGCATCAAAGACTCACTCTCTATACCAGTTTGGTGAATAACTAATTCCGACTGAAAGATTTTGTTCTCAACGTTTGAAACATTACTATCATGAACAGGACATCATGAACAGGGAACGGATTTCTATGTAAATACATATTTACTAAATAAGCCAATATCAATACTAATTTGCATTACCTGTATGTATCTGTAGAGTTGAAATATGCTACTTTTATTTTCCATACTTTGGGTTTAGGTACATATATGAATAAAAGTCTCTAAAAAATAACTTAAACATTTTCAGTAATTCCTTAAACATAATAGTCAATTTGAAAATTAGAGAGAATTGTTAATGGGAAAATAAGTTAAGAAACTGTTAATATTTAATTTATGTGCAGAATCGAACCACTCTCACAACTGAGGGGTCTGATCGCGGGACAATCAGACCACTCACACAACTGATTGTCCCGCGAGGTGAAAGGGGACGTGAGGAGGCGATGAATTATTGGATTTGTTTGACTGATGACCTTGTGACCTCGATGCTCTGTGGGAAACTCACCTCTTTTCAGTATTCACACTACCTCTTCTCCTTCCCTCTGAACCTGCCACCCGGAAATCGCATGACGTCACAGAGACTTGGACATCAGACTGCAACTTATTCAGCTCCCCATTGTCAGTTACAATCAAGTCAGAATTCTATGTGCTGGTCAATTATATTACTCTTATACATAAACAATTGCCAGTTACATTTCAATTTAAAGATGAAGTTTTATAACTACAATAAAATATTATTTCACCATAGACACTTTTTTAATTTAAGCACAATTTATAACATAACTACATATGTTTTACATATTTAAATATTTTTAGTCCATATAAATCCGTTCCCTGAATATGAATAAATTGGCTCTCTTGGCATTTTGAAATAAGTGAATCCGTTGCGTGTCCACAGCATGATCGCTGCAGTAGGGTTGGTTGAGAACAACTCCATCAACATCACGGCGGCCATGTTGGTGTCACCCCTCATGGTGAGTTTTCCTAGAGATTCTTTTATTTCAAAAGATTCCCTACTCGGATATAAAATAATTCAAGAAGTACGCTAAAGCAGAATGTCAGAATCTTAATACAAGATTAGTAATCAGAGAAGCAAGAAAAACCATCAGAATGTTCTGCACAATAAGTGGACAAAACTTAAGTCTGCCACTGCGTTGACAAACACTTATTTACTGCACTGCAGTTTGCCGACAAAGTTTGCTGCGCTCTGGTCTGTTGCTCGTGAGTCAATTAATTATGAATATTGCCGGATAGAAAATCAACTTTGTTACGATAAAAAAACGACAAAACATTCAAATTTGTTTATTGATGAATTTCGGTTGCAATATCGTCACCTTCACTTCCATTCGGAGCACGGAAATCGGCTGAGATGGTTCACGACAACAAGAGTTGCCACTGCAGTGGTTCTGACAGGGTGGTCATGGGTTCGAGTCCCGACGGTCATGGATTATGGACGCCAGCTATTAGATAGCGAGGTCCAATTCAGTCGCTGTCTGGTGGAGAATTTTAGCGGATGGATACTTTGATCCGTTTTCCGTGGTTTCTTCGATCAACACCAGGCGAATGCCGAAGCAGTACCCTAACAAACGGGTCATGAACCGCGGGCGAAATTTCCTTCCTCTTCCTTGTCCGTCCCTTACCCCTTACTTACACACATACTTAAAACCAGTACACCACCACACAAAACAGGAGGCCGATCTGGAGGAGCGCAGTCGGAGGGGAACTTCGTTCTTCCACGCCGGATCTTGCTCTTCAGCTAAAGAGAACCACTGGCTCTTCCGGAATGTATCATCTACTACACTTGAAGTAATAACCAAATTAGTTGACACGCCAAAGAACATGAAATACTCACCCCCGTTTCCTTCAATGGACTCGAATTGTCGGAAGTCCAGTAGGAAGTCGACCGGAAGGGGTAATGAGACTAAATACTCGGAAGCCAGAACAGTTTACTGACGGCGCAATTGTTAGTTGATGAATCCACTAGGGATGACGGGGGCGCGTCAACAGCTAAGATTATTAGTCCCGTAAACGTAGTGCTTATTGTATAGTGTGAGATGGTGGTGATCTTGATGGTGATATTCGGCGCCGATCTTCCCGAGCGCTTGCAAGGTTTCCCTGAAGCAGGTATCTCCCACGAGCGGGGCACCGCCGCTAAAGAGACTAGCTCTAAGCTCCCTAACGGCCCCCGGAATATGTTGTTAGTGTAGTGCATGTTAGTGTAAGTCTGTGTGTAAGGGGGAGAATAGGACAAGGAAGAGGAAGGAAAAATCGCGCGCGGTCCATGGCACGTTTGTTAGGATACTGCTCCAGCATTCGCCTGGCGTTGATCGGAGAAACCACGGAAAACTACGGATTAGAGCAGCCGGCTCCGAAAGCGGTGACTCCGTGCGTCAACTGATGTCACTGCAGTGCCTCTGACCGGGAGGTCCTAGGGGCGAGTCACAACGGCGGCAGGATATTTCGACACTAGATTTTCAGCTGAGTCGAATGCAGTCGCTGTCTGGAGGAGAATTTTAGAGGTCGGCTCCTCTGATCGGTAGGGACTGCCGGAGCAGCACCCTTGCAAATGGGGCGTGAACTATACACGATATTTCCTTTTTCTTCCTTGCCCTATCCTCATGCCTTACACACACCTACACTAACCTGCACTAATCTACCACGCATGCATTAAGAGAGGTCGGGGACTTAGAACTTGTTCCGGCTGGGGCGGTACTCTCCGGTCGGAGATACCTGGTTTCGAAAAAACCTGTTGAAGACCACCGGCACCCCCCAAGCAAAAACACGAACTAAACATACGGTACTACTGACCAATGTAGATGACGCACCAGGAATCACTTACAATGAATCAATCAATCCGGCAGACCGGGCTGAATTCGACCTACCTATGTCGCTGAAGTCAAAATTCCTGTCGCCGTCAAAGGACCACCCAGTGAAAGCCAAGGGGTTGCTCGTTTGTGTCGGCAGTCGCCGCTGATGGGCGTGACGTTCGGCGTGCTGATCGCCAACTGGAAGCTGGTGCGCATCGGCGCGCGCACGGAGGCCGTGGGCATGCTCATCTCGCTGCTGTTCGGCTTCGTGTTCGGGCTGCTGGTGGGCGCGGCGTGCAACGACATGCCGTGGGGCGGCGGCGTGGGCGACTTCCCCACGGGCGAGATGAAGGGCCGGGGCAACTTCCGCTCGCTGTGGATCGGCATCCTGTGGGCGCTGCCGTCGGGCACGGGCGTGGCGCTGGCGCTGCTGCAGGGCAGCGCGGGCCCGCTCATCGGCGTGGCCATCTCCGCCTCGCTGCTGCCGCCCATCGTCAACTGCGTGCGTACACACACACACACACACACACACACACACAAGTAGTACTTTAATGTCCCTGCTCTCATCGCCACTAAGGTGCGGTCATGTATATTAAAATAATTTTTGCTGATTTTGTATTCTGAAGAAGAGAGTTTGAATGTAACCACATATGTTATGCTCTTAATAGTGAATTATTATGCGCTTTCGTGCATCGATAATTCTATATAATGTGAAAAAATACAATTACTTGTGAGTTATGTCCAGAGAAATACACAAAGGAATGAACAGTTAACAAATGGTTATTTCGAACTGGAAGCAATTCACAGTTTTAGGTCGTACCTATTACAATGCTTTGTTCATATAACACATGTTTACTATTCAAAGCAATGTCGTTACCAGTTTAGCGCCGAAGTCGCCGATGTCCAAATAGAAAAACCAGATAGCGGGCTTAGTTCGCGTAAGCCGAATTTCAATACATCCTATGAACACTTTGGAATGCAGCGCAAACTACTCTGCTTCCGCCGCTTCCTGCGGCTCCTTATATCCACTGGACGACGTCACAATCAGGGACTCGCCTCAACCTCACGTGACAGTGGCTGCTTCCACTTCGTAGCGCGCCACAACAGCGCGTACTGTTAAGCTGTGAACGCGCGAACTTTAAATTATGCATCCATAAAACTGCGTTCCTAGTACGCCATGACAATTTCATGATTTTATACCATTTCTATGAAACCATTTGCACACAACACTTTACGTTCGTGTGCTGTTTGCTGGAGGTTTACCTCTCCTGGCGACCTTTCCTCCGTAGCATGCAGACTCAGTAGCACCAAATCTACATAAAATTTTATGTACTATAGATTTCGTGTTATACAACCTTAGCAGTGGGCGAGCCTGGAAAAACGAAATAATCAATCAAACAATGAATCAAAATGCTACCGGGAAGTGTCTCAGGGCAACAACCGATGTCACTGCAGTGCCTCTGATCGGGTAAACCTAGGTTCGAGTTCCGACGGTGGCAGGACATTTAACACTAGCTACAAAACTAGTGCTGCCTGGAGAAGAATTCTAGCGGCCGTCTGCTGTGATAGGTAGTTTTCCATGATTTCTCTGAAAACCAGGCAAATGACGGAGCAGTACCCCCAAAACAGGCCACATTCCTTGTCCTATCCCCACCCCTTGCACTTTCACTCACACTTACACTACACTACCACTCATGCCGGGAGATCGGTCGGGGCCTTGACCCCGCTGGGGCGGAGCCTCGCTGGTCGGAGATACCTAGTTTGGAAAAAAACGGCTGACGTATAGGTCGGAGCCGGATCTCGCGAATATACTTACAGCACTGGTGATGTCAGCAGTTGCGGCGCTCTGAAACATGAATCAAACAACAATATGAATCAGCATTCAAATTGTGCCTTCTTTCGCATAAGCAGAAGCGATGGTCTTCCAAAGTAAATATAATATATCCATGATATCGTAGGCTTCCGCGGCCAGAGTTATGATCTGGGCTGTCCGGGTGACGCCGCGTCGAAGGCTGGGGTGCCGACGTTTCGACCGACACTGTATTGCCAGCAATACAGCCCTGAAGAGGACCGCGATATGTCGGTCGAAACGTCGGCACCCCAGCCTTCGACGCGGCGTCACCCGGACAGCCCAGATCATAATATATCCATGTTAATTTAATACAGTGATCATAAAAACAGTTTATTGTATATTTCATATAAAAATATCGTTATATTTATTGTGTGAATACAATTGCTTCACTGTGAATGCACTGTGCTTCAATAAATTTAACTGTGCTTTTATGTGATATGTACCATAAAATATTTCTTTAATTACTGTCTTTGGTCAACTTAGGTTTGTCGACGTTTGTCGACTATTATATTTATTTAGACTTTTACACTCATGAAATTAAAACCAATAGTGTTTAAATATACATACACAATGCCCCAATCAGGGCGGTGTATCTCAAAACGTTTATTGCTTTTTCTCTCCGATTTTTCTTATCGCTTCTCTCTACTGGCCAATCGTAAGCCGTGACTCATCGGTCTTAGGAGGCGGAATACATCGATCGCTATGTCGATGTCCAATAACCACATATTTAATATAACATAACCTCTTTGCCTTTAACACAGCTTTCAGTTTTTTTCAATTTTTAGCGCATTTTGGAACTCTGTTGGGCGTAATTTCATTCGTGGAATGTTAAATATTAAATAGCACTCACACTTTGAAAATTCGCAGATAAATGCCCCCTCGCTTCGCAATTCGGTGATTTATCGCCATTTGCGAAGCGCTCGCGGCATTGAGTGCGACGGCAACAGAGGACGGCGCGGTGCGCAGGGCATCATGTGGGGGCTGGCGTGCATCTACTGCGCGCACGAGGGCATGAAGTTCCCCTACATCGCCGGGGAGGACTACAGCGCCGACAACTTCACGTCCACGATGTACGAGGCCATCTACTACGACGACTGGATGCCCAAGGAGCTGGCCTGCATGGGCATCGTCAGCTTCTGCCTCACGCTCATCAACTTCATCTGCATCTTCATCACCGCCGTCATCGTGCTCAAGGTCACACTCACACTCTTTTTCTTCGTCAGAAAAGTCCTCGAGTTCACCGAAAATTAGGCCTTTGCCATTGTTTTACGAGTCCTTTGCTCTTTACGAGAAAAAAAAATAAAGAAAACATTTAGAACAATGTGTTTTGTAAATGGCATTACCTTAATTGTTGCAGATCAAGGAGGTGGCGGCGCCGTACGTGTCGCCGCCGGAGCTGCTGCGCTTCTGGGAGCACGACATCCAGCGCGAGCGCCAGCACAACCGCTCCACGCTGCGCCTGCGCAGCAGCCGGCGCAGCCGCCGCGGCCCCGCCCACGGCCCCGCCCACGCGCCCGCCGCCCCCGCGCGCAGAGTGCCCCCCATCACCCACCCACCCACTCACCACCCACCCGCCCTTCGCAGAGTCACCCACCCTCCATCACCCACCCCCCCACCCCCCCGCCCACGGCCCCGCCCACGCCCCCGGCCGCCCCCCGCGCGCAGACGCAGAGTGAGTCCCCACCATCACCCACCCACCCACTCACTCACTCACACGCCCTTCGCAGTGAGACTCACCCAACCCCTCCATCACCCACCCACCCACCCACCCACCCACGCCCACGGCCGTCCCTCGCGCTGACGCAGGGTGGGAGACCCCACCCCACCCCCACCCCTCCTAGGGGGGCAGGAGTTTCGATACTTCGATTTATTTAGAGCTGTATTTGACAGATCGTCAGCTGTTACGATGTCATCCAATCGGGAGCTCACACATCACTGCAGTGGCGTCATTATAGTGACCCTCCCGACCTCCCCATTGATAAAAACGTGACAGTTGATTTACGTCAAGTGCAGTTATGTTTAAATCCAAGCATAGCTAGGTCGAATCGAGCCGCTGTCGGGAGGACAATTCTTGCTGCTGGTTGGTCCGGGTTTCTCCGATCAACACCAAGCGAATGCCGGAACAGAACCCTAACACGTGGGCTTCGGACAGCGCGCAATCTTTTCTTCCTCTTCCTTGTCCTATCTTCACCCCTTACTGACACACACTTACATGCCCCTCACCACCTCACATGTCAGGAGATCGGTCGGGAGCTTAGTGCTTGTCCCGGCACGGGCCTATACCACGTTGGTGGGAGATACCTGGTTGGGAAAACCCGCTATCCGATGTAGGTCGTCTCCGGATCTCGCCATCCACCGAGCAAGATCACCACCATCTTCCGCAATAAAAAACATGCACTTCTGTTATGGGCCTCATTACCTTTGGAATTGACGTGTCGGAATCACTAATCAACCACGCCCCTTCAAGTGCGGTGTCTCAGAACATAATCACCCTTATCTGTGTATCCGTTTCACGGAATGTATGAACATGTTTACGTTAACCGCGTTTTCAGGCTAAAACGTATTTTTTACGCTGCATTGTGGGATGGCAACTTTCCACTAAATGTTCTTTGCAACTGCTGAACTGCTCTCTATCCTACGCAAGGCGTTAAAGTCGGTATCATATAACGTATTTGATACTTGTATTGTTGACGCTCTGCAGATACCGTAGTGAACTCATCAAATCAATGATTTTGAAATAACTTCTGCAAGGTAAAAATGATGTTAAATGAGAGCGTTTGCAAATACGAAATTTTCATATTGATCTCGTCGTTTCAATGAAATTGTGTTCGCTGGATGTTGCAGCATGTTTGCCGACTCGTTCTTTTCGCGAAACACGTTGTGTTTTAAATGTACATTCTTCTTCGTAAATACCCTTTTTAGTACGGTGAAATAACGAAAGTTTATTTAAATACAGGGAATGGTGAAATCTGATTTTTGAAATGGCATCCATCAAGCAATTAGCTACATCACAAGCTCATTTTACGGTATTTATTCTGAAAGAGTACATGGGTTGGATAGAAATTAGTGATAATATTTCATAATTCATACAAGGTTTGGAGACAGAGAAGTGATAACACTTTTATAATTATACCAGGTTTTATTCACCGATTATTTTTTATTATATTCCTGCAACGTGATCACTTCCATCTCTCTCGCACATCCAACAACTGTGGAAGGCGCCTCTCATGTTCAACTCGACCATCTCTGCCGAAGTCCCCAACGCAGCTAATAATAGCTTCTCTTGTGTCGTGGTGCTGCTCCAAAAGGGTTTTTTTTTCGTGTAAGATGCAAGATGACTGTAACTATACTGTCATGTTACTGTTACTATACTGTCATGCAAGATGACTGTATAGTAATGAATGAATGAATGAATGCCTTATTTTACGAGGCGAAACTCAGGCAATGAGGCCTGCTCCTTTCACCTACTAGGGGAGAAAGACGGTATTACTTGGGCGACGAAAGAGGCAGTTTGAATTTAGCTCAGAGGCTTCATTTAGGCTTGAGGACCTTTTACATGCAGTAAATCAACTAACATGGGACAACCGGCTTTACTTCCCCTCCGAAGGAAGGCGTAGGAATGATTTAATCGCCCTTAAAAATCCACGGCTTCGATGGCGCTTAAACCCGCGCACTTGGTACAAAAGCCCGCTACGCAATCGCATGGTGCCGCATCGGGCGCGTGCGGTGGGTGCTCCGTAGCTCCCAACACCGCTGGCGCAGGAGCTCCATCGCAGAGCGCGTTGTTCGCATCGTCGCGGAGGATTTTGCTGTTCCAACAACAAGAAACTGAAAGAAACTAAATTGCAGGACATTTTATGTAGAATATTTTGCTAAATAATTATTTAAATAAATTTCACAGTTTTTAGGACATAGGCAAAAAAAGAAGAAAATGGAATTTTTTTCGTTGTTTTTTGTTATCTATATCTCAAATTCCAATTGGCATTTTTTAGTAAACTTCAGATTCGTATTCAGCGTCCCAAAATATCACTACAATTCGTTTTAGAACAGTTGTTTATGGTGAAAATAGTAAAAACGATATTTTGCGGCTAGGAAATGGGCAACACGAGGCCTCTGGGTCATGTGGCGCAATCTTGCGAGCAAAATAAAATCACTTTATCCACGGGTATCATAACTATTTTAGACAGCGTTACTGACTTTTATTTTAGTTTAATTCAAGTATACAAATCACTTAATGATCCAGCAGATGCGGTCAGACGAAAGTATATTGTTTTCTTTGTTGCACTCATATTTTTATCTGAACATTGAGCATCATGTGACTTTTAGCACTGGCGCTAACAATTGAACATCCAGCAGCTGCGCGTACCCTGAAAGAACCGCTTTTACTACTCCAAACTAGTACCCGGACAGGTGGCTGAGTGCATCAACTGATTTCACTGCAGGTGAGAGGGGGTGTCCTTAGGGAGGTTCTAGGTTCGAGTCCCGACAGTGGCATAATTTTCGACACTAGCTTATCAGCTAAGACGATTTTCAATCGCTGTCTGAAGCAAATTTATAGAGGCCGCCTGCTCTGATCGGTAGTTCTCCGTGGTTCCTCTGATCAACACCAGGCGAATGCCAGAGCAGTACCCTAACAAACGGGCCACGGAACGTGCGCGATCTTTCCTTCCTCTTCCTTATCCTAACCTGACCCTTTACACACATATGCACACTAACATGCACTACACTACCACGTATTCCGGGAGACTGGTGGGGAGCTTAGAGCTCGTCCCGGCTGAGGCGGTGCCCCGCTGGTGGGAGACGGTCGGGGAAGACCCCGTTAGCCTATGGTAGGTCGGCGTCCGATCTCGCCATCCAGCGGGGAAGATCACCGCCATCTCCCGACGAAGAAACATGCACTACACATGAGGGAACAACGGCCTTAGTAGTGGACGTGCCTGAGAATCAGCTGTACAGCAGCGTGTGTGTGCGCAGGCTGCTGTCGGACATCCGGTCCATCCCCGAGGAGGAGCTGGGCGGGACGCTGCAGGCGGCCGTGCGCGAGGCCATGGGCGACCGCACCTTCCGCTCCGTGCAGCGCTGCAGCTACCACTCGTCCTCCGCCGACGTGAGTGCCAGCAGCCGGCCTTCTTACACTTGGAGCGCGCTTGAGACATACATCAAGTGTTGCACTCGAGCGCGGCCCACGGCGCTCTCAGTTCCGCCTTTGCCCTTTGAATGCTACGGGCGTAATATCGTTAGCACGTGTTTTCTTGAGCCTTCATTTTGATGACTGTGAGAGGATTGGGTGCTTGATTATTTTGTCAACAAGTCTATTCCGTAAAATCTGCGAGTCCATTTCTAGATATAAAATAGTTTATATTACAAGGGAGCGAATATTTTTGTTAATAGGTTTTGTCAACAAACCTCGTTGCTATCTCAATTCAACCAATGTTTCTGAAGAAGTTGTGGTAGGTATTCCGGGGCTCAATAAAACGTGCGTGTATAATATGTATTGCTGTCGGTGTCGCTCTGTGCTGAGCTCAGCTTTGGCGGCAGCGGCAACTTCGAAATTACGGAGAAAATCTAATGATAACCGAACGAAGTCACAGAAAAAGCTTCGAACAACTCAACCACTAAAAGGCTTGCAACATGCTTTTTCGAAAGAAAATGAGTTATGTCGACCCAACGAGTCTTCATTGACACCAACGTTTTACATGATTGAAAAATAAACGCTGATAGGAAAGTGTCAGTGCGACCAAAATTTAGTTTTAGACACAGTCCCTGGAAAGAGATAGAAACTTGCCAACCCTTCTTGATCTCACCCAATTACACACAGAATTTAAGAAATCATTCTCGATCGTTTCTACTGAGAGGGGATTGAAACAGGCAATAAGCAATCGTATTGAAGAAAAAACGAACTAACTCATACGAATGCGAGAGCAGAGAACTTGAAGGGCATCCAGAATCATCTCAAAAATCGCTCGGCCCTTGCAAAAGGCGTCAGAACGAGAAGGAGCTCGCGGCCAGAGGCTCCAAGCGACATCGCGCATGCGCGTGCTGACACGTCCTGGGGCTCTCGTTCAGAGCGAGTCAAAGGGCAGAATGCGAAGCGTTCGGGATGCCTCACTCACAATGCAAACTTCAACGTAAACGCAACGTAGCCGCAAAACCTACAAATGAGTTACTAAGCGGGACCATTCACGATGCCTTGACGTAACCGTAGACGCAAGTCCGTAAAGTTAAGAGTTCATAAACCTCAAGCTTTTACGTTTCGTTTACGTCATTTGTTTTATTAATGTAGAAAACTAATTTGCGAACAGTTTTCATGCGTGTAGTGAATTCAAAGTAAGATTTAGAGAATCATTGTTTGTGAGATGAAGGAAATGCGAGCACTACTACACCAGCTACTCGCATATATATAATGACAAGACGATAGGAATGTCGAAGAAAAAGCTAGAAACTTTGGTACAAAGATATTTGCACCATGCTAGAAACGAATCGGTCCAGTTTCAGTACGTTGAATTCTGATTGGCTCAGGCGAAACACGGTCCAGCGTACGTTCGTCATTGTGAATGCTTCTTTTTAATTGTAAATTTTTGCGGCTAAGTTTGCAGCATTACCTTACGTTTAAGTTTGCATTGCGAATGTGGCCTTACATAGCTCATTTTTGAAATGAAACTTGAATTGTTGACGAAGAAAGTTTGCTGTGTGTGTGTGCGCAGGTGGTGCAGGCGCTGTCGCAGCTGGGAGGCGGGCGAGGCGGGCGAGGGGCGGGCGCGGGGCGGGGCGGAGGCGGGCGACCCGCGCGCGCTGGAGCAGCTGCTGCGCTCGCTGCTGGGGCCGGCGCTGGAGGCGGCGGAGGCGGGGCCGGCGGGCGCGGCGCGGCGCCCGCTGTCGCGCTCGCTGCGCCAGGCGTCGCTGCGCGCACGCCGCCGCCAACAGCGCGCGCCGCTCCGCCGCGCTGCCGCCCATCCTGGAGGGCGGCAAGCGCGCCTCGCGCGCCTCGCGCGCCTCGCTCACGGAGCGCGCGCTCGCCGCGTCGCGCCACACGCTGCACGCGCTGCGCCACAGCCGCCCGCCGCCACGCCCCGCCGCACGCCGCGCACGCCTTCGCACGGCCGTGAGGCGCCTCCCCGCGCCACTCGCCAGCGCTTCCGAGTGCAGGCAAAGCGGTGCTCTAGGTGGAGGCGCACTCACCCTGCTGTGGCACAGCCTTCACACTACAGCACCACTGGCTTCTAAGCGCCACTCGCCAGCGCTTCCGAGTGCAGGCAAAGCGGTGCTCTAGGTGGAGGCGCACTCACCCTGCTGTGGGCCAGCGCTTCCGAGTGCAGGCAAAGCGGTGCTCTAGGTGGAGGCGCACTCACCCTGCTGTGGCACAGCCTTCACACTACAGCACCGGTGGCGTCTAAGCGCCACTCGCCAGCGCTTCCGAGTGCAGGCAAAGCGGTGCTCTAGGTGGAGGCGCACTCACCCTGCTGTGGCACAGCCTTCACACTACAGCACCGGTGGCGTCTAAGCGCCACTCGCCAGCGCTTCCGAGTGCAGGCAAAGCGGTGCTCTAGGTGGAGGCGCACTCACCCTGCTGTGGCACAGCCTTCACACTACAGCACCACTGGCTTCAGGCGCACTCACCCTGCTGTGGCACAGCCTTCACACTACAGCACCGGTGGCGTCTCGCCAGCGCTTCCGAGTGCAGGCAAAGCGGTGCTCTAGGTGGAGGCGCACTCACCCTGCTGTGGCACAGCCTTCACACTACAGCACCACTGGCTTCTAAGCGCCACTCGCCAGCGCTTCCGAGTGCAGGCAAAGCGGTGCTCTAGGTGGAGGCGCACTCACCCTGCTGTGGCACAGCCTTCACACTACAGCACCACTGGCTTCTAAGCGCCACTCGCCAGCGCTTCCGAGTGCAGGCAAAGCGGTGCTCTAGGTGGAGGCGCACTCACCCTGCTGTGGCACAGCCTTCACACTACAGCACCACTGGCTTCTAAGCGCCACTCGCCAGCGCTTCCGAGTGCAGGCAAAGCGGTGCTCTAGGTGGAGGCGCACTCACCCTGCTGTGGCACAGCCTTCACACTACAGCACCGCTGGCTTCTAAGCGCCACTCGCCAGCGCTTCCGAGTGCAGGCAAAGCGGTGCTCTAGGTGGAGGCGCACTCACCCTGCTGTGGCACAGCCTTCACACTACAGCACCACTGGCTTCTAAGCGCCACTCGCCAGCGCTTCCGAGTGCAGGCAAAGCGGTGCTCTAGGTGGAGGCGCACTCACCCTGCTGTGGCACAGCCTTCACACTACAGCACCGCTGGCTTCTAAGCGCCACTCGCCAGCGCTTCCGAGTGCAGGCAAAGCGTTGCTCTAGGTGGAGGCGCACTCACCCTGCTGTGGCACAGCCTTCACACTACAGCACCACTGGCTCTAAGCGCCACTCGCCAGCGCTTCCGGTGCGGCAAGCGGTGCTCTAGGTGGAGGCGCTCCCCGCTGGGCCCTTCAGCACCACTGGCTTCTAAGCGCCACTCGCCAGCGCTTCCGAGTGCAGGCAACGCGGTGCTCTAGGTGGAGGCGCACTCACCCTGCTGTGGCACAGCCTTCACTACAGCACCGGGCTTCTAAGCGCCACTCGCCAGCGCTTCCGAGTGCAGGCAAAGCGGTGCTCTAGGTGGAGGCGCACTCACCCTGCTGTGGCACAGCCTTCACACTACAGCACCGCTGGCGTCTAAGCGCCACTCGCCAGCGCTTCCGAGTGCAGGCAAAGCGGTGCTCTGGTGGAGGCGCACTCACCCTGCTGTGGCACAGCCTTCACTACAGCACCGCTGGCTTCTAAGCGCCACTCGCCAGCGCTTCCGAGTGCAGGCAAAGCGGTGCTCTGGTGGAGGCGCACTCACCCTGCTGTGGCACAGCCTTCCACTACAGCACCACTGGCTTCTAAGCGCCACTCGCCAGCGCTTCCGAGTGCAGGCAAAGCGGTGCTCTAGGTGGAGGCGCACTCACCCTGCTGTGGCACAGCCTTCACACTACAGCACCTGGCTTCTAAACTGGCTTCTAAGCGCCACTCGCCAGCGCTTCCGAGTGCAGGCAAAGCGGTGCTCTAGGTGCAGGCGCACTCACCCTGCTGTGGCACAGCCTTCACACTACAGCACCGCTGGCTTCTAAGCGACTCTACCACTTCATACGCTCACGGCATCACACATAAATTAAATCTCGAAACATCAACACTTACCGACAGGATCTGACACGTCTTGATGTCACCTTCATAACTTTCACCCAAGCCGAACCCTCTCACCTCCGCGTCTTCGTGTCAGTCAGATGGGCAGCAACGCTGATCCCTGGCTGTATCAAAGTAAACAAATTTTAACACACTGATTGATTCAGAATAGGTCACATGATGTACCACAGCACGTGGCAAGAGAACTGTCAGAGTCGCTTAGGCGCTGCCGTTACTGTAGAGGTGTCACTGAACCAGTGTTGACCTGCTGGCTGCCTTTGGGCCGATGGAGCCAACAGCGGTGTAACTCATGAAACCTTCCCTTTAGTGGCTGCATGTGAAGGGCTTCTCGGTGGCGCCATTCAAAAACTGTATGTGACGTATGAGGGAGAAAGTGTTCATGTATTTAACTTTAAAACAAATTAATATCGCATGGCGGGCAAATGCAGGTGAGCTACAATATTTAATCGAAAGGACGATTTTCAGTGAAGTGCTCTGGTTTCTGGCAACGCCACCAGGGGCGCGCGGGACGGAAGCGGGGGAGATGGAGCAGCGCACCGGCGAGAGGTCTTCAACAGCTCAATGACTCTTACACCGCCCACGCTGAGTTCACTACTTGTGCTCCCCTTCTTCAAAATGTGTTTAATAGATTCTTAAGAGGTTTCATATTAGTAAAAAGCATGTTTTATATACACAGTATCAGATTCATAATATTTGAGATTATAATTCCTATTTTTAACCTTGAAATGTAATGTATTGATGTAAACTCAATGAGGTCGCTGATGACCTCAGCTGTTATAAATCGACCATAACTAAACAAATTTAAAAAATTCCTATTTTAAAAGAAATAAAATATATGAGAAAAATGTAATACAAACCAATGTCTTTATCTTGGTATAACTTCATTATTTGTATATTTGCATTACTAAATCTTCTATAGTACTTCTACTGTTCATATTTTAACTTATTGTATTCTTTTCTTGAGTAGATTTTGGAAAAAATGAACATTTTCCCCAAAACTTCTCCCAAACATTGGCATAACTTTAAAGTTAGACAAATATACAAAAACAATACAGAAACAGATGTACTTAGAAGAAGAACAAAATACACCTGCAATCTGAACTGAATCTCCGAAATATGATTGGAAACTAACAAATATAAACAATACCACAGACTTCTCGATGAATTAGTTGCGAAGTTATGCTGGGTATTAAACGCTACAATTATTTTTACCAATGCAGACATAAATAAAAAATATAAGAAAACGTTCCGTCGTAAGATAGACCATAAAATATACATCAAAATGCATTGATCACTAGAACGATGTTTAAATAAACTAAAAACAAAAACATTAAAGTTTTTATATTCTTGGCTTGATTTACTTGCTGCTTCAGCAGTAGGTCTGGAGCAGACGCCTCAGAAAGTAAAAAGTTAAGCCTCGTTCACAATGCAAACTTAAACGTAACGTAATGCTGTAAACTTAGTGGTAAAATTTACACCTAAACACAAGCATTCACAATGACGGACGGACGTTTTGCCTGAACCAATCAAAATTCAACGTACTGAAACTCGATCGATTCGTTTCTAGCACAGTGGAAAGATCTCTCCATCATAGTTTCTAGTATTTTCTTCGACATTTATACTATATATATGCGTGTGTGTGTGTGTGTGTGTGTGTGAATAGCTGTTGGAGTAGTGCTCGCATTTTTTTCTTGGTATAAACAAGGATTCTCTCGTACCAAATTCATAAGTAATTCGTCGAACATAATTAGATTATTCGCCATGTCAATTGAAAGTCACACTTTTTTTTTTTTTGAATTCATTACACGCATCAAAACTTTTCGCAAACCAGTTTTCTGCATTACAAGAACAAAATAACATAACCACAAATTACCTTAACACAATCTGAAATCGACCTTCCACGCTGCTGTCTGGTGTTCGGTAGAATTCTGACGTAAACTTAACGTAAAAGCTTGGAGCTTGTGAACTTTAAAGTTTACGGACTTACGTCTACGGTTACGTCAAGGCATTGTGAATGATCTCGCTTAGTAACTTATTTGTAGGTTTTGCGGGCTGCGTTTACGTATGTTTGCATTGTGAATGAGACTTAAGTTACGTGGCCAACTCCCGCCACCAGCAGCGCAGACGCGCGTCCGCGCCACCGCCAGCAGAACACAATTTTAAATGGCAGCCGTTACAGTAGAGGCGCCACTGTACCGGTTCACCCCTGCTGGGTGCCTTTCGGCCCCGGAGCGCACAGTGGTGGGACTCAGGAATACTTCCTCTCTGGCGGGCATTGACGTTCCAGGACGGTGGATGCATGTGAGAAGCTCTGCCGCATCTCGGTGGCGCGACCGAGTGGATCCGTGTGAAGGCAACCTGAGGTCCTGTCAGCACCCCGCCCACCCGGTCAGAGCACAAATCCCTTTCCATTCTCCTTTTCTATCGGAGTGTGCCCCTCCCCCCTACGCCCGTCTCTTCAGACTTTAGTGGCGCCTCTCGCCCAGGCGCCCATTCGGCGAAAGAGTCGCTTGGGCGGCGATTCCTCTGCAGGGAGAATGGCGTTAGAGGCTGATGCAAGGACATGCAAGCGCTAGACGCCGAAAACATATTTGAACTTTTGAAATGTACGAATGATAAGAATTTTAAACGCAAATGAAACCTAAACCATTACTTTAACCGTCCTTTACGCTATCTGAGGAAATGTTTTTCAAAAAATGTAAAGTCAATTGTTGAGAGAATGTTGAAAATATTTTTGAGGCTTCGTGTCAAGTACCCACAAAATTAAAATATTCGTTTCAAAATAAGAGGACCTCGAGTTCCTGTAAATCGATCAAGGATGCCAATTTTGGAGAAAATCCACCGAACGGTTTAGGCGCTAGCGTTGACGACAGACGGACGAACGAACAGACAGACGTTTTGCCGTCAATCAATTTTTGACCATCAAGGTCCCACAAAACATGGATTCTACACAATGTGTTAGAGGAAGTAATTCAATAGGCTTAGGAACAAGTTATCCCCTTTTTTGATACCAGAGTTCGGTAATAAGAGTTTTCCTGTCGAAAATTCGCCGCTTTGCGGTGGACGATTACAATACTTCCTTCGGAGAAAGAGAGAGAAAGTAAAAGAGGAGGTGCAACAGGGGTATCAGATACGGTAAAAACACAAGTAATGGCCGTAGTTAAAAATATGGTTTACTAGTTCATTGCTGTGTGTTTACGGACCTGAAACAAAGCTCATAACGGTATTGTTAATACTCTTAGGGGCCTTTCTGATTACAGAGTTCTTGTAAGCCGTTGACTTGAAAGACGTAACACGACAATTTTGTGGAGAACTGAACTGCGCATGCGCCGGTATCAAATGACGGGATGTCGATGGACGGGTTCCGACATTCTCCCTGTTTTGTCGTCTACGACAAACGTATTAGTAAGTTATACTTTACGTAGTTTTCGCCGCTCCTCTAAACATCAACTAACACACAATAAACATGGAAATAATAAAAAATATGACATTCATATTACCAATCAAATCAGGCGGGAACTTAATGGATATTTTTTAAGTTAATTCAAGTATGTCAGAAATAAGCGAACGTAATTGTTAAGGATTTGAAGGTTATGTATATATTGAGGCTCTTTTGATTTCATATAAGGGTCTATCATACGTTTTACTATTTTGGAATGGTTATAAAAGCAAACATGGACTCAGAGATATACAGCTGTTCAATAAAAGCTTTTAGATCCTATTAGAGGTATTCGGTTTCAATTAGTTCCTAATTTTAGGGTGTTTTCGATTGTACGACATGCAAAAATTCATTTTTTTGAAAATACGTTAATTCGCATTGACGATAATATTTACATACTACCACAATGGATTTCCCGTCTTGCAAAAACTGTGTATTCTTTATGCCCGCCGGGGCATTTTGAATACTTTATGGCCTGCTCTAATAATTACAGAAAAATACATTTTTATGAATTCGATTATTACAGTTAAGGTACAAGCTAATATAATAAATAAATGACATCATTCTGAAATTAGTAAAATAACTCATTATATTCCTTATTTTGCTTAATTAATACGAATCTTGCAATTTTGGAATGTTCCCCTGAATTTATAATTGCCATCAGTCACTCATATTTCACTGTTACGTATCACTTTTTTCGAGTCATATTCTTCGTGAGATAATATGCTTCTGCTCTATTTGCAATAAAATGTATAATGCACATCGGATAACATGCGTGAAATGTTACTTTTTAGTGTTATGAAATATTCTAAAAAACTTTTGGCAATTGAGGAAAGTAACCTAAAACTACCGTTTCATCAGCGCAATTCACACTGTTATCCGCACTCTTATGTAACTCTCAAATACACCATAAACATTTTTAAATATATCTTGAGATTTTACTGGTAACTGCCCGTAGCTTTGTTAGCTTTGGTGAGAATTTATGCTGAAACTTCCCAATATTCTTTCATTTTGTACGAACAAATCAGTCCAACAACGATTATGCAATAGGAACTAGATACACACTCTGTTTTGTTTTTTTCTAATTTGTTGCGTCCACTCCTTGACGCAACGCGTCTCCAAGCCCCCTTAAGGGGCGTTGAGCGCTTTTTGCCCTTGGGAGTAATCCTCCATTAATGGGCATTATTATTTTTAATATTAGTCCAGTCTCGTCACGTCGCAGTCAGTCAGTGCCTTTTATCCCTTCGGCAAGGGGCTCGACGCCGTTAGAGCCCGGGGTTCCTGGCCGGTCACCCAACCACGAACCCGCGAGTCTCGAATGCGCTTAACCTTCGTGACTTCACGGAGCGTAGTAAACGCATTCGACTAGCGACGCCGGCTATTTATGTTGCGACGCCGGCTGTTTATGAGACTCATATTTACAAAGGACTATTACAATGCGTATTTTCACTTTAGACCAATAAAAAAATAAACGTTTCGAATTCTCGTTCATTCACGACGAACTAGTAAAACACAAAGATTTGAATGCATCATGGCGTAACTAGATGTTTTGCCCCGAGGCGACTTCCGGGCCAGAGGCCCGAGGATTGGAAGTCGCCCTTGTGGCAAAAACATCTACTCAACGCCCTAGATACATAATAGTTATTTGTGTATCTAGGCCGTTAAAGTAGATGGTTTTGCCTCGAGGGCGACTTCCAACCCCGAGCGCCTTTGGCCCGAGGGATTGGATGTCGTCTGAGAAGCAAAAACATTTAATAACGCCCATGGTGCATACAAAACTTTATAGTTTACTTGTTTGTTGATGAATCAAACGAGAAGTCGAAACATTTTACACATTTTCTTACGTTTAAAGTGAAACAGGTATTGTAATAGTCATTTATCAATATGACATCAGATAATCGAAACAGAGCGTGTATCTGATTACAATTGCATAATAACATAGCACAATCGTTGTAGGACTGATTTGTTCGTACAAAATGAAACGAAATTGTAACGTTCCTGCGGAAATTCTCGCAGAAGCTAACAAAGCTACGGAGAGTGGTTTCAAGTAAAATCTCGAGAAATATATGAAATGATTTGGTCTATTTGAGAATAATATGGAAAATAACATGATTTGTGATGAAACGTACTTTTAGATTATTTGGCTCTTTGCTAAAAGTTACTTAGAATAGTTCATAACATCAAAAAATAATATTTCGAGGATGTTAGATGATGTGCCTTATACATCTTGTTACTACTAAGTACTACCACCCAAAAAGGTATCTGTCTCTATAAAAATATGATACGTAACAGTGAAATATGAGTTACTAATAGAAATTATAAACTCACGGTAACATCCCAAAATTGCAATTTTCATTCTATTACGCAAAATATTTCTAACCAGTTATTTTATTTATTTGATTATGCCATTTATTTATTGTATCTAAACTTCAATAAATCTATTTCACAAAAAGTTTGTAAGATTCTGGGTTGGTATTAGATTTTCAAAAGCCTGGGCATAAAAAATCAGAAAGGCCTGCAAGGGTATTAACAATACCGTTACGTGTTTTGTTTGAGGTCCGTAAAACCACAGCAACGAACAGGTGAACCATAATAGTTATTTACGATATAAGTGTCGAAAATCATCTGATTTATATATTTATTTAGTCAAAAAACATAAAAATATGTGAGTATGGGAGAGAAAATCCTCTACGCACGCTTTCTTGAGTTTCAGAATCCCTTTCCCAACAATTTAATCATTAATAGTTGAAAGACGAAAAAGTTTTAAATATTATTAATAATAATAGTAGTAGTAATAATAGTAATAATAATACATTTTAAAAAGCGCAAGATTAACATGTCAAAAACCAGACATTTTCATTCTCGAGTCACGGAAAACTTATGTGTAACGGTAAACGAACTGCAGATTTGATTTTTCTGTATTGCTAACAAAATAGTAACTTACCCTAAGCTCTACTACCACTACAAGCAAAAGGAAAGCTCAACAAAACGTGCGCATAGTGAAGCTACATTTACGTCCACAAGCAAGTCAAGGGGCCATCTCAGCATTTGCTCAATGAATCAGGGAAACTGGACAAAAACCCGATCGAGATGGGGGTCATTGACCCGGAAGGTGAAGTACTTTACTTGTTACAGGCATATTATTTTTTTAAATTATACAATACAAAAACACTAATTAATTATAATATATATGTATTGTATAAACATTATTTTTCTTTTTCATTATCAGTATAGTCCTAATTGTATAGACACAGTTAGCAGCAGAAAAGATTTTACTTTTAATTTAAATTTGTGTACCGTATTTAATTGTTTAATGTCACCTGCCAATGCATTGTAAAGTAACGTACATGTATTGTATGTGAATTTCTTGTAGTGAGCTGTTGATACTGACACTTGATGAGCATTATTTCTACGACGTGTGTTGTAATTATAAATATCAGTATTTCATGAAAATATGTTCCCATTGTTAAATAAGTCATTTTGACAAATATTAGATTCGAAAATAAATAGGCAAGGCAATGGTAGGATTCCAAGCTCAATTAAATAGGCTTGCACGGATCACGTGGATGGCATTTTTTCACTATTCGGATACTTTTCTTTTCAATCTAAATGTCTGGGACTAAAGGATGAGTGCCCTAGAACATTATGCCATATCTCAGCGGGAATGTAGTACATTTCAAAATACACGCAACGAGCTGCATGAAGGCTGACACATTTGAATGAATTTTGAATGTGTAACATAATGAACTTAATTTAGTGTTTAATTCTGTTATATGTATTCCATTTGAGGTTGACGGAATTGAGAGATCTAGAAATTTTGTTACCTTAAACATTAGCTAATTGCTTATTGTTCATTTTCAATGGAGCATGCGATTGACGATTTGAAATGCAAAAATGCATTGAAACCGTTTTCCCTCTGTAAAAATTTGTCACATTTAATGTGAAATTTCATCTTACGTCTCAGTTACTTTTTTTTTTCTCTTGTAAGTGGCGACCCTGTTCTCAACAAGGAGAAGAACTGAAACACACTTGGTGTATACTTTTCGACGTAAGTGAAAATAGTTTTGATTCGGAAATGGAAGTAGCAGCAAATGCTTCTAAAGAAACATTGTTACCCAACAAATCAATAAAGAAATATTAACATGAGTATTTTATTTTTAAAGATTGGCGCGAAAAAAGCTCATTCCATATCTGAAAAATTTTTTATTGTCTACTTTCTGGCAAGTCAGATAAGAAGAAACCAAGTAGTCTTTGGACCCACTACTCCGTGTTAAAGAGTACAATATTACCTAATTACAATATTAACACCAGTATTTTTATTGCTCAGTTATTAGAATTTTTAAAGAGGAAAAGTGAAGGATACAAGACACAGAAGTCCAAAATATTTTCAAAAGAATAAAGGAATTACTAAGGTTTTTTTAAAGGGAAAATAAATTGTAGTTTTCTTAAAATTTTGGGCTTCAGTTTTACATTCGTTATTTGAAACGAATGGGCGACTAGCATGCCTTTTCTGAATAGATGCTTGCCTAAAACTTGGGAATTTTCAATTTTTCTTTCTCATATACGTACTTAGTACATACGAAATTGTAGAGAAAGATATGCAGTATACGTAGTGTAGAGGAAGATACGTGATGTCCCGGAAAATCGATATCGAGATTTTTACCGGCAACACAATTTGGGACCCCCTGATACCAAACAAGAAAGTTTTCAAAACTCTGCAAGACAGACTGTCTGTCCATTCATCTGTGAACACCAGCGCCTAAATAATACTGAGGATATTTTCCAAAATAAATATTCCCTGATTGTTCGGGCCAGACTCGTCAACTGCAAAATTGAAGCGGATTCCTTAAATTTTGAAGGTACTTTAATAAAGCCTCTGGAACATTTTCAAAAAGGCAGAATTTTTTTCTTTTAAATTTCTGTAGACCGAAATACTCTGATAAAGATGACATTTGTCCGATTTTCACCGTTAACTCAGAATTTTGAATCTTGCAAAAGTTTCAAATTTTTGAGACCCTTTCGTGCAAATTCAGTGTTGAACAGAAATATCTTTAAATTACTCCTACAATAGTCATTTAATTGTGATACTGTACATTTTTTTAAAAATATTAATAGTTTTCGTAATTTTGTGTAAAATATTATAATAAAATTTTCTTAAAAATTGCCAATTTTTTAAAAATTTGTGTGATAAATACATAAATAGGATTTGATTTTTCAAAATATGTAATTTTTAAAAATATCTCTGGCGCAGTTAACTTTAAAATTACGAGCGTTTTTACGCGTTATTGCAATCGATTTACTGAAAGCATTCGGTACTTCCCCTTCAAGAAGACATGTGATGTAAAGTTCTCAATAGAGAATCTAATATAGCCAGTTTTCTAAGATTGCAGACTGTTTTTTAAATACAAAATTTATTGAATTATTTTGGGAATGTATATAAAGCAATATCCATCATTCGTCTGACACGTGTATTTTCAGATTTTTTGTGGTTGTGATTATAATAATAATTATTGTCATATGAGATTATTATTGGTAAGGTGGATTTCTTCGCTTATTTCCCTACAACATACATGTACAGATGTTGGAAAATAAAAAAATAAACATTTCTATTAATTTTTTAGGGATTTTTTTAACTCTGTGTTCACAGTGAATTTTCATTGTATTGTTCCAGAATGTATGGATCTACCACATGTCATTATTCTTCGATACTTAATACAGAACGAAATGAAGCAATGTATTGAGGATTTTCCATTTTCCATACAGCGAATATGATGAACTTTTCTAACTTGCCTTCAGTCACATCCCACACATATATAATTTTTGGCGTGCACCCTGGCTCCTCGAAATTTAAAGATATTCACAATTTTTCAAGGTAGTTTGTAACCGTATTGATTCTCCTATCTTGGATATTTTCTGCATGAATTGTAGATTTTTAAACGATGAGCTCATTCGGAAGTCGGAATAATTCTTGGGTAAATACACAAAGAGAGGAAAGCGTTTCGGTGAATGCCATTACTTCATTAATCTTTTCTACTTCTCGATTTTGATCTAATTGTGGCCATTTGAAAATTGCCAAATATTTGTAATACTCTAATTGATGTAATGACCATTAGATATTTTACTTTCTGAGCGTATCTGAGGCGCTTAAAGTCTAAATACGTATAAAGTCCTTTTAAAATATTACAATACGAATATTAAAACTTTTAAAAATATTTTATAAACGTAAAAGGAAGAAAAGTAATAAATAATCTTCGATCTAATACTCACATACGCTCTACATTCTTTCACTGGAAGTTGAAAACAAGTGGGAAGCCTCCAAATGTTATTTTTCAACTTTTGTCTTTCAACAGTAACTTTTTCCTACTATTAGAGGGAAGAGGGTAACATTTTCTTCGTAAAGACAGAAAACAGATTAAGATAACAGTTTATTTCACATTAAACCAGCAACAACAGTAATATCTATGTACAATATACACGGAGTCATAGCTTTTCTGTCACTTCAGTTGAGTGTAAATGCAGCGATGACTCTACAACATCAATGGCGGCCTCCGGGGGCGCAGCGCCCCTACCGGAGCGCCCAAGAAACATCGAGAAACAGCGAACGGAGACTGCGCTATCACATGGACCTAGAGGCCGAACTCAGGCACCCACAGCAGCGGTCCCCACACACGCACCTTCCTAACGGGTTGAGGTTCGTTCTTTGAAATTAAATCAATTTTGCTACGGTCATTTTGGGGGAAAAAATTTTACAATTTCAAAATACTTTTCCATCAGGATATTTTTGTCTTGACAATACTTTGGAACGTTTTTCAGGGCATTGTAGGAAGCTTTTACGCCAAACAAAACCATGCAACACTTTCCAGCGCCACACATGTCCAAGAACGCGGCGTGGGTCGCTCAGCGTTTGGGCCGAGGGGAGCTGCTGTGGGATTGGCTTTCGCTCGCGCATGCGCAGAGCCTCCTCCTTACACTATACACAGTATTTCTTTTTATAAAGTTATTGTCTCACATGTGTTTTGTGTTCTGTGCGTACCACTACGTAGTAATTTATATACTGTACAAAACAATTTTAATTGCATCATTGTTAACATTACCTGCCAGTTTTGTTGGGTGCATAGATCTGAGGCTACTTTCTACGATCGCTAGTACAGGGCACAGTCGGCAGTGGTGATGGAACGTTATGGAACGTAAAAACTGGAAACACTTCCTAATTGGTAGTGACAATATGTACTAAAGTCATAACTAACGGAAGTTCCAATTGGTTCACAGTTTGCTAAAATATTCTGTGAAAATATTTTTCTTTGCTTGAAAGTCTCAGATGCCACATCTCAGAAGGAAGAGCAATATGCACGCGGTAAACTAGCAGGCTACAAGTCACTAACGTTTCAAACTCATACAGTCAATTCTGTGTAACGACATTTTAAATTTGCATATTTCATTTATTGTGAATACTTAAAATTATTGTCTTAAAATGTTACGTGTCATTTATGTTAAAATCCTTCTGCAGAAAAAAATAGGAGATATGTGCAGCAAGAACAAATAAATGTGCTCCTCGAAGACCTCATCATCGCATCAAAAAAGCACTACTAACCCCAACCTTTTCACTACATCTTTCTTCTCAACGTCCAACCCAAAAGACAATGTGCGTAGAGTGTACATTTAAAGTAGAACGGCATTCTGCATATGATGAGTAAGACTTTATGATTTGTCTGCAACACCGCGGCCAAGCTCCACAAAATAGAAGACGCGGTAGCTATCAATATTAGCAAAACGACACAAATACGGCAAGAGTTGTTTGGCATTGCAAAAATGTTTCAAAACAACGTGTAAACGAGGGAATGTATGTGTAGAAAAAACGAATTATAAAAATGTCTTGTTCGAATTTAAAATCACATTTAGGTCCCGATTGGAAAAAGGATTATTGTCGTTCACTCTCGAAAGTCGAGATTCGGCGCCTGGTCGCGCCGCCTCATGGTCCCGACGCTCCGACTCCGAGCGCCCAGGGGCCGTCGCCCAACCCGTTCCAAGATGGCTGCGGAGGGACGTTTTCTCGCAATCATCTTCCCTTTTACATCCTCAGCGATCCGGATATTCCGATGCAATAAAAAGAATAGAGCGAATGCCTCTCTGGAATGACACCGATCTCTACTAACTACTACAACACGAAATACAAAACAAGAGAGCCGCGAGCAATAGGAGTGCTGATCTTCAATCACGCAATTCAGAATGACGCCAGACCTTTCACTCCGTCAGGTGGCGCAATAGTGCCCTCGCATACACTGATCTCGCTTCCGACTGTTGCGCTCAATGCGTGTTTATAATTCAGGCATGTAACAATAGACGTTAATGCAATACCGTTTCCCGGGTTTTCGACGAATACGTTATATATCACTAAAAAGACTTGGTTTTCCAAAGGACGGGTTCCCGCACGTCGCGTTGTTCTCCTTCCCGCGAGTCAAACGTGCCAACCAGCGAATGCATCGCTGCACCTTGGGACTCATTAGGCCGCAATAGTCTACGAAACATTTCCAGACCTTCCTCGCCTTCTCTGGGCTGCGGCATTTCTAGTTAGAAGTTAGGTGGTCAAACACGTTCGCAATAAGAATTCTACGTGGAATTAAATTAACCGATACCCCGTGCTTTAATGTAGGCTCACAAATGTCGGGCTTTCGCACTGGGTTATAGATTTTTGATTTTCAGGTGTTTAAAAATGAAGAAATAGAAACTTTGCTATAATACCTTAGACCTTCGGTATTTACACCTATTAGACCTTATTAATTGAACCTTCTAATTGTAGACTTATTTTGGTATTAGACCCTCCGACGCGTAGACCATATTCGCTTTAGACCTGGTTCCGAATAGGCGTCCTGTTCATTAGACCTAATTGGACCTTTTGTCCGCGGACCTAACGACCTCCTACCGCCTGCTGGATGCACGTGTGCTGTTCGCTGGGCTCAGTAGTCTTAACCTTAGAAACAAGACAAACGGAAAGGGAAGAAACGAGTGGGGGAGGGAACACGTCCCGTGGGCGTGTCGGAGAAGGCCACTGGACCTGGGGGGGGCAAGGGCGCGTCTAATGAGGCGTCACGAGGGCCCTCTGCCCTTTCGCCCTCAGCCCTCGGGCGCCCGAGCTGCGCCTGCCAGGGCGCCCACGCCGCCCACCCACGACGCAGCTCTGTCGCCCAACGCCCAATTTCACCTCGCCTCGCCATGTTAAAAGTAAAAAGCATTCCAAGCCAAGCATTAAACGCAATCAATTAACGACTTTAAGATTCCCTTGAAAAGGCTGTAACGTTTTTGAACTTCGATGCGGCTGTTTTTAGGAGAAACGAATCTGGCTACATTTCGGTCTTGAACGCATCTGCGACCGTCTGTGACTGCTTTTTTTCTGGTATTTTGATAGAAGTTAAAAACGCCAACTGCTCAGAGGGAATTACCTAAACACGCCAATTGCTCAGACGGAATTTCAGATCTAGAACATTTCGAGTTTCATCGTTTGCCGAAAGCAATGGCAGGGAGCCATTTGCAATGTGCATAAAATCTAATAGATTCCTGATTGTTATAATATTAATCCTGTTTTTATAATGTTATACTTTCTACGAGTCAGTCTAACAGAATTACATGCCTCACTCGAGAAACAAAAAGTAACTCGTCAATGGGTGTAACCAGAATTTTATCAAGGGAGGGAGGAGAAAATGTATTAATAAAGAACAAGCGTCGTAAAATAATAATGCAAAACTTAAATAAAATCATAAAATATAAAGATCGGTGTATCAAATGAATCAATGATTCAAAATTAATAGTATTAAAATGAACTTTTTTCTAAAATTAAAAATTGTCACCATTATGAAATCACAAAAAAACAGCTTTTATTCTTTAATAGAGAAACCATAGAAACGAACATACCATTGTTTGTAACAACACACTTTTACAAACAAAATACAAAAAAATGTGTTCGAGTGTAATTGGAGAAATATATTATTAATTCTATCACAAATTTCCTCGTCTTTTCTGAAAGTAGAATCTTAAAGATTTTATTTTTATTTTCTTCCCGCTTTTATGAAATACGAATCCTACCTATACTTAATAAGGGTAATCCATTGAGTCGCTCCCCCGTCATTGTTGATTTCAATTACGTTTCCCCATATGGAAGATGGTGAATCGCCCGACTCATCCCACGGTAAGCGCTCCCTTACTCCGTTGATTCCCTTTCACTGTCGCCCCCTCAGGAGGCACAGCTCGACCCCACCTCGGCCGGGGATTTGGGCTGTGGAAGGAGGAGGCTGTCTACTCTGTGAAGTTCCCAATCAAAAGGAACGCGAATAGACGATCTCGCACCAGCAGAGAGAAAACCTCCAACAGAGGTGGCAGAGACTTTGTAACTGTGTACGTCATGAAATTAAAATTTAATTTGTGTAATTCTGCATATTTTAAGCAAGGCAATAGCCCGAAATTCCTGCTCCTTAGAAGAGCCCCGATAAGCGTAGAAATCAATTTTAATGAGCTAACTGTAGTATAATTCCTAAATAACAAGCCTCCCCTTCTCTTTGTACTTGACCAGAACAATACTAGGAGGAGACAAAATAAACAACTTTCGTTCCGAGGGCGATACAAGAAGTTCTGGTGCATTCGAGAGCTCTCCGCTGCCCTCAAGAGAAAAGACGAACCCAGTGCAGTTGCGCTGGGCCTTGGGGGAGGGGAAAGTAAGAGATTCGAGAGAAGCCCTCTTCGGAATGCAATCGTGATACGTCCAGTACGTAACAAGAGTAAAAAACCGTTGCTTTGGAATTCATTTTAGAAGAGTTGATTCGAAACAATGTTTCAAGCATACTTTACGACTTATTTTGCAAGAAAAGTATAGAAGTTGGCATGTGTAGGGGTGAGCGGTTCCCCATTGGCGCCGTACAGCCGCAGGCGCCGGCAAAGAGCTGCGTTCCTTCAGCACAGAGGCTCGCGACGAGGGAATCGGCTGGCGATCTACGTCCACTTCCCGGAGTCCGGAGTAAAGGAAATAATATTTAAGAATATAGGTGTCGGAAGACTGAATAAAGAGCATCAAACGTCATTGAGATGAAATGGAAGTATTAATTTTTATCGTGAGAGATAAGACCCTGAATACAAAATGTACTTGGTCAAATTGACGCACGTACTAACAGTGCAGGTTTCATTATTAGTGATAATACGAAATAGAAACCCTTGAATCTTCCGAAATCAGTTGAACAAGCAGCTGATAAAATCGAACGTAACTCTAAATGATCATGGATTAAGAATCGTGCATAAAGGAGAATGGATTTTATTCCAAAATTGAGGAACAATTTACACATTAAAATTCAGGCCCATTGATTGACTTTTCACTCTTCAGTCTCGGAATACTGCACGCATGAGTTGTTCCTGTGCTTCCAGTTCTCCTTTTCAATCTTTTTGTTTCCACTGAGCCTTATGTGATAGTGAATAATATATTTTATTTCATAACTACATATGTTTACTTCCTGATATTCTACAACGCTAGATATTGTTAAAATGATGTAGCATTAAAACAGAAGCATTTTCAGAAATTTATCAATAATTTAAGTAGTTTCTTAAACATAAAAATACATTAATATAATATTCAGGTATATTCGTATAAATTATTTACGTCAGGTACTTTTTATGATTTTATAACTACGGTAAACTTTACTATTCCTTTTGTTGTAGAATTTTAACTTCATCTCCAACAATTATAAAAATTAAAGTGTAATATTTTCTTAAAATATAAGACAGTTGATAACATCAAAATTACATCTAAAACAAATTTGATGGATATGTTCGCGCTTTCCAAAAATGTGATATTTTTTCCATTGTAAAGTTACTGATATGCTGATCGCTATCGCAGAATGTAGGTAAAAATAATTTTTCGTTTGTGAACTAATTCCTCTCAATATTTGATGTTGTACTTAAACACATTCGAAGAGACAGCTACTTGAAGCGAGCTCAAAAATAAACTCTGGAGCACAATCTTTCCGAGAAAATCCTTCTTTCCCTCGCGTGATTCTGTCCCTCACTGATATCAAGGGCATTTTACCGCCAAATCATAACTAGTATATAATATAATTGCTACGTAAATTTTAAAATGTACATTTACCAATCGATCGGAAATGTATTGCTGGAATATTTTTGCAGCGGAGATGTGCTTCAACTCACCAATTTTCATACAATTCTATTTGTACATAAAATAACGTGATTTTCAGATATGTTTGTAAAAAATATAGAATAAAAAATAATGTATCCAAATCAGTACATATTGTAAGAGGAAGAATTATCAATTCCTGAAAGAGAACATTTGCCTTTATCGTTTGATCGTACTCTTGTACTTGCGGAACGATACTTTATTATTTGCTTAGCAGTACGAGCTCAATAGTTAACGCTACAGGAAAATGATGAATACATTTCAATAACCATTGTACGAACGACAATGATTTCTGCGAATGAATGCTAACCACTCTCTATTGAGGAAAAGAGGCGCAAAAGGTTAAACCGCGCTTTGGATCCGCTAATTTCTCATCACGTGCTGGCTCTAACATGTTCTAGAAGATATTCTATCCAAACAGTAATGGCCACGCTTGAATCGTACCTATAAGAACATACAATTCCTCTTTGACAATGTCACACGTGTACAAATGGAAGTATATAAAACATTCTACTCTACGACATCGAATGAAGTTGAACGAAAACAAGCTAAGGCGCGTCCCTCCGCTTGAAGGCAAACGAAGAAACGCAATTCCAAACCGCACCGGACTAAGAGGTACAAGACGAACTGAAGTGTAAGTTCGCAGCTATTGTCACAGACAGGAAGACAGAAGACGGGAACGGCGCCGCGCGCCCGCCACCCGCACGCAATGGGCGAGGGCCAATCGCAGCCCACGAGGTCGCTTTGGAGGGGGCCGGAGGAGCGACCTTTCCACATTCGAGGAGGCTTTGTTAACGAGCGTTTTCCCTTCGGCTGAGGCCAACAAGTTGCAACTTGGCAACAGCGTCGTCACGACTTTATTCACACACTAAACTATTTTCATTCTCGTGAAGTATTAGTCTGTTAAATGAGTTATAAACATATTTGTTTTTTAAACACTTCCTTATAAATTTATCTTAATACTTTTAAAAATTACTTAGATATATTAAAGGGAATGATTCAGTATACATTTCATGAAATAAATAGTTGTTCTTGAGGGTACATTCTTAACTTTCTTACTTTTGTTAAAATCTTACTCATACCTCAATATTTTGAACTCGTATGTGGCATGTGGCCTTCCAATTTCTAGGGTCGAACTTTTTTCGATCAGATTGGTTTTTGTTTACAAACAACTAACTCACAACCAACGTAAGGCAACAAAATGGCACCTCTTTCCAAAACAAAAGTATGTAAAATTATTTCATGTAAAAAACATAAGACGATTACCGAATCTTAATCCTCACACCCCCCTCTCCATAGAGACCCTCCCCTCCGCGAAGAATTTAATTTTTATTGAAGAAAAAACTTGGAATCAACGCGGAACAATAAAAGTTGGAAAGATAAAAGTGCCCACGGTTTCGAAGGCTGAACACCCTGCAGCTCTCCTTATAAGAGGCCACCTTTGCGAAAACAGCAGCAAATCTGCTTCAAAAAGCACACAGACAGGTCAATAGAAACGAGTGTAAACGAATGCTTGAAAGTCGAACTATGAGGAGCACGCATGTGCAAACTCGCATCGCTCCCCTGAAGGCGACGTTCGCGCTGCAGGGCACGCGAAGGTGTTCTCGCGAATGAGCTGTGCATCGAAAACGCGACCTGCGAGCGCAACACTACAGTCCGGTTCTTCTCCAATAATGCCAATTTACTGCCATCCTACAGCTGAAAGAGTCACGCAACGAATGACTCATACATCCAATGACGTTGAATACATTGCAACGAGCTGACACGATTATATTTGTTTTAAATCTATTGCGCATCTTCAGGTTGAATTGTGTTGGATCTTGTGCTTTAGTTTACAGGCATTCCCGTTTGCTCCCTTCCATAAAGCCACAAGCCTAAGTTTATAGAAGACGTCTGACAACGCGACAATGTGGCCAGCCGATTCAATGTTGCGTAACTCTGCTCCACTGATTCTCACTCCAGCGCAGCTATCGGACAATATCTATCGCGCCAACCTGGACACACATTAGACCTCAAATCAGCGTGAATCTTTTGAAAAGTTCTTATTAGAAACAGGCGTTACGACACAGCTTGTGTATTGGAGTGAAAAAATAAAGAGCAATCCAATATTTTCCTTGTATCTGAAAACATTATAGAGTAAAAATCGTTGTTAATAGTATTGTCACATTAAATTCCTTTGCTATAAGTGCATATATTCGAATAGAACGCGCCCAGTGCAGTCGTGGGACTGCCACTGCATCTAAACAGATCGAGGCGTTGCCGCGCGCCGGCCGAAGGGCCAGAGGGCCAAAGGGCCAAAGGGCCGAAACAGAGGGCCTGGCTGGCTGCGCGGCCCCGCTCCAACAATAACAAAAATACTCTCGCTGTAGCGACCAATTCCCTTAGGCGAGTGCAGGGGACTACGAGCGGGAAAGTGTTATAACTTGTACCTAGAGGTGTTTGCGGGGGATATGTACTGTTTGCAGGGGATATGTACTGACGGGCAAACACACTAACTTTATTTCGAGTATTGCTCTGGCTCGGCTAGGCAACCTTCTGCTCCGCCCGCCCGCGCCCGCGCCCGCCGGGGCAGTCCTAGCCCGCCAATGGGGCTGCGCGGGAAACATCACGAGTGCGCTCGCGAGGTTTCAATGAAACCGACCGCAGGGATCTGAACGTACTTGCAAATGTATTTACATAAAGCTACCACCTAGCTACTAACGTTTTGAAGCGAACCCACTGCTTACAGGCGTCTCTGAATCAATATTACAAACTTCTAGGACGTGTAAGGATTTCGAAGATGATCACTTTTCGCCAACATCAAAATCAGCAGATCACGAATTGACGCCATCAAATAGAGTCCGTTCACCTGGCGAACACCAATGCAAGATGAGTGATCTGCCAACGTCAGATGCGTGTGAATTGGCAAAACGTGATCATGTTCGCCCCCTCTTTCTGTGCTAGAAGGCTGCACCAGGGCGTCCTTGGCGGAGCGCGTGGGTGGGGCGAGCGGGCCCCTGCGGGCGGCGATGGGCTACCCGCTCGCCGCCGCCGCCGCTCAGGAGGGGATGCGAAAGGCGCACGGCGCACGCGGGCGGGGGGGGAGGGGAGGGGAGGGGAGGGGCACGCAGCGGCTCAGAGACACTTCCTTCAAGCTAAGCCGACATGCATCAGAATTAGGGAATGCTCAATGATTCACAATTCTCAACGTTACACTAGTAACTTCATTATGCCACAGTGGAATTGCATTTCCAAAACTAATATTCACAGGACTTGAGACATTCAAGCCAAATGATCTATCGGCAGGAATACGTCTTGTATGTATCAAGTAATCAATAGTTGAACGGAAAAGTACCTGATAATGACTTATATGGAAAAAAATAATAGAAAATCATTTAATGAAATAACTTCGCTGTTAAACGCGTCTCTACTATTGAAATTAACATTATTATTAAAATCGTATGCACTGCTTCATATTCTCTAAATTAACAGAACATATCGTTTTATAGGAAATGTCATTTTCAATGTTATTAAATGAAACTATTTTAGTACTTTTTCTGTACAGATAAAAAATAACAAAATGTTTGTATGAATTAATTGAATTTGTTGGAAAAGCTTTATTAGTGAAAGTGGCAGTAAAGCAGTCTCGTGTGGAGCCGCAAGTTGGAATTGAAGGCGGGGCGGGGCGGGCGGGGCGGGGCGTGGCCCGTTGCCTTTGTACGTTATTGCACTATTTTGTAACCTGTCGCAGACCTGCTTACGTCTCTGAGTATTGACATGGATTAATTAACTCGTCGGCGGGGCGAGGTGCCCCGCCATGCAACTACCTCCGCTACGACTAGAAACAACTCCCCTCCCTTCCTCCCCACCCGGGCGCGCCACCTAGGGGCGCCACTAGGTGTCCTCGTCGTCGTCGGGGGCGCCCGTGGGGCAGCACAGCCCCTCCGAGCCGTCCTCGTGGATGCAGAAGAGCAGCTGCTCGGCCGCCGTCACCGAGTGCGGCACGATGCCGTGGAAGTCGCGCAGGTCGTCGGCCGGGAACCACGCCTGGTCGTTGTCCTCCACGATCACGTACCCGAACGCCCTGCGCAGCGCAGCCAACATCTACTACGCATTCGGTACATCACATACTCTCAAACGCGCACCTCCTTCCCGTGCTGCCATCCCGGGGTCCAATCTCGGTCGGGGCAAAAACAGACTTGTAGCTTTCCTTTAAAATCGTTTGGAGCTGTGTGACGAACGAAAGCTCAGACGTGCGGTGTTTGCTAATTGCGATCAAGGCAACGTGTCGTGTTCGCCACACGTCTCTTTTACCCCCAAGAGTGCGAAAATAGGCCCACTCTGGACAACATCGTTAATTGGTCGGCAAAATCGGACTAAAGACCCAAAATGCCAATGACATGCATACATTTTGAAATGTTCAGTGTCTTTAATAAAACATTTCTAATATTTTAACAATCAGAATTGCCTTTGACGCACTATCACACATGAATATCTTATACTTTCGGGCACTACTCTGCCACACACGATAGAAGACCGGCCGGAAAATAGCTTAGAGCTTGTCCCTGCTGACGCGGTACCCCGATGGGAGAGATACCTCGAGGAGGAATCTCGCTAGTCGAAGTGCAATTTGGCGCCGGATCCCACGCTTCACCTCCTGGCATGCACCATGCACTGCGTTTTCGGGAGTAATGCCCGTATGGGTTTATGTATTTGGCATTTAGGGTCGATTGTCCGACTTTGTCGACTAGCTGACAGTTTACCCACGCCTGGTCCTCATTTCGTTGTCTTGGTTTGGGGGGGGGCGAGATTCATGACGCGAATACGACGTATTCCCATCACCGTAACAGAGAAACTCCATAAGCCAGACGAATGGCGGAGCAGTATCGTAACAAACGGGACTGCACGCGATCGTTCGGTCCCGCTTCCTAGTCCTAACCTCACCCCTTACATATAGACACACTTACATGCACTACACTACCACACATTCTGGGAGACCGGTCGGGAGCTTAGAGCTTGTCCCGGCTGGGGCGGTGCCCCGCTGGTGGGAGAGTCGTGGTTGGGGAAAGCTCCATTAGCCAACGGTAGGACGGCACCGGATATGGCCATCCACGCGGGGGCTTTGCTTCCTCACACAACTACAGAAACGATTTTAAAGGAAAGCTACAAGTCTATTTTTGTACCAACCGGAAATCGACCCGGTGTCGCCCACGGGAAGCCTGACCTGGCGATGGCGACGACGGGGATCCAGAGCACGGACATGAGCACGAGCACGGCGATGAGCACGAGCGCCCACAGCGGCCACGCGTGGCGCCCGTTCCCCGCCGGGTAGCCGCTGCCCTCCACGGCGATCTCCACGAAGCTCGCCACCAGGATGGACAGCATGGCCAGCGGCGACAGGTACTTCCAGCACACCAGCCAGTACAGCCCCGGCCGCCGCCCCGTCATCAGCTCGATGTCGTCTGCGAACCTGCGCACGCGCACGTTGCCCTCCTCCTTCAGCCTCCTTGAAGGACGCTCAAGAGATTTTCAATACATATTTTTTTAAATATCACATTTAAGATACACAACCCTTTGACGAAGGAACTTTCTTTTGGTTTATTTTCATTAAAAGTATCTGCGGGGAGGCTGCGGGCGAACACGTCATAAATAATTGTATCATAAATAATTTATTCACGATCATCAAGAAGAATAAGAATCTGACTTCAAATTACTGTTCAATCACCCAACACACCCGTCTGATAGGTAAATGTTGGTCGGCCATATTGTATCCGCCGTTTTGAATCTCGAACATCCGACTTCAGATTCGTGTTCAGAGACCCCTGAAACCCCATTATCACTTTAAATTACACCCAAAGAATGTTCATGGGTCAAAATATTAATAAATTTAGATTTAATGAACTTTGGGTTATAACCCAAATGAACTGTAGTTACTTATCCCAATCCACATGTATTACAAATAGACACTACGACATCCAGTTTCAGTTAACACACTATCATTTACAGAGAACACAGTAAGTACAAATTTTTAAAAGCCTCCTCAGTACTTCGAATTTATAAATCACCATGGGATTGCAGGTAGAAGTTCTATAAGTTATTTTTGTACTTTTTATAGAGAATGTAGGGATCGGTGTCACTGAGGAAAATGCTTCTGACGATGGAGACTATACTGGTTAGCCTGAAAACTTCACAAACGCGGACCAGAGGTTCAAAAATCGTAACATCAAATCATGAACGCAACGAATGGTTCTTCCACAACAGAAGAAAACAAGTATAGTGACAGAAAAGATGCAGAAATCACAAAATAGCTGAAAGAGTGCCCGAGGCATTGAATGGTGTTATGAGTGTATTAAGCCTTCCACAATAGTCATTTTAAATAAATCGTAAAGACAGCAGAATGTATTGAAATATCGCGGATATTAGATATTTCGCTGTACTTAAATTTCAAATATTGTTTTTTGCGAAACAAAGTATCGTCCGTGTTGAAAGAGCCGCCTTCGGCGCCGTGCGGTGACGTCACGAGCAACCCGCCTGGCAGCGCTGCGCGGCGGGTTGCATATCCGCGGCACGCGCCTGCGCTCGGCGTGTGCGGTGGCGGCCCCGAGGCGCGCGGGACGCGGACCCACCAGCAGAACATCCACGTTCAACATTAAACATCGCCTCAAAACTACAGAGTTTGAATTATTCTTAAACTGCAATTCTAACCATTACGTGGAGATAATTTACTTTACAGGTTTACTATTTTTACTTGAGATTTAATTGAAATAGCAAATGAAATAAAACACAAAAAAATTATGTTAAGAATGTTCAATATATGAATACCACAAAATAATTCCTTTTTACTATATTCTTTTTTCATAACAAAAATTAACCAAAAAACATCGAACACAAGAGACATATAAAAACATTGGTTTACAAAAATCGATGTTCAATGACACACATTTCATTCAATATGGCCTTTCATATCTATTGTGCTTATACGCGAATTGCAATAAAATCATTAAATTTTCAGGAAAGGAATGCTTGATTCTGAATTTCTCTCGGTAGTGCTGGATAACATACGTTCCCTGTTTGGATTTTAGAGGGATCAAAGATTTGAAGAGTTTCTTCCATAACCAAACTAGTCGAAATTCGAAATTTTTCAGGAGGGACCATAGCGTAGAAATGAATAGTAATTAATGTATTATTTTCCCCACCTTATATCTTTTAATGAGTTTGGCATTTATCTAAAGGACATATCCAGCCTGAAGTGCCAGTTTTAAGGGAACGAGAATGGAAAAAATGATGAAAATATAATATTTTACTTTTTTAATATTAATTACTTTATAGTTTTCTATGTTAAATGAGCTGTTTGCTGAGTTTTTGTGATAAAATTTGTTATCTGTAAGTATTTTTTCTTATTTTGAAGTTATGTAGTGTGAAAGTGGGCGTGGCGATTTCGACACAATGTGGGCCTAGCTTGAATGTCGGGATTATTTTTCTGCATCCGTTGTGATAAAAAGTAAATAGGTTGCTTTTCAGTGTTGGACACACTGTTTCTGGTAAGAATTGAGGGTTGAATAGCGTCAAAATACGGTGTTAGTGTTTGTCCAGCACATGAACCAGGGATGCACTGAACACTTTAGGAGCCATTGCCCGAAGCTTGAAATGTTCATCTTTAAGGAACATTTTCTCACAAGCTACTAATAGGAGGATTCTCAAATTTTAATAGAGCATAGGACAGCAGTTAATATCTTTAACGGGGCAGATTTTAAAAAATGTTAAATGCTTCGGACAATATTGTTATAAATGTTAATAATTTTACGAACAAAACCGATTACAACGAACAAAAGATGATCTTATAAAAAGTAGAAATATTTGTGTTTGTACCTCTTGAGGCCGTAGACGTAGGAGACGCCGATGCACTCGAAGAAGGCGATGATGAGCAGCGGGAAGTTGCCGCTGAAGTTGTCGAACAGCACGAACACGTAGCTGCCGGCGCCGTGCGCGAAGCTCATGGACAGCAGGCAGCACGTCAGGCAGATGCCCCCTGCGCAAGGCGCAATGGCTCACACAACTACCCCCAGCCACAGCTTACACTTCACATACAAGACACTCTCAAGGAATTAAACCTATTTTTAGTTGACATATTGTTATATATACTTTCGTTTATTTACACCACTTTCCATATATTACATATCGTCTCTACATTATTACAGTAGTATACATACCTTTTGCGACTCTTAAACGAACCCCAATATTTATAAATGAGGTCTACAAAGAAAGATAATTTCACGAAGGCGTGGCGAATTGCACTTCGATTTCAAAAATATGAAGAAATTGTTTTAAACTATACGCAGCTAAATAAATCATGTTAAATGCAACCCGCAGCACTAGCTCAGATATATTGTTAAATAACTTCTACACGAAGCGTTCTAGGGCCTTAAACATTTAAATTTTGAGGCCAAACGCTTTAAGAGACGTTTCACACCGTAATCTATAGAGCAAGAAGTTCACGGACATTCTATTACAATGTTCGGCGCTTTTCGATACTACCATTACCACCTATACATTGACGAATACAGAATGTACTCCTCCATGAGCCCACCGTGCTGGTGCCCATCTTTATTGCTTCAGGATTAGAATGCTTACATTCCTCTATCTTGTAGTATTTACGCTTTCTGTGTACGCGCACATTGACGAGGTTTATTGTCATAATTATTAATTCAAGATTCACTCTCGCAGCAACAATAACAACAAATACTACTAATAGTTGCTTAATACCGATGCAGATTGTTTCTTATGCGTGTAGTGCAACCATTCATTTAACGATTTACCGTGATCTACAAGTGCTGTATACCTAATTGTGGAAGGGGTTACGATGGAAACGAACCACATGTTTCTACATTTCAGTGTCACGACCCCTTGGGAAAAATTGGGGTGGGTCTAACATGCGAGAGTTCTCGCAAGGGTACGCTGATTGATATATAACTCGTTGCAATTACATTTATTTATAAGTCGAACGGTACATTTCAGATGTAATTTTTTGCAATATATGTCACTGGAATCCTATTCCTTTCAAAGCAATGTAATGCTACTGCGATTCTATGACAACAGGACGTTCGCCTGGATTCACTCAATTTCACTCAATCGGTTAAGGCATATGCCGGCATGGTCGTTAATCTGGCGTACCATATATAAATGTAAAATTTCCTCTTCTTTTTCACAATATATTTATAATTAAGTCGTTCCAGTGTAGGGATGGTATTTTGCGAAAGGAAAATTATTCTTGTAAATGTGATGCAAAGATTATTTTTATATCATATTAGCTTTTGAATCAAGAAAAGCTGACAATGAAAAGACATTCATAGTTGGTGGCAGCAAATTTCCGTTAGTTAAAACGAACATTTCGTAAGTAAAGTGAAATGTGAGTTATCATTTGCGCCTAAAGTACTCAATTGTAATTATGTAAATGAATAAAAAGGAAGTGGTTTGCCGCATGAGAGGGAGTGGCTCACCGGTGAGCAGCTCCTTGCGCAGGTTGGGGAAGAGCTTCATGTCGACGATGGACGTGACGACGCCCTCCAGCGTGCCGAACTGCGAGTCGATGCCCAGCGTGAAGAGCATGAGGAAGAAGAGGATGGACCAGAACTGCGCGCCGGGGAACTGGTTGATGGCCTCCGTGAAGATGATGAAGGCCAGCCCCGTGCCAGACGCCGACTGCGCACACACACACACACACCTCCACTCACCCGCTGCCTCCGCTGCGCGCGCTAGCGGCGGCGACCCTCCCCCGCCGGGGCTCAGACGACACTCTAGCTGCACAGCTCGGTCCAATTGAGTCGCTGTATGCACGACAATTCTAGCGAACGGCTGCTCTAACCGGTAGTTTTCCGTGGTTTCTCCGGTTAACACCAGGCGAATGCCGGAGCAGTACCTAACAAATGGGAAACGGACTGCGCGCGATATTTCCTTCCTCTTCCTTGTTCTACCCTCTCCCCTTACACACACACTTACACTAACATGCACTACACTACCACATATTCTGGAGATCGGTTTCGGAGCTTAGAGCTTGTCCCGGCTGGGGCGGTGTCCGCTGGTGGGACTACCCGCTAGTCGACGGTAGGTCGGCGCCGGATCTCGCTATATAGCAGGGAAAGATCATCGTCACCTCCCGAAGAAAAGCATGCACTACACTTACGGGGCTAACGACCTCGTTAGTTGACGCGCCCGGAATCACTAACAATCAATCAATCAATCAATTGAACGGCGCCGACCGACACATCCTCTTGCTGGGTTTCCCATCCAGTGTATCTGCCACCACCGCCCACAGCGCGACACTACCCGGGCCAAAACATGCTAGAAGCTCCCGAAAAGTGTGATAGTGAAGTTCATGAAAGAGTGTGTGTGTGTGTGTGTGTACAAGGTGTAACGTTTCATATATAATTAACGAACATTGTTCGTCACAAGTTTATTAGAAAAGCAACGTTGGTTATTATGATGTAGAGAGAGAGAATTTGTTGTGCAAGTCTAAGATTTGTAAAAAGAAAATGTGAAATGCTAAATGCAGGATAGTAAAACAAGAAGTTGAAAGTCACGGAATATTGAACTGTATTGTAATAAACATGTGGTTTGAAAGTATTCTGAATGTGAAATGTTGAATTCTGAAACCTTACAAAGGGGAGAGGAAGAACAGATCGCGTTCCGTGGCCCGTTTGTTAATTCGACTGGTATTGATCGTAAAAATGGGGGATAACTACCGATGGAAGCTGCCTGGCGCCAGGGCACAGAGTACATTTTTTGATTGATTTGTGATTGCGGGCGGGTCAACTGCTGAAGTCATCAGCTCCGTAAGTGTGGCGGATGTTTTCATCGCGGAAGATTGTGGTGGTCTTCCCCCGCTGGATGGCGATTGGTTTGGTTTGTTTTTCGTGTTTCCGGGCGCGTTAACTGCTTGGTCATTAGTCGCGTTAGTGTAGTGCATGTTCTTCTCGGGAGATGGCGGTGATCTTCCCGCGCTGGATGGCGAGATCCGGCGCCGACCTACCGTGGATAGTGGGATTTCCCAACCAGGACTCTCCCACCAGTGCGACACCGCCCCAGCCGGGACAAGGTCTAAGCTCCCAACCGATCTCCCGGAATATGAGGTAGTGTAGTGCATCTTAGTGTAGGTGTGTGTGTGTAAGGGAGAGGATAGGACAAGGAAGAGGAAGGAAAGATCGCGCGCGGTCCGTGGTCCGTTTGGTACGGTGCTGCTCCGGCAATCGCCTGGTGTTGATCGGCGAAACCATGGAAAACTACCGATAAGAGCAGCCGGCCGCTAGAATTTCTCCAGACCGCGACTGAAATCGACCTAGCTGAAAAGCTAGTGTCGAAAGTCCTGCCGCCGTGAGGAGTGGGAACCTAGGACCTCCCGGTCAGAGGCGCTGCAGTGACATCAGTTGATGCACTGAGCTACCGCTCCCGGTCTGGATGGTGAGATCCGGCGGCGCCGACCTTCATGTCGACTTGCTGTTTTCCGCAACCAGGTAGGTCCTAGTAGCGTGACACCGCACCGGGACTAGCTCCGGACCGGTCTCCCGGCAAGTGTGGTGTGTAGGTGTGTGTAAGGGGTGAGGTGATGATCAAGAAGAGGAAAGAAAAATCACACGCGATCCGTGGCCCATTTCTTAGGGTACTGCTCCAGCTTTCGCCTGGTGTTGATCGGAGAAACCACGGATAACTCTCTATCAGAGTAGCCGGCCACCACAATTCTCCTGCAGACAGGGGCTGAATACGACCCAGCTATGTAGAGTCGAAAATCCTGCCTCCGACCGGTCTCGAACCCTAGAACCTCCCGGTCAGAGGCTCTGCCTGAGCCAACTAAGCCGGCGATATGCGTGATGGTGTAGCTTATGTAAACGTTTGTGTGTACGGTGAAAGGAGGGGGCAAGGAGGTCGTTCGCCTTCTATTGTTCGGAAAAATGAGGGAAAACTACCGATGAGAGCAGCCAGGGTAAACAGTGGAACACACAAGAATCCATAGAGGGCGTTGCAGGGAAGTCTGCAAAGTGTAGTCGCCTTGGGGGCGTTGGGCGACGCGGTGGGGAGGGGAAGGAGGAGGAGGAGGGGAAGGGAGAGGGAGTCGAGGGTGGGAGAGGGAGAGATAAGGTGTCGCTCCGGGCGACATTTCACAACGAACGCGTTCCCAAGGAACTGGAGCGGTCGATAAACACGTCGCCCAGTTGTTTAAGAAGCTAAACGCTCCCCCAATCCACCCAGCGTCACGTGACAAATGTCGGCAACCGCTGGAGAAATACTGTGGCAAGAAACTGTAAATGAACATACCCTATTGGGATTTAATCATCGCGAAAACTGGCAACAATGACTGTAAAATCTGAATGAACCTTTAGAACCTTAGATCGTTGGTTGCCCCAGAAAAACGGAGCAACCAGGAAAACATTTAACATTCATATTTTTGACCGTAAATAGCTGCAAATCACGACCAGTGTTGAAATTTACTATAAAACCAACAACATTTCTATATATGTTGGAGATGTCGGTACGGTATATGCAAAACATTTTAATTGAGGTTTAAGTTTAGATGAGTTTGCGGTTCGAAAATAATTCTTTAATGAAAATTTGTTTTGTAATTTTACATTTATTTTTATAATTTGACTTATTGGCATTGTATGTTTTGTAAGTTAACTTATTAAATTATGTGTTTCTACCATTTGTTTCATTTTTAGTATGATAATTATAAAGGTGGTGGAAATTTTTTTCAATTTATGCTTATTTTCGACTAATAATGGGCTTTCGATCTATTCACAATTCATACATGAGGCCTAATAAATATAATGGGTATCGTAAAGTTTCCTACATAGTTGTGGTGAAGGTAAGGAGGTGTAAAAAATTGTGTTTTTCACTTTGGATCATTTTTCATTGATCAAAATTTGATTTGAACAAGAAAGGTTCAAACAGCAAAAGGGACAATGGTGAAAACACTTTCATGGTTTTCTTTGAGTTCTTGTGCTTCAGGATTAAATGCGTTATGTAAAATTTAATGAAATTAGCATTTCTCTTTCAGAATAGTTTTCTTACCCAAAATGTCTGATTTTAATTTGGGCAATTTGTTATTAATTTATTTTGAAACACCTATTTTGATTCAGCAGTGACGATTGCAAATTGCAAAATTTTGTAATGGATTGACATTTGGCTCAGAAATGGACAATCAGTCTTTCACTTTCCAGAAATGCTCAAAGCGTTTTGCACATTCGCGATGGCAATGTGTGGACTCACGTTGTCGAGCTCCTTCTCCAGGTCGCACTCGGGCAGCGTGAGGTTGGCGGAGGGGTCAGCCTGCAGCGCCAGCAGCGTGCTGTTGCGCTCCGCCAGGCAGCGCTCGTGGATCATGGTGGCCTTGAACCCTGCGCACGCGCATTCTCCTTATGCAATCTACCTCCTCCCTACCCCATTCTATTAAACTAGTTTATAATTTTAAAAATAACAAAGTCATCCATAACCATGTCGCATCGTTAGTTATCCTTGTATCCATGTCAAATTCTAGATCTGGTTTTTCTACGTGTTGCAAGAATAATGTTACTTCTGTCAGATTGAGTTAGGGGAAATAAAATAGATATACAACAAAAGATACGGAGAAACATACTAAAAATCATTCGAGTGTAAAGCATTGCGGAAGAAGGCTGTACGTGTAAGGATCAGATCTCCCATGCTCCCTCAGAAGCTGAAGCTATGCATTCGCAAGGGTGCGAACTCAGAATGTGAGGGGTGATTGCAAGCACTCTGCTCACCACAATTGACACTGTTGCAGTTGATGCACTGTTTATTGAAGCAACTTCGACTAATCAGGCTACACATATTAAACTTTATTTACACACCTTAATAAAAAGTAGAATTTACTACGAGAAATTATAATTACTGGAAAGATACGAACTCATATAGAGATTCGTCGCGACATCCTAAGTGAAAAACAGAAGATATAATACACAGAATGGAAAAAAGTAGTGAGAATATTGCTGTAACTTAAAACCGGTGAGTCGGCGTACTGCTATCTGTCGTGACCAAAGGAAGGAATATTATTGAAGGTGTGTACATGTAAATACGTCTGTCAATAAAGTCCTTTCAGAGAAAAATATTTCTCATTACTTTTTATAAAACTCGTACTTTTTCTTAACACGTAAAAAGGATTTCTAAATCTAAAAACAGATTTGAAATTTTAAAAAAAAATTCCGACATATTGCCGACTCAAAAATCTACATGTAACTTCACGTAGCAATTTTTTTACTAGATAAATAATATCCTACTTACGGACTTTATTAAGAAAATAAACTCGATAAAATGAATAAGAATAACTTTCTTGAGTATCTTTCATTAAAAATTGGAAATGAGAGGGCTTCTATAAACCCACAATGTAGCGATACACACACGTCGATAATGGTTCACTTTTCACGGAAGACTTGAAATGTACCTGATAAAAAGTACACAGAGTAATAATGCATTAAAAAACAATGATAAATATAATTAAACAATACTTGTATGCAAATATTTTAATTTTTATGATTAAAATGTTTTATTTATTTTTCATTTAGAGTGCCACCCCACAAGAATCAAGATACCTTCAGTTGTTGTTGTTTTTTAAATAATAAAAATCTTTGAATTTGTTCTAATACCTAGAATTCTTCTCATTAATTTACGATGCATACACAAAGGGCAAAGGACAAAATAAGCTCCCCCTTAAACAAGGGCAGAGCGAACTCACCGATGATGGAGAAGACGACGATGCCGGCGAACATGGAGGTGAAGCAGTTGGTGAGCGAGACCATGATGGCGTCGCGGTAGCAGTTGTTGTTGACCGGGTTGTAGGAGGAGAAGGCGATGAGGCCCCCGAACGCCAGCCCCAGCGAGAAGAAGATCTGCGTGCCCGCCTCCAGCCACACCACGGGGTCGGCCAGCGTCCACCACTGCGCAACACCGCGCCACGCCCACGAGCTCAGCGCCTGCCAGCTGCCCAGCCCCTGCCCGCGCCTGCCCTGCGCCCTGCCCTGCCCCCTGCCCGCCGCTCCCCCGCCCCTCCCGCCCCTGCCGCCCCTGCCGCCCCTGCCCCGCCCCTGCCCCCCGCCCGCCTGCCCCTGCCCTGCCCCTGCCCCGCCCCTGCCCCCTGCCCTGCCCCTGCCCCTGCCCCTGCCCTGCCCCTGCCCTGCCCTGCCCTGCCCGCCTGCCCCTGCCCCTGCCCCGCCCTGCCCCGCCCCCTGCCCTGCCTGCCTGCCCCTGCTCTGCCCCTCGCTCCGCTCCCGCTCCTGCCCCTGTCCCCGCCCTGCCCTGTCTGCCTCTCCTGTGTCCTGTTCCCGCCAGGCTGCTGTCTCGCCCCTGCTCTGCTGGCCTCTACCTGCCCCTCGCCTCCAGGTTTGCCTCTCGCCCTTCGCCTCGCCCTGCCCTGCCTCCCTGCCCTGCCCTGCCCCTGCTCTCGCCCCTGCCCTGCTCTCTCTGCCCCCGTCCTGCCCGCCCCTGCCCTGCCTCTGCCCCTGCCCTCTGCCCTGCCCCTGCCCTGCCCCTGCCTGCCCTGCCTGCCCCTGTTCCCTGCCCTGCCCCTGCCTCGTCCTCGCCCTCTGCCCGTCTCCCTGCCCCTGCCTCTGCCCCTGCCCTCGCCCGCCCTGCTCTGCCCGTCTGCCCCTGCCCTGCCCCCCCTGCCCCTGCCCGAGGTCGGATTGCGCATCAGCTTGCTTGCTTGATGTTTCCGGGCGCTTCAACTAAGGTCATTCCTCTTGTGAGTGTAGTGCATGGTTTTCCTCGCGGGAGGTGATGGTCGTCTCCCCCCCCCTCTGAATGGCGACATCTAACACTGACCTACACGTCGCCTTCCAAGGTTTTCCCAAAGCAGGCAACTCCCACCAGCGGAGCACCGCCCATGCAGGACAAGCCCTGAGTTCCGACCGGTCTCCCGGCATGTGTGGTAGAGTAGTGCATGGTAGTGGAAGTATGTGTAAGGGGTAAGGATAGGACGAGGAAGAGACGAAAGGTCACGCGCGGTCCGTGGCCCGTTCCTGAAGCCACTGCCCAGGCGTTTTCCTACTGTTTGCCACCACCCATTAGAGCAGCCGTCCTCTCGACAGAGGCTGAACCCTAGGACCTCCCGATCAGAGACAATGTAGTGATATCATTTGATGCCCTGAGCCACCTAGGCCAGTTGCAAGGACCAACTTCGATTCCCAGGACCCGTTACTGGAGGTGCAGAGCGCGCAAAAGAAAAGACCATCACTCTTCATTGCGCTGCAAGCGACAAATGTCTGTGACCTCCGATCCCTTCAGAGTATTCACCTGGAAGGAGGCGCAGTGGGCGGCGAAACCGACTTGCGAGGCTTTTCCTTTTACGTGAGCAATTGCAAAAATTTTGGAACTCGTATTCTAGAGAGTCGGTTTTTAAAACATTCACGTTTCATCGCAATTTGCTGCGGATAACTCTGGATATCTTCTGGATACGTTTTCCAGGTATTAAGGGATTGCAATGTCGGAGGATTAGAAGTGTAATTTACTTCGCAAACGCAACACGTCTTACCAATTAAGGGTTAATTTGGAAACTATTTGAAGTAGCATATGTTAATGAGAACTTTGTTGCAATTTTGAGTCTTCAACGCATCTCCGAGAGGAGTCCAACTTACTAATTAACATCAGAATGAAGCAAATGAAGCGGTGTGGTATTACGGGAATTTATAGTCATCTGTACACGCAGCCACCACAATTGGGAAATACTTTCATTTGCGCTGAAATGCTCAAACTCTTTTTCCACTTCACTAGCTACCAGTCACGTAGTTGTCTCGTGACGTTTTACGCTAAGCCAAGTAAAATCTCTCTAAAGCCGCCGAAACATACTGTAAACTACTTTCCGGTTAATGACCTGTGTGAAGTCGCTCAATGAACGAGTTGCAGCAAAAAGCAGTAGAGTACGCATAAGCAGAAAGTACTCCACATTTCTTATTCCTAGGGACGTTTTTGGTCATAAGGTTGAATTACGGGAAGTATTAAACGATACAGAATCGATTACACATATTACGGACTTAGTTTGTTGCGTTCTTACCAAGCAGCCAATGGTGGCTCACCTTGGGGGTGAAGAGGTGCCGCAGGCCGTCGCCCATGCCCTTGAGGGTGACGCCGCGGAAGAAGAAGATGATGAGCACGATGTAGGGGAAGGTGGCCGTCACGTACACCACCTGCCACAACGCACACAAAGCTACGTAGCCACACACTGCCTGCTTTGGACTCTCTAAATATTACCCAAGTAGAAGAGCAAGAAATAATTTTCTATGAAGTTCCTTGAAACCTCAAATGTTATCTTGGAAAGTGAGCTCAAAACAAAAACATTTTCCCAAAAACGGCTTCGATTTTTTCAAGAAAATAGTCTAAAGGACAATATTTTACTCTTATAATATTCTTTAAGTCATATGAAAATTCTATAAGCAAACCGAAAAATACTTAAAAAATGCACTTTCAATTTTAAAACTAATAATTTTAAGGGAAATCACCGCAGACATTTAACATCTATTTTAATGTAAAGACCGTAGTTTTCTTTCACAACTAGCAAGAAATACTGTACAGGTTTATGTTTGAAACCAAATATTCAAAACTGTCTTTTAGATCTTCTACATCACTTAAACCGATTATCAACTCTACGTAAACTTCCCTGCTTAAGGTCTCAAGAATCTTTTCTGATATTATTGAGCTTTAATATATGGTAACTGCATGGTCGTGCATGGAAAAACGATGGGGTGGTATCATTCTTCAGTATTGGCATTTTACGAGATACACGAAACGGTTCCCCAAGTAAAACAAAACAAATTTTCCACAAATCACGGCTGAAAATAAGAAAGAGAATTTCTTTTCTTTTTTCATATACTTCCATGTTTACACATGGTAATTTCGTAATCATCTACCCCTTAGCTTTTTTCTCTTCGAAAAATGTACACACTCACATCCAACATGCGCTGCCATTTTCGTCAAGGTTTTATAGTTTTAGCATAATCTGCCCTGTAGGACGAGGGCCGAAGCATCAATGGCCTACGAATTTAGTCTAGATCAGCGATCATTTCTTGCAAATGGCAATACTGACTTTTGTCAAACACTCGCACTGATTAGGGCATTGTTGAACTATAAAGGAAAAGTCTCCTTCCGCATTGTTACTTTTTTGCCTGTGGAAGTAGAGTAGAGAGACGAAGGACTTTTGGGGTTCTTTTTGTGATTCATCTATCGCCTATCTGCCAAAATACACGATACTTTCTTTCATGAAAACTTGTTTATGTTGGAGATACGTCACTTAGGACACAATCTCTTCAAATATCGTACACAAATTCTTTGATCATTCATCCGACGAACAGATTCTTGAATAAAATATTGCAGTTAAGAATTATTTATTATCATTTCAAAAATTTGACTTTTCGAGTCTACACGGGTTCCATAATCAGGCTAGAAACAAAACATTTTCCTTGAACGCTGTTAAATTCGCATAAAAACGCATAAAGGGGTACCAAACACAAAAAACAACAACAGAAAGTAAACTAATTATAAATGATATCACATTTAAACTACGAAATAAATTTTAAAAAACGTTCGGTAGTTTCCAAACGTTGTATGTGTTGCAATCAATGATACGTCCCATTCGCCAATGCGGACAGGCTGTTGGCCTATCGTGCCAATTGCGATAAAGAAAATGTGTACTCAAACGGTGAAAAGGAAGCGCAAGACAGGAAGGAAAAAAGGCAACCTTCAAGCCCTACCAATCTTTACAGAAATTATGGATAAACAACAAAAATGTATCAAATTTCATTACTTAAAATTGTTCAATCACAAATCTAGTAAAATTATACCACTCAACTTGCGAGTTGCAAACAGTTGGTAATCTTTATACACAAAGTTTCCGAAACCAATCTTGGATTTCTTCTACTTTCTTTAGGTAGTATTTTTGAATTCATAAAATCTACTTTATGGTCAGTACAAATTCTGTGAATGGTCAACGAATTTTGTTTATTAATGATTTCAACCACATTTTTTTTATGTTCCACCAATCTCAATTTCAACTTCCTCTTGCTTGGTCTGTTCTATGTGCGATTCTCAAAATGCTACACATTCAATTTTGTATACAAGTCCTCGCTGGTTCTCTTTCTGTTCATCATCTTTGAGATTTATAATTACATGATTTTTCCTTTTATTTCTTCACTGCTATTCCGCTGCTCCTAAGCAGAATACTATTCATAGTTTTCTTATTCACTCACATTCTACATTTAACTATTTTCTCAACAAACTGTGAAGGATAACCATTTATACAGAGGTTAGTTCTTTCTTTCTGCAAATTTTGGGCATGATATTTCGGAGCTGACAGTTTAATCGCCCGCATCTACAATATTATATGAGGAGCAACTAATGAAAACGCATATTGTTCATTGGTGGAAACAATGAGTTTGATATGAAATTATGTAGATTTTAATTTCCTCTGCATGCTTTGCTTTCATATTTCTTCAAAACGCATTTGAACACATTAAATTAAATACGTTGGCAAAAATCAGAAAGCGTATTAAAACTACACGATTTCATATCAAACTCAATTTTGCCACCAGTGGACAATATTTTTTTTATCAACTGTTTATTCACATTTCGAAATGCAAATGACTGACCTTGCCCGAGGAGGCGATGCCCTTGATCATGCACATGTAGACGAGCACCCAGGCCACGAGCAGCGCCAGCGCGATCTTCCAGTTGAACTGCTCGGGCGAGTTGATGTCCTCCGACACCATGAGCGTGGAGCGGTACCAGAAGTACTGCGTGGGGCTGCTCACCTTGCACTCGGGCTCCTCGGTGTAGGAGCCGTTGTCCCAGTAGCGGTTGGGGCAGCGCGCCCACGGCAGCTCCGCCTGGAAGCTCTGCGCGCGCCACGCACTCACTCAACTCAGGCCCTCGCCTACAAATGGGTCTAAAGGCGGCCTACAAAAGTGGTACGGCACAATTTAGGATCTCCTGATATGTACGGCAGTGCATTGCCTCTGTGGTAGTGGCTGGTCTATAAATGTACGTACGGCACAATGTAGGTTACCCCGATATGTAAATGCTATATCGTCCCTGTAACTGTGTGCACATGCAACACACAACCTTCCTTATGGGACACAACAGGCACGATTTATGCTCTGCCAATATGTAAGGAAGTGTTTTGCTTGTAGCTGTGAGTACGGTACAAAGCACGCTCTCCCGATATATAAAGTAGTGCCTTGCTTTTCATATACAATTTTAGGCATATCTAATGCAATATCTTATATTCGGCATGAATCCTCTGCTGAAATTTTAAAATTTTCTGACTTTCCATGCTTTTAGACCATTTTGATTCTTGTTGTTCGATGTTTTCTGCACAATTTGATTAATTGTAGATGGACCAATGACTGAGGCCTTTTAAAAAGTGTAATAGTTTTGAATAACACGAAGAGGAGAAAAATATTCGGATGTCATGATTCCATTAATTTGACTATCTCCTGACAAACAAGGCATACTGATGTTGATATTGGTATGCCATGACGATATCGTTATTTATAATCTTGCTGACCTTACATATGATTATTTTGATAATAGTGAAATCTAGATTATTAGACCGTCTATGTCGTAATAGCTTTATTACGATATTGATCTTAGTTTTGTAGAGTGATGATCAAAGTATTGTATTATGGAACTAGTTATTAAAGTTAAGCTTCACTGCAAAATTTCATGTTTTGAAAAGAGTGGCGTTAGGAGCGGTTTTTCACATTTGTACAAATATAATAAAGAAGTTTTGTAGACGAGTTGCATACAATATTTTTTCTACAACAGCACCTTTAACAGAATAAAAATTAATTTGTGGAAAAAGCTTAATAGTCACGTCACAGATATTTGAAATCCGAAGAAACGTTGATCCGTTGACTGGTTTACCGCTACATCCCCACGACTCTCTCGCTGCCTTTGACTGAATTCGCGATGACGCACGTATTCCTGCCATAAACGGCAAACACGTCAACATCTTGGACATTCAATGAGGCCTTACGAAGCCAGAACCTAAATTTTCGAAACGAAGGTTTTGACATTAATTATGATACAAATCGGTGGCAATACACGGTTAAAAGAGCGATGTTTCGAACACCTTGCAAGAAGCTGTGACATGTACTTCAGTGATGGTTGTGGTTGGATGCCAACAATACGATATCATACAGTTTTCATTGATTTCTCGGATAATAGCATTTTATTTTAGTGTAGCTGAAATAGACTAGGGGCAAATCAGTTCATTATTCACAAGCGCATAAGCGGGGGAGTATAATTATTAACGAGCACGTCATGGTCTTTCAGCTACATGTAATATACAATAATTTATCTTATCCGATTGCCTTTGCAACATTTTAATCTTATTCTCTTCCACAAGTAGGCATTATGATGAACTGTTTATAATTAATTTCGATTTATTGGAGGTTATTAATAATATACAATTATTGGAGGCCTTGGAGGGGGGAGTTTGAGTTGACAGTTCTGTTGCGAGAAAATGGGAGATGTTCTTGAATGTATTAAAGTGAAGCTGCGAAAGCTGTGGAGGATTTATAAGCGAATAAGCGAGTAAATCTACATATCTATCTCGTCAACAATACAAAATTTTCAAGGTTTGGAGAGAAAGAAATATTAAGAACGTATGCGAGGAAGTTATATTAGCTTATTTTGCAGCGAAAATAAGTACAAATACTTAAATCAGGTTCGTAGAAATATATGAAAAAAGTGTGTATTATACTTTGTTATTTGATGACTATTATGAGTAAAATATTCATTAATACATTATTAAGTACAAATGTGTTGCCATCTTGCGCTCACCTGGACGAAGTAGAAGAGGCACCAGGCGATGATGGTGTTGTAGTAGAGGGCGACGTTGAAGGAGACGACGGCGGAGCTGATGCCGATGCCGCCCAGGAAGGGCGAGACCTGGTTCCAGACGCCGATGGCGCCCTTGCGCAGGCGCTGCCCGATGGCCAGCTCCAGGTAGAAGATGGGGATGCCCTCGATGGCCAGCATCACGAAGTACGGGATGAGGAAGGCGCCGCCGCCGTTCTTCTGCGCCAGGTACGGGAAGCGCCACACGTTGCCCAGCCCCACGGCGTAGCCCACCGTGGCCAGCAGGAAGGTGAGCTTGCTGTCCCACGACTCGCGCTCGTCCTCGCCCGCCTCCGGCCGGAACACCGCCTTGCCCTCGCCCGAGCCCAGCTTCGTCCCCGTCTGCAAGCGCGCGCAACCCTTGCCATGCAGCGCCTGGCCAAGCCATGGACAGGGAGGGCATGTGGGTGGGCGGTGGTGAGTGGCAGGTGAGCGTCGTGAGCTGTTGATGGTGGGTTAGTTGGTGGTTACTAATTCCGGGCGCGTCAACAACTTAGGTCACAACCCCGTAAGTGTAATGCATGTCCTTTCTCGGGAAATGGCGGTGATCTCCTGCTGGATGGCGAGATCCGGCGCCGACCTACTGTCGGCTAGTGGGGTTTCCCCCTAACGAGGACTCTCCCACCAGCGGGGCACCGCCCCAGCAGGGACAAGCTCTAAGCTCCCGACCGGTCTCCCGGAATATGTGGTAGTGTAGTGCATGTTAGTGCAAGTGTGTGTATGTAAGCAGAGAGGATAGGACAAGGAAGAGGAAGGAAAAATCGCGCGCGGTCCGTGGCTAGTTTGGTAGGGTACTGCTCCGGCATTCGCCTGGTGTTGATCGGAGAAACCACGGAAAACTACCGATCAGAGCAGCCGGCGGCTAGAATTATCCTCCTGACAGCGACTGAATCCGACCTAGCTGACAAGCTAGTGTCGAAAATCCTGCCGCCGTCGGGACTCGAACCTAGGGTCTCCCGGTCAGAGGGACCGCAGCGACTGATGGTGGGTGCAGGTGGGGTTTGCGCCAGTGCCGGTGGGGAGCGCGTGGATGGCGGTGGGTGCGGGTGCGCGGGAAGGTCACCGATCGACCTCCCCTTCTCCGTGACTCAAGAACTGCTTCCAGTAGCGCGCATTTAAATTGCAATCAAATTGAGGACTCATTAATTTCTTGGATCGTAAAGGGTATTCCTTTAACCACCAGATACCTCCAAAAGGTTTCTCTGATGAGTCTGAAATTCGACATTCCCAAGAACCTCACGTAAGTAATAAATACTCTGCCCTGGAATAAACGCACAGTGCAGTCCATTGAAAATCTCTATAGGACTAAAATGTGTAAATACTACGAAGTTAGCGGTCCAACGTAAACTTGCAAAAAGAAAACTGCTCGTGGATGAAAGTATTCTTTACTCAGCACTCGAATTCCGCGGCCAGTGAAGGCGGAGAGAGAACTTGAATGGGCCGAGGCACGAGCAGATGCGCGCCAGGCTTCACTCGGACGCGTGTGGGGGCGGGGAGGGGCGGGGGACGCGGCTGCTGGTGGAGGCGTGAGGAGGGCGCGGGCCGGCGAAGGCGGGTGGAGTGAGGGATGTACTTGTACACCCTAATTATTTGCATAATTTACGTTTATAATATGTGTATTCCTGTAAATTGTTTGAGATAGCTTTGATAATGATGGTTACGCGATCGAAAAGATCTTAAGCTTAAATGGCGGGGCGAGGGCGGTGGGCGAGGGCGAGGGCGGTGGGCGAGGGCGGTGGGCGAGGGCGGGGGGAGGGGAGGGCGAGGGAGGGGGGGGGCGGGGGCGGGGCGGTGGGCGGGGGAGAGGGAGAGGGAGAGGGAGAGGGCGGGGGCGGGGCGCGTACCTTGGCGCCGGGGCTGCTGTCGTCGAAGGCGACGTTGGTGGCGCCGTAGCCGGCGGCGGAGGCGCCGTTCTCCACCACGAGGCGGCCGCGCAGCTCCTTCATCTCGAGGCGGTCGAGCGAGCGCTGCGGGTTCAGGTTCTGCGAGCTCTGCCGCCGCACCAGGTGCGCCGTGTTGGCCATGGCGCCTCAGCCGCCGCCGCAGCCGCAGCCGCTCGTCACCCTGCGCACCATCATATACGACACGTCCAAATCCCTCAGACGTAATTTACACCTCAAGGTAAACGGGAAAAATGGATTATTTTCGATCACCATCCACGTCCTAGAACTTTCTAACATTTATTCCGCCAACCTGATATATTCCCTTTTATGTTCTGGTCATCTTCTCGACGGTTGTCATTGTAACACTACGCAAAATTGCATTTTCTACCCAGAATTGTGCTTTATATTGTTAACTTGGAATTTAAGGAAGTGTCAATGCCGCAAGTGAGCGCATTGCGAGAGAAGGAGCGAGGGTAATCGCGTGGAGTGGGCGTGGCCGACTTGGCGCTCCGCGTCTTCGGGCCGCTGCGACGTCGCTCGCCCGCAAAATCTCAACTGGGAGGGGCATTCAACAACCAGGGAGACACGTCGGTCTGGAGAAATGATTTATTTGTGTTTACAAAACAGTAATTTTTTCCTGCTTTTCAATAGAATCCCCAACAACATTTATGCACTTGTCGCAACGAGTCACCAGATGTTTTACACCAGCTGCACAGAAATCTTTATCTTGGTGTTTGAACCAATTTCCTACAATTGTTTGACATCCTCGTTAATCTGGAACTTCTTCCCACCTCCTTAATGCCTCCTTCAGTGGACGAAGCAAATGGAAATCAGATGGTGCTAAATCGAGGCCAAAAGGGAGATGAGGCAACATCGCCCAACCCATTCTGTCGAAGCTTTCGCGGCATTGTTGAGCAGTGTTAGGACGTGCATTGTCTTGCTAGAGAATCACACTCCTATAAGATCCAAGACGTTTCTCTTTTATGATCCGCTTCACCTTGTTCAAGAGCAAATCAAAGTAGTATTGGCTGTTTCTTATACGCTGTTCATCGGGATTATTACAAACAAACGCACCTACAGCTTCCCCAAACATCGCCCACATGACTTCCCCTGCTGATGCGGCCAGAACGGTGTTTGTCAGTCAATGAGTCTCGACTACTTTTGAACTGTTCCACCCACTTGCAAAACTTCTCACGGTTCATACAGTTTTCACCATACACTTTAGTTATTCTAGAGTATATATTAGCTGTTTTTCACGTTCAGCAATTAAAAAACCAATCACAGAACGTTGTTCAACCAATGTGGGATTTTCAAGTCGACACGCTATCGTTGAGCTTAATTTTGAGGTTATGAACACAACAACGCTGATCATTCCGATGGCCAGGATCCCTCTCAGTGGTGCAAACTTAAAGACCTAGAACTATCAAACAGGTCCTACTACCTGTTTTCTCTAGACCGATTTGCCTCTTTAATTACTGAATGCCCTACGTACTGCTGCTTCTACCTAGGAGACTTCAACGCTCGCGCACCCTCTGCTCTTGCAGCGCCTCTCCCCGCGAGGCCCTAGCGTTCCGCACTCGATTTATTGACTGATTTTTTCGTGTTTCCGAGCGCTACAACGGCTTCGGTCATTAGTCCCGTAAGTGTAGTGAATGTTTTTTCTCGGGAGATGTCTGGGATCTTCCCCGTTGGATGACGAGATCCGGCGCCGACCTATCGTCGGCTAGTCGGGTTTCCCTCTAACCAGGACTCTCCCACCAACGGGGCACCGTCCCAGCTGGGACAAGCTCTAAGCTCCCGACCGGTCTTCCGGAATAGTGGTAGTGTAGTGCATTTTAGTGTAAGTGTTTAAGCCATATTTCTCTAACAGACAGTGTGTGTGTGTGAGGGGAGAGGATAGGACAAGGAAGAGGAAGGAAAGATCGCGCGCAGTATATATTTTAACAATGCTGCTCGAGTGTTGCGGGTTGCATATGCTTTTTTTTTTTTTTTCAACAAATCCTTCACGCTCCTTTTCAACGAATATTTTAAGGTCAAAGTGCAATTCGTCACGTTTCCGTGAAGTTCACTTTCTTTAGAAATCTCATTTATACAGATTGGTTGTGTGTAAGAACCTAAAAACTCATCTGTACAACTACAATAATACAGGAGATGACTTTCGAGTAATTTTGTGTGAAATAAAAGCAATTTTAAAAATACGATTTTACCAAAAAAAGGTCCAAATATTTTCTTCGAAGTTTTTGTACGGAGAGTGCTAAATGTACTGAGTGACAGGACATAAATATAATTTTGATATATTCTTTAGATTTAACAATTTAAAAAGTACAGAAATGTATTTTTTATATATCACTCACGTCGTTAATATTTCCATTATGAACATTTTCTGTGCATCATTGTATTTGCGAGCTCAAGTGCTTCAAATATTTCCGTAAGAGTGCTCATTTTCAGAAACACTCAAACGACACTTTCTCAAGAACGGTTACAAATTTTTCAATGAAAAGTTGCATTCATGACTACGTTTTTCTTCTATGTAATATTTTTTAAAGGTATATTTAAATTCTACTATTAGGGGTCCGAATGCTTGAGAAAAAAATTAAAAAATGTAGTTTTTGCATCAATAGATACTAGTTGGGAAGAGGGTGGAGTAATACTGAAAAAACAGCCTAGACTACAGAGATTAGAATACTAACTAGAGTGAGAAATTCGGTGCCATTCTGTACGTCTAGTTTTCTATAGTAGCCCTTTCCAAGTTTCCTTTCCTTCAAACTTTTCATAGTTTTATGCCTGTCAGCCTTTCAATTTTTTTCAATTAAACAAAACATTTTATGATTTTTACTTTCTCGTATACGTACGTATATACGGAGTAATATACGTAGTATAGAGAAAGTTATGTAATGCTGGGCGAAAAAACCGCGGATTTTCGGAGGAAAAAAATTCATTGCCGGGCTCTAGTGGCGAAAAGTGCATTAAACCAGTTGCTAAATTAAGAGAAAAAATCTTCTAACACGTCGTGTAGCCAAATTCCTGTTTTGTGAGACCTTGATGCCGAAAAACCAATTGGAAACAAAACGTCCGTCTGTCTGTCCGTCTATGAACTCCTAGCGTCTAAACCATTCGTACGATCTTCTCCAAATGGATGAATCCCCTGTCTATCTGGCTCTAGTTGAAGCTTTGAAGTTTTGAAAAACATTTTTTTTTAATTTGGGGATATTTTACATGAAACCCTCCGGTCATTTTCAAAATTTTCTCAAAAACGCTCCAATTTTTTTCTTTAAATTTCTTGTGAGGATAAAATAAAATACACTTATAAAGGTGGCATAGAACAGAATATCACGGTTAACTCTGAATTTTCGAAAATTGCAAAAGTTTGAATTTCCGGCGTCTTCCTACAACTACAAAATGGAATACACAGATTTTTTTTTGAAATGAAATTTGTTGTGCATAAACAGTTCTTTCAATTACGTGATATAGATTTTTTTGAAAATTTTAGTAGTTTTCGTGCAAAAGTGGGTGCAATATTTGTAATTTAAAAAAATAACAAAAACAAGATTGTCTCAAAAACAGCTCCAACTTTTTTCTTTAAATGTTTGCTAGGTTTAACCCCAAGCGAACCCTATGCCGTGACATAAACGCCAAATTTGCTGTATTCTTTTGTCTTTTCAAAAATTTCAAAATGACATTTTTGACTTGTCTCTCACGTCTGTAAAACTTACATTAAAGGCGATTTCTTCACATTATTATATTTATGAGCACACGTGCTTTAAATAGTGTTAAATAAAGTTTCGAAAACTCAATAGTTTTCTGTAAAAATGAGCACAAAATTCGGCATTTTCAGAAAGCTCAAACGTAAAAATTTTTTTAAAATTCTGTTTTTTGACGAAAGTTCTTTTTTTGCATAATTACATTTGTGAGTAGAAGCGCTTCAAATGACTTTAAATGACGTTATACGAAAACTCAAAAGATTCCTGTTAAAAATAGCTTAAATTTAGCATTTACAGTAATGCTTAATCGCCGTTTTCTTAAAAACGACTACGATTTTTTCAATGAAAACTTCTATTTAGGACGAGTTTTTACTCTTCTCTCATATTCTTGAAGTGATTAGGTTGTACTGCTAGGAAAGCAAAAACTTAAGAAATTGTAAAACAAATGTACTTTGGGCGACGATAGATGGCAGCTGGCCAGAGAAAGGAGCACGACCTTAAAGCCAGACCACACCAAAGAAATTAGAAAAATTTGGTACGAGAGATTGTGTGCCATTCTGTAGCATCTCTAGTTTTTTCATGTTCAATCGGTTAAAAAATTGAAGTTTCGCGCTACGAAGTACTTCAATTGTTTTTGTTTTTATTATTGAGTAATTAAAAATCCATTCCTACCTATCACTGGTTTTAAAAAATGCCTTATGTGGAGAAAAATAAAATGTAAGAATACATGATTTTTATAAAACAGAGGGTAGGAGAGGTGAGGGTGTCTATAAATCTTAGTTTTTTGATCGTAAATGTAGTCCACATAGAATTGGTTTTAAATGTTTCGGGGCACTTTTTACTTGCTTATTTTGCTACAGCATTTTTCTTTATTTTTTCGTGGATACAGTAAGGGTGCCAAGAAACCGCGCATGTCTCAATTTATGAAAATTTCAAAAGTTAGAAATGCTGTGAAAAAATGCGTGTTGTTATAGCAAACTAGTTTCGTTTATCTACCTTGGACATCGGACTTGTAACATTTTTAGTGAGATAATATATCATTATAAATCAGTAAAAAATGTTTAACTTCATACCGATGAAAACATGTTTCTGCTTCTGAAGCCTCTTGTATTTTATAACTCACGATAGAGGAAGAACGTAACAATGAAGAACAAAGATTTGCTACTTCTGTTTGCAGTAAAAATGAAAATACGAATAGCGATGAAGAAAATGAACTTGAGTTTGGCTTATAAAGACTCTACAATAAGTTGGTGTGAATGAAACAAATCTAGCGGGATGGGGGAAGTGGAAGGAGAAGGCAGGCAGGGAGGTTTGGAGGGGCGAGTAGGGGTCGGGGAGGGGGGCGGGACTTCCGGGGCGACGAAGGCGCAAATTTCATCAGCTCTTTTTCGTCCGCGCGCCGGGCGAGGGGGGGGGGCGGGGGGCGCCGAGGCTCGGCGCTACCCAAGTCACGCGCCGCTCCTCCGTCGATCAAGCTGGCTCCTTCCGCTTCCGCCCCCCCCTTCCAACCCAATTGAAAACGCCAAGGCGACGCTGTCAAATGCAAAATGATCGCCATTCACACGCTATTAAAGTAACAGATATAAAAAGGTTTTCTGGACTTACGCTAACGTGACGTTATTTCAATGAATGGGCAGACTCTGTTCGTGAATATAACCTTCAAGCAATACACAAACGGTCAATTAGTTGGCACTTTCAACTTTCTCTCTACTGCGTACGCGGTAGCGCACGCGCACTAGAGAGAATGTTCTGTAATGCTGCGCGAAAAAACGACGAATATTCGACAGAAAAACTCATAATACAGGGCTCTCGCAACGGAAAAGAATAAATCCAGTTGCAAAGAAAAAAAATCTGTAACATGTGGTGTAGCCAGAATCCATGTTTTGTGGCTCCTTGATACCGAAAAATCGACTGACGGCAAACCGTCTCTCCGTCCGTGCGTCAGTGAACAACGGCGGATGCTAAACCGTTCAGGCGATTTTCTCCAAAATTGGCTTTCCCCAATCGATCTGGCTGAAGTCACAGCTTCTTGAATTTGAAACTTATATTTTAATTTTGGGAGTACTTTACATGAAGCCCTTGGGAACTTTCAAACTTTTCAAAAAAATGGCTCCATTGTTTCTGATAAAAATGTTGTTGTTGGAGAGTGTGAAGGACGTTTAAGTAAATAGTGCAGGTCTCATTTTCTAATTTTCGAAAATTGCAAAAAAAAAAAAAAAAATCGGTGTCTTCCTACAACTACAAGTATGAAGCGAGATATATTTCCCGCTGAATTCTAGTAAAGTCCACAGATAGTGAAGTTACATTTATGCCCAGAAACAAAACAAAGGGTATTCGCTTAAAGGATCAAGGAAACTGGTCGAAAAACCTGATCGAGATGGGAGGCATTGATCCAGAGGCTGAGTTTCAACATTTGTGAGATACTTATTTAGTTTTAGAGTTATTTAATCCAAACGGTAACTAATATATTAGATATCATTGTTAAAATCAATATCATTTTCCTTCTAAATGATCAGTGTAATTGTGTAGAAACAGTTATGCAACAGAAAGGATTTTCTTGACACTTAAACTTGTGAATCGATTTTAATTTTTTAATGTAATGTGGTAGTGAGTTATAAAATAATGAGCATGTATTTAATGTGATTTTTTGTAGAGAGTTTGATTCTGATTCCTGATGGTTTCGGGTAGCACTCTCAGTGATGAATTAGTTCTGTTGGAAGATGGTAAGTAATTCTGTACACCACTTCGTTGCATTGTCGCTTTCCAGCATTGGAGCATTCAAATCCTGGTTTGTATCTGCAGCGTAAACAATGTAGTAATTTTGGAAGTCCATGAAACCAATTACGGTCTTCACGGGTCTTTAAGTAACTTTTCAATGCACGATGAAGTCGTTCTACCAAACCGTTGGCAGCAGGGTGAAAAGTGGTATTCAAATTGCGAACTGTATCAAATTGTTTTTCAAACTGAGGAAAAGGTCATAGACGTATATTAAGTACCACGATTCACGACTGAGGGTACTCCGAAACAAGCAATCCAATATTCAATAATAGTGAAAACAATTTTTTTCTAAAACTCTATAAAAAGGTAGATTTTGCACATTGCTATCCGCACGTGAGCTAGGTCATTTTTTGCATCCACTAAAAAACGGTTTTCTAGGCCACTGTTTTGTTACCGCGAAAAAAAGTATATTATGAAATACATTTTTTTACGGTTGGGATGGCGCTACCAACCTACATTATATACAAAAAGAAGACAACAGAAATGACAACAGAAAGGAGCAGCTGTAAATGTACACTTCCACAGTATTTTTGTTATTGTATACTATATTGTAAATAATGTGAATGTTTTAGTCTAGTTATAAATTTGGATTCCAACTTCATTAAAAATAAAAGGTCTCAAGATAGCTACAAGATATTAGCCGAAACGTCCCCAACGCCAACTTATAATATAGTAAAAAAATTAATCTCAGTTATGTAAAACAAATGTGAAAGTCTTAAATTAAAGAGGAAGTATTTTGTAACAAAATTTGACTATAAAATATTTTCAAAGCTCGATGCTAACCCTAAATCAATAAACTAAATTATAGTAATAAAAGTATAAAAATAATAAATATATAGACATTCATCAGGAGAAGAGGGAGAAGTTTCTTTAAAAAAAGACAAACACAACAGATTAATTCAAATTGAATTATCCGTGCAGAATACATTTTCATTTATAGCTATCTACTATTGTAATAAACAGTAATTGTACAATTATTGCAACTATTAGCTACATTTATACCAGGTAAAAACAAGCCAGTTAATGCGCATTAACCATGAAAGGGTTTTTGTACATTTTTATTTTTCCGGTAACATATTCGAAATTGCAGATTCAGGAACTTTCAAGAAATTCCTGTTCGTAATCCACAAAGAATATAATTCATCCACTGCAACTCAGCCACTTTCCAAAGAAATGTAACTAGATAAAAAGACATATCTCAGTAACGCATCCCCATAACGCCACTCTGTATATGAAATACTATTTCCCGAAATATCAACCAACTTCTTCCACTACCAAAATTACAAAAAGGATTTTTCTTATTCATATTTGTTTTGAAAGTCATCTTGAAATAGGATCATGTAAAGTTTATGGAAATTACGAGAAATTTTCGCGTAATTTTGCGTGAAATACGGGAAATTTTTAAACAATTATAATTACAAAACGTGGCTCCAACGTTTTACTTTAAGTTTTTTACTCTTATGTATCAAAGACCGGGGTTAACATTGGTGCTAGTTCCAATTTCGGCGAACTCTCTGTATTTTCGAAAATTGCAAAACGTTAACATTAGAAACGCACAATAGTGAAGATATTGTTGTTTTAAACGCAACATGTTCTAAAAAATCAGATCTTAAAAAAAGTCATGTGTAATTTTTAAAGAAACGAGTAATTTTGGTGTTATTTCTGCTTCACGTTAGTGCAAATTATAAAAAAAATACATTGTCACAAAACTCGCTTGAAATTTTTTCTTTAATTTTTTTCTCGCGTATGGAACAAGGGAAAAGAGCTCCTCATTTTCAACGCCCTCCACGTTGCTGGAAGCGCTGTGCTCCACTGCAGGGTTCTGCGAACGACTGCACCTGGTGGCTTAAAGAGGTAGCATCACATGCATTCGAGTTTAATATGAGCAATAAATACGTTAATGTGATTGTCCTAGGTCGCAGTACGTTACTACAGTTTTTCAAATGAAAGTTTTTGATGCCTTCTTTAACGAAAGTAAAATATGCAATAAAGTGCTTTTTATACAAACACGGTTAATGTTTTCTATAGTGTATACAGATTATTTCTTTATTGAGGATTACATTATTCTACTTTTTTTTAAATGCCATGTCAATTAATGATATTAGGACATTATTTTTAAAACCTCATCTTTTTCTGGAGGTGTTTCTGGTATAAGGTATATTTGTGTAGTATTTCTCGGCTTTAGGTACGAAATGATATAATGAAATAATTATCTCTCTTGAAAATTAATCCCATTCACAAAGAAAACACTGACATGGTATTTCTCTATGTTTCTTCCCAAATAAAAATGAATCTAAAGCCGAAACAAATTTTAGTTAGCAATGCAGATTTAATATATTAATATGTAAAGTTAACTTCTATCGTAAATATTATGCAGTAAATATTATCACTTTACGTACGTTTTATTGCTTGCATTCAGTGGTAAAAAAAAATTACCCCTGCGAAGCAAACTATGGAGCATCAACATTATTGACAATTGCAAACGTGGAATCTTCTTACTTCTATGGAAATAAACTCCTTTATTAATGAAACAAGTTTGATGTGAACAGCAATGAGATGATAAATCGAAGTGTACCTTTCAAAACTTTATTTAAGGTTGCCACAGAGTTTTTTAATTTCATAAAATTAATTATGAGTTAGACACTGTGAATGTTAGTAGTAGACATTTCAACAACTATGGCTTTAGTTTGAGTTTATTGATTTAGCGTTAGCATCGAGCATTGAAAATATTTTATAGTTAGGGTTTATAATAAATGTTCATAGTTATGTATAAAATTGTTTACATTAATGTAAATAAGTTATATGTTAAAGCCGATTACATGAGTTTGCAGTACTTTAAAAATTATACTTCGACTTAATATTCTTCGATAAAAAATAATATTTTTACGAATCCATTACGACAGGTTAAGGTACTAATAACACGGAATGGTTGTGCTAAACTGCTAATACTTCCGTTGTAATGTATTAAAAATCTTTTCGATAGAAGTGTCAAATATGATTTCATGCCAGAAGTATACAATGCATACATCAAACTACTTCTCTGATATGCTTTTTCGAATCTGAGATATATTGGTATTTCAAGGGGAGCGTTTTTTGAGAAGGATCTTTGATTTACTTCTGTCAATGAACTGTAAATCTCGAGTGGGTATCGAAGAAGCACAATGCGTGTATATGCAGCGAAGATTTAATTCGTTACTTAAATTTGTGTATCAATTTAATTGTTTTGTGACAGACACATTGTACATATAACGTATGATTTGTTATTTCGTTAAATGTGCTTGACAAAATACTTAATTTTCTTTCCTGTTCGTCTTTTGAATTCGTCGATTATTTCCTATGCTTAGTAATATACAGACACTTTAAACATTAATTTAAATATAAAACTTAAAAATAATTTAGGATTCAATACGGGTGATGTAACTGGCAATTTAACATAAATTTGGGAAGTCCACGCTTGGTGTCCTTTTCTTACTCTCCTATAAAAGTTTTCTTCCAAAGAGTATATTTTATGAAAAAATGTACTTTACCACTCTTAAAAGCCAAAATGTACTGTAACACAATGAAGTAAGATTTTCATTAATTAATGTAAAATGTTTTGAATTACATACATCAAATGTAATTGCATGAAAAGAAATTTATTTTTTGACTGTTTAAAAACAACGAACCATTAAGTTAAAGAAATATTTTTAAAAAACTTTTTTCCCTATGTTCTGAAAAAATGTACAATGGACGTAGTATCTTTTTTTCGAAACATTCTTTTCAAATCTTAATCAACTTCCTTTGCATTTGCGGACTCTTGAACGATCCCTTCTTTGCCGTTTGAGATTGAAGTAGGTGTTCTTTCAAAAATATTATCTCCAGAAGAAACTAAAAAACGTAACAACGACTGGAAACTTCCATAATTATAATATGGCCATTGTGCCAAAATTGACCCAGAATTTCGATGTTCACGAAGTGAAATTTCAGAATTCCGGTATAGAGTGTTATTTGAGAAAACTGACAAAACTAACATTGAAGTTACATTAAAATGACATTAATCTACATAATAACAAATTCCATCAATTGATTTTCCCGTATTAAAGTATATTAAATTACTGTTGAAATTAGCACTTTATTTATTTAAAAAATTATGTTCTTACCCCCACCCCAAATCTACGCCATTGTGTGTGTGGATGATGAGTGACTATTTAAATTTGGGGATCCAAACAAAACGTTCGTTCTACATTTCGTCCGTAAAAGATGTGTAAAACTTTTAGACAGTGGTTCAGGTCTTCCTCCGTTTCGAGTGCATGAAATGATCTACATATCATGGGGCAACAGGGAGAATTCACTACATTATCATGCTTCTTATGTTGGAAGAGACTTTAAGGATGGAGAAAGAGACGGGGAAATTTTGGGGCCATGTTAAATAAGTTCGATACAAACGTATTATTAAAACGATACAACAAACATCCACGAGACTAAGATATAATATGAGCTCGAAGTAACAATTTCTCCATTCTCATCTTGATCTCCACTCCTTCTGAATTTTCGGGCTAGAAAAAAGCAAACAAATTTATTACCGCCCCTTATTACATATGAGAATTAAATTTAAAGAAAAAATTGGAACGGTTTTTGAGAAATAAATTGCCTATATTTGACGCAAAATTACACGAAAACTACTCACATTTTGAAAGTTGAACAGAAACTTATTTAAGATACGTCTTTAAGGAACATTTTTCATTAACATAAAAATTCAATATTATATTTGTAGGAAGCGCTTTTTCAATTTTCATGAAATCTGTGTCTTTACAGTCAGTGACAACAAACGTTCAGTAAAACACGTATCAAATTCAACTGAAGTGCCTAGGGAAGGTGTTCTCCAAAAGGCACCTATAACTGAGTGGTATCAGCCGCCACGCAAGCAGAGCCGCTGCTACAATGAATGGTTGTGGCGGGAAGCATACTGCCCATTTCAGCTCAGGTGAGTATTTTTTTTTTTTGTAATAATTTTTGTTTCTTTTAAGATATCATCAAAAAAATTAATAGCTTCTAGAACATCTTGAATACCATATTATTTCGGATTGTCATAAACTTAAAAAGGTTTTCTTGCGAGTAATTGTGTTTTGAAGACGTTTTTTATTGTTGTATGACAAGAATAGCGGGATATAAAATTTATATTTAACGAACTTCTATGTATATAGACTCCCAAATTTCTAGAATTTGTAGAAACGTTTATATTACGGCAGAAAATGTAGGGGTGTTCACAAGTAGTCTTAGTGTGTTGTTGTCGAACAATCAGTTAGAAACGTTTAACATTGTGCCTCGACGATGTAGGCGCCATGGATAACAATATCCCAAAACATTTTCAAGTGTGAAAGAGTCATGTCATAAAATCTACTTTTCTGTGTGGAATGACGCATGTGTAAAGGGACATTTCAGTATTCCCATTTTCGGGAATAGAATGCTACGGATCGAATCTCGAGTAATATTAAGATATTAATTAATTTTAAGAGGCAACGCGTTCCCTATTGCATAAGAAGATATCAAATTCCAGCATCCGATTTTCGGCGTGAAATCCACGACCTGCGGGCAGGTGCTTTGGTCGAAAGCAGCAACGAGCGGCTCAGAGTTGGGAGCGAAAAGGCGCTGGGTCGAGGCGACCAATAGCGGGCAGGATAAGATAGCTCAGTGCGATATTGGTTGCCATTGAATCTCGGAAGGGAAAGTGCTAAGCGTCGAGACCCAACGGGTGGCGGCTGTTGGGCATTCTCTAGATAGCCAGGCTGAATGCAGCTGCTGTCTGAGCGGCCGACTGCTCTGATCGGTGCTTAAACGGGCCACGGGGCGCGCCCTCTCCTCCCTTCCTCACTCTTCACTCCCCTCCCTCGAATGCACTTGCAGACAGTACGCGTCGGGAGCCCCGCTTGGAGCGGACGTGGAGGTCGGCGCTGGATCCCGCGTTGCGGCCGAGTAAGTCGCCCCCGTTCGCTCGCACCCACAGACGCAGAAAGCGCCATGCAATGCTTTTCATTTCTTAGACATATACTTGAATGCGTTGGTGATCTTGTGCACGAGACATTTCGCTTCAAACAGGAAAGGTTCCGATTACGGGAAAGGTGATGGGATCATCTACTTTTACGAGAACGAAGACGCGGGAAAGCGCGGTGAAATACAGAGCGAGAGCGCAACGAAAGCAGAGAACGCGGCACATGGCGAACGGGAAGTCTCCCGCGCGTCCATGTTGGCCCGGAGGACCGGCCTTCGAACCCCGGCGGCGAGGGACGGCTTCCGCCGAGCGGATCGCGCTGGCACAGACCGCTTCCAAGCGGCCACGAAGAAACAAAAGGGCGAATTGAACAGGCCACCGCAGACGCGCGCACAGGGGCGGCCGTGGCCATGGCCACCTGCCAATTGATAGAAGCCCCACAGGCTACACTTCATTTCCATTAATGATACGTTCCTTTTTTCTCCTTTTCTTAGTTGATATTTTGGGCAAGTCATACACATTTGGCGAAGAAAGCTTTCCAAGTTTATGGAAGCACTGCAAATGATTCAACATTACATCAATTGTACTTGTTAATTGTATTATTAATATATATAATTTCATTGTCCTTGTGGTACGTTTTATTAATTTACTAGAAGAATATATCACACGTAAATAGAAAAGTTTTATGAGTTGGTCCCGGAGGCCTTGGAGTATAGTTGACCCGTCCCCTTCGTTTAGACTGCAGACGCCTACGCCTCGTAGATATGAATCTTTACTTTTAACCTTTTGGGATACGTGAGTTTATGTAGAAACGAGCTCACGACTTTCGTCGATATAAATCTTCACTTTTAACCTTTTGGAATACATCCATTTATGTAGAAACGAGGAAAAATCGCCCAAGCAGCAACAACTTTTCCAGTTGGAAGCGAGCACCCGCCCCCGGTGTGCCGAGAGCGGAGTGGGCTGAAGGAGCCCCGCGAGGCGAGAGAGCGGAGCGCGGCGGAGGGGGCGGGGCGAAGGTCCTGGGCAGGGGGCGCGCTCAACCGGCATCAGAAGCAAAAGTCGAAAGGTATTTGGAAGCGCACCAGCGATCAGGCCTAAGCACGAAGGAAGGGAAGAATAAACAGAGCAGCTGGTGCGTGCGGAGGGCCGGGCGGGGATCGATTGGCGCCGTGTGGCCATCTGGGTCAGCGGGGGCGGGCGCGGGGGCGGCTGACGTCAGAGCGCGCGTATCGAGCGGCCGGCGCGCCGCCCCCGCACGCCGCTCGCGGGGGCGGCCAGGCCAGGCCAGGGCAGGGCAGGGGGCGGAGGCGCTTCCGGAGGAGGCGAACAGCTCCGCAGGCGCTCGTGACGTCTAGGCCGCTCACGGCACCCACTCCTCTGCCTCTCGCCGTCAGCCGCCACCCTCTGGAGCGGTTTCTCCCGTCGACACTAGGCCAATGCCGGAGCAGTGCCCTAACAAACGGGCCACGGAACTACGCGATCTTGCCTTCCTCTCCCTCACTTACACTTACATGCAGCAGACTAAAACAGCTTATAGCTTCTCCCGGCTAGTGGGAGATACCTGGTTACGGGAAACCCCGTTAGTCAACGGTAGGTTGACGCCGGTTCCCACCATCCAGCGGGGGAAAAATCAGTGACACCTTCCAATCGACAAACGCACTACACTTACGGGACTAATGATCTTAGACGTTGACACGCTCGGAATCAATACTCAATCGATAAAAAGTACGATTGATTGATTTTTTCGTGTTTTCGGTCGCGTTAACTGCTTTGGTCATTAGTCCCGTTAGTGTAGTGCAGGTTTTTCTCTCGGGAGTTGGCGGTCTTCCCCCGCTGGATGGCGAGATCCGGCGCCGACCTTCCGTCGGCTAATGGAGTTTCCCCCTAAACAGGACTCTCCCACCAGCGGGACACCGCCAGCTGCGACTGAATTCGACCTCGCCGAAAAGCTCGTGTGGAAAATCTTGCCGCTGTCAGGACTCGAACCTAGGACCTCCGGGTCAGAGGCGCTGCAGTGACATCGGTTGATCCACTGAGGTACCGCTCCCGGTGTAAAAAATACGATCAATAACAGACGAATGCCGGAGAACGGACCATGGACCGCGCGCGATCTTTCCTTCCTCTTTCTTATCCTATCCTCACCCTTATTTACACACATTTACACTTTTATGCACTACACATTCGGGAGCTTAGTGCTTGTCCAAACTGGGGTGGTGCCCCGCTGGTGGGAGATACCAGGTTGGGGAAAATCGCCGCAAGCCGACGGGTAGGGCAGCGCCAGATATCGCCATCCAGAGGGAGATCACCGCCACCCTCGCGATAAAAACACGCACTGCACTTACGGAACTAATGACCTCAGTAGTTGACGCGCCAGGAATTACCAATCAAACAACCGCATGAGAGGAGGACTCGGACGTCGAGGCGATGAGGCCTGCACCGGCAGACGACGACCGTTGCCAAAGCAGCCGCCCTTCTTGGAGCCAGCCTTCTCAGGGGCACATTTTCCACAACTATTTACCAGGACGAATTTAGTCAGTAGCGGCACGAGAATTCAAGCGGTCAGATGCTCTGATCGGTAGTGTCCATGGGTTCTCCGATCAATACCAGCTGAATGATGGGATAGTTCCCTTACAAACGGGACACGGACCACCCATGATCATTCCTTCCTCTTTCTTATTCTACCATCTCCCCTTACTTCACACATCCACACACACTGCCAAGCACAACACTTCCACACCTATCGAAAGATAATTCGGGGGCTTAGAGTGGTATCGTGTGGGGTTTTTCCGTTGGCGGACGTAACTGGAGGAGAAAATTCCTTGCTAGTCATTGTGCAACTCCGTACTCATTCTCATGTTCCTCCTGGAAAGCAACTCCACCAGCTCCCGAGATGTAGCATTTACGGGAATGATGGTCGTAGAAGCTCACGTCCCTGAAAATACAAACTAGTGGGGCTGCAACAGTACATACGTTCTCACATCATTTATAACTTCTCCAATTTTGAAAGAATCAGACATTTAAACGAAAATTTACCTCAGCCATTTTGAAGCGCACTTTGCCCTATCCGTGCAAACCATTAAAAAAATTCATTTTTGTTTGTAGAGTCGTTTTTGAGAATTTTTCTTTAAATTGCAACTTCATGGACAAATTATGAGAATACTACTTGGTTTTAAAAAATGTACATGATTTTATTTAAAAATCTAATTTTTTAGAACAGATTTTACTGAAGAAAAATATATCATCAAAATTGTATGTTTGCGATTTTTTTTCAATTTTCGACAATACGGAGAGGTCGCCGAAAATGGACCGCACCAGTATTTTTTTACCGCTGCTTGCTACATAGGAAAACAATTGAGGAAAACAATTAGAACCGTCTTGAGAAAATTGATTGATTGATTTTTTCGTGTTTCCGAGCGCGTCAACTGCTTTGGTCATTAGTCCCATTAGTATAGTGCATGTTTTTCTCGGGAGATGGCGGTGATCTTCTCCCGCTGAATGGCGAGATCCGGCGCCGACCTACGATCGCCTAGTGGGGTTTCCTACAATCAGGTATCTCCCACCAGCGGTGTACCGCCCCAGCAGGGACAAACTCTAAGCTCCCGATATATGTCTCCCGGTATATGTGGTAATGTAGTGCATGTTAGTGTAAGTGTGTGGGATAGGACAAGGAAGAGAAGGCAGATCGCGCGCGGTCCGTGACCCGTTTCGTAGGGTACTGCTCCGGCATTCGCCTGGTGTTGATCGGAGAAATGACGGAAAACTACCGATCAGAGCAGCCGGCCGCTAGAATTCTCCTCCAGACAGCGACTGAATTCGACCTAGCTGAAAAGCTACTGTCGAAAATCCTGCCGCCGTCAGGCCCTCCCAGTCATAGGCGCTGCAGTGACATCAGTTGATGTACTGAGCTACCGCTCCCGGTGTCTTGAGAAAATAATACTATGAAATATGATTTTTGATGATCATCTAATCTAGTGCTGTCACATGCTGTAAAATTTGTTCGCGCAGTTTCTTTAGAAATGAGTTCATGCGTGTTTGAATAACCCGAACGTGTTCTTCTATTTTGTGGCAGTTATGTAATTGTAAAGCAAAGACAGGACATTAATAGTTTCGTGAAGAATGTATATTACCCGTGTTTTCGTCATAAGGCTAGACGACTAAGATAAAAGCTGGCACCGCTAAATGTATACCGCAGATGTGTTGAGAGTCGGACTTGAAAACTATTGTGAAAAATGAATGCCTTTTTCAATTCCAATGGTTTGATGCGAGCCACAAAATCATGTAGACGATTGATTTTTTGTTAATGTTCTAGATCATAACGCAAATAGAAAGTATATGATAGAATATCCTAACATTCCTTTCGCCTTAGAACCAGTTCCGCATAGCGAATCCCTCCCTGTTCTGATTTCACCTACCACTCTTGGAGATACGCACTCTGGAACATGTTATTGAGAGCAGCTCAGCAAATGACAGCGATGATGCTAATGATTAGCGGTAGAAAATTCTGTCCCGAAATTATTCAGTAAATATGAACTTTATGATTTAACTCGTGATTGGCATCTCTCAAAACATGTCGCTGAATTTCTTGGCCGAAAATAAGAAAAGTACTACATGGAGTAACGCTCTCTTGGCACAGAAACAGAGAAAAGGAATACTTTAAAGAGGAATACAGTAGGAATTTTTGTAATAATATTGAAGGTTTAATGAATTTCTTTAATGTCACTTATGATGCAAATCAGTGGATATTTTTATAGACTCGTCAGCAAGTAGCTTCAAAGGTTACTTTTACATAACGGAAAATCGTTTACCTCAGTATATGTTACCCATACAGTACATCTTAAGGAATATTATGAAAATATGAAAACTTTGATGAATTCGTGAACTATAACATTCCTGGACAATTGTAGAAACATTCTTTAACAATTTCTGAAGATATGTAAGTAGTTGAAATGTTACTTACTCAGCAAGCCGGCTACATAAAAATTCCATGTTTCTTTTGTGAATAGGACAGTCGAGCCAAAGACAAGCACTGGAAGACAACAGACAGGCGAAAATAATGACACTCCAAACCGGTTCAAAGAACGTAAAATAACAATGAGCCAATTGTTCAACTGGCAAGATACGACTACCTCCACTTCTCCAATTCACATCACGCTTGATTAAAAAAAAACAGTCACCTGAAGAACTTTCAAAAGATGTAGTACTTGCCAGTACTTGTTCACTAAATTTCCGAAGGTATCTTAAACAAGATTAGAAACTTAGAGAAGGGATCTTTATGAGCCCGCAGATTAGAAATTTACTGAAAGACAATTGTCTGTACAATGAATTCAGTGCAAAATCGGGCTAGGGATTTGTATAAACAAATTGTGGCTGAGTTTTTGGGAAACAACAAAGACTACACAAACTACAATTGTTAAAACACTGTTGCAGAATTTCATGGAATTAGAATGCAAGATAAGTAAAAAACTTCATTTTCTACATTCTCGTGTTAATTTTTACTTGCAAACTTCGGCGATGTCAGTGAAGAACAAGGAGAACGTTTCCACCAGTACGTCAAAGACACGGATCAGATTGATGGATTGACTTTTTCGTTTTTCCCGTAAATGAAGTGCATGTTTTCCGCGGGAAATGGCGGGGATTTTCATCCGCATGCTGGATGGCGAGATCTGGCGCCGACCTGCCGTCCGCTACTGGGGTTTCCCCCTAACCAGAACTCTCCCACCAGCGGGGCACCGCCCCAGTCGGGACAAGCTCTAAGCTCCCGACCGTCTCCCGGAATATGTGGTAGTGAAGCGCATGTTAGTGTAAGTGTGGGTGTGTACGGAGAGAGGATAGGACAAGGAAGAGGAAGGAAAGATCACACGCGGTCCGTGGCCCGTTTGTTAGGGTACTGCTCCGGTATTCGCCAGGTGTTTTGTTCGGAGAAACCAAGGAAAATTACCGATTAGTGCAGCCGCCCGCTAGAATTCTCCTCCATACAGCGACTGAATTCGACCTAACTGAAAAGCTCGTGTCGAAAATCCTGCCGCCGTCAAGATTCGAACCTACGACCTCCCGGTCAGAGGCGCTGCAGTGACATCAGTTGATGCAGGCCACGCCCCGGCCAAACTTCACTGCAGCGCCTCAGACCGGGAGGTCCTAGGTTCGAGTCCTGATTGCGGCAGGATTTTCGACACTAGCTTTTCAGTTACGTCGAATTCAGTCGCTGTGTGGAGGAGAATTCTCGCGGGCGGCTGCTCTGATCGGTAATTTTCCTTAGTTTCTCCGATCAAAATCAGGCGAATGCCGGAGCAGAACCCTAAGAAACGGGCCACGGACCGCGCGCGATCTTTCCTTCCTCTTCCTTGCCCTATCCTCTCCCCGTACACACACACTTCGGGTCGCCATGCACGGCAAACCCACGAGTGGCCGTTCAGCATACAGAGCAGGCCATTGAAGAAGAGGGCGATAAAAGAATGATAGTGAAATGAAAAGAGAGGGAGAGAAAGGAAGATGGAGAAAGGAACACTTGATCCCCCTCTGTATCCCGTCAAGAAGTGGCGCGACCCACCTCGCCGGGCAGAGAAGCGAGATACCAAAAAGAGGAAGATCGGCGCAACGGCTGGAGGTAAAGAGCCAAAGGGCAAACGAGACTTCACAACAGATGATCTGCGCAACGGGTGGAGGCAAAGGGTTGAGCGGAGGGGATCCAAGTGGCACGGAGATCCACAAGAAGAAGATAAGATACTGGCTCTTTTACCATGTGTAGAGGGACACCGAAAATAAAGAATAACGCAGCGGATAGACTGAAGGTCACACAGGACGAACAGGAAAATGGACGTAAAAAGGCTATGGTACCCATGCGTAGTAATACACCAAAGGGAGAAGACATCGCTAAACGGGTGGAGGTAAAGAGCTAGTTGAAAGGTAAACGAGTCATCCAAGCGGCAGGGTGCGAACAGGAAGATGGGGTTACGTCGCTACGGTAGTGATGTGCAGAGAGGCACTGAAAAGAGAAAGAATGAGACGCCGTGTGGAGGTAACACTAATCGAAGGGGACTACCGAGTCGCAGGAGACGCACGGATAGTTGGGGGAAACATGTGCCTGGCCGCCACGTGCAGAGGCAGCAAAGGCAGAAGGGGGTAGGTGGAGATAAAGGCTGGGCGGAGGGTTAAAGGGGCCGGAGAGAAAGGGGGATGCACAATTGTTGGGGAAGGTAGCTCTGGCAGCCATGTACAGAGAGTGCACAGAGGAAGGAAGGGGGTATGGGGTTGAGATAAAGCGCTGAACTGACGAACGGATTGAGAGCAATATTGCTCTGGTGTCGCCACGTGTCGCGAGACAATGTCGCTGTGGGCGGAGGTAACGTGCAGGGCGGAGGGAGAGGGAGGAGTCGCGCGGATAGCTGGGGGAATGATTATTGTGAGGCAGTGAAGGACGAGCGCAGGTGGATGTGAAGGAAGCCGCGGAGAGCGGAGGGGGCGAGGAAGTGAAGGCTACACCAAGACACTGGCGCTGGCAGCCTCGTGCATCACGAGAGACAGAGAGGGGACTTACTTCATGATGGTGGCGTGTAGTTGAATGGGAGGCGGGCAGCGAAGGTGACAATTCTTGGGGTGAACAAGGAATGTAAAATGTTTGGGTTTATGTTTTATTAAATCACACCTTACAGTTAAAATAAACATTGGTTCATTCACAATATTTCGAAACTTTCGACACATTTGCTTTTTTACACTAAGTATTCTCAGATGACCAATTCATCTACAAGCGCTACAATCTCTGTAGTGGAGAATGCCGCCTTTGGAAAGGCGAGGGTTGGGCGGGTGATGGGGTGGAGAGGGGGGTGCGGAGTATGATGCATGGGGCGCGTCGATGCAGCCAAGGGATGGGTTGCCTACATCTGTGCATCAGATGAGCAGAGTCGCATTTGCTACTGACCAATGTGGGAAGTCCGGCTTAAAAATATATGTTCTCTAACGTGGAACTTTTTAGGTGGGAAGCAACTACAAAATAAATCGGGGCGTTTGGAAGACCACGCCCGCTCGTTGCTTTGCAGCCTTTGCGCTCTACAATCCCGCGCGTGCGTAATGGCATGCAAGGGCGCACGATTCGGGCGGTTGCCACTCGTAAAGAAGAGCAAACAACAGAGCGCGGACACCGTATCGAAAGAGCTAACACTGCGCACCCATCAAAGCAAAGAACGTGCGATGCTATTTTTTCTTGCAGTACTGCATTTTTCTACGTTCCAGATGAGCTTTCGTGCACGACTTAAGGTCTTGAAAATGTATCTTGGATTTTATACAGTAATAACTGTGTCCTTTTCCAGATAAAGACTAAGTTGCAATGCATTTAAGATTACTAAGGAGGGTCCGTGTATTTTGAAAATGGCGTAGTACTGAACTATGATGCTGCTTTAGCAAGAAATTTGGTCATAATTGAAAATAAACCGAAGACATTTCTGTGGGGCACAGACAATTCCGTTCCGTGTGAATGTAATAAAGGAGGCGCGAGTGCCGGCGGCCGACGGGAAGGCGAGCAGCGCGTGTGCGTCCGGCGGCGCCGACAAGAGCACTGGCAAAAATCTCTCGACATCGCATGATGGAAAATCAGCAGAGGGGAAGCTTCCCCACTCCTGAGAACACACTTAGGATGCCGGAAAAACTAGTACTCCTATATCGCTTCAGCTCACTTATCGCGTCCCTTTACTTTGCTCTTGAACTAATAGAGCACGGGCGTGTTGAACACCCTGTACAGATGTCACCGAATAAACATTAAAAACTCCTAGAACATGTACGGGGATCAAAGATGATGGTTTTTGCTAACATACTTATGATGGGAAATTTCATGAAACGAAGTTACACAAATAACATTTGCCTCTCATTTATAAAGCAACCGGCGTCGCTAGCTGGATTCTTTAACTACGCTCCGTGAAGGCATGGAGGTTAAGCAATTCGAGATATCGCGGATTCCTGGTTGGGTGACCGTCCGGGAAGTCCGGGATCTGAAGGCACCGAGCCCCTGGCCGAAGGGATGAAAGGCAATGACTGGCTAAATTAAAGGAGACTTACTAAAAACCGTTCCAGGCCAGTGGAACAATTGGTCTTGCGCCGTCTTGCTCGCTCCACAAGTCTTCACTTGAGACGCGCTGAGTGCGCGCATTGCTGTAGACTCCGTCCGCGGGTGGGTGGGGGAGGGGCGTTACAGGCGCTCGCGCTCGCGGGCGGGGGCGGGGCTGTGGGCGTGGGCGGAGCGCGCGGGCGACGGGGCGAGGGCGTGGGCGGCGGCCGGCGTGGGCGCCTCGGCTAACAGCGGCAACGTCAGCGCCAGCGCCCCTGCAACACCACACACACACTGGCAAATCTTTCATTAGTGGAGACCGGATTTTTAGGCAATTACTAGAGACAGGATTTCCATGCGAATGCATTTAAACTTCGTAGACATTTCAAACTTCGTAAATGTACGTTTCATGAAAAACTCGTTTAAAAAATGCGTACTTTTTCTGTGCATGTTTGCTGTTCTGGTAGTTTGTTGTTTTTTTTTTGGAAATTAAGTTTGGACGTATTTTAAATTAAATCTAGCATTATAAGTACTTATTATTTTTCTGCATACTTTGTGCATATTTTGTATACATGGCACATCCATCTTCGATCCTGATAGCACGTAGTTGCCTTTGGAGCTTATTGTTATACTACACATTTTAACCTTCCGTTACATTACTTGAATATGCGACGCGAGTACACGTGCGGTGAACAACGATCGGGAAACGAATTATCAACGCCATACGATACGAGCACGTCGCAAATGATAGGGAAGATGCATGAAGCCAAAACTCAATATCCTTTGGTAACTGAAAATTGGAGAGGGAAATAATCAAGAGCAGGCTCTCAGTCTCCTTGCGTGCAAGGAGAAATACGAGTTTTCTAATTGCGAAATTAAGCATAAATGACTACTTCTAATGCTTCGTGTGCAATACTTCTCAAACAAAGGATTGGAAACAACGATTGTCTCGAGGACGCACGGACATGCAACTTATTGGAATTGCTGTAATAAAGAAGTAAGTAGGCTACTCCCTAAAAAATGATTAATTCAAAATATATATCTAATGGTGGTGCTTTTCTAGTCGAAATGTTTAGTGCTTAAGTCTAATGTTGTTGTCTAAATTACATAATTTGAAATACTGGAACTCAGAAAATGATAAAAGACAATGACATTGAAATAAATATGAAACGAAAAACCAAACTTCAAGTTTTATTGAAGTGAAAATAATATTTTCGGCATATTATTTATGATTTTTGGTCGTTTTGAGATTTTCTGAAGTTCAAGAAATTGTTGTGTAGAAACTGTTTGGCGCATCATCTTTAAATAATTATTGTATGTGATAGAATGCATATTCTTTCCAAACATTTTCTCGAATTTCAGAATTTTACCTCTATTATTTTTAACGTTATTGAAAAAATTGTAAATCGTGGAGTATTTCATATTTGTTTCTTTTCATTTCATTTTAAGTACTAGTAGCATCTCTCTGTCTGTGAAAGAATAATTGTATTAACAATAAAAGCAGTGCGACAAAACAAATTACGTACGATGATCTAACGACCAAATCTCAAATTCGAACCTACATAATTTTTACCCAGTTAGTTTGAACCTGAACGTTTAGCTAAATACATTTTGGTTAAGTACTCTTGCCTGAAATTCAATCTGGCATTCATTTAAGTCACATTTGTTTGAAAACATTTTTTTATAGTCGCATCAACCAAAGGTTCTTAGCGACTTTTCAGTATTTTACATATTATATTTGATACATAATTTCTAACAAAATTATAATACACTTCTTAAGAAATATGTAGCTCTAAATAATTTGAATTTACTTATGCACATTAAATGTTCTAAAATGTTTCAAGTGGCCAGCACCTTGCATCTACTTCTCATAGTGACAAAACTAGAGAAGGAAAGAAACTATGTCACACAGTGCAAACGTTTGGTACTGAGGCAACATTGAAGCCTGTAACCAATCCATTTTAATGGAAATGTATGGTGCTTTAGTAGGACCAATATACCGTTCGAAAAAGTAGCAAATCCCACTTTTAAAGGATTTCTAGAGACATACAAGACTGGACATCCCGGATTCCTACACATGAACAAAAAAATGTCTTCCTTATCTTCAGAAATTAGAATTATAAGGTCTTCTTTTGGTGGAATCATTAAAAATTGTTGAAGACGTTCACGTGTCTGGAATTAATGTTTGGAGATGTGTGTGAGACTGCTTTAGAGAAATTACATAAAGTGATAAATTGAAATCGTGTCTTACAATTTCTCCAAAATGTAAAAAAATATTATTTGGGGCGAGAAATCAGAAAATGCAGAATTACATTGGTTTAGATTTCGACTTACGTAAGCTGCAATTCCTTTTTCTGACAAAAGGGTCATTTCCTGCATTCAATTTTTTTTCTGACAAAAGAATGAATTTGACATAGAACAAAATTTTGGAAAATTTGTTTGGAAAAATTGTTAATAGTTCACTTTTTCAAAAGACAATACAATTAAAAATTTAAGTAAAATGAAAGTAGATTGTGGATGATTTGTTCATCTTCCCCTGCATCTTGCATATTTGGCTATTGATAGTGCATGTTTGCAAGCATATTTTAGCATTTGATATTGCATGGAAATCGTGGTTCGTAATTACATATTTTTTGTCTTTCTACATACCTATCTGAAAATTGTAATACTGACGAATCGTCGCCGTCCTATCACAATTCTCAATTTTTTCGTTACATATTTTTACGTAATTAATACATTACATATTTTTCTATTTTCACAAAATATTTTTTATTCGATCAATTGTCATCAAATTTATTACAATTTTTTTTATGAAAAGAAGTGGGTTTTTTTAAAGCGCATTTTTTAAAGTAGAAAAACATTACACTGCGTGCTGTCTATTGGAGGTAGGCTACGAAAATACGCGTGGTGTTCTCACAGCCCGGCGCACCTGCTTCAGTGATTTCAGAGGCGGAAGTGCGCGTCAGTAACTGAAATAATTTTCGCCTTTAGGTGTGAAGAGTATCACGGAGGCCACGTTTCGTGAGCTGTGACCTTTGACCTTAATTTCGCCGAAACTTAAGCGATCGCCGTCGTGCAATACTTCGACGAGAGCGATTGTTTGCCGGTCGTAGATACATCGTCAGTTCGTTCGATGGCATCTATTGCGCTAGCCTGGCTGCTAAATTACGGACCTGGATAGCAATTGACGGGAACATTGTATTGCGCAAAAGTTTGCATCAACTTGTGTTCTCCAAATGATTTTTAAAGCGTTTGTATTAGTTTTAAAATTTATTTAGGAATTTTTTATACATGTAATTTCGTATTATGTGCATGTCTTTTATAAATACAGTATTTTAATATTCCATATTATATCCGACTTTACATATTTATTACATATGTATACTCATATTTTGACGTCTCATACCACATTTTCCCTGCCTCTACTCATTCGCCCGGTGTGTGAAATGCGTTTTACAACCAGGGAGGTGACTGTGTACCTCTCCCTCTAGAATGTGAGAACCGGTGCCGACCTACACGACAACTTGCGGGAGTTTCCCTATCCAGGTATCTCCCACCAGAGGGACACCGCCCAAACCAGGGCAGGTTATAAGTTCCCGGCTGGTCTTCCGGAAGTGTGAACGCGAAAATATCTGTAAGTCGAGACGGGGACAAGGCCAAGGTAGGAAAGATCGCACGCGGTCAGTGGTCCTTTTTTTAGGGTACTGTTCGTGCATCCGCCTGGTATTGCTGAGAGACACTACTGAAATACAGCGATCAGATGAGCAGCGAGTGGAGAATTCTGGTATGGAAAATCCTCCACCGCGGGGACTCGAACCCCAGGGCCTCCAGGTCGGACGCTGCAAATGCAACCGGGCTGTGAAAATACCTCCCGTGTCTTTCTGACATAACATACGCTGGAAGAATGTTTCACAGGTATCATTCTCGACTTTACAATATTATCGTGATGTTGATTAAGGTTTAAAGAGACGTCAACTTCCAAGATCACTAGCGCCCCTGTCAAATTATCGAAATCACTATGACAGCGCTAAACAAAAACATTTTTAAAATACAAAGAAAAAAGCGGTATATATTATCAAGTAAAAATATGAAAGATTTTGTACAAAAGGAGTCACAAGCACATTAAAATTTGATAACTAAAAGCCATGTTAATTGGCATTATCCTTCTCTATCACATTAGGTTATACATTCCATTTTCTCGTAGAAAGATGAAAAGCTTACAACAGAGAATTCGTCATTTCTAGGGATCGGATATTTACGCAGTATAAAATGTCAAAAATCGCTACAAAATATGCAGTAAAACTTATTAAATATGCAAAAATATGCAGTAAAAACGTCAAATATGCACTTACAATGAGTGAAATTACGTAAAAACGTTATTTGGTACTACGCAAAACACTTTTGGGCATTTCACACGTGAACTTCGTTTTGAGCTGGCGATCAGATAGCAACTGATCGGAAGCTCAACGCAAAATGAGAATTTCCTCCTCGCACACCTGTATAACAAGATTAAAATCGATATTTCTACCAATATGAAGCAAATCATCAAGATAACTTACTCAACCCATCACAGCCACTTTTAAACTTACATTGCAACGAGGAAGGCAACTCTGCCTTGGGCCTGACAGCTGCCTGCAGGGCTTCAACAGACGACTCTTCTTCCAGCTGAAGTGCTGTTAAAGCACATGAAAGTTGCAAATATCTTGAATATTGAGGAATATATCAGAAAACACAAAAAAGCACTAACCGTATAATATTGTTAAATATACAATTTAAAAAATATATTGTTAAGGGGCTTTGTTTGAAACACATCACCTGCACATTTCTAATGCTAGTTGCCGGATACTAACACGAACTCAAGAGCTCTGCTATGCGCAGCGTAGGAGGCGTCGTTGTGTGGGGACAATGAGAATGAAGCCGATGATTCGTGTGCATGGAAGGGATCACATGCATAATTACTCTGAATTTGAATGGACAACTTCGCGTAAGCCAAAATATAAATCTGTGCCACTGCGTGAACTTTATGTTGCATCTGGAAATTTAATTAGAATTTTAAAGACGCATTTCACCAAGTTGTCTTGGAAGTATAGTCGTAGTATTTAAGAATGCTAGAGTTATTGGTAGTGATGGTTTACAAATTTCTAAAGGTAAATGGCAGCAGTCGAATGAAGCGCCTTTACGTTAATTAATGTTAGGGTTATATTAGTACATGACAATTCTCCTGATTACGTTATAGGTGGATCTTGTGCTGACTAGAAACTATGAACGAACTAGACACAACTAGAACGTACCGACTAGAAACTTTGGCCCGAGGTGGCGGAGGAAGTACTTTGTTTTTTAATTTCAAACCAAAACAGCATATTGCTCTATTTGATCAAGGGGATGATTATAAAGATCTAATTAAAATATTCGAATTTCAAGGTCGTACTCTAGATTGTGAAGCAACCAAACATGTTTATGACAGTTATGCATAACTAAGAAACTCAGACTTTGATGAAAATACCAAATACTGGTTTAGTGTTGACACTGATATTTATTCTCCGTTGAATTCAGTAATCGCCGACAGGCTAATTTTGCTTCATAAATTGTTCTGTACAAGATACGCTGTTGATGATTTACCCCTGGAACTTGGGATCCCGCCCAACCAATCCCGGTTGAATTGCAGGACTTCGTTGCTTGTGCGTCAGAGTGACCGGCCTACGTCAGAAGACCTTTCTGGTGCACTGTGATTTCACCCCCTCAGAAACAAACGTATACTTTCAGACCTCCACCAGGCATCAACCAACAACGTCCGTTACTAGCGGTACCCGAGGGCAGCAAACTCTCAGCACGCCCGCTCCCGTCGCTCAAAACCGGCTGCGCCTGGCTTCACTATCACGACTCGTTATGCACGTCCCCGCTCGCCAGCGGTCAAAAAAACCGGATGGAGCGCCTCTCCCTTGGCTCCTGAGCTCCCGCCGCAGGGGCAATACTACCCGCAGAACAGCGTTAAGGTAGCATATACGAGATAAAATAAAGTACAATTGGGATGACACTTCCTTGATTGCCTCCTAAGAAAATTCTGGGTTTACATTCAATATCATTCAAAATAAATTTCCTAAGCAACAAGATATGTTTTAAGTGTCATTCATTACATTTCACTGAGATTGAAAATCATTTTAGGGTTAAAAACAATTTATCATTATTATTATTATTATTATTATTATTATTATTATTATCGTCATCATCATTACGGATTGCAACCAGATTCCTAAGGAGCACATCTCGGGACTGTCGGCGCCTCTACAATACGTTGCGCAAAATGTGGGCTGCTCCTAACAAAGCAACGTCTTACACTTCCCAGTCTTTTGAATGACATGGGTGTTCAGCCAGGTTCTTACACAAATTTTACGGAACAAATCCCGGAGCTCCGAAAACTATCTGCACGACCTGTGCCCATGCTGCCTCCTTGCATACGTGTAGTATCTAATTGTATAGAAACAGTTATGCAATAGAAACGAGTTTACTTGGGATTTAAACTTTTCTATTAAATTTAATCGTACAAGAATCAAGTGGGCGGGATTTGGTTATTATTCGTGCAATTCTTTTTTGTAATCTAAAAGTCTGGAAGCTATAAGATGTATTTCCCCAGAATATTATGCCATCTCATGCGGGAATGAACATTGGCGAAATATACACAACGAGCAGTATGAAGGCTGACTGAATTTGAAATAATTCTGAACGCGTGGCATAACGAACTTAATTTTGTGTTCAATTCATTTAAATGGACGTTCCATTTAAGGTTTGACTGAATTGAGAGACCTAAAAAATTTGTTGCCTTAACATCAGTCAATGGTATACCGTTCATTTTCAATGGATTACACAATTATTTGAAACGGAAAACTGCATTAAAACGGTTTTCTTTTCATTTACTATTAATTTGTTATTAAGGATCCAATTTGAAAATCTGTTATTGCATTATTTACGGTTTCTTTATAGCAAAGAATGTTTGTATCATCCGCAAAGAGAACTGTTCTTCCGTTTCAAATAGTAGAGGGCATATCGTTTACGTATAGTAAGAAGAGAATAGGGCCTAAAATCAATCCCTGATGAACTCCACGTGCAATTGCCAAAGAATCGGAAAGGTGTGTACATAATGTTCCATCATTCCATTAAGGTATTTCCACTCTCTGAGATCGGTGTTTAAGGTACGAACATAACCAATCTAGAGCAATACCACCTTCCCGGACTTCCTTGAACGGCTGGAGCGAGTGCGCTAGCAAACTCTTCCAATGTCGTAATTCGAAGAAGTAAGTTCCTTTCCAAAAAGACGCCATAGGCGCTCATTGTTTGAAAACCAGCCGCCGCGCCTTCTGGGTGGCGGATCGCCTCGCTCGTGAAAACTGACGAAATACTTGAGTCTCTACTGCACCGAGACGGATTATTTATGTACCGTCGGTGTCTAGTTTTCGAAGGTCCGTGGTGCTGAATTTTCCACGATCCCGCTGTTTTGGCGCATCAGAACAGAGTAAACACTGCGCGGTGCATCAGTTCATACACGCATGAATCATGGAATAACGCAAAAACGAAAATCGTTTCCTTTCTCCCATGACACAGGTGACTCCGATATTTCCTTCAAATACTTAATGTTAAAAGCACATTCTAACGATGCTGACAGTCTTCATATTTGTCTTTTCAGAATCCTCTTTCACAAAAAAAAAAACCCTCCGCAAGACGCTTTTGCGTGTCTTCTGGCCAACTTTCCAGCTCTCCCACAACTAGCCATTTCGACGCCTAACTCTCTCGCGTCACTTTGCCTCTCTTTAAATTGACTTTTGCACAATTGTCAAGACCAAATTTCATGCAGAGTCATTTCTAAAATCATCGATGACGGACAGCCTTTGAGAAAGAATCGCTCCACTCTTAGCAAACACTAACATCAACCATGTAAAACCAATGTGATACTGGTGGTTCACCATGGAGCTTATAACAAAAGTCAGTGTGCGACAACTGTCTCGATACTAGAATCAAACTTATGCAAAGTAGCGAGTGCTCTTGAAAACTTCCCTCGTTAATCTAAATACTTCTTTTTTCTACTACTTCCTTTTTACTGTGTATTCGTGAACTGGTACTCCATGACTTCACACTAGCCTTGCCAAACTCAATAAGTCTAGGATGAAATCGATAATTTCCAGGATCTTCAAAATCCAATCGTGTGGTGTACCGTCGGTGGCTCAAAGGCCATAGGGAAGTCAATCCAAGCCATATTGCTTTTTTTGTTTCCTTACATCATTCAAGATGACTTTGTTTAGTAGCAAGATTTCCTTACAGCCACAGGAATCTTTACGACATCCTTTCTGTTCAAATGGCAAGACATGATCCTTCTCTATGTGTCTGCAGATTTTGTTAGCTCTAACTGAAGTTATAACTTTGTACATAACCGACAAACCAGTGAATGACCTGTAGTTCTCCGCCAAAGAACTGCTCCCCTTTGAGGTAGTAGACACGTGATGCCATGTGTGAGGCTTTCCAGGAGTTCCTTTGGGTTTTCTAAAATTTATGAACCTTTCCTAGATGAGAATGTATAGCTGTTAATTTCTTAATCCAGTAATTCTGGATCTTATCAATCCGGGGGGTTTCAGTTCCCGTGTTCTTGATTGCTTAGAAGAAGTCCTCTTTCGAGAATTCGTGAACAGGTTCCACAGTTTCTACAACTTCACCGCCCGCATTAACTTCAGATTAGAGCCAAGATGCGTCTTCATTGTAGGATCTGCTTTCTTCCTAGATTCCTGCCCAAAATATTTCGACGTCAACTTTTGCAGGAGGGACAGTCCTTCGGTTATTGAGTCAGATTGCAAAAGAATCTCTTAGCGAATCTCTTAAAGTTTCAAACAACCGGTTCCGTTCTACTCCATGTATGTAACGTCTAATTCATTGAGCCCATGCTTGGATTTTCTCATTTAGCTTCTCAGCTACCATTAGCCTTGTGTCATTTTCTAAAGGTTTGTTTTGTTCAGCACGGTTCATTTTTTGTTGAACTTCAGACGCGTGCGTTTGTTTAAAAGATGTCTCGGCTAAGAATGATATTTCACGCCGACTGTCGGCTACCCCTTTCATAATTGTTTTCGTCTATGGGGTACCGAGCTGTTTACTCTGGCTGTCGGTATTTTGGCAGGCCCCAAAATTATCTGAGATACTACAGATTCATATATAAAGTTGCATAAACTTCATTTGAGTAGTTCTATAAGTATAAACGTACACCGCATTTCCTTGAATGTCACAAGTTGTTTTGCTGTGAATTTTTCACTCCTGAGTATGTATCGTCGTTGACTTGCAAGCTTCCTCAAATCTTAGGGTATGTCTCATATTAAGGTTCCTCTCTCCATATCTTGTAGATTGCTTTTCTCTGAACCAGATTTTTCGCTTTTGCTCAGTAAAAGCACATCACCTCCTTCAATTCATCCCGGATCCATCTCTGATGTCCTCGAGCTACTGCCGGCTCTGGGTTCCTGGTACTAACATCCGCAGGATGGCCAGACGTCGACAAGGTGGCATTAGCTCGGTTTCCGAGCAGGTAGAACCGATAAATAGAACAGATAAGTAGAACAAGGCACGTTAAGATTCATTACATTTCTTGTTCAATCCATTTTGCTTATTGGTTTTAAAGGAAGTTTCGCAGGAAGCAAGTTTGAGTTTACAGATCGCCTTAACCCATGGGTTAATTCCTGTTATCCGTTTCTGCGACCCACAGTGGTCTCAGCCCCCCGCGGGGCTCAGCAAGGGTCCCTCCCGATCGCCAGTCGGAACACTGAACCCTACAGGATTTTCACTGGCTGCTGAAGGCAGCCTCCTTCGCTGGCTAAAGCACGGTTCGGGCCTCAAAGTCTATTCAGTGGCCTGGTTTGCCAACCCAGTTTCTCTCCAGCACCCCCAGTGCACCCATATCAGAAAGTCCCAAGGTTCATGAACCTTCCCTCTCTACTTACTTTTCGATGTGTCATTGGCGCCCATGTCAATTTAAGAACAATACGCACTTGACAGTGGAAAACTAAAAGACAAAGTAAGATTTTAAAAAACGGAACATGAACACGTCCAATGGTAAAAAAAAGTGATTTCACATAAAGGAGCCAGATAAACACTTCAAAATCTCCCAAGTAAAAGCCATATTAATTGGCATTATCCTCCCCTCTCGATGCGATACTACATTCAATTTTTCCTAAAAGGTGAGAGCCTGCAGAGACAGGTCATCCATTTATATAAATTTACCACAAAATTAATTTCATTACGTGTTCACAATTGTTTCAAAACTTGTCCGCCTTCATTCTGTTCGGGTTTATTTCGCCAATGATCAATTCTGTCTGAGATGTGGCATAATATTCTGGGGGAAAACTTTTCAAAAGCTCCCAGACTTTTAGTTTACAGAAAAATATTGTATGAATAATAGGCTAATACCATCCACTTGATTCTTGTGGTCTTTATTAGCTAGTCATTATTAAGCTAGGAATTCTACCATTGCCTTGTCTCTTGATATAAATCATTGGTTTTTGTCAAAAATGACTCACAGGTTAGAACATATTTTCAGCTATTAATGATGTCTATAACTAACACTCGACACAGTAATAATATTCATCAGGTGCCAGTACAAAAGCTCACTATAAAATGTCACATACAAACATTATTTACAAGTTGCAAGAAGACATTAAAAATAAAAACAATCACAAATTTAAGGGCCAAGTACAGTTTTTCTGCTGAAAACTATCTGTACAATCAGACTCTATAGTGAGCATAAAAAAGGAAAGTAATGCTGATTTTAACAATGATATTTGAAGTATTAGATACCATTTGAACTGAGTACTTCTAAAAGGCTACATAAGCCTGTAACAAGTATTGTACCTCAGCTTCTGGGTCAAAAGCCCCCATCTTGGTCAGGTTTTTCATCCAGTTTCCCTGATCCTTTGAGCGTTGGCGTTTTGCTTCTGGATGTAAATGTGACTTCACTATCTGTGCAACATTTTCTAGAGTTCACTGGGGAATATATTCAATCAAATGATCATTCTCCATGTCCTCGCTTCAGTAACTTAATTGCTTCAGAAAGGGCATGATGAGGGGATAATGACCACTAGCTAAATTGCCTTTGCCAAGAGCTTTTATTACAGGGGAGCAAATATTTTCATCTCAATTTTTGCCAAAAACACTCATTTCTGTACTCATCATTTAATTTGTATATAGATGTCGAGAATTTATGAAAAGATGCACAAAATACACTTCTCCCCAAGGTAAATCACACACAGTTAAAACTGTTTTTATGATAAATAAATGAATAAATAAATGCATAAATTGACAAACAGGTTTTGCTGTAATCTTATTTTTTGGTATTAAGAATAAATGTGACTTCTGACTACATGACATGTTACAGGAAGAAATTTACTACAAACAGGAATAAGATTTATCCACTTTTTTGTTACCAGGGTCAGATAATACAAGCTTTTCTGAAGAAAAATCGTAGTTTTTCTGCATTTCTCTAAACTGTCTCAGCAGTATGTGAGAAAGTAAAAATCATTATCACTAAACTTGCGAAATTGTAATACTTGTGAGGTTTATTTGATGTATGTTAATACCCCCATTCCCTTTTACTTTCTCAAATACATAGAATAGAGCAAGTTATGAAATGCTGCAAAATCGATGTGTAGATTTTAATGGCAATACAATATAACGTGTATAAGATGCACCTCTACTTTCACGAAGGATTTCGTTCCTAAGTATTTTTATTTTTATGAAAGATACAGGAATTGTAAACTGTGAAAAAGCAATGATCTTTTCTTCATATTTCGCCAGGAGTCCTTATGATATTTTTCCGGTACGCATGGAAAGACCGTGCCTTTTACCAAATCTACTCCATGATGTTGACCCAATGAAATTTTCAGCATTCTTTCTTCTTGCAATACATTTAGCTTCTTTAATAATCAATTTTGAAGAAATACAAATTCCTGTTTTCAGTGTATGAAAATTTTATTTTTGTAATGCTATATACTAAACATTCAAACAGTTAAAAAAAATCACATCCGTTGTATAAGATGCATCCTGTTTTTTGACGAGTTACTGAAGGAAAAGAGTGTGTCTTATACACCGGCAAATATGGTGTATATCTTGGGAGTACCTGATAAAACCAAAGAAGTACTTCACAATACAAAATATCTATCTGTTCTGTGAACAAAACCAGTGCCCATACCAGGGATTCCCAACCTTTCTTTTTACATCAAGCTCTTTTAAAAGAATTGTTTGCTTCATGGATCCCCTTACATTTTCCTCTACAATAGACATAATTCATAATCATAAAACAAATGCACTGAAATGACTTAGAGATATACCAGTATTTTTGAAAATATCTCAATTTCCAATAATTGGCAATGTTTCCACTTCTGAGAAGCCATGTTTCCAGTCTTCATTGTTCTGCATTGGTTGCAAAATGTTGAGCATGTTTTAAGAATTGACTATAACATTCCTGCAATGCATGTTGCAAAGAATATTTTCTTGGGCAACAGCATAAAGTGTGAATACACAATTATAATTTCTTGAGTTTCCTAAACATTCTAATAATGAACGATTAATACGAAAGCAAAGCAGGAAATACCTAGGTTGACACTGAATATAAGACGACTCCCTATTCTTGATGAGGCGTCCTGAGGATTTTTAATTTATTTAGTCAAAATAAAATTGCAAATTGTCTAGAAAATTTTCTTGATGAAAATGTTATCACTTATTACCTGAGTGATCACTATTTTCTTGTTCCTTAAACACACCATAAACATCGTTTTTGTCACTACCTTCTTCATCTTCACAAGTATGGTTGCTTCTTTCTTCTTGGTTTTCCTCACATACTGCAATCCTTGGTCCTCTGGCTTTTTAAGTCCCTCAAAGTGTTGGATGTAGAAGGTAACATTCTTAGGAAGCTTAACATGAAAGACTAGGAACACAAATTCACTTTTACCAGATTTTCTTCCTGTCTACTGCTGTTCCAGGCTTCTGATCCTTTAACAGTTTATTCAATTTCTTTAACTGCGAACTCGTATACCTCCATTTAGCGGAAAATGTGGGAGATAGGACAGAGTTTTCAAGTTTCGGACGTTGCTTAGACAATATTTTTTAACATCCTTTTCTGTGGTTCGATGTACAATATATTCATATCCATCAATATGAACTTTTACTTTCTCCAAACTTCATAAGAAGAGCAAATATAGTAATCATGCACCTGAAAACAGCGAATTTTCAGCACAATCATTGAGGGAATTAATTAACATATTGCGAGTTTGGGGAATGTGGCAACCACTGGCCTATTTGTAATGGTACAGGATCTACGGGTATATGAGAGAAAAGCTTAAATATCATATTTTGAAGGTTGTGGATGTTAACATAGATTCTGGTGAACTTTCTCGTCAAAAAATGTTGGAAATGAACTTGGAAAACTATGATTCTCACAATTATTTGCTGCTCAAATAGGTAAGTGTACTACAAATGGGTAGGTCAGAGGTTCAATACAAATTTTATCAAAGCTACTTTAATAAGAATTTCATAAGAAATAATTAGATGCGATATTTATGAGGACCTGTCAACACAGATTGAACCCTGCTTTAATTCATATGTTTTACCACTGAGTTAAAATTACATACAATATGAGCTCAATATTGTTATGAGTTATTTGAGGGGACAAGAGGACTCACATACATTATTATATTATATTGAGAGGACAATAGGACTCACATATTAATAAAGTTTAAATAGAAATTTCTGTTAAATGAACTATAATTAAATTTAATTAATTATAAAGAGACCGAAGGCCAAGAATAAAAAGATTGATAGGTAAATGGGTGGTTAGCCAACCAGGACGAGCATAGACATTATACAGTAGAGAAAATGTGCATAATCCATGAAGAAGAAATATGTTTGAGACGCTCCTGCTGGGAAGGAGGAGGGACAAGTGAAGGGCACTAATTACATGTTGCCGCAAGTCAGAACAGCGATGATGGTGTAGGCGTTTCGCGGCACGCTAAAAGTCAGAACAGTGCGAGTGATGGAGTGTGGCTGTGTCAAAACATGATAACAGTCAAAACAGTGTGAGCAATGGTCAAATGTAAAAGTAATGTACCGTAATAGAGCAGTGCAAGTTTCATATCACAGTTAATGTTTTGATACACACATTTGTGGAAATTGATGGACAAAAACATTACACTGAATGGGATACAGCATGCCAGAGGTGACATAGTTCAAGTTTACGGATGGATCAGAAAAGGAAGTAAGAACTGTTAATATTATTTTGGTTTTGAGATGTAGGAAGATCAAGTACTGTTAATAACTATAATATAGAACAGATTTGAGCATCGTAAGAGTAAAATGGCATGAGGGAGTGTGTTATTATCAAATGGTGTGTCAAATACCCCGTCCATGCATATACAACCAACCGTATACCTGCTATGGGGTGTTGCTACCCATGTTACACCTATACAAGCAGCAGCATTTGAAGTTGTGTTATGCACGAGTCAAGAACTTCTCAATTCTCAAGAAAACTTGTGACAATTCTCATACATACTTTGATTTTAACAGTCGTCGTTATCATGTATGGAGTTGAATTCTGCACTTAACTGAATATGATGCCATACCTGAATTCGTGCAGAATGTTGGGGAAAAACTGAAAATAACAAGAAATTCCGGTTTCCAAATCAAATTCCCGGTCTTTTCCTGGCTTTTACAAATCCCTGGTTTTCAAGGACTCCAAGTTCACTGGCCACTCTGTAGTGAGAAGTTCCAAGGTCTTAAACATAAAATGCTTTGACTTTAAACAGAATATGCCTTATTCACTTTCCTACTACAAATGTGTATTGCTCATATAAATTTCGAATGTATGTTATGTCAATTTATTCGGGAAAAAATGGTAAACATTTTATATATTGTTGTCTCAATAATGCCAAAAGGAGATAAAACTTTTCCAGTTCACCTTTCACAGACAACATATTTTCTAAATGTTACTTGTAGCTCAGAGGGCAAAACCAAAATGAAGCTGTTGAAATTTTTGCAATCTCAAGTCCTTAATGGCAAATTTAATAAAATAAGTCACCTTTTTCCTCAATGAAGACATACAGAGCTGGCCAAATTATTAGACTAGGGTTACTGAATGAGGCAAAAATGTATTAGCAACTCTAGATCATAACAATAAACTGGCTTCTATTTTTTTATAAACTCACCCTTACTCATAATGTTGTGAAATGTGTTGAGAATAAATTTTTAATTTATTCTTTGAATTTCAGTAATATTTCCAGAAGCAAAAGAGTTGCTTTATGAGCTAGTTTTTATGGCTTTCTTTTCTTCAGTTTAACTACAGATCGAACATTTTCTATGAGATTCATTTCAGAACTATTTGCAGCCCACTGGAACGAACTGGATCACACACAAATCACATTCTTGATATTTTCCAACTTTCTTATTGTAGCATGGAGAGAAGTAATGCAAGGAATTTTTCCAAATCTCTTTTGTTCGAGAAAATCATTGGTTCTCTAGGTATTGGTCTGGGGCATCATTATACCATTAACTATGTTTCCAGTACAATAAACAGACATTACACTTCAAACTATTACTTCTGTCAGGTGTTCCTAGGACACATTATAATCTGCTAATGAAGGAAAACATATTTAGTCCAATAATTTGGCCATCTATGTAGTTAGCTATCTTGCAATCCTCTACTTTGTTGTTTTAGAAAGAGTGCAGTATTACTAGGAGTACTTAGGAATGGATGAATATGATAAATGACAATTTTACTTGTTGTCTGAAGTAAAATTTATAAAAAGATTATGTCCCTGCTTTTGTCCGAAATGTCACAAAAATTGTAAAAAAAAGGTTATAAATTTAAAATAAGAAGTTTGTATATACAGAGGAAATGCAAAGATAGAGTGAGGAGGCATATATGACAATCAACATCCCTAAGGGTGAGATATTTAAATTAAAAAGGCTTGCTTCAACAGAGTACCTAACCTAACACATGTTTTTACATTTACATTTGACTGCTAAATGAAAAAACTACGTTCATAAACTCACAAAGTACCTCCTCGAATCAAATTCATTAGACTTCAATGAAAGCTTAATTGGTCATGCCATCATTATTCATAATGATTCACAATTGTTTTCATGTAACTTTGTTCTGTTTTCTTTAAAATGGTCCCGTTAATGGCTTAAAGCTTGTGGCAATAGTTTTTCACATACAAGAGAACAATAAAGACATTTTAAAGCTTACCTTAAAATCTCTTTACTATCAGTAAAAATTTAATTGAATTCTTTATGTAAAAAACTTATTTCCTTTTGTCTCTCCTAAAAACAATTGAATTCTGGATTTGGGCCTATTCTAGTGACCTATTCACGTGCATTACCTGACCAAAGAATTGCTCATTATAACTACTAGGAATATAATTCAATTTTGTATTATTATCAATTTTCTGGTCTTATGCAAAGGGCAAACAATTAACTCAGCCAGATTACTGAATTTATAGCATTCATTTTACTAGCATCTAAATTATCTGAAATCAAACATTTTTTTGAACTATGTAAATTCAAAAAAGACTGCAAAGGGTTTACCAGGTTTGATATTTGGTTCAAATGTTTTTAATTATGAATCTTCAAAAATGTTGATGCTTTTGCAAGATATTTCTCAGCTTTATAAATGTAATTTAATATTAATTATGATGTAAAGATACCAAATCAAAATCCTTTTAACATGAGTATAACTGAGATCTGCTTCTAATCTCTATAACAAAACTTGGAAGCTAGATGCTGAAACGGAACTGGGTCCTGATTGAATACCTCCATTGTTACCGAAGAAATGGAATTTTCTTATCTTTCAGAATCTTGGGTATTTATATTGTAAATCTATTGAACAAGGAATCCCTTCCTAACGAATGGAAATGATCGTTTATAATTCTCAATTACAAAGCTGGTGATGGGGCAAATATTTCTAACTCTATTGTTTATACAGCCTAATTGCATCAATATATCATGATCAAGAATACCAATTGAACATATTTATAAACTGCAACATGAGTCACTTGCTCAATTAACATTTATTAGGGTCTTGGGTGTTATTTTTTATACTCGATGCAATGTGCTTTAAATAATGCCATCAAAAGTTTCTCAAAAACTCAATAGATTTCTGTTAAAATGAGCTCAAAACTCCACGTTTTCAGATACGCTCAAATGCCATTTTCTGAAAAATGGCTCCAATTTTTTCCTTCCAACTATTCACACAGGTAGTGATAATTGCACTGTTTAACATGATGAAAGTTTATGATGAAGTTAATTTGGGGGTATTGTTTCATTTTTTCAAAAATTACGCAAATGTTATTTTATATATATATATCTTACACTGTTATCTCTCACATACATTTCCTGGAATTTGTAAACACTATTGTATTTGTAAGTTGAAGTGCCTCAAATTACTCCAAATTTTTCAATGAAAATTGCTATTTATAATGAGGTTTTACTCTTCTTTAATATTTTTAAAGCAATATTTCGATTCTACTATTAGAAAACCAAAAAATTGAGATAATATCAAAAACATGTACTTTGGGTGGTGATAGATGGCAGCTGGCACAAGGATGGGGCAAGATCATAAAACCAGTCCACAAATGAAATTACTAAAACTTTACTACAAGAAAGTCTGTGCCTTTCTGCAGCACCACTAATTTGTATTGAAAATTATATAATGTAGGTGTTATATCAAAAAATGATCTAGATAACAAGAAAAACTAAAAACATCATTGAAGACTATAAAATATCAAAAGAAATGGCAGACCATATCAACTATACCAGCTCGTGTGTATGCGAGACTTCCTTGGCCAGTGTATGTATGTACACATGTATGTTTGTATGCATGTCTATTTGTGTAATACATAAGTTTATTTATCTAAATGTTAGTATATGTGTATTGTCATTTGTAGTATATAAATGCAAATGCCATATGCATGTCTACGTAATGACATAAATAATTTGTTTTATATATTGATTTTTTTATACATTTTTTTTTTTTTTTTTTTAATTGTAATTGTACTTTCATGCTTCTGCATTCTGCCACTGGGCAACATCTGCCCAATTGTAGAATAAAGCTTCTATACTTAGGTTTCTCTTACCTGGCAGTTGACGTAAATCAGCTGTTGACGGATTCATCCAATTGGGAGCTTAAACGTCACCACAGTGACATCACTGTGATGACTTTTAGCTGTCAATTGGATGACACCATAACAGCTGACTTACGTCAACTGCCAGGTTAGAAAGACCCAAGTATATCTATCTAAAAAGGATGAAACCAACCAGGCTACCAAACCAGGTGCTGAGTATAGAGGAAGAGGCCAACCAAAAAAGAGATAGGAAGACCAGGAACACCTTGGCAGTGACTAGGGGGCTACTGAAAGAATAGGAACAGATCATTGGTCTACACCTAAACAGTTCATGATAACGATCTAGATAACAGTTTTAAAAAAATTATGGAACCGCATTGTCTAATTTTCACCATGTCCTAGGAGGTTGTAAAGTATCCCAAAAACTGAACGACCTTTTTTAAGTTCATACTCCCTATGTCAGTCCAGATTGATTTAGGAAAATTTATTTTTGAGAGAATCTTGGGTACAATTTAGGCACTAGTGTTGTTCACAGACAAACAGATAGATATTGTTTTCAAAAAATAATCACATTCATGGAAGGGGTTAGAACTATAATCTTGAAAATGTAATTTATTATCACATGAAATCTTGATCCATCCTAATTTCATCAACCCTTGCATTGTCTCTTCAGTCGAGCAGCAAGTAAAAGTGATTTTTTGGCACTCACTGATGCCAAACCATATTGGGGAGAATGGTTCACAATTAACACATAGAAATGAATCACATTTACTATTTCACAAACATTGGCTAAATTGGGCTTGAGCCATTTAACTCCCTATTAGTCTTGTCATTCCCCCCACTGGAGAATGTTTGCAGGATATCAAATTATTTATGTAGTTAAAATGAAAGAAAACTTCTCTTTAAAACTTATTTTCTATGAAATACTATTTATATGATAATTCTCTGATTAAAATGTAGTTTATTGCAAATATTTAAAGCATGCTGAAAATAAATAATGCAGACTCTTTACAATTTAATATTTATGGCCTGTCTGTTAGATGATGTCAAGTCAATATGATCAAGTATTGTCCCTCAAGTTTGAGTACGCATAAACTATGACATTGTCTTAGAGAAATTTGACTTACTTGTCCGAGATAACGTTCAAGTAACAATTCCTTCCGATATTTCATAATCACAGGAGCAGGATACGCAGCTAAGATGCGCTTAATACTTGAGGGTGCGGCAGGTTGAATAGAATTTCTGTTCAGGAGCGCTTGAGTAGCATAAACACTACAATCATCATCAATTTGTATATGGTGCGACTGATATATGCACATTCCCACTGTGCCTATATTCTTCATGTAAGTGCAGCAAGAAGTTATTGATTTTTATAAAATTCTTCAACAATGTTGGTTCATAAAATCTTATTTTTCCATAATGCAAAAGAAATTCACAGACATTAATGCATGGTTAAATGTTAATATGAGAACGTATGTGTAAAGTTTAGCAATCAATTTCTACACAGTTTTTACAAACAATCAATGACTTTGACTTGCAAACAATTGTTTTCTTGCATTTTTCACATTTACAGGATGATTTGAGGTCCAAATGCCTTCGATAAATTTTAAATCTTGGCTTGCTTGTTTTCTTTCTTGGAATTTCTACTTCTTGTTTGTTCTGAATACTTGTTTGTGCTGAATATTGTGCTATTACAGAAACCATCTAATGGCAATCCTGTTAGTACTGATCTCAGACTAAACAGTATGATAAGCATTCACAAATAGGCACGTGATGCAAATTCTTATTTCTTGCAACTTCTGAAAGTATCAGTAATGTATTATGCCGCTTGAAGTTGAACCTGCCTACTCAAATTGTGTTACAGGAAATGGAGGTTATCACAAGGACTCCACAGGGGAAGTGCCAGTCTGCTCTGCTCGTCAATGCAGGTCTAAAGGAGTAAAGCTTTCTGACCCTACAAGCACACACAAGATGAATTAAAATTCTCTGAATTGACAGTCAGCCTGCAATGATGAGACAAGAAATGAATTTCCTACATAAAAGATTGGGGAAAGGTACTACAAATAACAAGAGTGCACAATGTTCTCAGACAAAACAATACATGAAATAATGAGGTCTGGGATCCAAATTCTCCCATCAATCACTCCCAGGTTGAAGGGCCAGGAGTCAAAGACAGAAGTCATCATAAAATATGGAAAAGAAAACGTCAAGAATCTAGAACAGAATGCATCATGCATGGCACAGAATGATTGCCCTAGCATTTTTATGAATCTTCCCTTCCTCGTAATTTGATTTTGTTAACGTTGTTTGCAAGAGTTTGGTTCTGTACATTTTGTATGTGTCCCACAGAAAGTTGCAGCAATTCAAAGGATACTGTACATGGTAAAACCTCCAGAAGTCCTCAGCCCATTCCAGGAGTTGCAGCACTGGGGGCAACGTGGCAGACCCCTTCAATGTCAGCTGCTCTTCTTTCGCCCAATCTATGGCATTCACAGCCTGCTCAAGGTTGCTCAGGCGGCCCTTCATCTCTAACACCATCTCTGCACACTCATGGCTGCAAAGGAACATTCTCTATTCCCTGATCAAAACATTTATCTTTAGCATGCAATACAGGCTGCAAAGGAGATTCATTCTATTCTCTATTCCCTTATAAAACATTTAGGAATCATTCTATTCTCTATTCCCTTGATCAAAACATTTATATGTAGCATAACTTTTTTGGCAGCAAAGGAACACTCATTCTATTCTCTATTCCCTTGATCAAAACATTTATATGGAGTAATTAGGCACTCAAAGGGTGATTTGTGAATTATAAACAAACAAATTTAGGTGTCCTAATAATCCAAATTCACAACATGATAAACATTTTTTTATATGCAATATTATTAAGTAGATTTAAAATGGCACTTTCTGTGTAAATTATATTGTTCAAGAACAAAATAGCATGTTTCTATTTATCTATACTAATCTGCTTGAAGTTAAAGTTACTATTTCAATATTATTTTGGATTTTCATAAATCATTTGGTTATTTTGTTAAATATAAAAGCTATGTTTTTTATTTAGTTCTTTTTAAGCCTGAAATCCATTTTAAAACCCTTAACAATCCTATATTTCATGTTGTGTATGTTAGGTTTCCAAACAACATCTTAGTTTATTTCACTGCATTATGATTGAAACCTACTGAAATCATTCATAAGGAGACTTGAATATTTGACCTGAAAACTTAAACATTACAAAGATACTTTTCAAAATAAATTTAAATTAAGCAAATGCCTAGTCCAATGTTTCAATTTTTCACCCATCTCAATTGGAATTTTGATTTCATCAAAATTCAAAGGTCTTATAATCATAAACTAATTTCCTTGTAACTACTTTTGAGCCTAGAGAATGATATACTATTTACATAAATACATATAACATAGAAAACCAAGAGACCCAGTTACCATAGTATTTAACAATTAATGAACACATATTTTCTTTGATAAAATTAAAATTTCAAAACTTTCTACCCAAATTTTTTTTAAAATTTTTGGAAGAATGGACAAGAGCACATAGCTGAGTATGATAGAACATTGACAAGGTTATGGAACAATTGGTAAAAGATGAAAGGAAATGTACATAATTTTGTGAAGAGATGATTTGCAACCGAACGAAGTTGTGCTAGAAACCCTCATTATGTCTCATTAACATTCTAAGATTTAAATTAATAAACAAGTGTTTTCTAAATATCATAGATTTAATGGCTTAAGTCAACAAAATAAGACACCTGGACAAAAATTATTTAATAATTTATATGACGTTATAAATATCACCAACAGCATATTATCCCTAAAATTTGTGTTCAGTTTGTGCTACATATTAAAATGTGACATTATGTATCAAGATGTAAATTAAAAGACAAAATAAGAAACAAAGTAATATGGAAAACACTGAAAACAAAGAACTTGGTCTCTGAAAAAAGAGAAATATAATGCAAAATGCCAAGAACATATAAAAGAATGCAACCAAGAAGACTTCCAGAGATGGAAATGGACTACATACCAAGAGAAAATAGAGACCCTGGCAGATTAACAAAAATGTGGAAGGACCAGGAACACCTTTACTAGGGTAGAGAAATACTGGAAAAAAGGAACAGGCCATGGGACCTAAACCATACTAATGAATGATGATGTGATGATCAAGGTGTAGAGGGAATCATGAAGAAGACCCTTCAGGCTGTTGTTGCAACAGATATGTATTTATCCTTCAATGCAATAAATAGAACTTAACTATGCTACACCCTCCTCTATTTTCAATGACAAAGTCAAGTGATCCGATATAATTAATTACATTAAAATTACATAAAACAATAACACCTAATGAATTCATAACACTGCCTTACATGGAAAAGACTATTACCTACTAAAACTCTGACTTACAGACAGATGCCCATTTTACTCTTTCAACACTCCAAATTAATTATAATAAAAATATTTCAGAACTTCAAAGATCAAAAAACGCCGAAGTTAAAAAAAGGCTGTTAGAAACTAAAAATACTTATAAATGCCTGGTGTGATTGAAATTTTAGAGAGATTATAACAGAAAGTGTTCTTACGCAAAATGAATTTGAAAAAAAAAAACCCCATTAAAATAGAAAGATAATCCTAATTAATGTACAGTCTATTATTCCAAGAATGAAATAAATATTAGTTGCAAATATTGAGATGACAAAATCACTTTCTGTGCATAATATAATTCTTCAGTTTAAAATAAAAAGGTCAGTGCTAATTTAGCATTTACTTTCCTATTCATATTTCTTTCAATATTTCAAATTTACACTCTACTATTTTAAATAACAGAATTTGGAGTAAAATGAAATTTACGTAAAAATTTTTTCATGTCAATATATAAATCAATTTAAGAAATTATACAGCCTTTTATTTTCTTTTTAAGAGCCTTTTTAGAACTCCCAAAACAGGAGATTTTAGAGCCTAGAATTCTAATTGCCATGCAATGCTCATACACACATGTAAATGAAAGAATACAGAGAAGAAAATCCCACAGTATTTTTTATTTATTTCGCATTTATAGTGGGAAGATAGCAAAATCATAACGTTTCACAACCAGATCCATCTATCTCATTGATACATTAGGTTTTCTCAGTACACAATATTAAGATATGGTCACTTATGCTATGGTCACAGGTTTCTATGGTTTCTAATCAATTCAATTATATTATGTGAATTTATGTCTGAGCAAAACAGTATAAAGACATGTTCTGTTGTACTGATGGAGTACTCACACAACTTTTTGAACACTTTCTAACTCTTCTTCTGCACCTGCATGAATTTTTGCCAAAAGAAAGATTTGAAATCTCTTAGTTGCATCAATTCAATTTCCTTGTCATCCTCAGGAACCCTAAAGAAAGCAAAAATACCATGTTTAAAATGTACGTTGCTTTTCAAAGCCTTTAACAGGTCAATGGACAATACAACCCATCTCATACATTGTACATGGCAAACAGTATATGAACTAAGAGTATTGCAGTTGGGAATATACACCCATGAAGTAGATTAAATATTTATGTTTTGGAGTTCACTGAAATTAACATATCACAAATGTATATGCGATTTACAAAAATATAGTAATTTTTAATTTTAAAAAATCTTGAACATGTTTCCATGAACTTTCGATTACTTCAGCACTTTATTGGTTGCCATTATTTTGTGAAAATTAAAACCAGATTCCCACTAACAGATTTACACGAATATGAAAATAATATATTTAATTTATCATGAGACCATTGTCATTAGCACAGATAAAACATTTTATACAATACACTCACGCGTTAACATATCGTAACTGTTCTGCTTGATTCGATAATGCTGTCACATACTCTTCCGCTTTTCGCAATTCTAGTTGCCATTTCATTGGGAAGGCATGGACATGTATGAAAAACGACCGTAAGTTTTTCAGTAATGAATCCATGTTGAATGTTACAAAATGTGAAAGGAGGTTATGTAGATGTAAACAAAATGTTTACAAGCTTGGTTGTCTTTCGTCACACGTTTGCATTGATCAATTTAATACTCTTTGGGTCTTTAGCGATAAGGGAGCACAACATTTGCGTAGCAGTCCATTAATAAAATCAAAATAATGCGGCATCCAACAAATTTGACGTAACGTTAAGACCCATTCGGCACCCGATTCATAAAATATTTTGAAATACGAAGTGTGAGCCAAATAAACTCGCGTTGTTCTTCGCGGGTAATATTACACTCGTTGCACCATCCGTCAAAGGCGATAAGTTAAAACCCGTTCGATTACTCTACCAAGATTCCGGCGTGACGCTTCCGTCGTCCTGTCACCCACGCGGCCACGAGGCCAGGGCGCCGGTGCTGCGCTCTGCGCAGGGAAAGCGCGAAGCGGCGGCGGGGCGGGTGCCCCAGCTGTGGGCTGTCAGAGGCTCCCGCGCATCTCCCGCGATCGGTCGCACATCCAGCGGCCGGCCCGGCGCGCGCGTCTGCGGCATGCGCTAAGTGGAGTGCGCAGGCGGTCGCTTCTCTCTCGTTCGCGTGTGGCTTCTGACTCGCCGCTCACGATGAACGGAAAGCTTCACGCCGACGAGGACCTGAGCATGGGGGCGGACCTGCTCAACCCCTTCGTGCACCGCTTGGAGCTGTCAACGACGTACGAGAAAATCAAGGTAGGTCACCGCGCGCGCGCGCGACCCAAATGCCGTGCGGAGGCTGCGAGCGCGTTTGCATAACGTTCCGCCCTCGCCATCGCCCACGCTGTCAGAACGACGCGGCCCCCTCGCCCTCCGCTCTCACGCGACAGACACACACACACGCTCCACTTGAGTGCATGAGATACACAGCTCCAACGTCATCCTCTAAATGCCCCAACCAAAGAAAACATTTGCTTTCAGCGCATTGTAATCCACTTGAAACTTTCGCCCCGTGGTGGACTCGCCGCCGAAGCTTCGAGGCTGCACGGGCGCCGCCAGCGCCCGCTCTCTCCGCCAGAGAGATTTTCCAGAGGCCCCTGCAGCCGCCGCCGCTCCCACGGAGCAAAACCCAGATTGACGATAGCGAACGGGACGACCTACGATTTGACGCCCCACATGCGGCCACAGTCCGCTTCCAAACGCATGTACGCGTTTAGAATGCTTCTCTGCCTCCTTAGCTACGACGTTCTGGTCGTTTGCTAACGCAACTGACACATGGTTTTTTCTCCTAACCCTGAATAACTATATCCCGTTTGTTAGCTGCTACCGAAAGATCAGTTTAGAATCGTTGTTAATACAAAGTCGTGTTCAGTCCTTACCAGCAATGTTCGCACCCCCTGGTGCGCGAGTTTGAAATTGCCGCGTGTTCGCTCGCGTCTTTCAAACAAGACGCTACTAAACTTTCTCGGTCGACTTTTTCCGTCCCTTCCACCAGACTCGAGGCACTGACGCTGTTGAGCTTCTATCATCAGCGAAAGGAAGAGGAAACAGCCGCAGCCCCGGCGGCGAATGCGTTCGCGCTCTTTGCCGCCTCGCAGCCCACCCTCCCTCGGATACGAACTGAACACGGAAACAACAGCAGTTCCTCCCTGCACAATTTGCATTTGTCGATGGAGTCAATTAATGTGTAACAAATAACTAAATCGCCCTTTATTGATTGATTGATTGATTTTTTCGTGTTTCCGGGCGCGTCAACTGCTTCGGTCATTAGTCCCGTTAGTGTAGTGCATGTTACAGTGTAAGAGATGAGGATAGGACAAGGAAGAGGAAGGACAGATTGCACGCGGTCTGTAGCCCGTTTGGTAGGGTACAGCTCCAGCATTCGCCTGGTGTTGATCGGAGAAACCACGGAAAACTACCGATCAGAACAGCTGGGCGCTAGAATTCTCCTCCAGACAGCGACTGGATTCGACCTAGCTGAAAAGCTAGTGTCGAAAATCCTGCCGCCGTCAGGACTCGAACATAGGACCTGCCGGTCAGAGGCGCTGCAGTGACATCAGTTGATGCACTGAGCTACTGCTACCGGTAAATCGCCCTTTAAACTTTAACCACTTTAAACCATTTATGAAATACGAACGAATGATTTTATGATTGGTGAATTCATGCGCGTCAACTGCTAATGTCATTAGTCCCGTGCGTGCAGTGCATGTTCTGTCGTGGGAGGTGGCGGGGATCTGGCCGCGCTGGGTGGCGACATTCAGCGACCAAATTGTGGGGTTTCCCCAACCAGGAGACAAGCTCTAAGCTCCCGACTGGTCTTCCAACATGTGTAGTGCGTGTAAGTGTGTACGTAGATCAAGGAAGAAAAAAGGAAAGATCGAGCGCGGTCCGTGACCCGTTTCTTAGGGCATTCGCCTGGTGTTGATCAAACCACTGAAAACTACCGAACAGAGCAGCCGGACGCTAGAATTCTCTTCCGTATGGCGACTGAATCCGGCCTGTCTGTCTAGCTAGTGTCGAAAATCCTCCAACGTCGGGACTCGAACCCTGGGATCTAGTGGGACAGAGGAACCGCAGCGATGTCAATTGATGCCCTGAGCCACCGAAGCCGATATTTGTTGGTCGTCAGTTAAGTCGCCTGCAGTTGTTTCCGGGCACGTCAATTGCCGTGGTCGTTAAGTCTGCGCGTCAACCGCTGTGCTTGCAGGAAGTACCGTATTTGCCGGCGTATTAGACACACCGGTATGTAAGACGCACTCCCATTTTCAAGAAGGATTTCATTCCTTAATGTTGAAGTTTATATTTTATTTTTATTTTTATGAAAGAAATGGGAATTTTGACCTGTGAAAAGCAATGATATTTTCTTAATATGCCGCCGGAGTCTTTATGATATTTTCCTAGTATGCATGAAAAGAGTTTTCATAAATCGTCTACACCATGACGTTGACACAACGAAATTTTCAACATTCTTTCTTCTTGCAGTACTTTTAGCTTCTTTAATAGTCTATTTTGTAGAAATACAAAATCCTGTTTTTTAGTGTACAAAAATTTAATTTTTGTAATGCTATATACTAAACATTCTAACAGTTACAAAAATTCCCATCCGTTGTATAAGACGCATCCTGTTTTTGATGAGTTTCTGAAGGTAAAAAAATGCGTCTTATAGACGGGTAAATACGGTACTTTCTGCGTCGCCCTACTGCGTCGATGTATTGCGTTTTTTTTTTGCCTCCGTGTATCTCCATCAGTAATGCACCTTCCCAACCGGGACAAACTCCAGCTCCTGACTGGCCTCCCTCGGTGTGGTAGTGTAGTTCATGTAAATCTGCGTGCTTGTATGCAGTATGTATGAATGTAAACAAGGAAGAGGGTTCAAGGTTGAGGACAGACAGACCGCATGCGGTTACTGGTGCGTTTGTGGCTCGGGCGTTCGCCTGGTATTGGTGGGAGAAACAATGGGGAACTAACTCCTGAACTACTTTGTTAAATAAACGTTCATTCAACGTTTTATTACGTTTAAACAAAAAAAATACTTTGGCGTAACAAATTCATGTAGGCCATGTGTTGTACCTTTCAAAAGTTTTTAAATTTGTCCGCAACCTTGCATTTGTTGGGGAGTCTACTAATAACAGCGAAAAGGTGTGTGAAACTTGCAGATATATTTTTCGTGCAGTGAAATGTTTGAAAACTGGGTGTAAAATGTTTCGTTTGAACTGCGTGCCGTGTCTTTTGAGCACGAGTCCCGTCTCAGCAGAAACTCTCTCAACAAACGCCTTTCTAAGTTCATAAAAGTTTGACCATGTATGAAGTTGACATATAAACTAAGTTAAACGTACTCAATATGTTTACAACTGTCAAGATTTGTTCCTACTGCTTAGTACAATAATGTACATTTGACGAATGACTTGCTACATTTTCAAAGTTCCGCATGAGATAATATGTATTCAAATCTATACATGAACTGTCCAAGGACGTTTAATAATTTGCGGAACATTATCGTTTCGAAACATGTTATTACAATAGATAGCACTGAAAAAATTACGAAACTTGAGTTTCTTGTTTCCTGTTTCCTTTTATTGTAGTCCGTTCTTAACACACGATAAGATGCCATTTTAAAATGATTTTAGGCACACAATTAGATACAAACCACGTTTAATTTGAAAGGAGCTGACGCCTTGACGAACGAATCCAGCAAATGTCATCGCGATAGCACCGGCCATCGAAAGAGAGCGCGAAAACATCCACTTTCTCGCATCAATATTTGGCTTAATGACAAAACTTGTTACATTTTTGTGCTAAATAAAGACCGATGTATTGAGTGTATATATACATATATATATATATATATATATATATATATATATATATATATATATATATATATATATATATATGAGTGTGTGTGTGTGTGTGTGTGGAGGGGGGTACTGTTACGACATTATCTGGAGTTGATCGGAGAAACCATGGAAACTTGCCGATCAGACCAGCCTAAATAGAGACCGATGTACCGACTTCATTCACTGCAATGTATTAAACTATATTACCTTAAGACATAAAATACTACAAAATTTACTCTGAATATTCAGTTTTAAGGTAGACTCGCAGCGAAAGACATTGGGATATCTCAAATTCTAACGAACATTTGTGATAAATGGCACCATACTCATATTTTGAGCAATTAGCTTATCGTAAACAACATTAATAATTTCCAGCTTCCTAAGAAACTGAAACCTAAAGACAAAATCATCGGCGGGTCTTCGAGCCCTAGTCCCCCTCGCTGTGTTGCTAGGATTAGTAGACAGAATGAAGACATGACCTCTCCGAGACACTTAATTGGTTTTTAGGAGGAAGCGCTTGCTCCAGACCAAACGTGAGCAGCTCATCGTAATCTGCTACTCGGCAGCAATGCGCACCGTTAATGAGCGTTGAGTGGAACGAAAGTTTTGTGTTCGAACGATAGAAACACAAATGCTCACTTTACAATTGATTGACGCATTGTGTGATGAAGTGTACACTTGGTGGTGAGAATGGCCCTCATTTAATTTTCTCATAGCTCGGATTCTCCCCAAAGTAGGGGCCAGCTGCTCCGATCGATAGTTCTGCGTGGTGTCTCCGATCAACATCAGGCGAATGCCGGAGCAGTTCCCTAACAAACAGCCCAAGGACCGCGCGCGATCTTTCCTTCCTCTTCCTTGCCATACCATCACCCCTTACTTACACCTCACTTACATGCACTACAATACCGTATATGTCGGGAGCTCAGAGCTCCTCCTGGCTGCAGCGGTGCCCCGCTGGTGGTGGAAACCTGGTTGGGGAAACCCCGTAAGCCAACGTGTAGGTCGGCGCCGTGTGTCTCCATTCGGCGAAGGAAAATCATCGCCACCTCCCGCAATAAAACACATGCACCACACTTACGGGACTGACGACCTTAGCCGTTAAAGCGCCAGGAATCTTCAATCAATCCCCAAGTTAGATAGATGTACGGTAAAGCTTTAAAGATCTGGGCGAATGGAGATTCGTACATTCACCTACCGCGAATCTCCTTTATTGTCTGCCACGAGTCGAATTGTTTAATAAACCCTTGATAACGGCAGCAACTGATTGCACTCATTGAAAAACGAGCATCGTTTCTTTGAAACCCAATTCAGTAGCTTGACGTCGGCTGAAGCCAGTGGAATCTAAAGGTAGAGAGTCCACTTCCGGCATATTCCGAGATGTGAACGAGCGCTGGGACGCCCCCAGCGCCTTCACGGCCCCTTTCCTCAATCGGTGGGATTCTGACAGCAGCGGACAAAGGCGAAGCAATGCACAGATTCCGTGTTATTGATCAATCGAACTGTGCAGAGCGATTTCATGAGCTTAGACGCCTTTGCGATGGTCTCTTGGCAATATCCAGGATTTATTATCCCTTAAAATGTCAGTAACTTTGTTTCCGGCGCTCGAGGAATGGAAGTTGGATCCGATTGATTATTTCGTGTTCTGGGGCGCGTCAACTACTAAGTTCATTTGTCCTATAAATGTGGTGCATGTCTTTCCTCGGAAGCCGGCGACGATCTTCCCCGCTGGTGCTGAGATCTGATGCCGATTTACATGTCGGCTAGCGGGGTTTTCCTTAGCCAGGTATCTCTCACCAGCGGGGTGCCGCCTCAGACGGGACAAGTTCAAAGTTCCCACCTAGTCTCTCTATCATGTGTGGTAATATAGCGCATGTATGTGAAGGTGTGTGTAAGTAAGACGAGTGGTCAGGACACGGAAGAGAAAGGAAAGATCGCGCGCGGTCCGTTTGTTAGAGTACTGCTCCGGCATTCACCTGGAGTTGATCGAAGAAACTACGGAAAACTATCGATCAGAACAGTCGGCCGGTGGAATTCTCATCCAGACGGCGACAAATTCGACCTAGTGTAGAAAATGCAGCTAGTGTAGAAAATCCTACTACCGTTTGTAGCCGGTTTCTAGTTGGAGGAGTCAACAAAGAGAGATGGAAAATGCACCTACGACCTTGCATTTATGAGTATTTTGTTCTATTTAAGCACAAGTGTAATTAGTATCGTGTTGAAAATATTGATCGAATAGTCACTACAGATCGGCAGATATTAAAACCAAAAAAATATTAGATCTTGATCCACTTTGGTTACTAAAATTCCAAATTTTGTAGCTGAGATCAGCTTCGTAATAAGGGTTAATAAAAAAACAAGTGTTCTAATGCTACGTAACCTAATACTTATATACTCTAATACTCAATACCCCATATAAAAGACTACAATGAGTTTCGTGATACAGTAAACCCTCATTAACACGAATTCCAAAGGGCCGAAATTATCGGAGTTCGTGTTATATGAATTATCCGAGTATTATAAATGTCTGTATTACCGTAATCTCTTGCCCGGACCGAAGTTTTGTTAGTGTTACGGCGAAATTCGTGTTAAGCGAGTTCGTGCTAACAAGGGTTTACTCTATTTTTAAAACACCAATAATGAATAACCTCCTTTGAACAATTAACAACATCAGCCTGTCCAATTTAACAAGATGAATAGTCAAATATAAATGAAAATTAATTGGAATTTGTATGGGTAAAACCTTGTGCGAAATGACTCTTGTGGAAACCATACAAAAACGTTTGTATTCACCATTATTTTGCACTTCCAGTGTAGCAGATCGTTTAGATATGAATGCATTTATCTACATTACATTTTCGCCAATCAATTGAGCTGCAACCCTGTTTTGGGGGGCACCTGCCGCCACTGAATAAAACCCAATTTACGATATTCCTTTACGTGGTGTTTATCTCCTGTTCAGACCTTAAGTTTAGATTAATGGCGAAAACGTTTTCGTGTGTGAAATATGGAAAACGTTTTTTAATAATCAAAGAAAAACTCACCTTCATTATGTACTATAGGCTTTCCTGAAATTTTCCCTCAAAGTTGTAGTCCATCAATACTCCGTGAAGATTTGGTCAACACTATCTGTAGGTTTACTGTGTAAATCGTCATGAAATTTAACGTAAATGGGATTCTGTAGGAAAAGTTTAGAATGAATGTACACACGGCACGAAAGTTATGATAAGAAACAAATTCAGTATACTTCGTTTATAATCCAAAATACATATTTAGCAGTAAGATACAGTCACAAAATTATCATATTACAAGAATGGAACGAGGCGCGACAAATATTAACTAATGAATGAATTAAGTGAAACACTGTTTCTAACAATTTTTCATTCAATTGCCTTTAACCGGTCCATTCAAAATATCTGACATATTTTCATTTGGGGACTAAGATCAAAGTTCATAATTTCTTTTACAGCACTCACAGGCACTCTTTCAAAATGCTTTCTTGTAGTTTTTTGCTCACTTGGCGGGCATTAAATTGCTTATTTTATGATCTATTTCTGCGCTTGAAGCTTCAGTTACTTTTAATACTTAATCGTGTCCGTTTGTTCTCCCAGAATATTCAGAGAACGAATACACAGAAACATTCACAGAGGGAATAATCGGAAGAAACATCGCATAAATGACACTGACGGGAGCTTTCAATAATTTCTTGCAGATGGACAGCTGGGATTTGCTGAAGTTTGATTTCAATGTTCGTAGCATTGTGACCGATGACACGAGTGAAACGGTCATTCAAATTCGTAATCGTCACCCGCTTTCCCTCCGCGAGATGCTGCGAGGCGGCAACGCGCAGTGCTGAGGCGACAATAGGAGGAAGCGGGCGCAGCGCACTTTCTCCGGCAGAGGGCGTTGAGCTTTGCGTTGGCGCCCAACGCGTGCGGCAACTCAGCGCTCACCGCCCATTGCATTACTCCTGCAGGTGCAGTGCGCAGCGATGGTATAATCTAGCAGTTTAAATGTTAAAAAGTCGCATTTTGAAAATAAGGCTAAGGAATTGTGTAGCATTATAAAACGTAAGATTTGCCATTTTGTGGCTTCTGTTGAGAAAATTATTATTAAGGGAGGACCCTTTGAGATAAAAAAATATTTTGATCCACTTTAGAATTTTCCGTTAAAAGCAGTAAATGAGGGAAACTAACTTAATAGTTCTCCGTTTAAGCGCGAGGAGCGTCAGAATCAACGCCTACGAGGCAGCCGTGGCCTTCCGTTTGACCTCCGCACGTCCGACCGACGAAGCTAGACCCCTTGAGACGGCCGAGTGCTCACGCTTTCAGGATCAGCTTTTGCAACGTTCTCCATTATTTTTTGCTTTGTTTTGTCGGTGAAATCTAAATTATAAATTAATAGACACCGCCATTCTCCAGTTATATATTTTCAAACATCGATGTGTTGATGTCGCATCCTTGAACACGAAGGAAATATAAAATGCAATCTAGCAATTACTTCGTAGATTCATGACCATTTAGCACTTTGTGTGAGATTTCGCATTTTGCGATCGATTTCGTATTTAATCGCAGATTGAAAACCTTCGAAAATGTACTGCACCGTCGTTAAACATACAATTACTAATATTTTGAGTGCTTGGTAACACGTCGACCATCGGTGTGCGTGGTATATCCGCCTCCGCTGACCCAAAGCGCGAAGTGCCTCAGTGCTGTGATCAGGTCTCGAAGGAGGGGCATGATATTTCCGAGGGCGGAGTTCCTTTTCAGCTGGAGCGCAAAATCCTACGCACAAACGCCCGTCGGGTTTTCCCTCTACGAGTGTTTCTTCCAGCGGAGCACCGCTGCTCTAAGCTCCTGTCTGGTGTAGTGCATGGAGAGTTAAACTCCGTCATTCCCCTCAGAAGGTTTAACCCTTTTGACTTTGCGTCCACGACTATCATCTGTAACTAGGTTCTTGGGAAAGAACGTCCCCCACTCTCTCAGCATTTCCCCTCTCTTTACAGTCCACCACGCCTGGACCCTACCTGTCGATGGCCCGCAGATAGCCAGGGCCCTGCAACTCTCCAACAAAACCAGAGACAAAGCTGGAGGGTGCTACTATAGGAGGCGCTAGTGTCGCCGGGTAGAGCTGCAGGTTAGGCTCTCCAACATCCGCTCATAAAAATTGGCTAATTTGTGAGAAATAGCAAAAGTGTATTCTAAATGTTCGTTTATTCATAATATACACGTATAAGAGGCTGCTGAAGAAGGCGCGGACATCGACGCGATCTGTTGTAACATGAGGCGCCTGCTTACGTCTCGCGAACCCACGCAGGTTACATGAGGTCACCAGTGGGCCACTATTTTTGAAAGAATGAGTACTTATTCAAATTCATTCAAGATATTTCAAAGAAGAAACACATAGATGAATATTAAGTGATTTTTAGAAAGAAAAGTAAGTGTATTGAAGAAAAACTACAAAACAAAATACATGGAACAAATCCTATTCAATACAATAACGCTGATACAAGTGGTAAGAGCCTTCTATAATAAATTGTGCTCCGCTCTATTGGAGAAGGTGAAAGTAAATCAATTTGAAGTCGGCCTGGGAAGACACAGAGCTTGAAACAAACACCAGCATGAGGCCCACCCGTGATCCTCATGGCCCTCTCCAGAGTATTACTGGGGTCCATCGGTTGGGCTCACGGCTCCACACTCAAAGCGCGTGAGGCGCGCCTGTGGCCCTCATGGCAGTCAGCGTGTTAAGATTCTGCATCAACATTCGCCTGGTATTGATCGGAAAAATCACGGAAAACTAGCGATCTGAGCACCGGCCGCTGGAATTCTTCTCCCGCCAGCGCCTGAATTCGACCTAGCCATCTAACAAGTGCTGAAAATCTGCCATCGACGTTCCCCAACCCCAGAACCATTGGATGAACAACGTTGTAGTGGCAACATGGGCTGCCCTGAGCCATCTCAGCATGTTCCGGTTTGCAAACGCGACTGATCTTCAACAAAGATAAGACTATGCGTGAGTGACCCAGTTCAGGTGGAATGAAAACGAACATGTTTGGAATCGCTCCTTCGGGGAGCAACCGCATCTGCTCTCGGTCACGCACGCGCTGCTTAGACCTCCCCTCGCGCGCGCGCTGCTCGCTTGTTTTATGGCGGAAATTGCCCACGACCAGCTCCAATGGCATTCCGAATGATGCAACAGCGTTCATGACAGACGTTGCACAATCATGCGTCGCGATAAGTATTTGCCCAAATCGGCGCATATCAGACTCGCACTCAGATCGAACGCGCTCCCTGTGACTTGGTTTAGAACTTTCGAAGCAAACACGATAATCGCGAACACATTAGGGATGGGCGATTGTTAAATAATAATCGATTTAATCGAATCGACTATTTTTTATTAGATTAATATGCATCGATTAATTGTTCCGAATTAATCGATTAATCTTATATAATCGATTAATTTTTACATGTTTTAAATAATGGTAAAATGCGTAAAATCGTTAATTTTTAATTTCTAAATTAATTAGTCGTTTAGTAGTTATTTAGGAGCACGGCACGATTAAATTATTTTTTTATTATTTATTTAAATAATATTCATTCCACATACATTCTCCTTAGAAGCGACTGTAACTCACTTTAAAATGAAAATGGTTCTAGAATTTCTAGATACAGTAACACTAATGATTGCAATTTAACGATGTACTTGGTTGAGGATGATTTAAGGATTACTGGAAGCTCTCTTTTTATATGTTTTGCAGTTGGAGAGATGAACAGACGAGGAATTCCGTTACTTTCAAAAGGAGAGAGTGCTTTCATATTTTGCTAGTCTTGAAAATTAGCATTTGAATTAAAATAATAGAGCTAAAATTGGGAAAAATTAAACGATGTGTTCATTAATCGGTGTAAAATAATCGACTTCTATTTTCGATTAATCGTATAAAATAATCGAATGTTGTACTAATCGCGATTGAATCGCCTATCCTAGAAGACACTCATAAATCCGTCGTTGAAAGATAGGTGTTGTGTGTTTCAATTTCTGAAATATGGTGTAACTGGTTCTGTTATCGAAGGATTGTCACTACTAATTCAACATTTTTAAAAGACAAATAAATCCGTTAATGCTTATAAAAATAATATACTAAGTGTTTAAAAGTGGACAAATCTTATTCCTAAATGTAGTAAATTACTTCCTCTAACGCGTTATATAGTCAGAATTTAAGTTTTGTGGGTCCTTGGCATCGAAAACCGATTCACGACAAAACGTCTGTCCTGTCCATCTACCTGTTTTCACCCTACTGTCTACGATTTGTAATGAGTTTTACGAGTGACAAGTGGGATGTGTTAATATTGACAGAAATTGAGGTATTACGAAACCGTTACTAAGTGCGACAAACTACATGCTGTTGTAGCACCAAAAGATTTGAGAATCTAATGCGGCAAGATCAACAAGTATTCACCAATTTCATCATTTCATTTATAACAATCATAACCTTTGTTCTTAAAATATTCTATAACATAAGCGTGAGACCACAAATTCATAAAGTGATTCCTCTCAGATTGAATACAATTTATAAGTGAGAATAATAATTGCTTTGTAAAGCGAGTTTACAAAGTTTTTTTTTCAAATATTAGGATGTAAGCGTATCACGAATAGAAATTTGCTACCATAATTTTGAAACAAGAGCTATTGGTTAACATTTTCGTCTACCCTCATTGAGTAATTATGTTATTCGTGGATAGCATGGCTGTTGATCATTTTTACAATAATGGATATTACGATTCACTTTCATTGTAGTACAGGTTTCCGACCAATCTCGGCGATGTTGGCAAACCAAGCACTGAGACGTAGTAATTTATTGGTTATTGTTTGAGCAAATGTTTTCCAGTGATTCTGAGAATTGCCCTGAGGACTCGCAGAGTGGGAACAGCACACCGCAATTACAGAGCAAAGTACTGAAATGTTGAAAATGTGTGAGCTCGAACATGTTTTTGGCATTTCCAGATGTATGAGAAAAGGTGCAAATAAATACCACTTTCAACACCTATTACTTTTCATCTATCATCGAAAAAGTACTTCGTGCAACTTGTTAAGGCTCGTTCCCCACTCGTGTCCAAATTTGCGCTACTTGATACTCATGTATTAATACCTGTTAGCACATCATCGTTTCGTAATCTACATAGGCAAGACGTCATCAGAGGTAGGACTTCACGTTGTTATATTCTTCTTGGCACATTTTGTAACGAATAATCTCAAATAATAATGACAAGGGAGGACAATTGATTAATTGATTAGTGATTCCGTGCACTTCACCTGTTGAGGTTATTGGTCTCGTAAGTGTAGTGCATGTTTTTCATCGGGAGGTGACGACGATCTTTCCCTGCTATATGGCGAGATCCGGCGGTGACCTACCATCGGCTAGTGGGGTTTCCCCCAAATCAGGACTCTCCCACCAGCGGGGCACCGCTCCAGCCTGGACAAGCTCCAAGCTCCCGACTGGTTTCCCGAGATGTGTGGTAGTGTTAGTGCCCTCGTCCTCCAGTGAGTGGCTGAATGCGAGCTAGGAAGCGTGGGGAGTGGAGCCGAAGGCCCCGCAGTGGCTCCAGCCGAAGCCCTGAGCCACCTTGGCGAGTCGCGTCGTTTGAAGCGCAGGGCCAAGGGCCCCGCGGGGGGTGGGGTGGGGTGGGGGCTGGACGGGAAGCCATTAATGGGCGCGAGGGAGAGATCGTCAATTACGAGCCAGGGGAGGGGAGGGGGAGGAGCGCGCTCGTGCGTCGCGCGCCTGCCGGGCGACGGTTTCTCTTTGGACGCAGCGCCGCTGGCGCTCCAGCGCCACCTCACTTTCTCACCGATTCCTCCTTGCGGTTTCCGGTAGCAATGCGCGATTTAATCGCGATTTGTTAAACAATCGATTATTTTCTACGATTAATCTGAAAATTGAAATCTATTAGTTTTACATGGATTAATGTCAAAATTGATTAATTTTTTGAATGATTATTTTAATTCAAATATTAATTTTCAAGACAGCAAAATATGAAAGTACATCTCTACTTTTCAACTTTAGCAATGAAATTCCTCGTCTCTTTACATTAATGTATGTACACATGGGTTTCTTTAACGTGGCGGCTGAGGGTAGTACCTCCAAGATGGAATTCGGCACGACTTTTTGAGACATTCTCAGTCCTCCGCTAGAGTCGCTTGATCTGCAGTTCTGCTTGATGCGGTTGAGATCATACGACACCTTGCGGCAGGACCAAGAAAGTCGCAAATCGTCCGAGTCCATCTTGGCGATACTACCTCAACTGCCACGTTAAAACCAAGTACAGTTTATGTTTCTATTCGATATTGTTCACTTAAAGATATATTATTGAGATTTAATTTATATCAAAACATTTTTGTAAAATATAACCTTATTTATTTTGTCGTTTATTATAAGAAAATAAAAGAATTAGGATTTTTTCGATTAAGTAGTTGCAATTTATTTGCGCAAAAACGTGTATATTACATTCTTCAGTGTTTAATTTAAAAACGTTAACGTTATTTTAGTTGAAGATCATGATTTTCTCTGATTTCATTAAAATAACAACTAAATTTGACTCGAACACAAAGTTTAATAAATGATATTTATCAAGAAAGAAAATTGAGAATGATTCGCATCATCGTGAAGTTTTTCTATAAATGCGATTCATTAACTTACAAATTAAAAATTAACGATTTTATGCATTTTCGGTATTATTTAAAACATGTGAAAAATTAATCGATTATATAATATTAATCAATTAATTCTGAACGATTAATCGATGCATATTAATCTAATAAAAATAGTTATCGATTATTCTTTAATAATCTCCCATTCCTAGTTGCCTGGCGTGTCCACTGGTATGGTCATTGCTGCTGTAAGTGAGGTGCATCTTGTATCTGCTGAGGAATTCCTGCAGGATCGTGAAAGTCGATATCAACCTAAAATTTGTCTTCGGGCTTTCCACTTCCGGGTATCTCCCCGGTGGGCCTGCCCTTGCCGCGCGTGGTTCCAAGCTGCCAACTGGTCTCCCGACATGCGTGGTGTTGCAGTGCATGGAATTGGAAGTCTGTGTGAGGGTGTATAAGTTGGGGGAGGATAAGGAAGGACAGCGCACCGTCGATGGCAGCTTAATTAGGAATCTGCTGACATTCGCCTGATATAGTTCGAAGAATCCACGAAATCTCAGATCAGCTGGTCGCCGGAATTTCGCTCAAAGAACGGCACAAGTCACAAGTCAAAAGGATCACTGTCGTTTCCAAAATATTACAAACATTCGATCTTGAGATTTTCGCTACTCATTTTTTTCGTTTATACAGCATCCAGAATGCGCGCTAATAACTGTCTTAAAGCATAGTCATATCTAATACATGTCCACTAATACATATTTCTGCTTTTTGGTCCTTTTGTAAAACTAATCTCTTATTGTTCAAATTGATTTGCTTTCGTGGTCTTTTTAAGCTTGAAGGGGAGCATTGTCACACCATCTGCGGTGAAGAAAACCCTGATAGATTTTACAATTTATTTATTTATTTGAATTCAAAACAGTAAAAATCTCTGTGACGTATTTTGGGGAGAAGAGTGTTCTGTGCACGTTTTCTGAAATTCTGGGATCTCTACTCTAACCCATCTACAAGTTGAATTCTGAATGCAGATGGAAATGAGCGTTTTTATCGAGAATTGATAAGAAATATAGCTTCCCTGTAATAAAATTATATGCAAAGGCAATTCCGAGGTAGATTTGTGTCATTACTCTTCATCGTGCCTTCGCGGAAGAATCGATTTTCTGCAGCGAAGCAGAGAACGATAGGAACGAGAATGGAGTCACGCGAGAAAGTAAAAATTACATTGGCAATTTTTCAAAATAAAAAGAATACATCAAAATGACGTTTACTTTATGTTATTCAGTACATCGCTCACTATCCTAATAGGTAGTTAAAAGAAATAATTTGGAGACATTTTTTACAAAATCTTGTTTTTAATATTGCTCATATTTTATTCAAATTCTCCCAAGACTACTTGGAAGACAAAGATCTGTTTTCAATAATGAAGTTCTACCAAGAAACCCAATAAAATTGAAACTTTTGTAATTCAAACTTTTGCCACTTTTAAATATTCAATTATAAGTGAAAATCGGGTCTATACTGTAAGAATGATGTGTTTTTCACTTTACTGTTACAATAATTTTAAAAAGAGAATTTTTCAGGGGCTTCATGTATAGTACCCCTTCAATTGAAATAATTCTTTCTAAAATCGCGTGACTTGAAGTCAGGACGGATAGACGAGGGAATTTTCATTTTGGAAACAATCCTTCGAACAGTTTTGACAGTAATGTTTACAGACGGTCGGACGGACACGGAGGAAAGACAAACGGATCGACAGGGAGGGACGGTTTGGTACAAAACGCTTCGTTGGAATTCTGATCTACTGGTAGTAAGAGAGAAGTTTATTTACCACGTACGTACGCGAAAAAACAACACATTTTACGATAGGAGGGAGCTAAAAAATGAGTTTTTCAGTAGGAAACTTGGCAGTTTCCGCTGAAGTCGAAAATAACTTTGTCCATACAATGTGTATTACTTTGTATAATACGTACGTGTACGAGATAGTAATATGTGGTACTACAAAACGGCATAGATTTCTCGTACTAATTAATTTATTTTTTCGTTCCCGGCAACACCAACGACGACTTTATCCTTGAGTAAAATGTAAACGTTTAATTTACTGTCCCAAATGTCTTTCATAGCTAATACTCGTATATCTTTCCTGCTTTATCCGCGCGTTTTCTTGAGCCCTCGCTTGGCTATTTGCGAAGGAGTAGGGAGTTTGGTTATTATAACAAAAGGCATTTCATTTCAAATTTGTACTTCATTTTTCATGCAAAATAGTTTCTATTACACGAGACGAACATTTCTGGTGATCAGATTTTGTGTACAACGCATGTTGCTATCATAGATTCTTAATTCAACGATGTTAGCAAAAGAGTGGGGTAGGTATTCCGGGGCTCAAGAAAACGTGCGCGTTGGTTGGTTGTAGTGATGCCGGGCGCGTCAACAGTTTAGGTCATTAGTCCCGTAAGTGTAATGCCAGCTTAGGCCATTAGTCCATGTTTTTCCTCGGGAGATGGCGGTGATCTTTCCCGCTGGATGGCGAGATCCAGAGCCGACATACCGTCGGCCAGCGGGTTTCCCTCATCAGAACTCTCCACCAGCGGGGCACCCCCAGCCGGAACAAGCTCTTAGCTCCCGACCGGTCTCCCGGAATATGTGGTAGTGTAGTGCATGTTACTGTAGGTGTGTGTGTGTATAGGAAGAAGAAGGGCAGATCGCGCGCGGTCCGTGGCACGTTTGTTGGGGTTCTGCTCCGTCATTCGCCTGGCGTTGATCGAAGAAACCACGAAAACTCCCGATCAGAGTTGCCGGCCTCTAGAATTCTCCTCCAGACAGCGACTGGATTCGACCTACCTGACAAGCTACTGCGGAAATTCTGGCACGGTGGAGAGTGTAACCTAGGACATCCCGGTCCGAGGCGCTGCAGTGACACCAGCTGATGCACTGAGCCAGCGCTCCCGTTAAAAGGTGCGCGTATAACCCCAAAGCCCATGAAAGCCAGAAGTACTCTTGGCCGTGGGCTGCGGCGTTGGGCTCCGCCGTCCGCCGCGCGGAGGAGCGGCCGGCGCGCAGATGAAGTAATGAGGCGGAGATGCCGACGCCCCATTCAAATGGGCATTATTTAATTTTCGAGTTCCTCGTGGATGCCCTGGCGAGCCGGCCCGGGTGCGAGCCATGGCGGCCGAATCCTCTTTTTGAAAACGAATAGGACGCCATCTCGTGGCTTTTGTCCCGAGCGCGTGCGTGAATGAGCAGCAGGGCTGCCACCACCTACAGCAATGGTGCGTGGGAGCGCGGGCGGTTCGTTAGTTAGTGCCTTATATTACGTGGCGAGGCTCGGTTTTCCGGCTGACCACGCAAATTTTCGCTACCTTTCACCATCTAGTGGAGAAGGTATTACTCGGGCGACGAAACGGGCGATTTTGAATTTTGCTCAAAGGCTTCTTTTAAGCTTGAGGAACTTTCACATGCAGTAAATCTACAACCTGGGACAGCCGACTTACTTCCCCTCCGAAGGAAGGCATGCGAACGATTTTTCGCTCTTAAAAATTCATTTCTGCTGCATTGAACCCGCAAACTTGGGTACAACAGTTCGATAAGCTAACCGTTCTACCACCGACGTTGGCAGCCAATCAGCGTGCGCTCCATTCTAGGTGATTATGTAGAAATAGAGCTGCGCACTATACTTGTTTTTTAACGTATCAGCTGAGGGTATTATCTTCAAGATGGAATATGGCACGACTTTTGCGTCTTTCTCGGTCCTGCCGCAAGATGTCGCATGTTCGTGACTGTATCAAGCAGTGCTGCAGTTCAAGTGACTCTAGCGCCATGACCGAGAAAGACGCGAAAAACCGTACCATATTCCATCTTGAAGATGATACCCTCAGCTGCCACGTAACGAAAGCCCAAGTAAAACGCTCAACTCTGTATAGCGACCGATTGTTCTGACGCTCATTCATACAGAACTAAACGAGGGACACGTCGGTAACACGCACCAATGATCCGCACGCAAACTTGAATAGCACGCACTGGGGCTGCGTTGCTGCCCAAAATTTGCTGGTTTCGCCACGTGGAGGATGTTTGCTTGAAATCAATTAGTTCTTTAACTAGGATGCAAGAAGTTCGGGCAGAAGTTGTCAACTATTCTTTGTTACAGAAGAAGTGTTATGAGATCAGACAATTTTATTTGTCGCGTAAAACAAATGCTGTTCAAATGGCTGTGTGTCTCTATTAGCAGAGAGAGCACTGTGAAATCAGTTGTCCGATTACCGCCGTGCAAGGATAAATAAAACCCGTTTCGAGCGGCTCTCATAACAAAGACAGACATTCTCCATGGGAGAAAAGCCCGATAATGTCACAGGGAATTGGCGAGAGGTCTTGGGAGTAATTCCCTTCCATACCCGACAGTCGCGAGATGGACTAGAGAGTTTTGCGGGGACGCGTTCCAACCAACGATCAGCAATCACGTGTCAATCTATGAATGTTATCATCTGCCGAATAGCGCCTTTAGAATGGGTATGCAAAGCTTCTGGAATGTTGTAAACTCGTGTATACCAAAATGCCTATGAGCGAAGTAGTAGTGAAACTATACGGTGACGGTGCAACCGTCCGGCTTCAAAAAGAGCCGTTCTTTGCCAATCGAGCATTATCTATCCATGATCCAAATCCACAGTTGGTCGCCCTCGACGGGAGCAGGTACCGACAATCTAGTAGAGATAGCGAGCAAAAACACTGCGACAAAGATTCTTTCAAATTGTCTGGAATATTCCCAATACTAGTGACTGTTCGGTAGAACCTGTTGCTCTGGTAGATCGCAGACACGGACCGGGTTGGACGGAAAGAGACAGGACAGGCGAACTCCTACTTCACTCTTTGACTGGTTATTCCGTATTTCCGGCCACGTCAGCCGCTATGCTCATTGGTCTGATAAATGAGTGCCACCGCCGGAGTCGAACCATCGGACCTCCCGGTCACACGCGTTGAGTGACATCAATCGGCGCCCCGAGTCACATACGCCGGAAATGTTTTTAATTACTGAGATGGCGTTGGCAAATGGCGCCGTGGATTCCAGGTTTCTGGTTCCAGTGACCGCGCCGCGTCGCGTCCGCCCAAACAAGGGCGGCGGTTGCGGCGCCCGGCGCCAACGCGTGGCCTTGGGAGCGGAGCCTGCTCCGGAATCAGGGCGCGTTCGGCTTCCGCCTTTCCACGACGCCTCCGCCGGCTGCCCTCCCTCGAGGTCAGGACTCAGTCCCGCGCCGGCACTGCTACACCGCTAGGTCAAGGCGGACGCTGTTTGCACGAGTTCTAGCGGCCGGCGGCTCGATCAGGAGTTTTCTGTGCTTTCTACGATCAACGCCAGGCGAATGCCGAGCAGTACCCTAACGAATGCGCCAAAGAGTGCGAGTGATTCTCCTTCCTCACCCGCACTTATGAGCTTGCACTCACAAGCACTCCTCTCACTTGAAGACCAGGCGGAGCTTAGAGCTTGTCCGGCTGGGGCGGTTCACGTAAGATACCTGGAGTGGAAATCTGCTAACCGACTTGTCTGTCGTCGTCGGATCCACGCTCCATCGGAAGGACTAACTCCGAGATATAACCGCACTGCACTTACAGGACTAATCACAGCGTGCGTTGAAGCTCCAGAAACACTCTGGCTCTACAAACAGACCTTCCAGCTTCCTGCAAAAGATCATCACTCTCTAACTGTTACGTCCTCACAAATTTACTTGTGAAATTCAGTGACGGACGTTCAGAAGGAAATATTATCTAATATATACAAAATAAATTAATTCTCAGCTTACTCCAAGTTAAGTGCTGTGAATATTTTTTCCAAGAGCTTTTTTTAAATGATTCACTTCCTAAATTGAATACTGTAAAGAAGAATACCATTCAGTTTGTTTCAAATATTTCCAATTTCCTTCTTACTGACAAAATTGCAATCACAAATTTTCAATTCAACAAAAGTGAAGGGTTTAGTGCAGTAGCAAGATACACCACACCAGCCACTGCAAGCCTCTCATTATTCGTAAATATTTCGATTTTCGTAAAAGAATTGCTAATCTTGCTAGCACACACGACTTGATATTTATAAAAAAGTTGATGCAGCACAAATATGGGGCAAACTTTGGTCAACATCTAGATATTAACATACCGAATAGATTTTGTAAAAGACGTTTCAAAGCGAAGTCTAACCTTGTTACTGGTTCAAGCCCTTCAATTATTTAGAAACCCTTACTCAAAGCATATCTATAAGCGTTTCAGTTCAAGTTAAAAATTACAGATTTCTTTTACTTTCTCGTATACGTATATAATAAACGGAGTAATATGTGTGTAAGGGGTAAGAATAGGACAAGGAAGAGCAAGGAAAGATCACCGTGGCCCGTTTGTTAAGGAACTACTCCAACATTCACCTGGTGTTGATCGGAGAAACTAAGGAAAACTCCCGATCAGAGCAGCCGTCCAAGGCGCACGATGAGCGGGACTCTGCGGGACGAGTCAAACCAAACCGACAGATCTTGTTCCTCTATCTCATGACAAGACAATCTAATTTGTTGAGTATTTCATTTGAGATTTTTCCCCTCTTAGGAAACGTGCAGGCAATGAATCAAGACATTCATCTGGGGATGTCTATTTGTCCTGTCAGTTGGTATTCCACAATTCATTTCACTATCAAATTGTGGTCTCCCTGAATGTGCCGCTGGCGCTGTGAATACAAATCTCACGTGATCGCAACAAAACTTTCTGCTCTCGGCGATAGGTTTCGCATCTCATAAACTCTCTCTTTGCGGAGTAACCAAGTCCCCCACGGAAAGAAAGTCGCGTCTGCAAAACGCGATCTGCGCGAAGCTGTTGCCGCTAATGAAAGAGCAAACGCGTCAGTACTCGACATACTTTCCTTCACCGCGCCGATATCCGATGACAGTTAGGAGGCAATATTGAAGTGCAGCGACTTGTTAACGCAGGTTCGGCAAACGCCGCAGCAAGTGGCTTCTCTTTCCATGCCGTGATGCAGCCGTTGTTAACATGTACTGACTCTCATCGATAAAGTCGCCGAATTCAATAGTGTCACGTGTCTGCTTTTGCGGTTCTGTGATTAGTAGCTCCGGTGGTGGAAGGGTTAGCGTATCGGACTGCTATATTCTAGTTCGCGGGTTCAAACTCGACCGATGCTGTAGGTTTTTAAGGGCGAGAAAATCCTTCGTACTCGCCTTTGCAGAGGAAGTGTTTTGTCTGTCCAGTTGTAGATTTACTGCATATAAAATATCCTGAAGCCTGAAAGAAGCCTTTGAGCAAAATTCAAATCGCCAGTTTCGCCGCCCGAGTGATCCCTCCGTTTTCCGCCAGATAGTGAAAGGAAGGAAGCGGAATTTGCGTGGTCAGGCGGAGCAGCAGGTCTGATGGCTGGGTGCTTCTGAGTGTGTCAGCTGCTATTGTTCTTAGTCCCACCGGGAGAGATGGCTCAGGGCATCAACTGATATCACTTCAGTTCCTCTGACCGGGAGGTTCTAGGTTCGACTATCGACGGTCGCAGAATTTTCGACAGTGTTATCAGCTAGGTCGAATTCAGTCGCTGTCTGGAGGAGAATTCTAGCGGCCGGCTGCTCTGATTGGTTGTTTTGCGTGGTTTCTCCGATCAACACCAGGCGAATGCCGGAGCAATACCCTAACAAACGGGCCCTGAAGTCCCCTGAAGTCCCCTACAACCGGAGTCGACTGTAGTTGCTTCTCACGGTGCAGGGCGATTGATCCGATGCTGTCATGCCACTCAAGGAGAGCAGAGCTTGCAGGGCCCCGACGCCGAGTTCCTGCCACAGCAGGGCCCTTTTCGGTCTTCTTTTCTAAAAAACTATTTGCGGATAAGTGTTCTTAGGAGGATTTTGCGTCATTTCCAATGAGACTTCCCACAAGTGTTCAGTTTTTCCTTGTGTGCTGATATGTCAAGAATGAATTACAATATTTTAATCAGGTGTTATGTAACCTACAAAAGTGATACCAAGAACACGTATGCAGATAATACTTCATCCACTGAAGAAGTTCACTGTTTATGACAATATAAATCAAATTAAATCAGGTCTCTGGCAGAAATAATTAACCCAATTATTTAGCAAATTTGGGGAGTTAACGGAACTGTAAAACGGCGGTAATGGACCGCTTCCTACCGGTCCGGCAAGTCTTGCGATGCCATAGCTGGAATAGGGTTACAAAAGGCTAGGTTACCAGGCCGTTTGCTAACAGCTCATTAATAATTTCACCTCACTCCAACAGATAGCAAAGGGCACTCCAAACGCTTTACAGGTTTTGCCTTGACTTCTTTCTAGATGTCATCTTTTGCCACCTATAGAATATTTTTCACATTTTGTTAATTTTTCGGTCCCTAAAAATAGAACTGAAATATGACTTACTTCAAGAATATTAAAGAAGAGTAAAACCTGGTCTTGTATACAAAGTTTCGTTGAAAAATTTGGAGTAGTTTTTGAGAAATTGCTTTTAGACCGATTCTGAAAATTCGCGAATTTGATCTCATTTTTACAGAAAACTTTTTCAAAAAACGTGATTTGAAATCATTTGAAGCATTTATACTCACAAATGCAGTAATGTATACAAATTGCCGATAGTGTAAATATTAACGACGCAAGAGTTCTCGAAAACTCAAAACCTTTTTGTGAACACTAGCTCAAAACTCCGCATTTTCAAAAACACTTTTTCCCAAAAATGGCTCCAAATGTTTGCTTCATACTTTTCGTACTGATAGTCCGTAATGCATTGTAAAAGATGTCATGAAAGCCGTTTTGCTGTATTCTTTTGTTGTTGTTTTTAATACACAAACAATATTTTTTGAAATATTTCTCACGCTTTTAATATGCACATTTCCAGCGATTTTTACACACTACTGTATTTGTGAGTGCAAGTGCTTGAAATTACTTCCAATAAAATTTTCGAAAGCTCAAAAGATTTCTGTGAAAAAGAGCTTCAAATTTCGCGTTTACAGTAACGTTTAAAGGATATTTTCTTAAAAAGGCTCCAAAGTTTTCAACGAATTGTTCCATGTAGGATGATCTTTTACTCTCCTTTAATATTCTTAAATTAATATTACTATTCTACCATTAGAAACAGAACAATTGAGTTTTTTCTTTTAAAAATAGACTTTGGGTGGCGATAGATGGCAGTTGGCAAGAGTACGTGGCAAGTCCGAAAAGCTAGCCCAGACCAAAGAAATTAGAAAACTAGTTCTAGCAAATCTGTTATTCTGTAGCACCACTAGTCTCATCAACTTTCATCGTTTACATTCTATTAAATTTTTGCTGGTTTGGCACTTCTCTACACTTTATTGCATTGCAATTGCAATTTTAATCATTGCAAAGTGTAGGGTTGTACTGGCTCTGTAATGGCCCGATCCTGTATTTTCGCTTGCACAGCTTTACACAGCTTTCTCATGCGTAAAAAGCTTTTCTTTGACTTTGTGACTATCAAGAATAGAGCAAAGCAAACTCTCAAGGAAGATTGAATATTTATTTCAAATGCTGATTTTAAAGTAGTGTTGTGATTCGATCCAAAATTATCTGTCTAAAACACTCGATAAATCTTTATTGAAAATTTGTTTAAAAAATCAATTGAATTGTTTTTTATTTGATATTGTGTAAGAATATTGGATGTTACGTTTATATTTCTTTAAACAAATAATATAAATCTTTTCGTTAACGATGCCCTCATTTAATATGAAAATGGAGGAAAGAGGGTGGGGGTTTAAAACGCAAGAATCCTCGCACGGATGCGCTAGTACTATAGTCGACTCTGGTTATAGTGAATTTCTGGAAACTAACACGCTTGGTTCACTATATCCGATGATGTCAAAATTAAATGGAATTTCTCCACAACTATTGATTTTATTAATAAACAGATACAGCAAAAGGCATTACCGTACGAACTAAAAATTTCAATATATTCTTTTGTACTTAAAAAATGAATTATTTTCAATTGTTTACTTCGTAAATTTTTCATTCCATTCTTCTCCCGAGTTCGTGCAGTGTCCTTACGAGATTCTGCATTCTCCTCTGTGTCTACGTATCGTAATGCAGTCTTGATACTCTTCAATGCCTCTTGCAACGTTGGAACACCGTTGAACTCTACAAAGGCTCTTTTAATCGCGTAATAACATAAGAGATCCAATTCATTTCCAGGACGTTGTATATCCTACGTTCACTAAAGCCGAGGGTCAGGTTCCCTACAACCGAATCTTCTAGTGCTTATTGGTAATGTAAGAGAAACAGGACCAGAGACTTAAGTCCGCTACACCCGAATTCACTAAAACCGGGGTCTTCTTCTTCTTTCTAGGGTTTTTTTCCAGCCGGCAGCCGGTTACCCTTTGCGTCCCGATGGGACGCATATTCGTCCATACACTAGACACCAACACACTTGCGGGCTCCTCTGATCTGGGGTCAGCAGAACGCGAGGCCCTCCGCGACAACACATACATACAAAGTCAAGGGACAAACAACCATGCCCAAGGCGGGACTCGAACCCGCGACCCTTCGGACCGAAGCGCTGAGTCGGTACTCGCTCTTAGCCACCTCGGCCATCCAGGTCGGCTAAAACCGGAGTCGTGTGGACATATTTTTTCCGATCTCTACCAAATGCGGCCCCGATTCCTCTTCCCACGGCAGAGCGAGGGGGCGGGAAGCGCCAAATGGCGCGAGGGAGCCGAAATTGATCTTGGGCTGGGCCCCGCGGGCGGGAAGCGCGGTCCAGATGCGGTCGCGTGAGGCCGAGGATGCCAAACCGCCCGCTCGCCCGGAAGCGACCTCGCCCAACCGGAGGCCAACGGGACCGCCCGCGTCTGCCGGCGCTTCCTCGCGTTTTGCGCACTAGGTCAGCCACGACGCGCGTGATTTGTGATGGCGCGGGGAACGCCCATTTAGGCGAAATTCACGTGTCAAATATAACTAACCACGGAGATACTGGTTCACATTAGGAGGCTCAAGAAAACCCGCTTGTGGACTCCGTGTCCGGAATGGAGGAATGTCTTGATTTACTAAAATTGTGTGAGATCGTTGCTGGGTGGTTCATCCAGATCTCATCATATTTCGTCCCGATCACACTCAACTCTGTAGACACACACACACACACACACACACACACACACACACACACACACACACACACACACACACACACACACACACACCGCACTGGTACACGGTGCAATTGTTCAGAAATGCAAAAATTGGTTTTCAAGAGATTGCTCTGCTTTTTGCTACGTTCAACCCTGTTCTCCTTCTTGGTGGACGATTCACACAGCATTTCTTCTTAGCCTCTAACTTTTAAGCTAGATAAAGTAGTATAAGTAGATAAGAGAAGCACATAAAAAATATACTGCGGAGAAATATTTTCTTAAAACGCTCTTTCAATAGGAAAATTTAGATTTTCCTAAATAACATGTCGCAAAGCTTTGGCTTCCCTTGATCCTCAAGAGAGCTTTATTAAATTCGACAAATTATATCAAGCAGATTCTAGTAGATCAAAAAGTAATTTGAAGGCACGAAGTATCGTGACGTTGAAATACAGGGAGGATAACTCCCAAAACAGGAGAGCTTAAATGACGATTATGGCTTCAGGGACCAAAGCAGAAGGCTGACGAAACACTTGATAAATCTAGGCTTTTACGAGAGTATACGCTGTGCTGCTGAGCATAGCCTACCTCCTGAGCAGGTGCGTCTAGGATGACTAGCTTCTTTGCGAAGAACTCGAAGCTAGAGATCTAAGAGCTGAAGAAGGCAAAAATAAGACTCTTATTAATGTTAGACGTACCCTTCAGTGAAAACATTCACATTATTTATAAGATTATTCAATTTCAGTACGCGGCCTCTCACGTGGGTACGGACACTACTTGTTTTAAAATTATTTTATTATTTTGAAGGAACACATGGTTCAGTTTTATAGTACAAACGTTTTCACATGTTTTTGATGCTTATGATTTATTTTAAAAATCTAAACTATTATTTCTTTACGACTATTACTTAGGGAGAGGAAACCCACTGAGCACCTCGCAAAGAATCATTCAAATCTGCAAATTGAATGTAAAGTATATGTTTGGGAATTCTATTTTTAATGCTGGTGGGGTTTATGGGTGCTTGGCCTAGAAAGCTGTGTAAGTGTTATTTGTGACTGTTATTGTAAAAATTGGGGTGTGCGATAGGTTTTATTTGAATTTTTTATGACGTTGTTTGCTTTAAGTGAAGCAGAGATCTTTGGTTATTGTTCGAGGAATTTGTTCTGTATGACCTGTATTTTATGGATATTGGTTTTTTTAATCCAGACTGGGCAAGCATAGAGCATTATGGGTCTCATTATGGCTGTATATATGAGTTTGGCATTTTCTAATGTTACTTTACGGTGGTTCTTTATTAATGGTTTTAATTGGATTAGTTTGACTTTTGTTTGTTGTTTTAATGTTTATATGTTCTTTCCAGTTGCGTTTAGTGTCGAAATGCAGTGCTAGGCATTTCACTGTTTTGTTTTGTGGAGTCCAAGAAATGGTGTTATTGTTCGGTATAAGAGGTGCTGGTGTTGAAAAATTGTCTTTAATGAAAATATTTTTTCTGTTGACTTAGATGGGTTTAATTTAATTTTTCATTTGTTTGACTAAGAATCTATTTGGTTTAGGTGTTGCTGTATTGTGTTTCTTAATGTGTCGAGTGGCATGCTAGAACAATACAATGTGGCGAATTGTGCTGTTTTGATTGTGTTGGATGTAGGGATATCAGCTGTGTAAAGATTAAATTATATAGGTGACAATGGGGAGCCCTGAGGAAGTCCAGCATATATTGGTTAGGGGTTTGGGAGATGATTATGGACACGACTAAAGAGAATTTAAGTTATTTTCGCACCAAGGGCGTTACGTGAAGCGCGACAAAATGCCCGGAGCTCATCTGGTTTTGAAAAATATGCATTTCGAAAGAACATATGCTCTTTGGGAATTGTTAGAGCATATACGACAAGAGCACGACTTCGCATACTGTATAAATATTACACTTTTATTCTTCACGGCAGGAAATCCGGGAAAGCTACATAACCCAGGTTATTTAGATCTATTTTATCGCAAGCATATAACAACAGCACAAAGAACGGACGTAGGCAAATTCTCTTTGTAAACCGAACAATAGTAGATTGGAAGAAGTTGCCTGCGGCAGTTTTGAGCCCTCTCTTTACTCCGTGCGAGGTTTCAAGAAAGATATAAAAGGTTATTGGAAAATATTCACTAGGGGAAAAACCTACAATGAAAGTGATGTGAAATAAAAGATGCGATAAATGTAGTGTGAAGATCTTTTGTGAATTTGTGATTGTGAATTTTTATCCACACATAAAAAGTTTGTTAGTTACAATTTATTTGAAGTGGTGCGCTGTGCAGTGAAGTGATGTGTAAGTGGAAGTGGAAGTGTTTTTCTGTCTCTCTCTCTCTCTCTCTCTCTCTCTATCTCTCTTATTGTTATTGCTTTTCTAAGAAGCATTTTCTACTAGGCTACTTTGATTTATGTTGATATTTATTGATTTGTTGATAAACGATAATAATTTAATATGTAATAATTATATATTAATTAGTATACTGTGGTTTAAAATTTTTATCCCTATTTGTTTAAATATGTGAGACATGCCCAGATATATCAAGGAAAATATTGAGTAAAATAATAGCTCTTTTCGAAATATTGGTACGTGGGAATGATAAATAGGCGAGTATGTTTTGGTAGCTATGCCGAAAATTGAAGTATTACATTCAAATATTGTGATGTAAATATTAGGACTTAGAAATGTTCGAGGGCGAAATAAGCAATAAATATGAGACCGGATATTCTTAGGACAAAATAAATATAGCTATGAATTGGGACGTGGACGTGTATAAAATATACATTTTTATTTTGAAAGCGTCACAAGAAAGATGGATAGCCAATGGTGACAGATTTCACTAAAGGCATAGGTGTGGAGTCAAGGTAGATGACTATCTGGAATCGAGGTACAGCAAATAGAAAAAGTACTTTAAAAAAGGGGGTAGCAGAATGAGATACGTATAACTGCTCTCGTGGATGTAAGAAATGTATAATGAAAATCGTATTTGAAGAATAAAAAAACCTAGTTTTCTGGCGGATTTAAATGAACTTACCCGGAGTACATAGCACAAATGAATAAAACGCGTTTTTTAGCTTCTTATATCAGTTTAATTCTTTTAACCACGTTGTGCCAATAAATATTAACTTTAATCATTCTTTCGATTTTCTTTAGTTGAGAAAGACGTTTCGAGAATTTTGCCAGGCGTTTAAATCCGATTTTGATCCTTTTAATCAACAAAAAAGGGAAAATAATAAAAAATTACTTTCTTCTTCGTTTTTTAAGGATATCTCGTGTTATAACACATGTCATAAAAAGAACCAAATACAAATTTTAGGCCTGTAAATTCTCTACATTTTCCCCAAAATTTAACTTTCTATCTTATAATTTGCACTCGACAGCTCAATGTAAATGAAACAGTAATTGAATAGTTTCTTATATATATATATATATATATATATATATATATATATATATATGTATATATAGTTATATATATATGTATATATATATTTAAAAGGGTTTCATTAGTTTATTAAATTAACCATTGTCTTATTAGTTTTCCTAGTTTTTCTATTTTGTTTCTATTTTATGATTATTAGAAAAATAATAAGAAAAAAAAATTGAAAAATACTTTTTGAATATTGAACGAAATAGATTTTACTAAAAATAAAGAGTTTAAAAAAAATTGGAAAAAAGTCAAATATTGTGATTTTAAAATCGTTACATATGCTTATGGATGAAGTGTGTATATGTGGGTTTATACGAGGATCGGGGCAGAAGTCAAGGCAACTATTTTTTCTAAATGTTACCGCATCGCACAATTCCATTTGTAGTGTGAAAGAGAGGCTGCAGTAGGGCGTGTTCCTATCAACAGATGGCGCTGAGAATTTCTCTATTAGCACAGAGAGGAACGTGAAAGTAGTTGTCAGACTACCGCCGTGCGAGATGAATCTAACCTATTCCGAACAGCGTTCATACTCCAAGACAGTCGTTCTCCATGTCAGAAACGCCCGAGGATGTCACAGGGAACTGGTGGAAGCTGTTGGGGAGAATGCCCTTCCATACCGCTCAGTGCGGAGATGAGCAGGAGACTTTCTGCGAGGACACATAGCAGCCAGCGATCAGCAACGCACGTGACGACCTCTGAGTGTGTAGTTGAAATGTTGTGAACTCGTATATGCTAAAATGCTTCGGAACATGAAACCAGTACAGTCATTTCAAATACTTCAATGAACATGAGAAACACAATTTTGGTGTGTCGTTAAATGTCCATGCACTTGATTATACCTTGACTTTTCAAGTGAATATTTCACATTTTGCACCCGCGCTCGTATTCCCACAAGAAACAAAATAGTTGCCATGACTTGTGCCCCAACACTCACATGATTGTGTATATATGTATGGTTTTGTAGTGTAAGTTCATTTATGTTCACGTATTTACATGAATGCATATATGTAAATGACATCTGCATGAGCTAGGTAGGGACAAAGATCATACATTGGATTTTATTTATTTGTAATTGTAAATAGTTTTGTTTCTGTATTTTACCATCGGACAACGTTAGTCCAATTGTAGAATAAAATTTCTATCTAGCTAGGTAGCCATCTAGGCAGCTACATTCCGGCATTAATAGGTGGTGTAAAACTTCAAGATAGATAAAATTACTTATAAAACGCATAAGTGAAGGGTTTAGTACAAGAAGTTGTTGAAAATGCCAAAGGAGATATTTGAGATTTAATAAACTTGCATGGAACTTTTTTATATTGCTGAAATTTTTTCCTTTTCCTATGATACATTGAGAATTTCATCAAAAGTAGCAAAGCAACTAATAGGAAACTCATAAAAAGTCGTCTTGGGGACAAAACTAAAACTTAAGTTAACACCTTCTTACACTATGCCCTTCAAATATTTACGAGTTTCGCCGTTACTTGTGGTTTTGCTTTTGCGCCCTTTTCACCGCCGCGGGAGCCGAAACGCCCCCTTCCCTCCCCTCTTCCCCTCCTCTCTCCTTATCCCCTCCTCTCTCTTCTCACCCCACCCTCCTTTCCCATTCCCTCCTCTCCTCCACCCTCCATCTCCCCTTCCCACCCCTCTCCTCCGTTCCGCTCCCCCACCCTACCTCTCCCCTCTCACTACACCCCATCTTCCCACCCTTCTCCATCCTCTTTCCCTCTCCGTCTCCCTGCCTCTCCCCACCCCTCTCCTCCCTCTCCCTTATCTCTTCTCCTCTCTATCTCCTCTCTCCTCTCCCCCTCGCTCCTCCCCTCGCTCCTCCCTCCCCACCTCTCCCTCCCTCCCTCTTCCCTTATCTCTTCTCCATCTCTATCTCCTCTCTCCGTCTCCCCTCGCTCCCTCCCTTCCCCACCCTCGCCCCTCCTCCCCATCCTCTCCCCTCCCTCCCCACCCCCCCCTCTCCTCTCTCCCCTCCTCCCCCTCCTCCCCACCCTCTCCCCTCCTCCCCACCCGCTCCCCTCCTCCCACCGCTCCCCTCCCTCCCCACCCGCTCCCCTCCTCCCCACCCTCTCCCCTCCTCCCCCTCTCCCTCCTCCCTCCTTCTCTTCTCCCTCTCCTCCCCACTTCTCTTCTCCCTCCCTCCTCCTCTCTTCTCCCCTCATCTCCCCCTCTCTCTCCTTCTCCCCTCTCCTCCCTCTCCATCTCCCTCTCTCTCCTCCTCTCCATCCCCTCCTCCCTCTCTCCTTCCTCTCCATCTCCCTTCTCACTCATTCCCTATCCCTCTCTCCCCTCCTCATCAATCCCATTCCTCTCTCCTCCCTCCGTCCCTCCCCTCCCCTCCCTCCGTTCAGCTGACTAATTTGGCCTGGGAAACAGCAGAGTGTTTTTCGTTTCTGACACAATAGGCTCGGCACGAAGCTATTAGAATATCTCGTCCATTTACAGTCCGTAGTGCGGTAAAAATGACGAGTCTTTTGCATGAACGTTGATACAATGTTACAAGTGGTATAAACATATTAAACACTAACGATACATGTTTTTAATTCTGTATTTTCTCTATTATGATATAAATCTTTGTTATTAGAAATCATATCGTGAACGTCAGCGCCTATTTTAAGCTATTTTGTTCCACCTTTTGCATTAAAAAATTGCTGCCTGTTATTGTAACCATCATGCAATAATAAATTATCTTGAAGTTGTAGGCTTAGTTAATGGCATAGTAGGCTTAGAATTTTATGTAAGGAAGGAGTGCCTATAAATGAAAAGTATATAAAATATACTAGGGAGATAGGTCGAGATCTTAGAGCTTGTCACGACTGGGGTGGTACCACGCTAGTGGATGATACCTACTTAAGGGAAATCCCATTGACCGAGGTGAGGTCGGCGCCGGATATCACCATCCAGCGGGAGAAAATCACCTCCACCTCTCCACGAAAACTCATGCACTACACTTGCCGTTCAGGCGCCCTGCATCACTAATCAATCAATCAATTAAAAATTGATTGCTGAAAAAAGAGGAAGCACATAGTACAATTCGCAGGTTCTGAAAAATGTGGAGTTTGTCGATTGTTGTGGGCACAGCGTTTCCCCGAACGGGCGAGTGAGCGGTTCCACAGATGAATGGGTGCTGAGGGAAGGATGCCGGTGTCCCATTGGCGCCTGGGAGCTCCATGTGAAAGGCCAGGCGAAAGGGGGATCGCGTCAAAACCTTCGGGGAGGGGGAGGGGGAGGGAGAGAACGACTCCGTCACGAAACTGCAGTAACCGGCTGAGTCACTTTTGCGCCAGCGGAACTGAACCTGGAGCTAGACAGGTTTGCGTGCGTGGACTTGGCTCTACCGACCCATTTCACTTGAGCGCGCCTTCGGCTCCCGCGGCGGCTCCTGCGATTATAATCGAAGGCACCAGGACGAGGTCGTGGATGTGATTAATGACGCATTTGTTTCGTTCGTTAGTTACAGTCAATCGTTTGTCTTATGTTCACGAATTGGAGAAGTCATATGAAATCTATTTGATTATCTATATTTGTCCTTGTTTCCAGGTACCGTATATATTTTTACTTATTACGAGAAATCTCACCACTATGTGCATATTACATTCCATTACTACTCGTGATATTGAGCGGCATATTAACCAGTTCGAAGTAACATTAAGAGATAAAAAGGCAGTTCAAGATTTTAATACTTAAAATAGTGATTTGTAACCTACTGATTTGATAACTGGCCATTAGCAAAAAAATAATTAAGAAATTTACTTTCAACCACACAATCATATTATGTATTTTCAATGCATTGCATGATTAAATCTTATTTTCCAGTTAATATTAAAAACAAGTTCTTTGAACTTTCTATTTCGGTATATTGAAATTTTGATTTATTCGTTATTTATTATTTTAACATTTTTATTCAATTTTTAGTGCACATTTTACTCCACATACTGATCAGTTTAGTCAATATGTTTTTATATGTATAGACATAGTTATTTCATGTAAATCCCAGCTCAGCTTCTAATCATAACCCCATCTTTTGCATGGAGTACTTACTATGCAGTTTAATAAGTTGACGTATTACGTGATAGATGCAAGAGTGATTTTCCGATGATGTTGAAGATTGTTTTACATTATTCTACACAAATAAAAATGGCTTCCTTCGAATTAGCAATTTTTTTATTTTCTGCTGACGCGTTATAGTATCAACCACGCAAGTATCTCATTTTGAGTCTCAAATTAATTTATAAATGGATATATCTGTTTTCATATCTAAAATAAAGCGCGCCAGGAAAGTCTCTTCGCAGTGGTACCTTGCTGGTGAGAACAATTGCAACATAAATGATCTTAGTAGCACGAGCTTGTAACAAGAGAAAACGCGTTTTCGGTACTTAATCACAATAGACAATCAACCATAAGTATGTTGGATGCTGAAAATGTCATTCCCTCCACTTCTTTCCCAGTGACCTGTTTACTACCAACGTAAATGCATCTTTTAATGGGAGGCCGTGATTCTGTTCACTGCGGAGATACTTTCCTGGCGCACTGTAGTTTTTGAGCTAGATGCACTGGAAATGGTTTCATGCTTTGATTAAAAGAGAAGTCCTCTTAAAACAAGGAATGAAAACGCTTCACTTTAAAACGAAGGTTGTTCCCGCCGCGTGTCTTGTCTGTCCTGGAGTTGCGGATCAGCGCTGACACGTTGACAGGAGACGCGACTGGAGGAGGAGCTGCGAAGAAAAACAACGAATTCAAAAACGTAAACATTTCTCATAAACGGCCCAATTAAATAAGAAAGTTTATTTTTATTTCTAAACGTAAATGAAAATATGTATAGCGTTTTTAATTAGAATAATAAATGGTCCAAAATCAATAAGTTTTCAACAAATGAAGTTTGCAAATAATATTGGCTAGATCCACTAAGGGGCGTCTTCTTTTTCTTGTGCTATAGCTGTGGTGTCGGGCAGCCATATGAATTGGTGTGGCAATCGCTCTTGCAGGGACTGCCGTAGAACTAGTAGATTTCAATATGCAGCTCTTCGTAAACTTTCGAAATCACAATTTAATCAGTTCGTTACGGTATGTTTTTCCCTATTCATTTATTTCTACCTTGCTTCACACACTGATCTCTAAGAAGGCTTTTCACCTCTGAGAGAGCTGGTCTAAAGTTGCGTCGAACCCCACACGAGGTCTGGGGTTCGACTCTTTTCCTACCGATTGTCGCTACAATTTTTATAATTTTATGTGTTAATAGAGTGCTGAAATTTATGAAATGTTTACAATACTGAATTATATTATGACGGTTTATCTCATCGATTTCAAAGCGAAACAATGAATTGCTGGAAAACTAAGGATATATTGTAGAATATGGATACATGTTTATCCCATAAATACCCCAAAACTCAGATAGTGGTAATGCCCACTCTGTCTTCGCAGTGGTATAGGGAAAATAGGCTCCAGTCTCCATTCAAAGCCATCCTCTTCTGTAGGAGCATTTGCTTGTTGATGCACAGCGGTCTGACGCACTTGCGGCTACGAGCAACCCCTGATTGGTTTACGAAACTGCCTTATCTCTCCCGCTGCACCAGGAGGAGGTCGTAGCAGCCCGTGCATTTCACAATGGAATTTCACATGCAATTTTTATTTATTATTTTGTTGTAGAAGAGAACTTCAAAGTAACCTAGTTCTACGCACGATGTGAACGAACAGCAACGAAACTACGTGTCTCCCAGAAACATTTCGCCCTGTGCGGAAACGATCTGCTTACATGGATTGTTATATGTATGTGACTGCGTATTCTTGTGTCTGTGGAGTTCGCACTTTCTGCCTGGAGCGCCCCCGAGGAAGGCACGTTTGGCTGTCTGTTGGGTTGATTGATTGATTGATTCTGGGCGCGTCAACTGCCAGGTTGATTGATCTCGTTAGTGTAGTGCAAGTTTCATCGCAGAATGTGATCTTTCCCCATTGCATGATGAGGTCCAGCGTCGTCTTACCTGTCGGCTTTCGTATTTTTCCCCAAAGAGGTATCTCTTACTATTAGGGCACCGCTCTGGCCGGGACAAGCTCTAAGCTCCCTACTGGACCATGATATGGGTGGAAGGTAGTGCATGCTAGTGTAAGTGTGTGTGTGTGTGTGTGTGTGTGTGTGTGTAAGGGGTGAGGATAGGGCAAGGAAGAGGAAGGAAAGATGCTGCTCCTGTCGGGAATGGAGCCGTAGGACCTCCCGGTGGGAGGCGCTGCAATCACCACTTAGTAATCCTAATTTATTTATTGGCTTTAACCTCAGTTATACGCCACGATACAATTATGCAAATAATGAACAATACGTAAAAACAATAAGAATGCAGTTACTAAAACTTGTAGCAGTGTGCCAGAGGAGGAGTGCGGGTGAATCTGTTGGGGAGGAACATAAAGTGTGCGGGAGAAGGAGTGCTGATGAATCTCTTGGGGAGGAGCGTGCAGTGTGCGGGAGAAGGAGTGCTGGTGAATCTGTTGGGAGGAGCATTAAGTGTGCGGGAGAAAGAGTGCGGTGAATCTGTTGGGAGGAGCGTGCAGTGTGCGGGAGAAGGAGTGCTGATGAATCTCTTGGGGAGGAGCGTGCAGTGTGCGGGAGAAAGAGTGCTGGTGAATCTGTTGGGAGGAGCATAAAGTGTGCGGAGAAGGAGTGCGGTGAATCTGGTAGGGAGAAGCGTGCAGTGTGCGCGCGAAGGAGTGCTGGTGAATCTGTTGGGGTGGAGCGTGCAGTTGCAGAGGAGTGCAGGTGAATCTGTTGGGAGGGCGTTCAGTGAGCGAGAAGGAGTGCTGGTGAATCTGTTGGGGAGGGCATAAAGTGTGCGGGAGGAGGAGTGCTGGTGGATCTGATGGGAGGGCGTGCAGTGTGCGAAGGAGAGTGCAGGTGAATCTGTTGGGAAGGAGCGTGCAGTGTGCGAGAGGTGCAGGTGAATCTGTTGGAGGAGCGTGCAGTGTGCGGGAAGATTGTAGGTGAATCTTCGGGAGCGTGCAGTGTGCAGAGAGAAGATGCGGTGAATCTGTTAGGGAAGCGGGCAGTGTGCGGGAGAAGGAGTGCAGGTGAATCTGTTGGGAGGAGCGTTCAGTGTGGGAGAAGGAGTGCAGGTGAATCTGGTAGGAGAAGCGTGCAGTGTGCCGCGAAGGAGTGCTGGTGAATCTGTTGGGTGGAGCATAAAGTGTGCGGGAGGAGGAGTGCGGGTGAATCTGTTGGGAGGAGCGTTCCGGTCGGGAGGAGGAGTGCTGGTGGATCTGTTGGGAGGGCGTAAAGTGTGCGGAGGAGGGTGCGGTGAATCTGTTGGGAGGAGCGTTCAGTGTGCGGAGAGGAGTGCGGTGAATCTGTTGGGAGGAGCGTGCAGTGTGCGGGAGAAGGAGTGCGGGTGAATCTGTTGGGGAGGAGCGTGCAGTGTGCGCGAGAAGGGGTGCTGGTGAATCTGGTAGGGCAGAAGCGTGCAGTGTGCGCGCGAAGGAGTGCTGAGTGAATCTGTTGGGGTGGAGCATAAAGTGTGCAGAGGAGGAGTGCGGTGAATCTGTTGGGGAGGAGCGTTCAGTGTGCGGGAGGAGGAGTGCTGGGGGATCTGTTGGGGAGGACGTAAAGTGTTCGGGAGGAGGAGTGCGTGAATCAGTTGGGAGGAGCGTGCAGTGTGCGGGAGAAGGAGTGCAGTGAATCTGTTGGAGAGCTGCAGTGTGCGTGAGAAGAAGTGCGGTGAATCTGTTGGGAGGAGTGCAGTGTGCGGAGAAGGAGTGCGGTGAATCTGTTGGGAGGAGCGTTCGGTGTGCGGGAGAAGGAGTGCGGGTGAATCTGGTAGGAGAAGCGTGCAGTGTGCGCGCAGAAGGAGTGCTGGTGAATCTGTTGGGGTGGAGCATAAAGTGTGCGAGAGGAGGTGCGGTGAATCTGTTGGGAGGAGCGTTCAGTGTGCGGGAGGAGGTGCTGGTGGATCTGTTGGGAGGAGCGTAAAGTGTTCGGAGGAGGAGTGCGGTGAATCAGTTGGGAGGACCGTGCAGTGTGCGGGAGAAGGAGTGCTGATGAATCTCTTGGGGAGGAGCGTGCAGTGTGCGGGAGAAGGAGTGCTGGTGAATCTGTGGGGCAGGAGCGTGCAGTGTGCGCGCGAAGGAGTGCTGGTGAATCTGTTGGGAGGAGCGTTCAGTGTGCGGGAGAAGGAGTGCGGTGAATCTGGTAGGAGAAGCGTGCAGTGTGCGCGCGAAGGAGTGCTGGTGAATCTGTTGGGGTGGAGCATAAAGTGTGCGGAGGAGGAGTGCGGTGAATCTGTTGGGAGGAGCGTTCAGTGTGCGGGAGAAGGAGTGCTGGTGGATCTGTTGGGAGGAGCGTTCAGTGTGCGGGAGAAGGAGTGCGGTGAATCTCTTGGGGAGGAGCGTGCAGTGTGCGGGAGAAGGAGTGCTGTGAATCTCTTGGGGAGGAGCGTGCAGTGTGCGGGAGAGGAGTGCGGTGAATCTGTTGGGTTGGGAGGAGCGTGCAGTGTGCGGGAGAAGGAGTGCTGATGAATCTCTTGGGGAGGAGCGTGCAGTGTGCGGGAGAAGGAGTGCGGTGAATCTGTTGGGGAGGAGCGTGCAGTGTGCGGGAGAAGGAGTGCTGGTGAATCTGTTGGGAAGGAGCGTGCAGTGTGCGGGAGAAGGAGTGCGGGTGAATCTGTTGGGAGGAGCGTTCAGTGTGCGGGAGGAGAGTGCTGGTGGATCTGTTGGGAGGGCATAAGGTGCGAGGAGGAGTGCTGGTGAATCTGTTGGGAGGAGCGTAAAGTGTTCGGGAGGAGAGTGCGGTGAATCAGTTGGGAGAGCGTGCAGTGTGCGGAGAAGGAGTGCTGATGAATCTCTTGGGGAGGAGCGTGCAGTGTGCGGGAGAAGGAGTGCGGTGAATCTGTTGGGGAGGAGCGTCAGTGCGCGAAAGAAGGAGTGCGGGTGAATCTGGTAGGGAGAAGCGTGCAGTGTGCGCGGAAGGAGTGCTGGTGAATCTGTTGGGGTGGAGCATAAAGTGTGCGAGAGAGGAGTGCGGGTGAATCTGTTTTGTAGGAACGTGCAGTGTGCGGGAGGAGGAGTGCTGGTGAATCTGTTGGGGAGGAGCGTAAAGTGTGCGGGAGAAGGAGTGCTGGTGAATCTGTTGGGGAGGAGCGTGCAGTGTGCGGGAAGGAGTGCTGGTGAATCTGTTGTGGAGGAGCGGGCAGTGTGCGGAGGAGGAGTGCTGGTGAATCTGTGGGGCAGGAGCGTGCAGTGTGCGCGGAAGGAGTGCTGGTGAATCTGTTGCAGGAGGGTGCAGTGTGCGGAGAAGAGTGCAGTGAATCTGTTGGGGCGCGCAGGTGAGAGAGAGTGCGGTGAATCTGTTGGTGTGCAGCGCGCGAGGGAGGGAGGGCGCGAGGAGGCAAAAAGCGCGCGGAACGCGGCGCCTTCGCTTTCTCGGCCTCGACCTCCGCGCGGCGCGCAGTGGGCCGCTAAGGCAGCTGGCGGCGCTGCGACAGCGCGCACTCTCTCGCATCGTTTCAAACTGCTCCGCAACATTAGATACTACATCAACTGACAAAGTGTTTCAACAAGCACGCTTTTTCTTCTCGACTCCCGAACTCCGATCCTCACAGTGAACTCGACGTCAGTCATACCACTGCGCTACAGAAGCGCCGTATGACTCCAACTCGGGCTGACACTTAAAAACGTAAATAATTCGCTTGATGTCCTCAGAAATCACAAATCCGTTTCAAACTTCCAAAGCCTCGAGTTCATTCAGATCGATAACAACAAATATGTGATACTTGGTTCCTTTTATGAGAGCTTTTTTTCAACTTAATGTTTTACATTTCCTTTCCCGTCCAAACTTCCTAAGCAAATAATATATACTAAAATCGTAAGGCACACCTATGTTCCAGAATATTTAACAGTAGTCCAAGTATGTTTAAGAGATAATAGTGTTATCAGTCGGCTTCTATTATTACTTCATAGATTCAACAAGACTCGAATTTTACAAGGACAGGAGCAAATGAAGAATGTTCTTCTTACGCGCTAACTAAATTCTTGTATTAGCGCAGTAGAAAATCCCGAACTCCCACTGAAATGGGCATAAATATTATTAAAAAGTAATTAGCGCCTCCTGTAATTTTCAACTTCTTGTCAACATTTACTCATTTAAATCTTGATTAAATGTCTGATTAAATGTTTTTAAACATCGATGTCTTAAAAATTCCAAACTTACTGTTTGCATAGGAGGTGTCATTTGAAAGTTCTATTACTTAATCTGACGATTAATATTTCCCATCAGAAACAAAAAATAAAAGAAATTAACAAAAATGTTTCACACATTTAATTTTAGTAAAAACCTCCTTTTTGGACGAAAACTCGATTAACTTCATTCATCACCATTTATTACCTTCGCTCTGAATAAATACTGAATTTACTGAGATGTGAAAATTAAGTTTCTTGTTGTCAAACTTTCAATTGAGAAATACAACATTCAACCGTAAAACACTGAGCACAAAACATCTACGTAGGAAACCGCGACTTCAATTGATGCTAAACATATCAATATTTTTATAAAAACATCAATGTCCCGTTTTTTAACGGAATTAAGGGGGCGTATAGTTGTAAACCTTGCCATGGAGTTGATATGAAACAAAGCCTTCAAATAAACAAAATTCGGCCCCACGTTGTGTGGCACTACTCGCGGAGCGACCAGCATTCCGTGCTCCAGCGCCGAGCGGCTCTCGGGCACAACAAAGAAGCGAACGGTTGACGTGCTCCTCGGCTCCCCAAACCGATCAGATTTTTCATCCAGTTTCCCTGATATTGTCGAAACGGTGAGATGGTCTAAATACATTATCCCCGCACCTGTCCTTGAGCCCTCATTTCTCCAGATGCGAGAAAGATGGGGGATGGTTATTTCGTGCAGAGGACTTTTATACCAAATCTGTACCTCGTTTTCGACGAAAAGTAGACTCTATTATTACGGATTTCTAGGACAGATTTACCAGATTTTATCAACAACGCTCATTCTGAATTCAATTAATATAAGAGTAATGGTAGAAAATCAGGAAGTCTCAAGAAAATGTGCGCGTATAATTGCTTCACTCTGGGCACGTGACATTCAAGTCTTTAACAAATATTTTCTCCAATAATTTCTAAAAACTTATCGTCTCATATATTCTTTCTGTAGTATACATACCTTTTGTGGTTCTCGCACGCAACCAATATTTATAAATGAGATCTAAAGAAAGGGAAGTTTACGGAGACGTGACTAACTACACTTTGACCTTAAAAATATGAAGAATTTGTTTAAAAAGCATCTAAATATTCATGTCAAATGCAACCTCAACGCGCCGTCGCATTTCGAATCTACATTTATTTATTTTATTTATTTATTTTACGAAAAAACAGTTAAAAACTGCGTATGACTTGCTATGGGGAAAAGTGAATTGTGTGCACATTTTCAAAATTCTGTGCCCTAAACTAAGTCATAACTACTTAAATTTTGAAAAAAAATCTACATCGTTAAGTAACTCCTAAACGAAGGATTTTAGGGCCTGAAAACTAAAGTTGTGAGGCCCGTGGCCTCAAAGAAACGTTTTTCACACCGTAATCTATAGGATGAGACCTTCTTGAACATTCTATTACATTTTTGCAGGTCCATCGATTCTCGTTATTACCTCACCTGCTCAGAGCCTGTGTAATCTGCAACTATACGTGAAATTCAATTAATTACTTGCTATTATACGCAATTTAACTACGCGGTGTTCCTCTCTGCTCGGAAATAACGTTATAAAAGAATATTTTGTATTGTTCAATTACAAGGAGAGATATAGAACAAGTGACGGAGGATAGGAAGGTCTTCAAGAAAACGATATATTACAGGCTTAATGTGGAGATGGGAAAATAACAGCGAGAGTTCTCGCACGGGCACGCTAGTATTTCTTTTTATTTAAAAGAATAAATGGTTCATTTAATGAGGTACCGTGCTTCTACAGAAACGTTGTATTGCAACTTGCTATATGGATTTATGGATACAAATAATTTAAGAACTTAAAAATTTTGCCTGAAAGTTTCAAAATTGAGTACAAAGCTAGTTGATTCTGTGAATACCCTGGACTTCCCTTCTCTCCAACGCGTGTGGCAGCAGCCGTATGGTGTCCAAGAGTAGGTTAGCTAGAATTGCACAAACTTAGTCACGTCCCAATCAGCAAGAGCTTCAAGTCAAACGAGTTCGTCACAATTATTAACGTAATTCAGAGATTAACAATGATTTTAACTACTTCAGTATGATAAATTACAGCTGGTTCTTGGTATCACAATAATTTTAACATCCTGTTCACGCGAAACAGTACAAACGCAGTGAATGGCAGCACTGGTAATTAGAGATGCGTTATCGATGCCGATATTTTAAACATTGATGTATTGAAATCGAGTTTTTTAGCTTCGACGTCTTGTGCTCGATGTTTGTAACTTTTCTGCGTTTTGTTCGTGGATGAAAAAATTCCCATAATCACAATATTGTAAAAGCTAAAATATGAAATGAGAACAGATGGTAGCATTGTCTGCGAAGCAAACGACCGCGGTTTTTACCCCCTTCATCGAGCACTGTCCCTCGCTCGCGGTGATCCTCATGCCCTGGTATTTCATTCGCCTTTCCCTTCTATTCCACTCTTTGAAAGGCGTTTCATAACAGTGCTTCCAGTTACATTTAAATTATAAATTAATATACACCGGCGCTGTCAAATTAAATTTTGGCGCGCACAAATTTAATGTTAGCGGTTACTAAACCAGCTTTAAAACATCGATGTTTAAAAATTTTGATGGTTATTGATGGTATTATTATTATTATTATTATTATTATTATTTTGACATTTACTGTTCCGCATTTTTATTATATTATATTTCTAAATACACTTTTATTACATATATTGTCCTTAATATCTTTCATTACACATACAAAGTCAATACGTTTTCGAGATTCTTTTTTCATCTTTAAAATTTCATTATTACAATTATTGCTTCAATTTGTTTAGTGGGATCATTAGCACGTTTTAATGAAATTTCATTATTCCTTTAATATTGTTACATCGACCAAAGTATGTCACATTATTTTTTAGTTGTTTTGACGATGTATTATTAACATCCATGTTTTAATTGAGATCATCGACGTTTGACAACGTCCATCTTTAAATCAAAATAGTGAGTGGTCATTATTAATATGGATGTCTGAAATTCCGTGGTGGTAGCAGAAATCTTGTGGTAACCCATAACGAGAGATAGGGATAATCATCCACAACAATAACAGTTATAATATTTATTACAAGTGGCTCAAAGTTAACAAAGTGCCCAAAGTTTGTTGTGGATGATTGTCCTTATCTCTCGTTAAGGATGTTTTAATTTAGTTGTGAATGTCGCATTGCCGGTGGGAACGATTGAATGATTCTTAGTGATTCCGGGCAGCTACTATGGTCATTAGTCCCGTAAGTGTAGTGGACGTTTATTTCTCGGGAGATGGCAGTGTTCTTCCGCCGCTGGATGGTGAGATCCGGCGCCGACCTACCGCTGGCTAGTGGGGTTTCCCCCTAACCAGGACTCTCTCAACAGCGGGGCACCGCCTCAGCCGGGAGGAACTCTTAGCTCCCGACCGGTCTCCCGGAATAAGTGGTAGTGTAGTGCATGTTAGTGTAAGTGTGTATGTAAGGGGGAGGGGATAGGACAAGGAAGAGGAAGGACAGATCGCGCGCGGTCCGTGGCCCGTTTGGTAGGGTGCTGCTCCCGCATTCACCTGGTGTTGATCGGAGAAACCACGCAAACTACCGATCAGAGCAGCCGGCCTCTAGAATTCTCCTCCAGACAGCGACTGAATTCGTCCTAGCTGAAAAGCTAGTGTCGAAAATCCTGGAACCTAGGACCTCCCGGTCAGAGGCGCTGCAGTGCCATCCGTTGATGCCCTGAGCCACCGGGGCGAAGTGAGGGAGTGCGTGGGGCCCACTGTGCAGCGCGGCCCCGACCGTGAGCGCGCGGCGCAACGCCGACCCACATCCGCGCGGTCAACCACCTACTCGCTGCGCGGCGTCGCCGCCCCCCCCCCCCCCGCTGTGCTCTCACCGGCTGGAAAGAGAAACCGCGCCTCGCCGCGCCGCGCTGCGCGAAATTCGCCAGCGCCCGCCCGCGCCGAGGCTGCAACCAACAATTTTTTTTAATATACAGTTGACAAGGTTATAGTGAACTCGGATAAAGTGAATCCTCGGTTATAGTGAACTGCAGCAAATTAGCATAAGCAGATTCGGTCAGAGGAACATGAAACTAGGCTGTAGTGAACGGACGAAACACAATGGATCTCGGATATTATTAGGCGAGTTAAAGGCCCTTCGGAGAGTGGGGCAGTGTTCCAACAGGGAGAGGCATTGAAAGGAGTCAAAACGGCATTACGATATTTTGAAACAGAGGACAATGCACAATCAAGTGTGAAGAGAGCACGAACTCTAGCTGGAGAAGAATCGAGAGAAATTAGAAATCAAAAATGTTCGAAGCCAACAATTTAAAATAGTTGACTTTTTAAGGACAAATGAAAATACTGAAATTTTCAGTTCCTGCTGTTAATGAATTTTCCTGCATCTCTGTGTTAATAAAATCAGTACTTGTGGAGACGTTCTAATTAATTTTGACTGCATCTGATATAGTGAAATTAGGATATAGTGAACCCGTGTGAGTCCTCAGAACCTTACTATAGCCGCAGTCAACTGTATTATAAATAAATGTCATGTGCAAATGTATTGTATTTTTTATTAAATGTATAAAACATTCAATAATAGATATTTTTGTATTTAATTTATGTGGGGGTATATCATTAGTTTTGCCTCGGGTGACACTAACTGAGGCTATTGGAAAGATGGTAGATTTTAGTACATGCTAAAAATAGTATATTTTACGAAACGCTGAAAAAATTAGTAATTTATGTCTGACGATTAGTGCAGTATATTTCTGATAGTTTTTAATCTGCGCTAAAATTGGAAATCGATTGTAAAATGCAAAATACATTCACGGTACGAAATGCTATATAACTGTAAATTACATTTTATGGTTTCCTTGGTGGTTGCTCTCTAACCAGGGATGCGACATCGACGATGCGATCGATGTTTGAAAACATTTAATTTGAAAGTGACCTTGTTAACTGATTTATAATTAAGATTTAATTGACAAAACAAAGTAAAAAATAACAAGAACAATTTTTGCCTGAGCGATCAGAGCCATCTCAAGATGTCTCAGCCGCCTGAGTTGGCCGCGCGGAGAAAGTCGCGAAAGAAGAGGAAAGCCCTAGGCCTACGGCGTTCGCGTACTTCTTACGCTTTTTGCACTGTTATATTTGTTGAAGTTCACAATTGGAGAAATGTTAATGATGGCAGAGCTGTGCATGCAGAGCTGCGCATGCCAGAGCTGCGCATGCCAGAGCTGCGCATGCCAGAGCTGCGCATGCCAGAGCTGCGCATGCCAGAGCTGCGCATGCCAGAGCTGCGCATGCCAGAGCTGCGCATGCCAGAGCTGCGCATGCCAGAGCTGTGCATACTGAGCTGTGCATACTGAGCTGTGCATGCTGAGCTGTGATGCCAGAGCTGTGCATGCCAGAGCTGTGCATGCCAGAGCTGTGCATGCCAGCTGTGCATGCCAGGCTGTGCATGCCAGGCTGTGCATGCCAGAGCTGTGCATGCCAGAGCTGTGCATGCCAGAGCTGTGCATGCCAGAGCTGTGCATGCCAGAGCTGTGCATGCCAGAGCTGCGCATGCCAGAGCTGTGCATGCCAGAGCTGTGCATGCCAGAGCTGTGCATGCCAGAGCTGTGCATGCCAGAGCTGTGCATGCCAGAGCTGTGCATGCCAGAGCTGTGCATGCCAGGCTGTGCATGCCAGAGCTGTGCATGCCGAGCTGTGCATGCCAGAGCTGTGCATGCCAGAGCTGTGCATGCCAGAGCTGCGCATGCCAGAGCTGCGCATGCCAGAGCTGCGCATGCCAGAGCTGTGCATGCCAGAGCTGTGCATGCCAGAGCTGTGCATGCCAGAGCTGTGCATGCCAGAGCTGTGCATGCAGCTGTGCCAGAGCTGTGCATGCCAGAGCTGTGCATGCCAGAGCTGTGCTGCCAGGCTGCCAGCCAGGCTGCGCATGCCAGAGCTGCGAATGCCAGAGCTGTGCATGCCAGAGCTTGGGGGAGGCTGTGTTCCTCGCTCGGGGAATCTGGCGCCGACTTCCACGTCGGATTTCGCGAGTTTCCCTTTTCCGCGTATCTCCGCAAGAGCGGCACCAGCTCGAGGACAAGCTCGACGTTCCCGACTCAGCTCTTTTGTAGTAGAGGGCATGGAAATGAAAATGTCTCTGTGAGGAGTCAAGAGATGATTAGGTTGGAAAAGGAAAGATCGCGCGCGGTGCGTCACTCGTTTGTTAGGGTACTAACCCGGCATTCGTCTGGTATTCATGAGAGAAACCACGAGAAACTACATATCAGATCCTCCACCGCTAAAAAATCTCCTCCAGACAGTGTTCGAATTCAACAAATCTAATAGCAAGTGGTTAAAAATCCGCCATCGTCGGAATTCGAACCCTAGGGCCTTCCTGCCGATCGCAGAGAAGTTGCAACGGCTGTTGCCGAGGGCCATCACATCCGCTACCTTCGAAATTTATTACGATTGGTCCCGGGAAGTTGACACGTTTAATCTCTTAAAGTAGGCAGGCTAAAAGGCACTTGGTTTTACGAAAATAGGCAAGCAAACCGGCATTTATTCTTGTTAAAATAAGAGTGAATGCACATAAAAACAATTGAGGTTTGCCATTTAAAAAGAATTATTATAGAAAATTAATAATTAAAATAATTCAATTTTTTATTCTAATTAAAATTTGTATGAGCACATATTCGGAAGAATACAATTTTGCGTTGAGAATCTTGATTGCACATGACCTATTTTTCACATTCCGTCTATCAAAATTTTTTCTCTTCCGTCAATCTTCACTACTGTAAAATACTAAAAGTAGGCACCAGAAGCTAAGATAATGGCAAAATAAAAATCTACTAAAAGGACTCCAGGAGTACAACTAAGTGATTCCTATTGTTAAAAGAAATAAAATCGCAACAATAATAAAAGGGCATTTTGCCAAACTTCGGAGCCCTAGTCGAGAACTGCGCCTTCGCCAGGGCTGCTGGCTCAATGTGCTGAGGAGAGGGCGGGCTTGTAAGAACAGCTGTTTGTTCCCCAACATCCTTTTGCCACACGCCACACCGTTCATAAGTTGATTCTTCAAGATTAGTTCAACAGATTCGTCATATCTGGAGCTTTATTGAATCTAATTAATTTAAGATATTATGCACACCATAACCGAGTAGTTGATATCCACTGACTTGCGTAATAAGAGTAAGCAGGGTGGCCACTTACTGAAAAACGTGGAAAACCGGGAAAAAATCTGGGAAATGCATTGCATTTGAAAAGTCACGGAAATTGTCGAAGATCTTTAGAATTCAGAAAAAATGTTCAGAGAGTTATAGAACTGTGTATTATTCCAGGGCAATTGTTTGCTCAATTTTTATTTAGTGAGAAAATATTCGTAATTTGAATTTTTTTCGAGAAATCCGAGCTGGCCAATTGGTACAGGGCAACTTTAATATTTTATTTAAGTAGTTTGAAATTACAAATCTTATCAGGAAAAAATTCGAAATGCACTGGAACATCGGGACAAGTCAGGGAAATCTGTTTCAGTAAATGATTTAGGTATCCTAAGTAAGGTATTTAAAAATCGAATGAATATACTAAATAAAGTGCTTGCCAATTCTAAAAACGATTCGACATTCCAATCGTGCTCTTTTCCACTTAATGTAACGAACCTTTTAATTAAGGTCTCTGTCATAAGCCATAAGCCTTTTATTTCTGTTATTTGAAACAAGAGATAGCAATACGATCCACATTTTTTCATTCATGACGAAATATTACGCATTTGTTTTTATTTGAATTCCATAAAATATGATATTCCAGAATTTGTAGGATCCTTCACAATATTACTTTCTCGGTTTGCTTATTATTCAGGATTATTATTCATATTTTTTATTGTGAATGATTAAAGAACACATTTTAAAATACGAATTGAAAAAATAGTCTATAATTGAGGAGCGTTTTGTTAAAACCGATCAATCCAAAAGTAATTGAATACCGTTTATACATTGTTTAGGCTCTTTCGACCAGATTCATATCCTCCAATAGGTTTTATAATAACTCGTCATGTTTTATAGAATACTATACTTTAAGCATTCAAATACTAGATTTTAGCAAAAACCTATATAAATGCATTCTCAACATGCGTTTTATGAAAACGTATCTTTTACATTTATCGAGTTTTGAAAAAACGCTCCTCGATTGTAGTTGAAACTGAGGACTCAACTTTCGTAAGAGCATTCAGTTCTATTTCAATGCCACTCTAGAGAGAGTCCTCGTGCTAGAGTAAACGTGAGCGTTGCCCAATGAAAGGGAGTCGATCGCTGCCAATTGAGGAGTGGGCGACCTTCAGGGTGGCCAAGTTCAAGCACGCGCCGCTGGCAGCGCTAGGGCGGGCAGGGGGCTTCCCCTATGTGCACCACTAAAGATGTTAGTTGTGACATTCACATTACGAGGGATATAGAGCCATTAAGGGAATGAAGTTGGAAACCAAAGCGAGAGCCGATTTGTAACGCACAGGCACTCGGCTGCGCAGGAGACGCCTTGGCACAGATGTCGAGCTGACGCAACAGCGCCTGCGACGCGGTCTTTGCGGCCGCGGAAGCCCACGCTTTCCTTCACAATCAGCTCGGTTCCTTCTCCACTCAGCCGCGCGCCCTCCGCGTTTCGATACCACATTTGTGTAAGTAAACTAGTGGTGCTAATCAATGCCCCGGACTTCCTCGTTTTAGTTAGTCTAGAGTCACGGCTGGCTTTTCGGTATTGTTCCCCCTTCTGAGGTGCTACCTATCGTCACCTAAAATCCTTTTTTCATTTTTTCACATTTTCTCAATTTTTCGGATCCCTAATAGAAGAATAGAAGTGCATATTTGAAAATATTAAAGTGTAATATCAAGTACTGCATTCTGGCGTTGATAGGAACAGCCGGTCGCAAGAATTTTTCTGCGGACAGCGGTTGAACTCGACCTATTATCCGTTCATCTGAAGAAAAATCCTAATCTAAGCAAATACACTTGTGTTAGGATGATTCTCATTGATTTGCAGTATGATCTCTGCTGTTGTCGGGATCCTGACGCTCAAGTAAATAGTTCTCTATGCAATAACATACTCCAAACCAATGAGAATGATCTGAGCAGTAGCTCAGTGTGTCAACTGATGTCACTGCAGCGCCTCTGACCGGGAGGTCCTAGGATCGAGTCCTGACGGCGGCAGGATTTTCGACACTAGCATTTCAGCTAGGTCGAATTCAGTCGCTGTCTGGAGGAGAATTCTAGCGGCCGGCTGCTCTGATCGGTAGTTTTCCGTGGTTTCTTCGATCAACGCCAGGCGAATGCCGGAGCAGAACCCTACCAAACGGGCCACGGACCGCGCGCGATCTTTGCTTTCTCTTCCTTGTCCTATCCTCTCCCCTTACACACTCACATGCACTAACATGCACTACACTACCACATGTTCCGGGAGACCGGTCGGGAGCTTAGAGCTTGTCCGGCTGGGGCGGTGCCCGCTGGTGGGAGAGTCCTGGTTAGGGGGAAACCCCACTAGCCGACGGTAGGTCGACGCCGGATCTTGCCATCCAGCGGGGGAAGATCGCCGCCATCTCCCGAGGGAAAACATGCACTACATTTCAGGACTAATGACCAACGCTGTTGACGCCGGAATCACTAACCAACCAACCAACGCGTGTATTTGTTTACATCAGGAGTTTTCTTAGGATGAACTGATAACAGCTAGTGGAGAAACTCCTGCCACCCCTGTGGGGAGAGGGAGCTCTGGCCGGAGTCCCACTGCAGAGGCACGAGTGGATGCCCTGAGCCACCGAGGCCGCGGGCGTGTGGGAAGTGGCGCGTGTGTGGGCGAAAGCCCCGCGGGAAGCGACTTTTCGGGAGGCGGCGCGGCGCGGCGGGGAAAGTGTCGCCGCGCGCGTGCGCACAAAGGCAGCCAGGTCGGAGGCAGTCATTTGTTGGCCCCTGCGCGGCCTTGTTAGCGCTAACCCACTCGGCAGCCCGTGAGCCGTAGCGATCCGCGCGCGCGTCGGGGCGCTCGTTAAGCTCACGGGCGGCAGTCGCCGCTGATTGGTCCCCTGCGCCGCCCTGGAATGCTCTGCTCATTAAATCACGGCGCCTACAATGGCTCGCGACAGTCGCAGCAGATTGTACGATGCTTTACCACAAGTCGGCTTTTGCTCGTAATGAGTAAATGAAAACTTTAAAATCGTGTACGGTAGGTGATTCGATGATGTTCACTACCCGAGTTTCCCAAACGACCTACAAAGGGTTTGTTTTCACTTAAGCATCAAATGGCGGCAAAGAGAAATTGATTGAGTAAATTTTTAGTCTGTTATGACCACGATTACGTGTCCTTTAACGAACACGCAGCCACAAAAATCACTAAGGGAAATCCAAAAACATGTGCTGGAGAATACACAGACTTTTCGCACTAATTCGTTTCATGTTCCTTCGACTCATCGCTAGCTTTTTGGTTTCCCCCTCCCCCTCACTAGCTTCACAGCTAGGAGTCATTCAGCCCCTGTCTGGAGGAGAATTCAGAGCGATCAGAACCGGCTGCTCTCTTAGGTAGTTTCCCGTGGTTTCTTCGATCGATACCAGGCGAATGCCGAAGCAGTACCCTAACCGACCGATCCACGGACTGTGCGCGATCTTTCCTTCTTCTTCCTTGTTCTATCTTCACCCCTTACACACACTTACTGTAACGTGCACTACACTATCACACACACAAGACGACCAGTCGTTAGCTTAGAACTTGCCCCTGATGGGCGGTGCCCCCTGGTAACATATCTGATTGGGGAAACACCCGCAAGCCGACAATTACTAAGGACGTGTGCCCCTTATTAAACCAACAAGGAGCCAATGGATACGACCTTCGCAATCTTTCGTGAAGGAACAAATGCGCAACGAAAGCTGACAGTTGTTCATAGACATCGCTTAACCCGTATGCGTATATAGTACGTGGAGAAGGGTCCTGACCAACGCAATGGTTTGGGCGGCGAGCGCGACGTTCTCGTAACATCATCACGCGAAACGTCTCTAATATAATATTCTTTTATTCCATAGCACTTAGAAATTTAGTTCAATGGAATTTGCATAATGTTGAATAATGTTACATAATAAATCTGAGTATTCAACATGGTATGTTTTGTATAAGAAAGAATAGAATATTTCGCATTAACAAGTAATTCACACACGTTTAGCTGTTTCAGGGCATCAATGCATGTCATTGCCGTGCCTCTGATGAGATTCGGGTCCCGACAGGGGGAGGATTTTAAACACTAGTTAGAAAACGACGTCCAATTCAGTCGCTGTCTGGAGAATTCCAGCGGCATGCTGCTCTGGTCGGTAGTTTGCCGTGAATTCTCCGATCAACACCAGGTGAATGCCGGAGCAGTACCCTAACAAATTAGCCATGGACTGCGCGCGATCTTTCCTTCCTCTTCCGTGTCCTATCCTCACCTCTTACTAACGCACTACACTACCACACATGCCGGGAGACCGGTCGGGAACTTAGAACTCGTTCCGGCTGGGGCGGTGCCCCTTTGGCGGGAGATACCTGGTTGGGAAAACCCGTTAGAGGACGGTAGGTCGGCGTCGGATCTGCCATCCATAGGGGAAGACCACCGCCACCTCTCGATCCAAAAAACGCACTTCACTTCCGGAACTAATGACCTTAGTAGTGGACGCGCCGGGCATCACACAGTGAATAAACCAAATCCCAAGCAACCCCTCTGCGCCTGGCGCGTCCTTCCGCTGCGAGCAATGCGTGTGTGCTGCAGACGGGCGTGCTGACGGTGCTGGTGCTGCCGGTGCGCGTGGCGGCCATCTTCGCGCTGCTGACGCTGGCCTGGCTGCTGGCGTGCGTGGGGCTGCTGGGCGTCTCCGAGCGGCAGCTGCGCGAGCGCCCGCTGGCCGGCTGGCGGCGGTGAGCACCTGCCTTTCGCTCTCTGCATGCTCTTCACCCACGCCACTCGCTGCACACGTTTTCTTCAGCTCCGTAATCTCTTCCCCACATTCCAACTTTAAATAGTTGGATGACAATAAATGAACAGACATTTTCGCTCCCGAGTTCTTGAAAATTTATTTGCATTGGTAAACGAACAACAGAGTTGAGATGTTGGTATTTGTAAGAAAATTGTCACTCGTACCCCTTGCTCTACTTTTACCACTACAAGCAAAAGGAGCTCAACAAAACGTGCGCAGAGTAAAGCTACTTTTATGTCCCGAAGCTAAACATGAGGCAATGTCAGCATTTGCTCAATGGATCAGGGAAACTGGACAAAAACCTGATGGAGATGGGGTCACTGACCCGACGCTCAAGCACATTGCGTGAGTTTCAAACATTTTCACTCTTTTTTTTATATTCTACGATACAAATGTAAAGTAATGCATTATATGTCATGGTTAAATTAATTTTTATTTTTGATGGTCGGTAAAATTGCTAGTTGCATAGAAACATTATGAGCAAAAAGTTTTTTTGAACTTAAATTTCTGTATCGATGTCAATTCTCTAATGTCATGTGTTAATGTGTTGTACAGAAACGTCATGTGGATTTCTTCTAGTGAGCTGTTGATGCTGACACCAGACACCTATTTCTTACCGCTTCAATCAGATTTCTATCGCATCCTGCACTTTTTCCGAATACTTGACTTTTTTGGGCCGCGGGGCCCTCGGTGGTTAGGGGGCTCCAACGTAAATGTTTACTTTCTCCGAAGGTAAATCCGGCTGCGCGCATCCGCTGTATACTAGTTGACGCAACAAGGCCGAGAAGTAGGACTTCGGGCGGGTTGATAACGTTCCGCACTCGAAAGTCATTTTGGCGCGGCCGCGCGCGAATTTTCTGCTTGCGTGCGCGCCGCCATCACACACACACACGCACACACACACGCACACGCGCACACACACACACACGCACACGCACACACACAGATCGTTAATTTTATTTACTATATAATGTACTACTAAATGAAATAACCCTCGTATATCTACCAAAACGTAAGTGCAACTGACGTTTCAGTTCTCATCGTTACGTTTAACCATGTAAAATATTTCGTTTTCCACACATTTCAGAGATGTTATTTCAATTGTATTGTTTTTTAATACCAATACATTAAATATATTTTGAATAAAATACTTGGTTATGTTGTCTGTGTTTGATGTGTTAATATTACATGTTTAGTGTTACAGCTTACGCCGAGAAATTTCGTGTCCTAAGCCGTAAATGTGAATCTTTAAACACTATAAATAGTTTAAAAAATCCAAGTTAAGAGACGAGAGGGTAAAATCTATATTTAAAAATAAGTTTACATTCTTATAATAAAGAAATAATAGGTACATTCATTTAAATATTCTTTCATACACATTATACAGGTGAAGACGTCAACATTGAGGAGGAGATATTTTAAATTTAAAGCCGTGTATGTGCATAGGAGTGAGGGGCCGGGCGTTTGTTGTGCAGCTGCATTGCTACGAGCCGCAACACAGGCGGTGCGATTAAACGGGGCCGAGCACAGACGTCTCATTGCCAAGGCCTCATGAAGCCGCTTCAGGGGGAAAGTGGAGCATAAATCTTCAACTGAAATCATTCGCAAACAAGCGGGATGTCGCTCATTCGGCCTGGCAACACAAACTCTGCTAAACAATTAATGTAGGAAAATCATTACAACCCGTTATATCCTGAATTCATTTCGCGCATGTCTGGCGAGCTCAGTGTTGTCACATTCGTGCTCGGGGGGCATTGTTAGAGCTATCCGGTAGCATCTGTTAACAACCTTCATCACCGAATTATTGTTCTGGTGCTACATTATACTAGGATTACATAGAACTAAATTATTTCAATTATTGGGAAATAATTGTTGGAAAAACTTCTTTTCATTTAAATGAAGTTGAACAAACATATTTAGAAGACACAACAGTTTCTAGTCTCGCATAGACTCTGGCCGGGAGAGTACAATCTCACGTTCAGAAACGTCAGAAGTTTCTTTCGAAGCCCGTAGTAAATGTGTGCAGAGGGCTGTTCCTGAATGACGATTTCATTGAAATGAGAAGGAATAAAGGAATCAATCATTTAAGTTCCTCATATTTTTGAAGATCAAATTATATTCGTTTTTTATTCAACAATTCTTTATTTCATGACGTTTTAAGCATATTTAACCCCAGCGTGAGATAATTACGGCCAGTTTTATATTTTAGCACAGGGCATTAGATTCTACATCATGGGTTATGGTAATCACGATGACATATGTTTCACAAATGTTGATGATTCTTGGCTTCCCTGAACGTTGTGGTTGGTGGCGGTATGATTAGTGCAGGGAGGCGCGCGGTTGGCCCCCCTGCGCCGCTTGTGGGTCGCGTCCCACTTGGTTGCGCCGCTTCGCTTCCAGGTGCGGCCCCGTTAGCGAGCGCTCCTCGGCGCAGGGCGGCTCTTTCGCAGGCCCAGGCAGCGGACGGCGCCCGCGCGATTGCGCAACGCGGCGCTCCAAGACGCAGGCATTTGCACCACCCCGACATAGCAGCACCGGAAGACGTGGCTCGGGGCAGTGGATGTCACCGCAGGCCCTAGGGTTGCACTCCCCACGGTCCACACTAGCTTGTCACCTAGATCGAATCCGGTCGCTGTCTGGAGGAGAATTCTAGCGGCCGGGTGCTCTGATCGGGAGTTTTCCGGGGTTTCTCAGATCAACGCCACGCGAATGCCGAAGCAGTACCCTAACAAACGGGCTACAGACCGCGCGCGATCTTTCCTCTCTCTTCCGTGTTCTATCCTCCCTTCTTACTAACACACTACACTACCATACATGCCTGGAGGCCGGTTGGGAGCTTAGAGCTTGTCCCGGCTGGGGCGGTGCCCCGCTGGTGGCGGAAAAGCCCCTTAAGGCGACGCTGGATCTCGCCATTCACCGGGAAATGATCACCGCCACCTCCCACGAAAAAGCATGCACTATACTTACGGAATCAGTGGCCGTAGCCGTTGACGCACACGGAATCACTAATCAGTCAATCAATAAAAAAAAAAGCAGATGAGACTGCGTGAAGTCACAGACCTGGCCTAAGGGAGTGACGAGGGCGGGGGCTTAGGCGCCACTTTCGCGAGTAGGGCTTTTTTGTCTGCAGTTATAGACGTAGCCTTTCTTACGCAACACATGTCTTTTTACTTTCTTACCTACCACGTACTTACGTAAAAAAGAGAAAACTTGGGTACGAAAGAAGTGATTAATTTTTCTTCGTATGTATAGGGAATAACTGTGTAGACAGAATCCTATTGCTCTTTGGGACACGACTAATTTTGTGAAATCGTCTTGGACACCGTACGGCTGCTGACACACGCATTAGGAAGAAGAGAAGTATAGAATATTCACAGAATCAACTCGCTTTGGGATCACTTTTGTAACCTTCAGACAGAATTGTTAAGTTCTTAAATTTCTGTATTATTAATCCAAGTATGTTGCATTAAAACTCTTCTGTAGAGGCGTGATACCTCATTTAGTGACTCATTATTCTATCAAAATAAAATAAACAATTTATTGGAAATCATTAGAGAGAACCGGTTGTTAAAAATTTAGCTTTCATGGTTGATAAGTCATTACGGGACGTCAACTGCTAAGACTATTTCTCCTGTAAGTGTAGTGCATGTTTTTCTCGGGCGATGGCGGTGATCTTCTCCCGCTGAATGGCGAGATCCAGCGCCGACCTTACCGTCGACTAGCGGGATTTTCCTCAACCATGTATCTCCCACCAAGAGGGCACCGCCTCAACCGGGTTAAGCTCTTAGCTCCCAAGGCATGTGTGATAGCGTAGTGCATGTAAGTAAGGGATGAGAATAGGAGAAGGAAGAGGAAGGAAAGATCGCGCACGGTCCGGGGTCCGTTTGTTAGGGTACTGCTCCGGCAGTGGTTTGGTACTGATCGGATAAATCAGTGAAAACCACCATAAAACAGTGATGAGAGCAGCCGTCCGCGAGAATTCTGCTCCAGACGGCGACTGAATTCGACGTAGCTAATGTCGAAAATCCTCCTGTCGGGACTGGAATGTAGGACCTCCGGTCAGAGACCCTGTATAAACACGAGTTGATGCCCTGAGCAGCCTCTCCAGCAATAAAACATAGCGAAGTTTGGCGTGTGAGTGTGTTGGGGGGGGGGAGGTCGTCCGCCGCGAAAGAAGGAATTCCTCCGCTGAGCACGCTGCGCTCTGCTCCAGTGACCACGTGGGGGGGCGGGGAGGGAGAGGGGCGGCCCGCCAAGCGAAAGCTCTGCGACGTGCCCCGCCCACCGGCCGCGAACGCGGGGAGGAACACCCATAACGCACTCTCGGTCTCCCTCCCTCAGTCAGCTCCCGACTTTTGGAGTAAAATTTGTCGGCGGATAGCCGTAAACAGCTCTTAAACAAACGGCGCACATCTTAGATTCAATGAACTCTCTAAAATTTTGAAACTTTTATTTATTTATTTATTTTACGTCAAAATTAAAAAGTGAATTGTGTGCACATTTTCAAAATTCTGTGATCCCTACACTAAGTCATATACTACTTTAATTTTGAATTTTGAATAATTACAATAATTACAAATAATGCGAAAAAGTATGTGATGTTGTCATCATCACTAGTAGCACACACATTATTTACAGCTAAATCAATAAAACGTACATTTATTCATAACATATTAATACATTTTATATACATTGAACACCTACATCTACACAGGCGCCATGACATTCTGTTGAAGTCCAAAGAAGTGGTGGACAGATATTCTAACAAGGGAAACCGTAGAATTTATATTAATAATTATAGTTTTAATATCTGTCGATTTTGACTGAAAAATGCAAATATTGTATTGTGTTGATCAGCTCATACTCATTACGGCACCATTTACGCCATATCTGATGTAATGATACAGCATGGCTCCAAGGAAGAGGCCGCCCGCCATTATTTGCTACTCAAATGTTGCGTTAAAGAATACAACATTTTTTATGTTCTTTGTGTAGAAAGAACTGTTGTACTGTGTCTCGGTTTACACTATACTTCGTTTCTTCAGTATTAGTGGTTATTTTTGTTAAAATACTGTATTTAATTTATTGCAGAGTTACATCAACTATTTTGGATGGGTTTGTTTCCCAGCAAATTTGCTGCTGCGGACAATTTCTTTAATTGTTAAAGTCTGAAACATTCATTTTCATTTCATACATACATTATGGTGTCCAAAAGGTCTCGTTAAAAAAGAAAAGAACACAGATTCTATGTTAAATTTTATGAAGAATGGCAGATTCAGTTTTTCTAAAACAAGTTGTCTTCAAGAAAATTGAGTTTAAATGTTACTTCTGGGCGCGAAATTCACACCTGCTGCCCCGTCACAACAGATCCCGTCGTTGTTGTTGTTGTTTTTTTTTCCTTTTTTTCTTTGGCATTTCAGTTAAACTGTCGAGTAAGCAAACATCGCATAATTTTTTGTTTAAAATTATAATCACGGCATGCAACGACGTAACAATGTACGCTGAACACGAACAATTGTTTTGGAAACTAACAAAATTCCTGGAATTATTGAATTATTTATTGCATGTCGACAGCGTGAACTGTCTTGTGCTAGTGTCACATATAAATGATATCCTCTACAGTTTCTGTCCTTAATATCTTGACAAATGCCAATACCGATCTGCAGCAAAAATGTTCATTCACTAAAAAGTTGAGATAATTGATTACTTTGAGGTGCGCCATTCGTACTGACTCAAGAGACGCTATGGCTCAAGGCCTGGCGAGTCCGAATCCCAATCAGTCAAGTTTTGTAGATACTTAACATGAATTTTCTACACATTTTCATAATTATCTTAAAATAAGTAATAAATAATAAATATATTTTCATTATGTTTTGTTCGAATTGGATTTCCATTAAAATCTCTGAATTTTCAAAACTTGCAAAAGCTTATTTTTTGTATTCCTTCCTACAACTGCATTATTAAAGATATAGATTCTTGTCTTAATTAAATCTGTCTTAAAAATTAGACTTTAAATATACGGTTCCATTAATTTCCAGCGTGATCAGGATATCGCTTATCAATGAGAAAATCAGAGCAGTTTATAATCTTATCTTCCATTGTTGTAATGCTATAAATTTGCACATGACATCTCACTCAATTTTGTATAGAGAGTGGTACTTGAGTTGAATGCGGTGCATGAATTTCTTTTGTTTCTTCACGAGAACGTACCAGTACTTACTACTCAGGTTGCAAAACGATTTGTGAAGTCTATGGATTTAAGGAGTTGGACTAGTCCAGATTGGGCACCCAGCAACGTTTACCTGATCAAAACTGAGGAAAAAACCTTCGAGGAAGAAAAGTTGCAGACGAGTGTGAGGTTAAAAAGGCGGTTTTTGATCATTTTGCGAACAAAAATTCCGAGTATTTCTCAAAGGTCTAGAAATGTTAGTACAGAGTTTAAAAAGTGGGTTGAAGTAAAGGAAGATTAAGTTGAAAAGTTACGTAATTTTTTTGTTTCTATCAAAAATAGAAGTTATTAAGACCAGAAACTTATGGAGCCTACCACGTAAATAAGAGTATATACAATTTTTTTCTGAAAATGTGATCATTTGAGTAATTTGAGAGAAATGGGGAATTTTTCTCTGCCGGAAACACTTGCGTCAAACCTGCCCCGATTAGCTGATTCCTGAGAGTTGGCGAAGCAACTGTATTCTTTTGTCGCTAACGAACATTGATGAAAAGACTTAAGAGAGGAAAGGGATCTGGCACTGAAAGATTTCTATGCATGTTCACCCTTCAATTGTAAGATACGAGTAGAGGCGGGAGCCACACTTGAGAAGCGGGAGTTGGGGTGTATGGGCTTTGCAATGCAGGTGCAGCGAACTGAGACTTCTAATACCATGATCCTCCACCAGAGGCGCCCGTGACGCAACGTTTCACCGTCCCAGTTTTGTGTGAATGGGCGGCACTTGTCTCTGTCATGAGACGTGCCTAACCTCCCTTTTGTTCATGCATTGTAACTATTCCGTTTTTAAGCGTATGACAAATGTGTGTTGCGAAGATTTGTCAAATGAATGGGCATATTTTTGTTTTTCTTCTCGACGTTTACTCGTCTTCATTCGCGAAAGGACGAAAAATGGCTTCTCCTCGTGACAGCTGTGCTTCATTCAAAGGGATCCGAAAGTACACATCCGATCCCATGGCCGGAATATACGTTAAGGAAGTGCGGGTTCAAAATTAAGATTAAGGGAGAAACAAAAATTGAAAGAATGATGCCTGGAGAAATCTGTACATTGTACGAGTGTTATGTGGGGTACACTTCTATAGCTAACATATTTAGTACAACAATCGCAGGTACATGTAGAGTCGGGTTTCTATTGCAGCGTTTTCAGAATACAGCATTATCACCATACTGTAATACCAGGCATTCTGCTTGCAAATGCGTCCCCGGCATTTCCTGCGCGTGGCCCACTTGTCATTCAGTTTTTTGTGTACAATTAATCAGGCATCTCTTGTCTCACACTTTCTTTTCTCCATCTTATTTTCTCCTTACGAATCCACATAAGTTTCCAGTATAACAACTTCTTGGGGCTAATTTGACAAGTCCATCCGTTTCTGTTCGTAATCACCCACATCCCCACATCGAGCAGAGTAGCTTCGCCCTCCGCCCTTCTGGTCACCGCTCTCTACGAGCCTTCTACTCGATCCTTTTACTTTCTCGCTACGGAGGAGAGAGAAAGTTATGTAATCTTGGGCGAAAACAACGACGAATTTTTGGCGGAAAAACTTTTATTATAGGGTCATGGTAACGAAAAGTTGATCAATCCAGTTGCTACATTTAGAAAAAAATGCTCTTGCACGTGGTGTAGCCAAAACCCTTGTTTTCTGGGTTCTTTATAGCGAGAAATCGGAATGACGGCAATACGTCCGCCCGTGAGCGAAACTAGCGGCTAAGCCGTTGCGCTGATGTTCTACAGAATTGATGTTCCCCAATCGATGTGAATGATGACGCGGCACTTTGAATTTGCTCAAACCGATATTTTAATTTTGGGGGTACTTTACACCATTTCCCTGGGACATTTTCCAAATTTTCAAAAAATGTCTCCATCGCTTTTTGTTAAATTTTGTTGTTCGGTAGTGTTAAGGGTGTTCAAGAGAATGATGCAGGTCTCACGTTCGTTAAAAATCCTGATTTTTTGAAAATTGCAAAAATTACATTTTTTCGGAGTCTTCCTACAAGTAAAATATTAAAGAAAGAGATTTTTCCTTAATGAAATCTGTTCCTTAAAGATAGATTTTAAAATACGTTAATATACAATTTTCCACAAATTTTAGTATTTTCGTGGAATTTTGTGTGAAAATGCAGGCGAGAAAGTACGTGTTATTTTAGCACCATTATCTTTACCTCTTCTCCAGAGAGGAGGAAATTCAGTACAGATTACAAATTGCTAAAGATGAAGGAAAAAATAAAAAGGGTTTCTTGTTTGACTTTCATGACAGAAGTGAACAGTGGTTGTGTGATAGGGATTGTCGAGGGTTTCTAAGGAACAACGCGCTGCTAAGATCAATATAATTTGAGCCCGGAAGTTCAGGCATTTAGATCATCTAAAATAGGCAGGCATTCATTTACAAAAAGGCATTTATTTTCAGTAAAATAGGCAGGCAAAAGGCATTTTATTCTGGCTAAAGTTGGGGTGCAAATTATAATAAAACATGAATAATTAACATGATTCACGTTTTTATTATAACTCTAAAATTCACATTAGCACTTATGGGTAGTGTAAGAAAAGATATTTCTTTGTAATGTTTTAACATAACCACCCGGAAGAATGACTGAGAATCTGTTTTACTCGCAACTCTGGCTCTTTGACATTATATTGTCTCCCATTTGAATCTTGAAACAGTAACAGTGAAAACGGAATTATATTTTTCGTTCTCGGCACTCGTGTAATGGCCAGCGCTGAGAAGAGTATGTCATGCCCAGAGAGCTCTGCCCTCGAAAAGGATCGAAGGCCAAACTCAAAAGCAGGATAGGGTTCTTCGTTAGTGAACAAAGCCTGTCCATAGCAAGCAAACAAAATCAAATATCTTGACTCGTATCATCTTCCCTTCTCCCTTCCCCACTTTTAACACTCTCTGGCCCTGGAACCTATGCTACCACGTAAAGACAAAACACGACCGTGTTGTCCAGGCTTGCAGATTTGTTTCAGCTTCATCGACATCGGAGCAGGGAGAAAAAAGCAAAGTAATGACGAAAAGGTAAGAATAAATTAAAATATCAAAAATAGGCATCAGAAGCGAAAATATGCCAAAAAGCAGAATGAAAATGTACTAAAACAACTGCAGAAGTACAATTAAGTGATTTCTGTTGTTAAAAGTCGTACAGTTATAATAAAAAAGCATTTTGCGAAATTTCCGGGCTTTAGATATAACAGACTGAATAAAATATGATCGCGGCGGCAGTGTTCCAGCGTCTGATGGTGTGATCCAGGGTTCGAATTCCGGTCAAGGCAAAGATAGAGATGCAGCTTTCCTTTAAAATCATCTCAGTTTGCGTAGCTGAGCGACGGAAAAATGCTCAGACAGGCGGAGATCGCTACTTTCGGTGAAGTGAATTCGTCATGTTCGCCCGTTGCCCTCACCCCAAGCGAGGGAATTGAACTAGGCCCAGACATGGGGGACTCCTTTAGCTGGGCGGCCAAGTCGAACTCTCGGCCCAAAAAATCCGAAACACAATAAAACATGGCACTGGTTGTTCTTTTATCTACTCCCATTGTATAATACTGTCAGTTGAGGGCTGCAACCCGTTGCATAATGATACTCATTACGATACAGATTGCATTATGATACAGGTTCTTGACCAATCACAGAGAAGTTTACAAATCAAGTATTGACACTTCATTAATCATTGAGAATCTTTCTAGTATATGTTTCGTTCGATTGTGTACATTAAAATTGCATTTAATATTATTTACTATGTTTCTCAGTTTTAATTTCATTTATTATTAGTCATTTTTACGTGGAATATAATTTAAAATAAAATGAATCGTAACTTCACTTTGATCCTATTTGGCTAGTGCAGTGGCATTGGTAGAGGGAACCTTTGACTGACGTTAAGATCTGAACGCAAGTCACTTTCTGTTATACATTGCTGCCGCGGGGTTGCCTTTAAAAACCTGCCAATTTTTTTGTTTAAAACGTCTAGTGAATCAGTGGTTGAGTTGGTACCTTCAGAAATAAGAGAAAAAAACGGTGACCTCAGAGTTTTTGGCGCTACTGTTGTACTCTCTCCCAGGGGCACTGGTAAACCCAAGCCTTCTGCGCCCGGTGGATCGCCCGCTAGTGGTGGCTGAATCGAATATCATTGATTCGTGGAGACTCCTATGAATGATTGAGCGTGCATTGTCAAATTGTTGACAATGACACGTCATCAATCCTGAATATCAACTGCCACGAAACAATCTCATGCAAAAATTTAACTTATAAAAGTCGTATAAAAAGTACCGCATGAAACTCGATGTAAAGAGTATTAATAACTCGTGTGAAGTTTACGATACTCGCTCGTATCGTAATATCACACTGGTGTATGAATCCCCATGATTACAAGATCGTTTGATAGTGTTGTATTATGACTGTGTTAGCACTAGATCGCGTCAGCCGCTGGCGGCAGGGAGTGCATTCCGTGCGCTTCCTGGGAGGGGAGGGGGGGGGAGGGGGTGGCGCGCGGGAGACAAAAAGCTGCGGAGGCGAAGCGAAGCGAAGCGCGCCCCGCGGGCGCTGACCTCCGCTGCCCCGGCCACGCAGCCCCGCGCAGCCGACACCCTCAGGCACTCAACTTTGGTTCACAGAGCAGATTAATATCGGAATTAACACAATTTCTTCTCAACGATTCATTTGATTCATATAGAGATCAGCAAAACAATTGACAGCACCAACTGAAAATATTAATATCTTTATTTGTCCTTAAAAGTCAATTTATTTTCAATTGTTTCATTCGTACTTTTTCATTAGTCATTTCTCTAGATTCGTCTCAAGTTCGTGCTCTCTCATAATTGATTCTGCATGCCTCTGTGTCTAAGTACCGTAATGCAGTCTTACACCTTCAATGCCCCTCTTGCTCTGTTGGAACGCTGTCCCACTCTCCGAAGGCGCTTTTACTCACCAAAGAACATACGAGATGCAATTCATTTTCAGGACGTATTTCCTATATTCACTATAGCCCAGGTTCAGGTTCACTATAACCTTCTTGTGCTTATTTTAATGGAAGTGAAACGGGACCAGTGACTGAAGTTCACTACAACCAGAGTCGACTGTATTATTATTTCTAAGAGAAATGGTATCTCAGTTTTATTTGCCGCGTGAAATGAATGTTGTACTAATGGGCGTTCACAACAGAACCTGGCTCTGAGAGTGTCTCCGTTAGCACAGAGAGCAATTTGAAATCCGTTGCCTGGCTGCCGCCGTGCCGGATGAATGTAGCCAGTTGCGAGTAGCGTTAATTCATACTTCACGACCGCCGTTCTCCCCGGGAGAAACGCCCGAGAATGTCACAGGAATTGGTGCAAGCTCTTGGGGATATGCGCTTCCATACTGCACTGCCAGGAGATGAGCAGGAGACTTTCTGCGAGGACGCTTAGCCCTCAGTGATGAGCGACGCACGTGACCACCTGTGAGTGCAGACCGACGTGCCTCGTGCGTTAATCGGGCTTCTGCCTAATCGGCCTTTAGAACGGGAATGTAATGCTTTTGGAATGTGGTGAACTTGTATATACTGAAATGCTTTGGATCATGAAATCAGTAATATCATTTCAAATACCTCAATTAATATGAGAAACACAATTTTGGTGTGTTGTTAAATGTCCAAGCACTTAGTTCATACCTTGTCCTTTCATATCTATGTTTCATGTTTTCCATCAGTGTTCATATTGTCACAAAAAATAGTTGCCATGACCTATGCCCCAACCCTTGTATTAATTGGAATTACAAGGCACAGTGATCACTACTACACTATGTTTGTATCTATTTGGCATTTTGGGTTGATTGTCGGACTTTACCGGCTGGTTGACAGTGTCCTCCATGCCTGGGCTCGGTTTAATTTCCACGCTTGGGAGTAAAAGTGGTCCGGGAATCTGTGATTGGAGCAAACTTAAATTGGGATAGGTGTTTAGTTGATGCATTACTAGAATTTGCTGGATAACTTGGTAACAAACTGGATTATATACGGGATATTTCATTCTTTGTGCGACTGTAATTTGGAACGAACCATTTACCAACTTTGAAATTGTTCTCAGATATTTATTTCGAATCGTTTGCATTTTGTTGAAGTTAGCTCTCCAATAATTTAACGAGATAAGGCACACACAGATCATAACAGGTCGGATAATATGTTTGCTAAGAGCTATTGATTCTGACAGCGACCGCCCAATCGCGTCCCGCGTTTGGCTTCTGCGGTGGAGGCAACGTAGGCCTCTGCGCTCGTGGTTGAGGAGAGAGGAAAATAAAAAAACGCTGGTTCAACGTCGCTCGTTTGTTTCGCTTTTGTAACGTGATGGCCGGGCACGATCAGCAACCACATTTGGTTGTTGTTTTTTTTTATTTTGGAATGAAACTCTCTTCCTTTGTTGAAACCCATTTCTAGAAACTTACTTAATTCTGTCACGTTTACCTGTGTTTGAAGTCCTCCCTACACTTACGCAAGACAATCAATCGGACAGACCCGACCGCATGGCTTTCTCCTTCGCCTGCTGCCGCGATGCGAAGAGGCTCTGCCTTCTAGGAAGTGCCGCGCGCGAGAGGGGCGCTCTGAGAGCCGGTTGAGTGCGGGGAGCGTCGTGCAGAGCATCTTCCGGGGACAATTGCACTGTTTGGCTACTACTAGAGAGATTTTACAAGACGGGAAATCTATTGTCGTAGTAGGTAAACTTTATCGTCTATAGGAAATAACGTATCTTTAGAAAAATTAATTTTTGCATGTCGTACAATCGAGAAAATACGTTAAATTTAGGAGTAATTGCAACTGAATACCTCTAACAGGATCTAAAAATTTTATGGAGAAATAAAAGATATCTTCGTCAACGTAGTATTTTTATTGAGATAGCTGGCATTAGACGGCTTTGCCGTCATCATCAGTCTCGCTGTTTTCGGCAAAAGTCGGTAGACTGTACAGTCTACCGACTATCTCTATAAAAATACTATGTTGACGAAGACGACCTCTTTTATTTCTCCATACAAGAATGTCGACAACAGCGAATAGAATTCCCACAATTCTAAACACTTTTATTGAACACTGTGTATCTCTATCCATTTTTGCTTTTATAAGCATTACAAATAGTAAAAGGTATTGCCCCTACATGTAATCTGATCGTATCATAGGAATAAGTAATACATGTGTTTATCTACAAAGATAACTATAGCTTCCCAGATAGCGTTAGAATAGAACCCCGTTATTTTACTATAACATTTATATTGATTGTATTAGGAATGGAAAATGTATAGCAAGTACAACGCGCTGTGGATAAATAATTATTTTTTCGAGATGATCAAAGTAGCCTCAATATATACATAACAACCAAATCCTAAACAATTACGTTAGTTTATTCCTGACATCTCTGAATTAACTAGAGAAAAAATTATCCGTTCAGTTCCTGACATTATATTGGTACTATGGATATTGTATTTTGCATTACAACCATGCTTATTGTGTGTTAGTGATGTTAAGAGGTGATGGCTAGAATCACTTAATGTAATTGAACAATTTGTCGTAGACGACAAACAGGGAAATGTCGACCCGTCAATCACATTCCGCATATCCGGCCATGCGCAGTTCAGTTCTCCGCAGAATTGTCGTGTTACGTCTTTCAAATCAACGGCTTGCAAACACTCTCTAGTGTGGCGATAAAATCTACGTAGACCCACAGTTGCACATCAATACCCGTCACATTGGACCTCCTTGTCGTTTATACGTATTACTTGTTTTGCGAGTGTATCTTGATATACGAGTCACCAGATTATATCACTCAGTCATCCATTGCAACTCGAGCGTTGCTAGCACTTCCTCCGGGGCTTCACTCTCCGTTGGCTTCTCCGCCCCAGTGGATCCTCGCGCATCTCGTCCGAGGCGCGTTCCCAACATCTGCTCGCTGGCGGAACCCTTCTGAGAGCATTGAAGTTCTAGGGAACCCCTGCACCACTTCAGCTATTGTTTCATAATACATTATTGACGATCATTAATGAAACAAAATATTATAATCGTTTATGGCAAAACAAAAAATGCAATTACATGCAATTGGTAGTTAACAAACGGGTCATGGACCTCGCGCGATCTTACCTTCCTCTTCCTTGTCCTATCCTCAACGCTTCATACACACACACACACACATCATACATACATAACTTCAGTACAACACGTGGGAGATCAGTCGGAAACTTGAACTTGGGAAAACCCCGCTAGCCACCTGAGGTCTGCGCCGGGGAGATCATCGGTACCTCCCTAGGAAAACACATGCGGAACGAATGTCCTTTGCAGGTGACTCGCCCGGAATTTCTAATCGTTCAATTAACCAACCTGCACTGCGCTTTGGATATCACCCCCCGACGCCCCGCCCCCTCAGAGCAGAGCGTCCTCCGTCCGTTGACCGTTGATTGTTTCGTTCGCGTCTTCCCTGACGCCACAACTGCTCTGCTTATTAATTCCGTAAGTGTAATCCATGCGATATCTCGAGATATTAGTGTTATATTTAAGCTCCCGTTACCTTCCGGTAGTTTAGTGTATGTTAGTGTATAGTTGGAAGGTGTAATTGTGTGTGTAAGAGAAGAGGAAGGGGCAATGATAGAGGAAAGATCGCGCGTGCTCAAAAGCTGGTTTCGTATGCAAGCAGCATTCACTGGGAGAAAACACGAAAAACAACACATCTGAGCAACCGACCGCTAGAATTCTTCTCCTGTCACCGACTAAATTCAAAGCAGCTCTCTATGTGGTGACGAGAATCCGCCGTTAACAGCAGCTGTTGCCCTGAACCATCTCAGCCGGTGACGTCCTGGCGTGGCGAAAGGACCCAGACCGTGTGGTGGCTCAGGGCATCAATTGATGTCCTGCAGCGCCTCTTGCCGGAAGGCCCTTGGGTTCGAGTCCCGACACTCGCAGGATTTACGACATAGCAAGGTCGTATTGAGTCGCTGCCTGGAAGAGAATTTTAGCGACCGACTGCTCTCATCGATTGTTTTTCGTGGTTTCCCTCATCAACACCAGGCAAATCCTGTAGCAGTGCCCTAACAAACGGGCTAATGACCGCGCGCGAACTTTCATTCCTCTTTCATGTCTATCCTCACCCCTACACCACCACTCATGCAGAGAGATCCGACGGAACCTTAGAGCTTTTCCGGGCTGGAGCCGTGTCCCACTGGTGGGAGATACCTGGTTAGGGAAAACCGGAAGCCTACAAGTAGGACGGCGCCAATCTCGCCCTCTAATAGGGAATATCACCGCCTCCTCCCGCGATAAAACCATCCACTACACTTACGGGACTAATGACAAGCATTTGACGCACCCGGAAACGAATCGATCAATCTCTGATCGTGGAGTGACCGCAACTCAACCCAAACGCGACTCCAAAAGGCGCACCTCAGCTCCCACCTCGTCGTCCAACGCCGATGACGTCATCAGTCCACCGGCCTGAAATCGCGTTCCGTGCATACGTAACCTGCATTCGTTCATGTAAACCTGTATTACGCAAGTTTCTTGCTCTGCGATCAGCCTTCTCTTATTAACGAAAATTATAGCCTTCAGCTTTTAATACGTAAGTGTTTGAAGTCAAATATCTGAAGAAAGAAATCTTATTGCGCGCAAGTCTCGTGAATTTCTTGTTGACATTCCTTTTCGCTTTGCTGACAAAGCGGCGATCTGTGTTAGAGACGCGTCAGTAAACAACTGCGCCTATTTCCTTTGGAACAATGCGAAATCACTGACTTGTGGATTTTCCCTGCGGAGGAGTAACTGAAGCGCGAAGGCAGTGCACTTTGGAAGGCACACGCAAAGAGGTTATAACGTAAAACGTCGTTGGGCACAAACAGCGTAAGCAGTCCAAACAACAAAGGTAAATTAATGAAGATAATACAGTAAAACATCATTAATACGAATTCCAAGGGACCGAAATAATCGGAGTTCGCTATAAAAAATTGGGTTATCCGAGTATATACATTTCCGTATTGCTGGGACCGAAGTTTTGTTCGTGTTACGGCGAAATTCGTGTTAAGCGAGTTCGTGCTAATGAGGGTTTACTATAATAATAATAATAATAATAATAATAATAATAATTACAATAACAACAATAACATAAGTTGAACAACATCAAGAGACACGATTAGGTGTGTACTTACCTCCACCATTGCATCTTTTACACCCACAAAGTTTCATCCACCTGCTCCAAGCTGCCGATCCGGTAGCCGATACCGCTAATGCAATAGTATCGTAGCGATCTCGGTCCGAAGGACGAGATTCGCATTGCGGGTTCGAGTCCCGCCTCGGGCATGGTGGTATTTGTGTTCGTCCTTTCACCCTTTATCATCACCATATCGGTTCATCTTCAGGGTTACCATAACGTTAACTCCAATAGTGGTCGCTCATGGCCCCTTGACCTCGATGTTGATGCGTCCTTAAATTTAAGAAAAACAACGATTTTCTCGGGTTCCGATTTCTTTTTCAATTTTTTAAAATAAATTTTTCCTCGTGCTCGCGCCCCGCCGATCGCCCGCCCGGTCTGCCCGTGCGTAGCGCCGGCCGGCGCTGCTCGCGGCGAGGGCGAGGGCGAGGGCGAGGGCGAGGCCGAGGGCGAGGGCGAGGGGGCGAGGGGCGGACGAGGGCGAGGGCGAGGAGGCGGATAGGGCGAGGGCGAGGGCGAAGGCGAGGGCGAGGGCGAGGGCGAGGGCGAGGGCGGCAGGGCGGGGGGCGAGGCGAGGGCGAGGGCGAGGGCGAGGGCGAGGGCGAGGGCGAGGGCGAGGGCGAGGGCGAGGGGCGAGGGGCGAGGGCGAGGGAGTGGCGAGGGCGAGGGCGAGGGAGCGAGGGGCGAGGGCGAGGGGCGAGGCGAGGCGAGGCGGCGCCGGAGGTGGCGAGCGCTTCCGGTGGGCGCGGCGGCCGCGTTAGCTGCGCAGCTCAGCGCAGCGCAGGGGCTGCTCGTCCACTAAACTCACCCAAAGAGACGACCACGCAAAGACACTCGCTACACTGTTGAGGGTTTTATTCCAAAACAGGTCGCACTTCGCTTGTTTACGTGTGTGAGTACAGGCCGAAAAGTGGGACTTTACGGTACAGTGTACTGTCATGAAATCTCGTACCAACTTATAAACTTGGAAATTTTTTTACCAACGTTTCTGGTTAGTTTTATTAGTACATGCCCAGCACCAACCATGGCTACCAATCATTTATGACAAATGTAGAAACAGTACCATATGATGACAAGGAGAACAAAGTCTGAAAAATAAGTATGTAAGCCAACATTAAATTCACTTTACCATGTTATATTATTTGTATTTTTTAGGAACAAATTTTTCTTTTTCCTTTAATATTGTTCAATAGCTTATTGAATTCAACGATTGATTTCCAAGCATCTCTTTATCTTTCAATTCCAATTTAAAATGTTCAGAGTACTGCAATTGTTTCACGGATATCATACTCGTTCTTGTTCGGGTCATTATTCGGGAAATAAACTCAACACTGGTGCCCTGTCCCTTTTCTTTGACTCCAACTGAAAGAAAAGATGTATAAAATAATAACTGATCCTCAAATTTTCTCCGATATTTTTGTCAACTCGCTCAATATGACTGCGACTTCCAGAGAGATGGGCACGCTTATTGAATGTTTTCAGGTGTAGACCTAATTGCTACCTGTTTTCCTGGTACATATATATTCTAATGAACTTCGTTTGGAAGAATATACTGATTCAGTGATTAGTATGTATTGTTGCTTCGTCACTTTCCGTGTCCGTCAGACCACTCAAAAAACAGAAAATGGCTTTTACTTCATGAATATCCTAAGAACCTTAAAATTAAGTTTAAGAAGAGGTTCAAAGCATCAGTTGATGTCACTGAGGCGGCTCTGACTGTAAAGGCCTAGGGTTCGAGTGCGGACAGTGGTGGATTTTCCACACTCGATACATAGTAGCTGGGGCGAATTCAACCGCTGTCTGGAGGAGAATTGTAGCGGTCGGCTGCTCTGATCGGTAGTTTTCCAAGGTTTCTCCAATCAACACCAGGCGAATGCCGAAGCAGCACCCTAACAAACGGGCCACGGACGGCACGCGATATTTCATTTATCTTCCTGTTCCTATCCCTCCTTATTAACACGCACAAGCGCTGCATGTCGGGAGACCGGTCGGGGACTCGTGGCTGGGACGGTGCCTCGCTTGTTGGGGAAAGCCCGTAAGCCGATGCAGGTCGGCGCTGGATGTGGCCGACTAGCGGGGGAAGATCACGGCCACTTCCTACGAAAAAAGCATGCACTAAACTTACGGTAACAATGGCTTTGGATTTGATAGCACTTCAACTGTTGATGAACGAATTCATTAGTGATTTCGGGCCTAAGTTATACAGAAGACAGGAGAAGATCTGGCTACAGCCTTCAATTTCCGCGTTGAGTTGCGAGCGCCAAAGGGAGGTTATGACTCAGCATTCAAAAGTGGGGGCCAGAAGATATTTTAATTTACAGATGATAATTGCGGGACAAGGTAGAAGAAGAAATTAAAACAATGCATTTCTCAGGAAGAGTGGAATTAAGTGAAATAAACCGGACGAAGGTTAAAATATCCTTTTTATGCAAAACGGTTTTTGATTATCTCTTGCAACTTTCAATGGCACACCTATATTTTGCTCCAGCTAGTGATACGTCTTCTGAAAAAGAATTTCTCTGGTTTTATTTTCTCACATATTGGTTCTGTAGAATAATGTAATGTAGAAGAATGTAATATTGCGAGAAAAATGGCGAGTTTTCAGCCGAAAAACCCTTATTAACGGTAACGAAAAAGTAGATAAATCCATCCTCTAACACGTGATGTAGTAAGAATGCTTGTTTTGTGTGTCCTTGGTACAGAGAAATCGCAAAACGCCCGCGCGAGCAAATGCACCCCGAAGGAAAGGAATTCCCCCACTTGCCAAGTGGAGAAGAAAGCCCCTGCTTCCTGGCCGAATTCCCTTGCAGCGGGCGAGGCCCCGTCTCTGCGGGTGCAGCGCAGGGGGGGGGCGCAGGGGGGGCCGTGGGGTATTTCGGGCGACGCCCCAAGGGCGCGGCGGGCGACGGCTGCAGCCTCCAGACGCGTCGCGGTTATTCCTGTCTCCCCCCCCCGCCCCTCCCTCCCCCGCCCGCCCGCGACGGCCGCGCGCGCACTTCCGAAACTGCCCCCCCCCCGCACGACTCCCGCCCCACTTCGTTCGATGATTCGAGATTCCGGGCCAAGCAATTGCCAAGCGCACTGTTCCCCTAAGTGCAGTGCATGCTAGATGGCGAGATCCGGCGCCGAGTTACCGTGGGCTAGTGGGGTTTCCCCCTAACCAGGACTCTCACACCAGCGGGGCAACGCCCCAGCCGAGCCAAGCTCTAAGCTCCCGACTGGTCTCCCGGAATATGTGGTACTGTAGTGCATGTTAGTTAAGTGTGTGTAAGGGGAGAGGATAGGACGAAAAAGAGGAAGGACAGATCGCGCGCGGTGCGTGGCCCGTTTGGTAGGGTACTGCTCCGGCATTCGCCTGGTGTTGATCGGAGAAACCACGGAAAACTACCGATCAGAGCAGCCAGCCTCTAGAATTCTCCTCCAGACAGCGGCTTCAGTTGATGCCCAGAGCCATATCTCCCTCTTTGTGTTGAACTCCAAAATAACAAAATACTAAGGCATGTAGGTTTTCTGAGATGATTCAAATTCATTAAGGTGTGGGAAATACTTCGCGATTTCTTTTCTGAAAATTTAATAAGAAACTTATCACGTTGTTGGTAATTTAATAAAAGTATTCACATGACCAAAAATCCGTGCTCTAATTGTACTGCAACACGTGTTTTCTTTCATTAAGTGATAAAACAATCGGTGAATTTGGGTTGCCGACGCTTTGTATGAATCTGAAATGAATAAATAATTATTTGAATAATTTAACTTCGATTCAATTCACCTTGATTGAGTAATTGAAAACAAGGAATAATAATTAAATCTCAAGAAAAGGCAAATTAATGGAAAAAAACTGTCTTTCCCTTACTGTCTTAGTCTTTCCCTTACTTCGTAAACAGAAAAAGACTAAGAGAGGTGGCTCAGGGCATCCATTTTTTGTCAGCTCTCTATTTGATTTGCCGACGTTTCTCGGCGTCACAGGTGCCCTTAGGGCCAAAATGGCGGTGGTGAACAGCCGGCGCTAGCCCTTGATTGCACGGGCCACCAATCGATGATGCCTTGTTTCACGTGGCGTTTGTCTACGCCAATTTCTCTACAAGCACATGCACAATGCGAGAGATCAGAGCTTGTGTTGCCCCGCTGGTGGGAGATACCTGGAGAAGAAATGCTGCTCGCAGACATGTAGGGCAGCGGCGGATCACTGCCAGCGATAAATTGTGCACTCGATTTGCCGTTGACCACCGCACTTGACGCGCCCGGACACTCCAAGTAATCAAACGGTGAATTGCCCGACCCCGGCCTTGTGTGCTGAATCGCGCCATTAGCGCGCAGCATGAAGTGAGCGGAGCGGGGCTTGTTTTTGTTCGCGTCCTGGCTCTTGTGTGCTTTCTCTGTTGTTTTTTTTTATGGTTTAGGTATTTTTAGTTGTCATGTGCTGTCAAGGAATATAAAGATATCATAGTTTAGATGAAACAAAAACCATTTCGTTCACTCACATTTGAGGAGAAGCTTTCTATTGATTCAATTTTTTATGACCCTCAAACGAATAATGGTTTGATAATTTTCCAAAATTAGTTGAATATTCGAAAGAGGAAACTCGATAAAGTTGAATTGAATCAAAGTTAAATTGTTCAAATAAGTATTTATTCCTTTCAGATTCATATAAAGCGCAGGCAACCCAAATTCACCGATTGTTTTATCAGTTAATGAAAGAAAGCCCATGTTGCAATACAATTAAAGCACTGATTTTTTGTCATGCGAATGCTTTTATTAAATTACGAACGTGACAAGTTTCTAATTAAATTTTCAGAAAAAAATTGCGAAGTATTTCCCACAACTTAATGAATTTGAATCATCTCAGAAAACCTACATGCCTTAGTATTTTGTCATTTTGGAGTTCAACACAAAGAGGTGATCGGGAGAGATGGCTTAGGGCATCAACTGATGTCACTGCTATGCCTCTGACCAGAAGGTCCTTGGTTCCAGTCCTACCGTGGTAGGATTGATTACGTATTGATGGACATTTTCTGTTTAGCTAAATTAACATATATGATACTAGTTCCAACAGCATTCCTAGAAAAAAGTTTTTCTGCTTTGAAAATAATACATAATTATAAAAGATAAACACGATGGGGAGAGGAACGTACAGCTTGCCTCTTGCAGTAATTGAGAAACATATTTTGGAATCGGAAGGTAAAAGTGAATTTCTACAATTGCCATCCAAAAATGTGTCACTAAACAGGAGGGGCTTGAGTTTCTTTATATTTAGTGCAATGTAAGTTAGCAATATTTACACATGATTGTCTTAAACATTTATGAATGTCAATACAACGGTAACATGACAGCTTCCGAACGTCACTCATTATTTTAGAAGTAAAGTGATATGCATTTATCTAAATGATTTAAATAATTTATAACGTAAATTTACACGCATATTAAGCTCATTGTATGTGTGAACAAGACTGTCTGGCGTGCCTTGATTATGTCTCTTTCGCCTGCATTCGAAAGTTCAATGCCTTGTAGCTTATTGAAGTCTGGCGCAGTGGTCGCGGAGGCTCCGCTGCGTCGGGGGTTCCCGGTGGCCGGATACGCAAGATAAGGGGCGCAACTGCAGCTCGACGACGTGGCGTCGGGTGCGCAACTTCCGGTCGAGTGACAGTCGCGCCGCGAGTGGCCGCTGCGACTACGCGTGGAATGGTGAAACGGCAGCGGCTGCTCAGTCGACTGAGGGCCATTTTCAAGTCTTTTGCGTGGGAGGAGCGCGCTTCCGCGTAGAACAGGCAATGACCGTAAGGAATAATAACCAAACTAATTTTAAAATAATTAATTTCATTTCACATTGGTTCTGTTGAATTAATTTTAGTTTTCCCTTCAAAACAAAGATTTCTTACGCAATTTCAGTGTCAGTATTGCCTGAAGAGAGACTAGGAGATTTATTCAAACAAATTAGGAAAAGGAGCGTGATTTTGAGCATTTAAAAATCGTAGCACCCTACGATACAGTGTCACCCCCCCCCGCTGCTTCAGAGAGACTAGGACAGTGGACACATCGTGTGAAGACCGTTCCAAATGCCGCTCCACTGTGTGTGCTTCGGGGCTCTGCATGGTGGCGTATGCCGGAGCCCCTACATTCAGAGAGTAGCGCAATCTGCCGCCGTCTTATAAATCTGGAGGTAAGGAGAAATAACAACAATTGGAGGCATGATGATTTCCGAACATATTAATACTGATTTTCCTTAAATTAGTGGCACCTTTATCGCACCGTTCAAACTCTTCCGACAAACAATTGTAAAATGGAGGAATCGATGACACAAAGAAATGAGCTACTCTCTGAATCGATGGACTTAAGCGTATCCGGCTGCGAGCCTGACGGAGCTCCGTGCTACCTGAAGGGATCGGATGAGAGGCAAACGACCAAGGTGCCCGCTCCGTGGCGACTCGAAGCCCTCCTGGTCGGATACGACAGCGCACTTGGGAGGCTTTGCCGCCCTCGTTCGCCATTCGATTGTTGGGGGACGTGAAATCACACGGCGTTGCCAATTGGGGGCAATGAAATTTCCCAGTCATTCACCACGGCAGGTTTCTTTAACATACCACAAGCATGACGTCGCCTAGGAGGCATTTTTGTTACTTCAAAAACCCACGCCCCTTACCCGGATTCGAACGCGCGCTATGGTGGTTCAGTGGCCAATAAGCTTTTCCACTCCCACCGACGCCGTACAGAGGTCGTATGTAGTGGCGAGTATGGGTAAGAATTCATATATTCGTGTAAGAATCCAGTTATTGTTCGCAGTGTGAGAAATGGAATGAAACAATAAAATATCTTCGTTTTAAGTCGCATCGGAACTGTTTAGTTATTTACATATTTTCACAAAGTTCCTAGGCATCTAACAAAACTCTACAAACTTCTTACATTGCGGAGGGCTGCATAGTTTTCTCTCAATTTGTGCGCCCAATGGAAATTAGTAATAGATATTCTGCTGTTTCCTCTATCTTGTTGTATTAGTTTGATCTTTCCTCCATCAGCCTTTTCGTTTGTAACGGACGTCAACTGCATTTCTCAGTGCTGTACAACAAGTCAGCTGTCGTCAGATCAGCTGGGGCGAGCAGGAGCTCAGGACGAACTCAGCACCACGAATCGCAGTCACAACTGCCTCTCTGCAGGGTTGCCGTCTGTCCTCCTTTTGGAGGACATGCCCTCCTTTTTTAACATTGTCCTCCCTCCTTTTCTAAATTTATATGAAATGTACTGTTTTTTTCTGTTGAATTGAAAAAAAATACTGGCATATTTTTAAAGTAATTTAATAAATTAAAGGGATTTCATGTTTTGAATATCTATATTTTTACTCAAATAAATGGCCTGCATAATAGATCATTAGGCTTACTGTGATATAAAACTTACTTATGCTTATTGTTTGGTAGGTAACGAAGGTGAGTGTGGGGTCGAACTTATCCAGCCGGAAACTTTCAGTTTGAATGAGGCAAAGTCTAATATGATTTTCAAAGACTATTAAAGTTTTGGAATTGAAAGTCCTTTTCATTGAAATGTCCTCCTCTTTTTAGTAAATTGTCCTCTGCTGGGAAGAGATTTTCTGGCAACCTTGCCCATTCTCGTCACAGCTTGAGAGGATCCCCAGGGGACCCGCAGCGCCCTCCAGAGCGCTCCAGCAATAATTCCAGTTTAAAGAAACTGAAAGATTGTTCACGTGTATGTTTAAAATGCGATCTCTGGTGGAATTTTTAACGTGATGTTTGTAATTAGAAGAACAAAATTATTTAAAAATAATGTATACAATTACCGAACCGATATGACTGTTGACTGGTGTTATAATTACATTTCAGGAAATGTGATAATTTCCAATCTTTTCTAAGAAGGTTCTAGATTTCTGATTAATAGCTTCAGATCAACACACTACTCACATTTTCCGTTTATGCAAAATGATACGTGTACTGCAATAATCAGTTAAATTGCAAAGATCTTATTAGGGAAATCTGTGACTCGTTCTAAAACTAAAAATGTATGGTACACTAGTGTAAAATGAAGTTTTTGTTGAATGAGGTTTTCTTTTGAACTTAGAATAATTTTTGGAAGGGTTTTTTGTTTCTATTTCTGATTATTGCGGTAATCTTTGGTATTTTTCTATTTTGGACGGTATTTTTTTTGTTTATTTAAGATATATTGTTCATCGCAGTTATGACTAATGACATAATGAAAATTTGTTTGACGATCTGGTAATTTGAAGTTACAATTTGACGGAAAACCAAACATTAAAAGGGATTACTTTACATTTGTATCAGGTAACAAGTGTTTCAAGAAATCTAAACTGTGATATTAAGTAAGCACGAAGAAAATAGTATAGCAATGTGCAAAGTTTGAAAAGTATTTATCTTTAAAAGAAAATGTGAGATAATTAATGGCTCATTATTTTGTGTGTTAAAAGTATTTTAATGCTATGTTTCTGCAGGTCCAGAACTACCACTGCCATAAACATGTGTTTCTTTTCAGCTTGATACAAGAATAAGGTAAAAGGTCGGCACTCATTGCATATTTGCGATATTGAGGAATTTTGCTCCTTGAAACACGCATAGGGCACGTAACTTTTAGCGAGGTGAGGTAACTGTAGAGGGAAAGATAACTGTAACGGGAATGGCAATGGACGCGTAGAAAGTAGGACGATCACACGCTGTTGTTACCGTGGAGTTGCGCATAAAGTCGGTCTTTCACACAAAGATTTCCCACGGCTGGAAACGTGTGCATGTCAGCGATACACATTTCCTTTCGCATCACAAATAAAAATCTTTCTTTCACGAAGCGAGGATAAGCGCAGCAACGCTTCGACCAGATCAGTTACGCGGTTGGGAAACAGAATCCACTTCAACGTTGCCCACCATTGTTTCCGACACAGTCCCCCTTGATGGTGCTTTTATTAATGGCGGTTAAGTAATAAAAGGAAAACATTGTCTGTGGTACTGCTTCTTATAACGGAACACTGACTCGGAGTGGTAAGAAACAAACAGAGAGGGTACTTCTGTTGGTAACAGTGCATGAAAAGTATTTTTTAGACAGCCACTAAAAACGGTTCTTTCACGGTATGCGTAGAGTGCTAAATGTTCTATTGTTAGCACTAGTGCTAAAACTCAGACGATGATCAGGTGTTCAGATAAATCAGTGAATGCAACAAAAAAAAACAAAATAATATGTCTGACCACATCAGTTACTACGGACTACAATGAATTATTAAGTGATTTATATACTTGAATTAAAATAAAATCAGTAAGGCTGTCTAAAAAATAATGTGTGACATACTTGGTAAAAGTGACTTTATTTTGCTCGAAAAATATTTTGTATAAATATGCCCAAATTATTAGACTAAAACGTTGTTTCGAGTTTTTTTTCACAAATGTCTTACAAATGCATTAGAGGAACTTGTCTAATGCATTTAGTACTTACACCAGACTGTCACAATACCTTGTAACAAGCAACACAAGGAAAGTTATAATGTTGGAAGATGGCGTTACTGATCTGTCAGCTGGTTTGCTTAGTATTAATTGTCTGCGTACGTACCAGCTGTTGAGTCAAATTTGACTTCTTAGAATAAATATTGATTTTAGTATGTTGTAAGTTGAAGAGAGCTATTCAACAAATTATGAATTTCATTTTGGATCGAGTTCAAAGTTTTCTTTGTATAATAACTCCATCAAATTTGACACCAAGACGAAAAAATCAAGACTGCATGTAAAACACTTATGAAACATTTGCTTAAAAGTCTTAAAAGGGTCATCAAGAACAAGGAAATGCGTACTAAATTTTAAAAGAACTCGTAAGTTATGTCAAACGTTTTGATTTGTAAATAAACAATTGTAATTGAAACGCTCATAGTCCAATAATTTGCACATGACTAATGTGTGTGTATCATGTTCCATCATGAGTTTCTTTGCGATGCTTGTTACTGTGCCAGTCTGGCGCAAGTAGTGAACGCATGGTGGAAGCAAAATGAGGTCCGTGGCTGGTGGTGTGTGCGTGCGCATGAGGAGGGCTGGTGTGCGCAGGGGTGCGCGCGCGGGGTGCGCGCGCGTGGTGCGCGCCGTGTTCGCGTGCGGCGGCTTCTGGCGCGTGCGCGTCAAGGGGCGGCGCGCGGCGGCCAAGGAGGCGCCCGTGCTGGCGCTGGCGCCGCACTCCTCCTTCTTCGACGCGCTGCCCGTCGTCTGCATGGGCGCGCCCAGCGTCGTCGCCAAGGCAGAGACCGGCGCGCTGCCCTTCTTCGGAAGTACGACCCCGCACACACGCTCGCGGCGCGCGCGGCTCCTCCGCCCGCCCCCACACGCTAATTTCCCTCAACATGCGGTGAATCTACAACAGGGGACGGACGGCTTTACTTTACTCCTCATGCAGAGTTGCTCTGGAGCCTGAGGCTTCTAGATATTTTACATGCATTAAATCTACAACAGGGGACGGACGGCTTTACTTTGCTCCTCACACACGGTTTGCTTTTGCCCTTGACTACGCAAATTTCGTAACGTTCCTTTCACCTTCCAAGGAAGAAATCACGTGGGCGACGAAACGGATGTTTTAAATTTGGCTGAGGCGCTTCTTCTAGGCTACAGGATATTTTAGGTACAGTCAATCTACAACATGGAACAGACGCCTTTACTTCCCCTGCGAAGGACTCCACGGCTTCCATCGGGTTTGGAGCCGCAATCGTGGACATAACAGTGCGAGACGTAGTCGCTATACCACCGAAACCCCTTTAACATGGAATGAATGACGTAACATGGTCACGTGCAGTAACATGGTATGACGATGAATTGATCGTTTCTAGTCATCCGCCTTATACGCGAATTATCGACAGGCCGCTGGCTTAATTAAGTTAATTATGCGAGTGACAGGCGATCTGTATGTTCCTGGAAATTATTTTTTCTTAAAATGGGCTGAAATTTCAGCGTTCGGGAGAAACGAGGTTGTGCATCGCGGAGGTCGCCGAGGTCAGGTGGTATCGCGTAGATAAACATTTTCGACGGACACTGCAACTCGAAAAATCACCACATTATCTTGAGAAAAGTTCAGCAGTCTGATCCCCGTTTATAATATATGCTCCAAATCATCTCGTGTGGTGAATGTGCATTTCATTCCGTGTATGTCCGAAATAAGCTCTTAATGTGTCTCTGCTTGGGTGATTGTGGATATGGTGGCCGTAACGTTGCCCGGATCGCGGCATGTGGAATGCGCTGCGTCTGAGGAGCCGTCGAGCGCTGGGGGCGTGGCGCCGCGCGCGCCGTGAGCGGGTGCTGCCCTCTGGTGGTGGGCCAGCGCCCCGCGCCCCTCTCCCCGTCCCTCGCCCCTCCCATCCACGCGACAAATCTCTTCTACCGCAAGCTATTTCTGCGCCAGGAAGCATTACATGAGTTTGTAGTGGTATTCAGTAAGCTATCGTCTTTGTACATCTCGCACATACACTTTTCATTTCTTCGGTATTTTCGTTAAAGAAATGAAGTAGCAATCAATGCATATTTAAAAAGCGTATCGACGGCCGGTGTATGGCACTGGCACTTCTCGTGCTGGATACTGTCGCGATGTCGCCTTCGCCCACGAAGCTGCTCGCACTTGCCCCCCCCCCCCACGCGCTCATTGCTTTGAGACAGTCATCCAAGGGTGGAGCTTCACGTTTAGCTGAAGTACGCAATTCGATAATGGAACCAGTCAAGCCCTCCTAGAAAGTAATTGACGTTCAATTTCAGAGGAGGAACTGGTCGGGGTTTTACGTACACTTTGCTGACAACGTGGGGCTGGTACAGCATGTAGTGAGGACGAAAATGGTGACTTTTGCCAAGACCTTAAAACGAAAAATTTCATTCAAGGAATTCAGACGTGTCACTTACCCCTGATAGGTAATTTCAATGCACAGGCGTTCGGCAGGTCACCTTGTGAGGCAGTGAAGGCCGCTGCATGCGCCTGGAGAACATCTCTGCATTGAAGCAGGGGCAGACAGCACACGCCTAAATTCTTTGAATGCAATTTCCCACCACAAGCGCATTGGTATGCGCCGTATTTAAATCAAATGTCATTTCCTTTCTTTTCCACTTTAGAATAATGCCTTTTCGTATAGGCATTAATTTTATGTTACGACCAAAGGAAATCACCAATTTTTATAGTTTTTTGTGCATTTCTTTTCAATTGCGAGTAATAAGTCATTTTTTACTGTTTCCTGTTACCTTTAAAGCATTTAACCCTGATTTTATCGAGTTTAATATCGTTTTAATGGTACTTGCTTCAAGTAACGAGGTACTACAAAGTTTTTCCACAAATTCCTGAGTATCCTATTCGATGTCTTCGCTCAGAACTTATAATGTCAGCCGTTAGATGCAATCTCAAGTTCCTGCGATGTCTATCAGCGCCATTGGCGGTCGGGCGATTTCACGATAACTGAAAACAGATTTCCTGGTAAATAACAGTGCAGACCAAAATTTTGCAAGCGGAGTTCACTTGAACGAAAGGAAAAAGCCTCGATTACTTCAGTAATATATCTAACAGCTTGAGTTGTTCATCTGCTTTTGTTCAAATTTCTACGTATTTTTTCTTTGCTATAAGGACGTTTCAAAACATGTATTTCTCACTGACTTATTATTGCTGGTTATAGCCTTTGATACGGAGTTCGATATAGGTACTCTGCATAATGGATCCTGGATACAATTATTCGTTGTTACGAGGGAAATTTAAAAAGTAGTTGAATAGTGCCACATGTTCTCTTATGGAGGGAATTACGGGACAGAAATATGAAAAGGCAAACGGAGTCAAGTTGACAACGTGACTAGTTAATTAGTAAATAAGCCAATCTGAATCATCAAATTTACGTAAAAAATAAAATCATGTGTGTACCACGAGCGTTAACGGGTTCTAAGGATCTCGAGAGACCAAAAGCCCTCGAGCCGTGGGCCGTTGGATATCTTGGTACTCGAGGACATAAGGACCCTTACAACGCTCTTGGTGCATAAATAACTGTTAAGAGCTTTTATCAATTCTCGTCATCGAAATCCGCCCCCTTTCATTTGGAAAAGCTGCCCCTCTGCATGCCCTGCACGCGTCCAGCTGTAATTGTGCTTCCCTCCCTCCCCGCGGGGCCATGAGAGGAGCGCCTCGGTGCATGGGTGTTGGGTCTGCGCCTGGCCCCGGGCTCTTGGCTTGGCCGTTGGGACTCTCGACTCACTAACCTCTAACTCCACTGTACTGGTACTATTGGACTGCAACTACCTACTACTCTACACGTTACGACGTCTACAATCACCACTGACACCGACGTCACAAGGATGGAACTCACCCTGGCAGGACATCGCTGAGTTGCCTTCACGAGGTCGTGTTGACCGGGCACGATGCGCGCGCAGTGTTAGACTCCACAACCATACAATTAAGTACTGAATTCGTTGTCTTTTCCGTCAATTCTCACAATAGACTTACAGTCGTAAGCTGCATTCAGTACATATTGTTATTGAAAGTTGTCTATAATCAAGAACTCTAGGATTCAAGGGAATTTCGTGTAAGCATCATCATAAACGCAAAGAATACGAAACGATCTTACTTTCACAACTTTAAATTGTAAGAGATTGGTCCTCCAAGGTGAATTTTTATATTTGAAAGGAAATTCGTAAATTTCAGTTCAGTTACATAGTTTCAAGAGGCCGAGGTATCTAAATACATTTGTAGTGGAAGGTTCTGGTTTTCATTTCAGAGGAGGCATTGATACATAAAAAGGAATCCATTTGCCATTCACGCATGTACATGCTAATACACAGTAGAATTGATTTCACGAAAAAAATATTCTTGAATTGCATATAACAGAATTAAAACAAATCAATGAGTATACTTTCTTGAGTCGTTAGTTGCCAAGGTGATGCAATTATCTACGTTCGTGTAGAAGACTCGACCCAAGAGCACCTTTCTCTGAGAATGGCGTTGGGTGGAGTTCTGCGTTCAGGAGGTGGAATCGGTTTGGGTGCTGATGACATCCATGTCGATGTTTTCAAAACATCGATTTTTTATACAAACATCGATATTTTAAACATTAAATACTATGTTTTTAACAATGGTGTTTTTTCTGGATGATTTTACGTTTTACACGCCTTATTTATGAATGAAAAATGTCCATAATCCCAATTTTGTAAAAATAGTTCATATTAAAATATGAAATAGTAAGGGCCCTTGCCCTTAGGAGCAGCCTGACTACTGTTCTATTATTTTCTATTTCATTTTCAGTTAAATCTTCATTTGAAATTAAAACCATGACTTCTGTTAAATTAAATTTTGTTGCATACAAATTTAATGTTAGGATTTCTTTACCAGCCTTACAACATGGATGTTTGAAAACATGGTTTGTTTTCCGTCGGTGTATTATTAACATCGATGATTGGTAGCATCGATGTCGCATCACTACTGCTGACTGAGGACGTGACGTGACGGCCTGGCCGGGTGCTGGGGCCCGGCGCATGCGCAGAGGCCAAAGCGAGGTGCGCAGCACAGCACAGCACGCGTGGAGTGCTCTTGGCGCAGTCATCAGGCATCTCCTTAGGCTTACAGCGCAGTTTCTCTAGTTGACTGCGCCGTCCAGCTCTCTTCGTGTCCATTTTAAAAAAGTCGAATACGGACGCGGAGTAGTGCTTTGTATGACTTCCCGCTGGGCGGCCGTGATCAGCGCGTCGCCATTTGGTTCCCCCTGCTCGGAGCCTCGCATTCCAACCGCGACTATTTGAACAGGACTGACAGGGAACAGTTCAATTTTTACCCCACCCGGAAATGAAACCACGGGTCGCGCCATAGTTCACTGAGATATGTTCGAATTGTTACCGGCGCGTCGGCAAGGGATTCTCGACCTTCCCTTCTACGCGTCGGAAAGAGATTTTGACCCTCGCGCCAAGAGCATTCCGTTTCCGTCGACCGGCTAGGCGTGCTGTGATTGGCTGGTGTGAAGCGCACCTCGCTTTGAACTGTGTGTCCCAGAAAGTTGATTACATTCGCCCATAAACCGCTTCATAGAAGAGAGTAACATACGTGACAGTTGCCCCTGATGGATAGGCAACGCGCCAAGCAGGGTTTTCGGCGGCCCACGTGCGGATGGGTGGCTGTCGAAGGCCGATGGGCGATGGGTGGCCGGCCGTGAAACAGATTGGCACTTGAAAGTCATGAATGGGACGGAAAGGGCCATGCATTGGAGAGCTCTACTGCCAAAGGTGACTCAAGCATCACTTGACGCCACTGCGTTGCCTCAGACCGGGAGGTCATGCGTGTTTGGTTGATTGGTTAGTGATTCCACTGTTAAGATCAATATTATCGTAAGTGAAGTGCATGTTTTTGTATCGAGTCAGGTGACGGACATCTTCCCTCGCTGAATGGCGAGATCCGGCGCCGTGCGATGTTTTCCCTAAATAGGTATCTCCCTCTTGCGAGGCACCGCCTGAGCTTACAACTCACAACTTTATATATTGTTCCTACAAGCTTTAAGCTCCCGACTGGTCTCCCAACAACTGTGGTAGTGCAGTGCATGGAAGTCTAAGTGTGTGTGTGTAAGAGAGTGCGGGTAGGACAAGGAAGAGGAAGGAAAGATCGCGTGTATGAACTTACTCGCACTTGCACTCCACCACCACACATGTCGGGGGATCGTTCGAGAACCTACAGCTTGCCCCGCTGGGGGGAGATACCTGGCAGGGATGAAACCTTGAGGTCGGCGGAGGATCGCACCATCCTGAAAGAAAAGATCGCCGCCACCTCTCGCGATAAAAACACGCACTACGCGAACGCAACTAAGCACCTTATCCGTTGACCAATCAGCCTCGTGCTTGGAAGTGGGAGTGTCTCTCTGTGTAAACGGCCGGCCGGTCGCCGAAAGCGCCGCTGGGCGGGCTGCCTGGGCGAGGGGCGGGGCGTGACCCGAGGGCGTTGCGCAGGCGGCTGACGCCCGTCATCTGCTGGCTGGGGCGCAGCACGTACCGCGCGGGCGGCATGCGCCTGGAGGTGAAGGGGCGGCAGGCGACGCGCGCCGAGGCGCCCATCCTCGTCGTGGCCCCGCACTCCACCTTCCTCGACGCCAGCATCACCTACGTCACCGGCTTCCCGTCCATCATCGTGCGCCGCGAGAGCGGCCTCAACCCCTTCATCGGAAGTACGTCGCTCTCCTCCGCGCGCACCTCCGTGCAGAGCACTGGCACCATTCGGGGCACGAAGGAGCCCATTTGAATTTGCCTCACAGTCTAAGAGCCGATTTGAATTTGCCTCACAGTCTAAGAGGCGATTTGAATTTGCCTCACAGTCTAAGAGGCGATTTGAATTTGCCTCACAGTCTAAGAGGCGATTTGAATTTGCCTCACAGTCTAAGAGGCGATTTGAATTTGCCTCACAGTCTAAGAGGAGATTTGAATTTGCCTCACAGTCTAAGAGGCGATTTGAATTTGCCTCAATTCTAAAGGCGATTTGAATTTGCCTCACAGTCTAAGAGGCGATTTGGATTTGCCTCACAGTCTAAGAGGCAATTTGAATTTGCCTCACAGTCTAAGAGGCGATTTAAATTATCCTCATAGTCTAATTTTAGGCTTCAGGATCTTTCACATGCAATAAATGTACAACACGGGATATGCGGCTTTAATTCCCCTCCGAAGGAGAGCTTCCGGGGAATGTTTTTGCCCTTAAATACCATGGCATCGATCGGGTTTCAACCCGCCAACTTAGACATGGCAGCCCCATACGCTAATCCTTTCACCACCGAAGTAGCCGAATTTGATCTCCTGCCTTCATCCCAAATGCAGCAAACGATATTTCTTTAATTTACAATTTTGTATCACTTTTTAATTTCTAGCCGTATTACGTACTTGCGTAGTAAAGGAAAGTATTTTAATGCTATGCTTGTAGAACAATCAGCGATTTTCAACCCAATTCAGTTCAGCCTGATTTTCCGTGGCGAGGCTGTGGCCATCAGTCCTTTTCCGTCTGACCACGCAAATTCCGTTTCGCTCCCTTCGTCGTCTAGCGGCGAAAGAAGGAATTACTCGGGCGACGAAATGAGAATTTTTCTTCTGATGCTTATGTTAGTCTTGAAGATCTTTTATGTGGAGTAAATTTACAAAATGGGATTTATTGATTTCGGTTCACATCAAAATCACAAACGTGCAATATTCAGTCTGCAATTCTTGTTGTTTGGCGACTCCAGGACGTGTCAGCGATGTTTTATCCCCCTAAAAGTTGATCGTGGCTGCTAGGATCGTGTCTCAGGAAACGCAGGTTATCGCAAGGGCTCCGTGGACGATGCGCTGGTCGGCTGCACTTGTCAACGCCACTCTAACCTCGAAAGGACCTCTACGGCCCCACAAACACCCCTGAGACCTCAAAGGCAGCTTGCAATCGCATGAGCAGTAATGCCACTGGCAAATAAAATATTAGATGGAAGGTCCACAATATTCGCAAGTGTCTGCAATATTCTCAAACAAAACTGAACATGAAATACTAAAGCTTGGGGTACAATTACTCATGTACAAATACGGCGGTTTAAAGAATACTTGTTTTCTTTGAGTGATCTAAATACCAGAGAATTTCCACTATTTATTACGTGTGTTCAATCACCTACGTTTTCAATCACCTACATTCGGTTAATTAATTGATGTGTTTTTCTGCAAACTTTGTCAAGCTTCAGCTACAGGACGTTTCTCTGACGTAAAACAGACTGCGTTATCACCTTTATGACAAAACTGAGACTCCACGGTGGGGATGGACGATTTATTGCGATTAGTACAACAATCGATTACTTTATACCGTTAAAAATTTAAATTTTTTTATACAATTGATTAATTTTTCCGATTTTAGCTCAATTTTTTAATTAAATTAATTTCAAGACTAGCAAAATATGAAAGTACATCTCGACTTTGAACTTTAACAATTGTTCCTTACACATTTTATGTGTGTGTTTGTGTTTCCATTCGATATTGTTCATTTAAAGATCTGTTATTGAGATTTATGTTATATCAAAATGTTTTTGTAAAAGATAATTTTATTTATTTTTTTTTGGAAAAAAAAAACTGTGATTCTGTATTTAATTTCAAAACGTTAAAGTTGTTTTGTGATGAACATGCTTTTTGTGATTTCATTAAAATAACAACTAAATTTAATAAACATGAAGTTTAATAAATAAAATTTAACATGAAAGAAAATTAGAATGGTTCGTTTATCTGATAGGTTTTCTTAAAATAAGCGAAGTGACTAAAAGATTCATTAATTTACAAATTAAAAATTAACGATTTCATGCATTTTGCGCATTATTTAAAATATGTGAAAAATTAATCGATTATATAAGATTAATTGATTAATTCGGAACGATTAATAGATGCATATTAATATAATGACAATAATCATCGGTTAGGTATTAATCGATTATTCTTTAACAATCGCCCATCCCCACTCCGCGGACAGCCGCAGAAGCGGTTCAATCCTATGCGCTGCCCGCCCCAACTCCCGTCCCTCCCGCCGCACCGCTCGACTTGGCGCGTCACTGCTCACACGCGGAACAGAGCGAAGGCGCAAGATCAGCTCTAGCTAACCAAAAGAATGTCGAGGTCGAACCACACGGGACTGAAAGAATTTCCTAAAATTTCACCCTACAATGTATTTCTTTCACTATTCCATAGAATTGTAAAACGTTCGTTGTGGAATTGCCAATGGTTCTGAAAAATGTAATAATGCGTTATCGTTTGCAAAACGCATTCACACCGGTTCTATAAAAATCTTCATTAGAGATTGATGCTCTAATGAAGTGATTGTAGTACTAATCACTTCATTATAACTCTGGTTTTCGGAGACGAAAGTTGCTGTTGAAACAAACGAGTTACATTCCATCCAATGAACTAATCTTGTGAGTAAAGTAGTACTAATGAAAATAAATTAGAAATAAAAGTAAACTATCGCTTTGTAACCGGAGATATATGTTTGAATAATACAAGTCTGATATTACAACATTCACCGTACTTACCCTTTCTCTCTTCTGATACATATTCAAATGCATTACGACAATAAGAAGTCGTAAATCACGTGAAGCCTTTGACTTGCAAGATCATAAAAGCGACGATACAGAAACTAATAAGTATAGTATCACCAGTCGTCTTAAACTATTTCACAGAACTTATCATATTTTTCCCAGCTCGTACACAATAAGGAATATAAGAAATTAATATGTCTGTATTCGATCATAACCTATATCACATATTCGATAAGTTCTTAATCGCTCTTTGTATTAAATTTAGCCTTTCAAAAAAAATTCGTGAATGTATATTAGTTTTTAAGAAAATGAAGTCATATTAAATTGAAGTGGAAAGTAAAGTGTCTCCAAAATAAATTTCATCGTACCCCTGCAGTCGTTTCCCCAAAGTAGAGCCAGTTTTACACATTATCTTCTGCACGAAAACACCAGAATCATGTGACGCAATATTACAAGCCCAACTTTAGAATGTCGAGGGGCTTTCAAATGTTTATTTCCAGCGTGTGGGGCAGGAGAGCTTTGCGCATGGTCTTTCCGACGTCTCTCTATTTCATAACGGTGAAATTAACATCGAAGACGAAGTGCTTTGTATTTATCTGAACTCAAGAAGACGGGTTAGTACAGATGAATGTTTCAAAGTAAATTAAATTTCTCCAAAATTTCACTACACAGCAGGTGAAAACCATCCTCGAATAATTGTGATTGCAAACCCTCCACCTTTTGAAGTCGATCAGGGAGCCCAGACTTGTCCGCACTAAAAGAACCTTTCGTGAAGAGCGCTAAGAGAAATCAAGAGGCGTGGTGCAGTATAAACCATTAAACCATATGGTTTTCTTATTTCAAAGAAAAGTCCCCCCCCCAAGTCATTCAGAACGCATTTCTCCAAGCAACAGAAATAACATAAGCTGTTTATTTGAATTAGAAGCAAATTCTTTTTTTTTCTTGTTTTGAACAAAAGAAATTGGAGCTTGGGGAAAGTTGCCCCTCCTGTGTGTGGGGCAAGGTACCCTTACCTTTTGCAAAGTATCTTAAAAAATGTCTAATGTTTTTCCAAACGTGAAGTAACATTCATTAGAGACAGCACACATTTCGTAACAGTTCATATTAACAATCATAGGCAAATAGTCAAATGAAATGAATTGTACATTTTAATAATGTATTAAAATATGTACCCAAGTCCCAGTACACTAGTTATTAGTAATGCTTTTACCATCGTGCGTGCTGTTCTGAATTGGCCTATGCTATGTTTCAACGTGTCATTACAAGCTGCAATGTGCGTAGTTTCGTGACTCCCTTGCCCTCCTGCAGGAGGCCTTGCTCTGGAGCGGAGTCGCAGCGGCCTCATTGAGTGGTTGATTAGCGATTCCGGGCGCGGCAACAGCTAGCTTATCACTACCGTAAGCGTAGTGCACGATTTTCTCTCGGGAGTTGACGGTGATCTTCCCCCGCTGGTTGGCGAGACCACGTGCCGACCTTCGCGGCTGCTAGCGAGGCTTTTCCACTCCAGGTATCTCCCCGCCAGCCGGGACAAGCTCTGAGCTCCCGATTGGTCTCCGACCATGTGTAACACGGAGGTGCATGTAAGTACAAGTGTGAGGATTTAAGGGTTGAGAATGGGACCAACACGAGGAAAGAATGATCGCGCGCGGCTCCTGTCCCGTTTGTTAGGATACTGCCCCGGCATTCGCCTGGTGCTGATGTGGGTGCGAGGACCCAGGGTTCGAGTTCCAATGGCTGCAGGATTTTCGACACCAGCTGGACAGCTAGGTCGAATTCAGCTGCTATGATCGATAGTTGTACATGATATCTGTGATCAACACAAGACGAATGCCGGGCAGCACCCTCACAAACGGACCATCTTTCGGCACCCTCACAAATGGATCTTTCCTTCCTCTGCCAAACACACACTCGCATGCACCATCATACATGTCGAGAACTTAAGAGCTTGTCCTTGCTGGGCCGGTCCCTGCTGGTGGGAGATACCTGGATGAGGGGAAACCCGCAAGCCGACGGGCAGGTCAACACCGTATCTCACCACTAAGCGGGGGAGTATCACCACCACCGTCCGTGATAAACGCATGCGTTACATTTACGGGACTAATGACCTTAGCAGTTGACGCGCCCGGAAAAAGGAAACAAGCAATTCATCAATCAATCTGATATTTGATGAGATTGTTATCTGCATCCCACTGCCGTGGTTTCTATTTGGTGAGGGCAAGTCTAACCTCCTGTAATTCTTCAAAATATCCAAGGGATTCTTAGCATCTGAAATCAATACATCTATTTTATATATTTTCACGAAAATAAAATCTAATGTAAATAATGGAGATGCACATATATTCGGAAGCGGTCAAAACTTGAGTTAACTCCGAAAATATTATTAACGTAAAGAAATGTGAAGAAAATGCAAAGAAATTTGTCGAGTCTTTTGCAACGTAATAGTTAGAAAGAGGAAGAGTAGGGAGTGGAACCGCCCCAGATGCACAAGACCCTGATGAGGCTAAGAAGTGAACGCGTTGCCTCCATCTGTTGAACGAAGGGTCGCCCCGCGGAGGCGCTGGCACTTGGAAGTGGCACGCCACCGGAACAATAGAACTTCAGCTGCCTTCCGGGTCGATCCTTTTTTGTTCAAGAGAGGGAGAGGGAGAAAGAACGAGTGAGACGTTCAGAGGAAGAGAGAAAAGGGAGTGAAAGAGGTTGAGAGGGAGAGAGAAAGAGTGAGAGGAAGAGGTTGAGAGGGAGAGAGGAAGAGGTTGTGAGGAGAGAGGGAAAGAGTGGGAGAGAGAAAGAGGTTGAGAGGGAGTGAGAAATAAAGAGGGTAAGAAAGAAAGCGGGACAGAGAAAAAGAAGGAGTAAGAGATTGAGAGGTAGAGAGGGAAAGAGTGGGAGAGAGAGAGAGAGAGGTAGAGAGGGGAGCGCGAAGTGCAGGCTGCCAAGACGCCTCCGTCTGCCTCAGAGCTCATCAACTACACGCAGCCCGTGTACGTGTGGCGCGAGGACCCGGACTCCAGGCAGAAGACCATCCGGGAGATCGTGGACCGCGCCACCTCGCCGCTCGACTGGCCGCAGGTAACAACCTCATTCTCTTGTAATCTCAATCACGTTCTTTCTACTTCCTCGCTTACTTCGTACTCACGTAGTAAAGAGAAAGTTTTGAAATGCTGCAGACGAGAGTGGCGAATTTTCAGTAGAAAACTCTCTATTGAAGCGTCCTGATATCTGACTGTGGATCTGACTGTCCGTCTGTCCTCGGTCAACGCGAGCGCCTCAACTGTTGACACGATTTGCTCCAAAGCGTATATTCCCTGACAGATCTGGACGAACTCGCGGTCCTGCGAATTTGAAAAGGATGTTTTGTCTTGGAGGGAGGTACATAGCATGAAGCTTTAACGTTTTCAATTTTTTTTCAAAAATGGGTCTACAGTTTTGGATTAAGTTTTTTCCTCGACCTGCCACAGGTCTCGTTTTCGTTCGAATTTCTGAAAACTACAAAAGTTACAAATAATTCGAAAAAGAATGTGTGGTTGTAGCTCCTCTGTTGTTATTACAAGCTGGCAAAATGATGATAAAATCTGTTCCGCAGTTCAACAATCCACTGAGAGAGTACACGATTGGTTGAATGATAAGCTACACAAAACGTTTCCGCTACCTCTTTCTGCTGTTTCACAGCACAGCAAATGCGCAGCGTCGGAGATTCTTTTCAATGTCGCAGCCGAATGACCCTTGAGGGGCACCTCCCACTGAGAACTTTCGCTTGGAAAGGTGCACCAAGTGACGATTTCGTCTGTAATCATTCTGTAAGATTGTCTCCGTGGCACCACAATAAAAATTAAAGAGAAAAACGTCCTCCTTCATTTTTATGAGGCGCTCGTTTTAAACTCACGGGTCGACGCGGTTTTTATAAGTAACATGCATTTGACGACCGTACTCTTCATTCATGCTGTGTCGCATGTACGAATCATTATTTTCTTTGAATGGAAACGTTACCTTTCGTTCCCAGGTTCTTGTTGAAATTTGTGTTACTTGCTGTCTCTTTGTTCTTCTTCCTTATAGGGAGTCGCAAAATATATAAAATAAACTACAGGGGCATAAACAGAGCTCGAAGATAATAACGAACGTCATGGCATTTCAAATGCCTCAGTACACAGTGAGGCTTAAAACGAAGTTTCGATTGCGATATGACCCCTGACTGGAAGTCCACTCATCGTGACTTGTATTTCGCCGGTCACAATCTACCGCAGATAAAGGGTTTTCGAGTACTTGCAAAGATCAGTATATGGGGTGCTGAGAGGTAGTGCCATAAGTCACTAAAATCCCGATTTTGAATTATTCCTTGTCTGATAGTATTGAGTGACGTACAACGTCAGTCAAAGTGGCATATGTAGAACTTTCTTAGTGATGACTTGACAGCAGCACTGAGCGGAGCGCCCCAACAGAATCAAAGGGGCTCGCGCCAGTGTACTTGTCGTGTGAAGGACTATCTCCAGCTGTGCTCAACGTTGCAGGTGCTCATCTTCCCCGAGGGCACGTGCACCAACCGCTCGTGCCTCATCACCTTCAAGCCCGGCGCCTTCTACCCCGGCGTGCCCGTGCAGCCCGTGTGCATCCGCTACCCCAACAAGCTCGACACCGTCACCTGGACGTGGGAGGGGCCCGGCGCGTGAGTCTCACCCTGCCCTGCCCCCCCCCTGCCAGCTTGCGGCGAACTATCTTCAAGTCAGACGCTGTCTGGAGGAGAGTTCTAGTGGCCGGCTGCTCTGGTTTTCCCTGGTTGGTCCGATCAACACCAGGCGAATGCCGGAGCAGTGCCCTAACAAATGGCCACGGAGCGCATGAGCGTGTCTTTCTTTTCTCATCCTTTCCCTTTATACATCCACACCCACACACACGCACTAAACTACATCACATGCTGAGAGACCAGCTATGAGCTTATGAGCTATGAGCTTTTGGGAAGACATGTCGTACTTGTATGAGAAAAAGCAAGCGTGAGTCAACGTGTAGGTTACCCCCGTACAATGCATCGATACCTTCAGATTTACAACGGGTTTACCTGACAAAATGCAATTACCTATGAGTAAATTTGGGGGAATTTACACTGACATATTAATTACTATTCATTTCCGGACGAGTCAACTGATGTTGTCAATAGTCCCGAAAGTGTATGTGTGTGTGTGAAGGGAAGCGGTGAGTGTGAATGCGGGGGCGCGGGTGGTTGCAGGCTGAAGCTGCTGTGGCTGACGCTGACGCAGGTGCACAGCAGCTGCGAGATCGAGTTCCTGCCGGTGTACCACCCGGACGCGCGCGAGCGGGCCGACCCCAAGCTGTTCGCCAGCAACGTGCGGCGCCTCATGGCCAGGTGAGCGGCGGGGCTGGGCTTGCGCGGGGGGGGCCGCGGAGGGCGAGAGTGGCGTTGCGCGGGCGCTGGGCGCCCTGCCGCACCGTACGACGACTGCCGCCTGCTGACCCGCGCCAAGCGCCTGCGCCTGCGCATGCCCGACGCCGCCGCCCTCGTCGAGGCGCAGCGCCTCCGCCAACGCATCGGGTGAGCCACGTCTTATCATCACCACATCGCTTCATCTTCTTCAAAGTTAACTCCTGTAGTGGTCGCTCATAACCTCATGCTCATGTGACCTTAAATAAGAAAAAAAATAAATTTGTTGCAAATGCTTCTAATATTTGAAGTGTGATATGAGAAAGTAGTGTTGGCAGGCATTAGACGGGCACGCACGTGTTGTGATGCGTCCGTCCGTGTGCGGCCTGCGCCGCGCTCATGTGCGTATGCGTGCATGTGTGTGCGCCGATGTGTGTGGCGTGCGTGGCCTGAGCTGAAGGTGTGCTCTGTGAGTGGTCGGCCCGTCTGTGTGTGTATATGTGCGTGCGTGTGGTGCGTGTGTGTGTGGTGTGTGCCTGACGGCGCCGTGCGCTGGTGGTGGTGCGCAGGGGCGCGGCGGGGGCGGGGCCGGCGGCGGAGGAGGAGCGGCTGCTGGCGCAGCTGCGCGCGCTGCCGGAGCACGTGTCGCTGGCGCAGTTCGCGCAGCTGCTGGGCGCGCGCGCCGACGACGCGCAGCTGCAGCAGCTCTTCCACCTCTACGACAAGGTCAGCCCATTCAGTCCTTCACCGCCCTTTCAACCGTCAGGTGGAGGGCGCCCTGGAGAGTAGCAGTCAAAATCTCACTCATTCGCCTTTGCTGGTTTGCAGACGTTTTGCTTACATTGGGGCGAATATCTTATCATCAACTCTTGACAAAACCCCTCGTTACTATCTGCATTCATTAATCAATTTAGTATGCACTAGCAGAACCCGACACACGTTGTCCTTCTCTCTCGTCCCCCCTCTCTCTCTCTCTCCTCTCTCTCTCTCTCTCTCTCTCTCTCTCTCTCTCTCTCTCTCTCTCCCCTCTCTCTCTCTTCTTCCTGTTTTTCTTGTCCTTTCATTTCTTTTCTTTCTCCTATCGAGTGAAGTTGCAACAAAATGAACAACATAAAAACCCCCACGGAAAAAACATTACATGTGCGAACTTAAACTGAGATCGGTCAAACGGAAGCGGAGATTATGGATCTCCAACATCCCAAGATCCACTTTTATATTTATAGATATGAGTTAGGGTAGGGATCTTAAAAGTTTCAAGAAATCTTGCAGAGATGGCACTTCTCTCCATCTTTTTCTCAAATTATTACAAGGAATAAACCTCTCCAACAATATTATTAAAAAAGCAATAAATTTTCAAAGTATGTAGCAGTAAAATTCTATCAGTTAATGATTCAGACAGGTAGGTGGAGAAAATGCCTGGAATAATTTTCAAGGAAAGAATTAAATAGAATAATGACAGGTCCTAAAAAGAGAACGATTGATGTTTGTCACTCTCTCCATATGATCTTAAGGCGAGTAGACGAGGCCTATTTTCATGATCCCACATTATGGACCACATGCCACTCGTGCTCTCTTTTAAAATTATACTGCAAAAGGTATTAAGCAATATTTTAATCCAAAAATTGCTAAGTAATTAACGATGTCTTCCAAAATTGTAATTTACATCAGAATATCGAGTTCAATTTTTGAGAGATGTCAAATTTCATCGTTACTATAAGCAACAAAATTAATTGTTGAAAGACAGTCAAAGAGAGTAATATGGAATTTGAAATGAAGCATCTGAAGAGAGCGATTCGAATTTGGACTAAAACAGATTGAGAATGTCGTAAATCTTATTCACTACGCTAGCCAATTACAATCAATGCACTTTTATGTCGTAATTCAGATAACAGTTTCTTAATTCATGCGTGACAAGTACCAAGAAAGTGGGTGACATACTTTAAGAATCCGCTTCTTTATTTCTTTCCTTCCGCTAAGTTTTAGACCCATCTCGCCACCTGAACACTACTGCGACCTGGCGAGTAAAGAAAAGTTTGAATGGGCTTTGAATAGGTGGACGTTCGTATTTCCAACGGCAGATGGCAGCAAACAGAACAGAAGTTTCGCGGATAGATGCCGCCACTTGCCAATTCAAATAGTACGTAATACGCGAAGGGTTTTCCGAAAGAAGGCAATAATTAGGATTCTAAAATTCTATTTGAAAAGTTCTCCCGTAGAAATTTTGATTAAAATATTGCCATTTTTTATTAAACCTTTTAGCTTTAGAACATTGTCTACACACATCTACAAGATGTACTCAAATTTATACATTATACATTTTATTTGAACTGCAATTGGGTATGACCGTGGCAGTTAATTAACAATAATTACAATAATAATAACACTTAACATTAATAATAACAACAATATTAATAATAATAACGATATTAATACATAATAACAATAATAATAAAGGAGTACAGTACAAGCCGAACATCAATAATCATACTATCACTAATATTAAGTATTATAACAAATATTTCAACTCGTATGATATATAATAATTATAATTATATGTCGGTGATGCTAAAATTTAATACAAGCTACATAAATATTGGCTAAATTTATTGGTTTTAATTCATTGATCGCGTTCACTACAATTAACTGCACGACACTGCACTGCACAGCACTACACTACACTACACTACACTACACTACACTACACTACCCTACACTACACTACACTGTTTTGCTTTGAGTTACACTGACCAGCACTACATCGCACTTCACCGCACTTCACAGCACTTCACCGCACTTCACCGCACTTCACAGCACTTACTCATTTAATGTCTATTACTATCATATTGTTCTAACTTATTTCTAAAACTTCGGACACTTAGAGGAAAGGCTTTGAAAATTGCTGCGGGTAAACTGTTCCAATCTTTAATTGTTCTGTTACAAAGGAAAATTTCCCAAGATCTGAATTTTGTTTCCTTGTTCGAATTTTGTAGTGTGATCCTTCGGCCGAAATAATTTGGTTTTCTAGTCTAACCTGAATTTCCTTCCAAGCTGTTTGACCTACGTATGATTTATAAAGAGCGCAAAGCCTCGCCCTTGTTCTTCTCATTTCTAGAGGTTCCCATGCCTTTTTATCGCGTTAGTTCTGTAGTAACTATTCCTTTTCTCTGTATTCTGTCTAGATTTTTCCGGTGACTTTCTGTATGGATCCAACAATATCCGTATTCCATGAGAGGGCGAGACCAGCAAAAATATGCTAATCTTTTGCGTTTGCAGAGCTTTTCTTTAGAATTCGCATTACAAATGCAAAGACTTCACGTTTTCTAACTACCTGATTTATATGCTTCTCCTCCCTAATTTCTATCTATTGAATGCCTAATACTTATGATGAGACTCTTGGGATGATGATCACTTAAACGATAGTCTGGTTCCTCAATGCAGTCCGCCCGAACGTTATTGTTTTGCTTTCGATCCGTTAATTCCCATTCATTTTCACAATCATAAATGTTCTAAATCCTGCTGTAAATTTGTTCGTGCTACTTTTGATTTTCGGTATATAACACAATCGTCTCAAATTAACGCACTCTGAAACGCCACTTTGAATATAACAAAATGGAAATGGGTTGTATTTTCAAGAAAATGAAAAATGTCCCCCAACCTGATCTAATTTAATGACATCCTATTGCCAACCTTGCAATTAATATTTTTATTTCGATGCCTTGCCCCATTAACAAGAGCGCAGAAGAAGGCAACTGGAGGAGTAGGAAGTTGGGCGTAGCCAAAAGCGCGGTGGATGGGGGGGGGCTGCCTCTGCCCATCATCTTAGAACTGCTATCCATTTGCATAAAATACTCTTTAAAGAACTCTTACACACTTTTTTTACAAAATTTATTCCCGGGCAAATGTCACGCTCCGTTGTGCACTCACATCCACCGCGATGCGAGGGATAAAAATGAAATTGCGGTCAGCAATGACAGGAGAACGACCAGGGGCCTTGCTAGGCTGTGCAACCCTGTGTGTGGCAGGGAGGGGCCAGAGACGGGATTCGATTGAAAACCCTAGCGACCGCTCATAAAGATAAAATTTCTTTTCAATTTTATTAATACTCCGGAGTAAAAAAGGTAACAAATAATGTGTCAACCAAATGTTTATTTAAGATTCTTCCTTATTGTTACCTCAGCATGAGAAGGAAAGTTTCATAAACGCAACAAAAAAGATAGACTCATGGTAGAACAGTGGTTGACAATGTTCCTAAACTACGCGAGTAAAATTAGCAAAAATAGTACGCCAAAAATTAATGAACTTATGTTTATATGAATGGTACAATCTTTCAGCTATGTGCCCGTTTTATATCTGCTGCCAGTCAGTTTTCCAATCCGTAAACGTTATGAAGTGCGTTAGAGTGAGAAGTTTCAGTTTTCAATGCTGTTCAGAGAATTTGCTCGGTGCAGGCGAAGGCACCGCTTGCCAACTGCGATAACCCATGGTTCTTCATCTTTCAAGGGCGGGGAGAGGGGAGGATGCGCGTATGGACGGTCGGGAGGCACCGCAAAATATTGCGGTAAACAGCCCTTCTCTGATCGTTCTGAAGTTATGCTTTCTCAGTTTGTGTGCAAATGGAGTGTGTTAATGATCCAGTAGTTAGTGGGTTGTGTTATAGAACAATTATTAAGGACGGAATTTCGTAGTATTGGGATTTTAGAAAAGCTCAAAATAAAAGACAACGTTGGAGGTAGCTTCCATAAAATGCGGTGTACTTGAAATAATGTTCAGGATTCGCCACTGGCTCATTCACACTCTCACAAAAGTCGTGTGCAAATCCACCCGAGTCCATCTTCATTTTACGACTCTTGAGGGAAAGGTTTCACAGTCAATGCCACAAGGTAGCCTAACAAGTGTAGTTCCCACTGATCCAACTAAACTTATGAAAACTAACACGAAGTCGGGTAAAAAATTCATAATCTTTAGTCACGTTAATTGAAATGTTTATAGATTTCTCTCATAAAATTTTGTCAAACGTTTGTAAATGTTAACAATAATTTGCATTTTTATGTCAGTGGGAGCTTATGCTTTGGCACGTGGTCTCCGTGGACATTAGTTACCACGGCAAGGATGTCTAAACACTGTGTTTGTTTTGACAAGATGAAAGACATGAACATGACGGCCAATTTATAATTAATTTTATCTACAGACTATTTTAACAATTTTTAAATTTGAATAAAATTATTATTTTAAGGCATATTTTAATTGTTTAATTAATTTTGAATACAAATATTAAAATATCCAATCTCAAAAACGTGATTGTTGACAATAAAAAGGGGGCCTCAAAAATATTTTAGCTTGCGGCCCCGAAAGTGGTAAATCCGCCGCTGCAGAAACCCATCTGATTGCTGATATTGAATAAAACGATACTATTGTTGTTATCTGGTGAGACGATAATTCACAGTTTCTGTAATTATATGAGTTTGCAGGAAGAGCTACTGACGGCGAGAATACGGAATCGTATGCTCTGGTTCGAGCGCATTTTGGGTGAAAAGGATCAACGTTTCATGTACACTTCATTGCTTACGCGAACGAGAGAGAATGTGCAGAATTTCATCACTTTTTCCAGAACTTTTCTCTTCCTTCTTTCTCTATTTCTGACCTTTATGGGGGCTACTTTTTATGAACTTTGCTGAGGCTGCGCTCCAATCGTCGCGCACTTCACCCAGGCCTCCTGCAAATGCACGGCACAGAGCTCGCACGAGCATTTAGAAAATAGCCAGTTGTGATGTTTAAGATATTAGTGTGCTTTTAGATAGAATATGTGAAGAAGGTACTAACGACATATCTCGTGCGCCGAAAGCCCTAATTGTTTCTCCCGAGCATTAATTATATCGATAATTGGACGAGCAACTGTAGGCAACCAACGTAAGCAATTCAAAACCTAAAACTATGTAAAACCAAATATTTCGAGTGCACAATTGTTTATGTACGGTCAAATCAATTTTGTAATATTAATGGATATTTTCATCAATTAGCTGTAAAACCCCATTTGGACCTTGTGCACCTCAGCCCTCGAGAACGTAACAATGGCTCTGAGAACTCGGTGAATTATGCTGATTGAGTGTTCCTAGGATATTTGTGACAGAAAAGGATGAAGAATGTGGTAATAAAGTCTGTAAAGTAGCTTTTACAAAAATGTGAAAATTTCTGATAGATTAAAAATTTGTTTCATCAATCATATTCGAAAATCTTTTTGCTTGCAATTTGTTTGTAAAAAATTAATATTATAAAAAGAAAACTACTTTTTTCTCTTCTTTATACATGAAGTATTGCATTGTTTTTGGAAAATCGAAGATTCTTTATAGATGTTTATTGATATTAATGATATTTGTGATATTGAAAAGCCATCAATATTTAATGTTTGTTTTGCCTGCCTCGTGTGCCGCAGCAGGGGGACGGGCGGCTGGCGTTGCGCGACTACCTCTTCGACTCGCTGCTGGTGGCGCGGCGCTGCGGCTCCCCGCAGGAAGCTCTGCAGCTGGCCTTCCAAGTGAGTGGCGCGCTCTACCCTGGCCCCCTCGGCGCGAACTAACAGGCTCACCCGCCGGCCAGTGAGCAGGCGCGCTCTGGGACGAAAGCTGCGTCCCGACGCGCTTCTTTCCCCTGAATATCAGTCGCCTTTACAAGCAGGGTTGGGCAGGATTTGAATACTTTCATTTCTTATACACTTTGTAGTGGAATAACTGTATGTTTGATTGTTTTGGACATGCATTTTAGAGATTATTTAAATACATCTCTAAAATGTATGTCCAAAAAACTCAAAAATACAGTTATTGAAATAAGTATTTTATTGAAATAAGTATTTAAAACAATATTTAAATACAACTATTTAAATTCCTGCCCAACCCTCATTACAGGAAACTGATTCACGTGAATTTCGGCAATTCCCACGAATGCCCCAAATTGTTATTGTGCAATATTGGTAAACACTACGTAAAGACAAAGGGGGGTAAGCAGCTGAGGCAACTTACACCAGGCTCCGACGTAATTGGGGCACAGATTTTTTTTTTCATTCAAAAGAAATGAAAAATGAATTAAACTTCAATCCTACTTCCACGCTGTAAGTTAGTTCTGATGCATGGAAGTGAATTCTGTCATGAATTGGGAGAGGAGATATTTTTTGTTTGAAATGAGGGCTCTCGTGGATCAACTGCCCCAGGCAGGGGCGTCACTAGCATCGCGTAGTTATGACCACAGCTCGCCACACCGCATGCACTCACCGTCAAGCCCAAATACGGGCGCTCAGGAAAGTTTGTTGGAGCGAGCGGCACTCGCGATTTCCAACAGCCAACATCTCAGTAGCAATGAATTTAATTTGTTAAAAGACAGAAAGCATACATGAATAATGTGAAATAGGCGAAATTTTGAAGCATGGAAGATCTCAAACCAAGCCCGTGATACAAAATATACACAGTTTCAATCATAAGAGTATCATAAGGGTTTACGTATTTTCGTTTCGGCGATAAGTCGAAATATTTTAAAATTTTCTGTATTATATTAGTTATTTTAAACATAAACAATTTACCTGAGTTCACCTCAGATTTATCAATGTTTAAAATAATTATGATATAAATAATCATGTATCAATCAACGATATATATTCGTTATCAAAACCCGGAGTAGCGTTTATTGTTTGACGAGTAACGCAACATATACGATAAGTTTCAGGTTTGTGAAGCAAGTGAATGGAAAACTACTGTTCTTACAAAACGTATTTATTTATATTATTATACTTCTGAGAAAAACATTTTTATTGTCTTTATTTCAAGCAAATATTACGCGAAAACTACTCGTAGTTCCAAAATGTGTACAGATTTTTTTAGATCTTATTTTTAAAACAAATTTCATTACAAAATCAGTTATAATTATTACACTTTTGCAATGATAACTTATTGTAATTTTCAAAGAAAAAATAGAGTTCATCGAAATCGAGAACTCCGCCTCTTTTAAAAACAAACTTTTCTCTTTCGAAAAAGAAAACATTTGGAGCCATTTTAATAATAATTGATTAAAAATTCCTACATTTACGTAATATTACACCCAAACTATTTATTTTTCGAAAAAAATGTGCATAACTATTTAAAGTCTGTTTTTTTTAGCTTTTTTATTTTTTAAAATACAGAGACTAAAATGATAAATGCGCTCTGTTTAAACTTCCTTTGTTCTATCCAAGGAATAAATGTAATCCAAAAAGAAGGCGCCTTTTTTTAGATAATTTTGAAAACAAGTGCTCCCCCAAACGTATGTAAAATACCCCCCCACACACACACAAATCAAAATATCCTTTTCAATCTCGCATAGGCTCGAGTTCGGCCGGATCGATAAGAAAAAATCATTTTTCAGAAAAGCGTCTGAACGCTTTCCGCGCTGGCGTTGGGGGTGGTCCGAAAGTTTTGCCACCAGCCAGTTTGGCGATGCCAAGGACCCACGAAACATGGATTCTGACAACACAATTTTCTATATGCTACATTAAATAGCATACACTTCCCACTTAAAGTCGTGGTAACTAAGTATATTCTAGGCATTGTCGGATCCCCTGGGTTCCTTCCCCACGGGACCAAGAAGTTCATTTTCTGCATTTACTGCCAGCAATGCTAAATTGCTCCATCGCAATTTACAAATTGTGTGTAAGTCTTAATAGAGCATCTGAGAGCAATTAACGAGATAGTCAGTAAATCTCCTCGAGACATGATCCCCAACGTCTTGAGGGCACTGACTGTTGATCGTGGCATAGCCCCAGAAGTTCCAACCACCACAGGCAGGATTCTGGCGTTGGGCACTCCATGAAGTTGGGCTGCCAGGGGAATGACTGGTCGGTACTTTACCACTTTTTCCTCCCCTCCTTTTAGAAGGTTAGACCCATCCTCGTGGCGGATAGTCACATCGACCACATGGGCCCCCTCCCGACTTAAAGGCCCGTGTTAGAGGAAGTGATCTACTGCATATGGGAATAATATTTATCAATATTTTGAGAACGAAGCCCAATACATGTCCGACAGTTTTTCTGTCGACAAATCGTCGTTTGTTGAACTTTTGCAATTTTCAAAATTTCAGACGTTTAATGAAAAAGCTCATCAACTGCGCTGAGTGAAGGTGGGAAACAGTGAACCGTGGAGGAAGCTCAAGTTGCTCTCAAAGAGCGAGGTGTCATTGTCTCTGAGAGAGCTCGAATATGCTGTGGGGAAAAATAGTTTACGATAAGGAAAACCTCCAAGTCTAGTTGTTGTAATTTAAGAATGAACTTATACAAAATAAGTAATATCTACTACGGAAATATGTGATTTCTTATTTAAATGAATCTTTTCCTACAGTGAAGAGTTCTAAAATGCAAATCAATGTTAAAATTTCTTTCTAATCGCGCTCCCTGAACAGTTTTGTTCTTCCAAATCTGCAATAAGAAAGCAGAATATAAACATGCATGAGCTGGTTCGAGAAATGTCGACCATGTCGTATACGAGCGTAGTACAACTTCTAATAGCGAACAAATAGATTGCCAAAAGACACAACCACGTACCCATTAGAGGTTTGTTAAGTTGGTCGTAAGATTCCAATAATACAGACGCTCGATTTAAAATGGAAAAGGAATCTTGTGCATTATCGATGCGTCGCCGTAGCGTAATGGTGAGGACCTGTGAACCCCTAAATCTTGCCTACTCGTGTTGCCAAAGCCAACTCTCTCTAGTGCTGACCTAGGAATTATGCCTGGAAAAGATTTGAATGAATAATTTATTCATGAAGATCGGGTAAATTTTCCGAATATGGCAATATTTGGATACACATTTTCGGTTTTATACAATCGGATACTAATATAAAACTACCGGTATTTAGCAAAAATCTAGTCTCCGATGCTACTCCCGCTGTAAAGATGCAATACAATTTTATAATGTGTATTTATGAAATGTTTATGAAGTGCAATCTCGGCACTAATCCGCTCCAAATGGCTCCCATGCATCGCCCGCTCTCCGCTCATTCGAACATCAGCGCATCGAGATCCGCGCGCCTTCGCCATCGCGCTTGCAGCAATGCACAGCAGATGGAACCACCGACGACTCTCGGGCATAGAAGTTCAGAGACGATAGTTTTGTGGTCTCTCGGACGACACCAGGCCTCCGGCAACGCTGCGCAATGACCTTAGTAGAGGAATCTGATTCGTGTCTCCCACTCGAATGAAAACGTCGCCGCTCCGTCGTTGATTGATTAGTGATTCTGGACGCGTCATCTGTTAAGGTCACTAGCCCCGTAAGTGTAATTCATGTTTTGTCGCTGGAGGTGGCAATGATTTTCCCTCGCTGGATGGCGAGATCCGGTGCCGACCTATCCGTCTTCTAGCGGGCTTTTCCCCAAGCAGGTATCTCCCACCAGCGTGGCAGCGCTTCAGGCGGGTCAAGCTCCAAGCTCCCGGCATGTGTGGTTGCGTGTGAGTGTAGATGTGTGTAAAAGGGACGAAAGATTGCGCGCGGTCCTTGGCTCGTTTGTTAGGGCACTGCTCCGTTCCGTCGCGTCAGTAGAGGGAAAGGGCTGCGGGCGGTGGCGGTGCGCAACCGTGCGGCAGACAGGGGCAACAAGCGCAGACCCCACTTTGCCTTGGGACCATTGTCGGGCTTCTAAACCAGCAGTTCTTGTTAACTTAAATATGTTTCCAACGATCACGTTTAACGAACGCACACTTGAAGCCATTCGTATGGATGTGACGCTGCAGATGGCAGAAGTGACACTAAAATAAACGTATTTTACTGCGAATGAGGAATTGCAGCCCTCTGTCAGTTGGGATGGGCTCATTGTGCCTCGCGCAGGCCTCGGTTTGCTGCGCCCGCGGAAGCGCTCGGCGGAGGGCGTGACGAGCGTTGCGTCAGAAAGACGGACGGACGGAAACGGACCGCGGAGACAGGCACGGGGCCAAACGGATAGACGGACGACAGACGGAAATACTCCATGCACGAACAAAGACCCCTTGCACGGGCAGACGGGAGAACGGACAGAGGGACGAGCAGACAGACCATTTAAAAAAACGCTTTTTCGGTATTAAGGAACCACAAAACGTGGACCGTGAATACACTACGTATTAGGAAGTAATTTACCAGATACAGAATATCCTCTTTTACGTTATCTAAGGTCACAAAACGGTCGTTTCGCCGCAGCATGACATAACTCTCTCTTAGTCTATACTAATAAAAGTGAATTCAACGACGTAGCCGACATCAATGCCACAAAAAGTAGTATACGAATTGAGTCGAAATTTGTACAGGCTCTTCTTGAGGGTTATCCAAATATCTTTCCAGTTTGGTAAAGATTAATACAACACAAATGCCGAAAATAAATAATTTAAGTAACATATTGGTAGATGCCCCACGATTACTTTTGTCGCTAAGAGCAGATTGGTTCCTAATGTATTCCGTCAGAGGCCAGAAGCGGCGCAGCAGGACTAGTATACAATAGCTCCGCTAGAGACTAGAAGCAGTGCGGAGTTTTAATCTAATAGCAATGCACTGTAAAACTAGTGGTGCTCAAACAGCACGTACTTTCTTCCCCGTAATTTCACGCAAAATTACGCGGAAAAACTCAAATTTCTGAAAATTGTACATTACCTTATTTCAAAATTATGTTAAGGAAAGATTTCATAAAATGAAACAATCTACATCTTTAATATTTTAGTTCCGAAAAAATTTTTAACTTTTGTGATTTGCGAAAAATAGAGTTTTAACGAAACTTAGACCTCCACCATTCTCTTAAACGTCCTTCACACTATTCAAAAACAAAATTTAATCAAAAACGATGGTGCCGTTTCTTTGAAAATTTCGAAAATGTCCCAGGTGTTTCATGTAATGCACCCTAAAATTAAAATGTCGGTTTCAAATTCAAGGGGCCGCGACATTAGCCAGATCCATTGGGAAATATCAATTTTGGAGAAAGTCGGATGAACGGTTTAGCCGCTAGCGTTGTTCACAGACGGACGCCATCATTAGGATCATAGAGGATATTTTTTTCGAAATTTAGCAACTGGATTTATCCATTTTTTCGATACCAGGACCATGTAATACGAGTTTTTCTGCAGAAAATTCGTCGTTTTTTCCTGCAGTATTACATACTTTCTCTCTACTCCGTAGGGAGGAAGTAATAAAATGAAATAAAATTATAGTATTTTAAAATGTGAACAATCACATTAAAAATATTAATTTTAAACAAGTTATTTATACAAATTGATTTTTCTTCTCTTTCACAAGGATTGGATATGAGGAAATCAGGGAAACACCGGGTATTTTGCTAGTAACGCATATTATACCATATATGATACATATGTACGAGGGGCATTCAATAATTAAAGTGACTAATTGGTCTGGAGAAATAAAGCTTATTTTTAGAAAACAGGACTTTTCCTAGTTTTCAATACAATCCCCACCAACATTTATGCACTTGTCCCAACGGATTACAAGCTTTTTTGGAACAGCTACAAAGAACATTTTATCTTGGTGTTTGAACCAATTTCCCTCAAATATTTCGGTATCCTCGTTATCCTGGAACTTCTTCCCACGTAATGCCTCCTTCAATGGATCATACAAATGGAAATCAGATGGTGCTAAATCGAGGCCAAAAGGGAGATGAGGCAACACCGCCCAACCCATTTTGTCAACGCTTTCACGGCTTTGTTGAGCAGTGTCAGGACGTGCATTGTCTTGATAGAGAATCACACCTCTCCTCTAAGATCCACGACGTTTCTCCATCATGGCTGGCTTCACCTTGTTCAATAGAATATCTGAGTAGTATTTACTGTTTATTATACGCGGTTCTTCAAGGTAATCACAAAAACAATGCACCTACAGCATCCCCAAACACAGTCAACATGACTTCTCCTGCTGATGAGGCCAGAATGTATTTGCCAGTAATTGAGCTTCGATCACTTTTGAACTGTTCTACCCACTTGTAATATTTCTCGCGGTTCTTATAACTTTCACCATACACTTAAGTCACTCTAGAGTAGTATATATTAGATTTGTTCACCTTCAGCAAGTACTAAACGAATCAGAGAACGTTGTTTAACCAATGTGGAATTTTCAAGTAGACTCGCCATCGTTCAACTTAATTTTGAGGTTATGAACACAACAATGCACATCCACCAGATGGTCAGGGCTCATCCCAGTGTTGCCAACATATAGTGCTAAATTACCAAACTGTTTTTTTCTCCAAACCAATTTGTATCTTTAATTATTGAATGACCGAGGTATACGAGAAAGAAAAAGGTTGGTGTTCCATAACGCAAACGTGAATAGCAAATATTTAATGGTGGATGCTTCTTCTTCGGCGCCTTCTTGTCGCATGACGTCATCTGTCAAAATCAGTGGCGTCTATGGGGCTATGAGAATTTAGTCGGGGAGCACGGTATGAGAATACGCGGAATGACGCAAACAAATATTTGCGTTTTCAGTCAAAATCGAACTGATTGTTTTGGATTTTCCCGAGTACGTTGGTTACTAATGAAACATTCTACACATCTCGCATTGCCAGAGTTTTCCTAGTTTTATTTCCATTTCTGTCAATTGGAAATAGCAATGCAATTCTCACGCTTAATAAATCATAAGATAAATAAGAAATAGTATAAAATAAATTCAGTAGTATACTCCAAAGTGATGAAAATAATTGTTTAAATCATTGATCAAAATACAAGCCTATTTCGTAGAGAATCGATGGTGACTTTGCAAGTATAACTAGGGAATAAATAAAACATGACTGCCTCCGAGGGATGATAGAGAATGTGCTTGGGTGCTTTATAGTAGGGTAATTCGGTTCGTGGCCTATATTCCCAGCGGGGAGGGGAGGGGAGGGGGGGGGGGGGTCGCGTGCAGGCGCGGATGGCGTGACGCGAGCCGGGGGAGGGGAGGGGGCGGCGAAGCGAAGGCGGAGGCGCTCAAGAACGACAGAGGGCGTAGCAATAGCCGTTTCTACGCATTTGAACACTCCATGATAGTTTCATACCAACGACTTTGAATATTTTCTCCTCTGGTTTTTACCCAAGGCACAGCCGGTTACCTTCTCGTCCCGGACGCATATTCTACCACTAGACACCAACACATTTGCGGAGTCCTCTGGTGTGGAGTCAGCAGAGCGCAAGGCCCTCCGCGACAACACGTCCATGAGAGACAAGGAACAAACGACTATGCCCATGGCGGGACTCGAACCCGCGACCCTTCAGTACGAAGCGCTGAGTCGGTGCACGCTCATAGCCACCTCGGCCATCCAGGTCAGCAGCTGGAATGATGTAGAGAGGAATCGTGTGCAAATATAGCACTCCTGGTTGAAGCACTTTGCACTACTGGCCGCCAGGTTTTCTGATGGCAAAGCAAACTAAAGGTTGCTGATAATAATTGTTTAACAGTACATGGGTAATTTCACGTGAAATCGGCCGAAAAAAGCATGACACCGTCCGAATGGTCTAATTTTTTCACTTGTTCAATGTGATGTAAAAAAAGCTAGAAGCAACATATTTAGTGCTTAACCTTGACCTTTGACTTTCTTTTTATTAATACCCAAAATTATTACAATTTAAGAGCATTTTGGATGAGCTTCAGAAAAAATGGAAATCTTACCTGAAAATTCCCTCTATGATTAAAAAAAGTTTCTCCTAATAGTAAATAGTTCAAAGAAAAGGATTTTTGCACTAAGCCTGTTTTCATTTGCATTTCATGCCAATATTTTTACTTCCGAATTCAAACGTGCATTTTTTTCAAACCGAAATTCCCAAAATAAGTAATCTTCAGTTTTCGAGTTTGTTGACGCAATCTATTATAGAAACTCACATAAATTTTCACACAAAAATATAATTCGCGTGTGAAACTGTAAATTTCAAAAGTTACGGGTGTTTAAAATCGAAATAGTTTTTTTTTTTTTAGTTTTGAGATTTCCATTTATTCAGAAGTTCGTTCAAAATTCTCAGAAATCTACTATTTTTGGGTATAAACAAAAAAAGGTCAAAGGTCAAGTCAAGCACTACAAATTATGCTTCTACCTTTTTTGCATCACATTGAACAAGCCAAAACTTTTAGACTGATCGGAAGGGGTCATGCTTCTTTGGCCGATTACCCACATGCTTTTGGCACTTTTACTTTCTCGCTACCGCTTAAGCAGTAGAGAGAAATTTATATAGTTCTGCGCGGAAAAGCTGCAAAATTTCGTCAAGTTCGAAAGCAGACAAATATTTCCTGGGCACGTGCGACACCAATGCGTGATAAGAACGGAATGGATTTTCATGTAAATACACTTTTTACAGGAACAAGATACCTGCTTTCAATAATATTTTTTAGAGTTTACAATTCATTCTTAGTTCAGTAGAACTATTTTATTTTATATATTTTGGTACAATTACATATTTCTACGTACAATATTTTATTTATTGTTACAAATTTCTAAAATATTTCGTTACAATTGACTATATATACGTCGAACGCAACATTTCAGATACGAGATAATAATATTCAAATATGTTACTGGAATCATCTTTCTTTCGAAGCAATGTAATGCTCTGCATTTCTGTGAACACCGCACCATCGCCATCTATTGTAAAACGTACGCTCCCTTCTCAGAAACTGCGTTCTCCCAATCAAAGGATGAGAGAATGTTTTGCGAAGCACAAATAACTTCAACCACGGGTTCACTGGTGTTTCACACGCCCCTGCGTAAGTCGGTCGAAATCTAACAAATATTTTTTACACATCAATCCTTTATCGCGATTTGACGGAGGGAGTGTATGTTCCCATCTCCGGCTACACGGTTCACTAAAGCACTACTACTATTCACATCACTACTACTATTCACTTAAGCACCGCCTCCTCATAAACGGCATTTTTTATACTAGAAACGTATTTTACATTTCGAATAGAACTCGTATGTGTGGTAAGAACTGGTGCACAATTACGTTTGTAGAGGTAAAACATGCTTTCAGATGCTTCGAATCCATTTTAGAAGAAGATCGACCGCGTTTTGTCATCGAAAAATGCTGTAAAAATTATTTTGAAACGCTATAACGAATTTTATGTTACAGTGTTTCTATTTTTGTTACATATTTTGGAAAAAATAAATCCACGCTGTATATGTACACATTTTGCTTCTTTTCGTTACACTAAATCCCGCTCCGTAGCGATAAGCAAAAGCGCCACCTGTCCGGGGGCGTTGACCCGGTTTGCCCCGAGGCACCGCCCCCTCCTGAGGGGAGAGGGGAGGGGGCGTGGTTGCGCCGCGATGCGCGTCGCCTCTCTACGGCGCGTGGGCCGCACGCCCAGCCGCTAACGAGATGCGTCGAGCCGCGTCCTCGCACGCCCCGGAGGCAACGCTCGCCCCTGGCCTCGCCTCGCCTCGGCCCTTCCACGCCCACCCCTAGTGGCGATGCCACACTAGCTGTTTCACCCGCGCACGTTTCCTTGAGCCATCGCTTCGCTCGTGGCGCGAGGAATTTTAGATCACATTTGTAGTTCGTTCTTCGATGCAAGATATATTTCATTACATGGGAGCGAACATTTCTGGTTTTCAGATTTTGCCCACAATGGTCGTTGCTATCATTTATTCTCGATTCAACCAATATTGGCAAGGGAGTGGGGGTAGGTATTCCGAAGCTCAAGAAAACGTGCGCGTGTAATACATAGCAAGGTCGAATTCATCTGATGAATGGAGGTCCATTCTAGCGACCGACTGCTCTGAGCAGTAGTTTTTCGTGGTTTCTCCGATCAACATCAGGCGAATGCCGCAGCAGTACCTTAACAAACGTGCCACGGATCGCGCGTGATCTTGCTTTCCTCTTATTTGTCCCACCCTAACCCCTTACTAACTCACACACACACACACACACACACACACACACACACACACACACACACACACTTATGCTCACATGCGTCTACTACCACTCTTGTCCTTAGAGCTTGGAGCTTGTCCTTAGAGCGGAGCGAGCTTGACTGTCCCTTAGAGAAAGAAATCGCCAAGCCGACGACTACATCTGTCGCCCGGATCTCGCCAGCCAGCGGCAACAGATAGCCGCCTCCTCTCACGATAAAATTATGCAGTACTGTTATGGGACTAATGACCTTATCACAAATCCGGAATCACAAATCAATCAGTCACGTTCTTTCCATTGCATAAGTATCTTCAGCCAGATAACACTACATTCACAGTAAAGTGAATATTCAAATCTCACAGAGGAATCTGCTTTACACCAAAAAGGGAGCAAATATTTCCTTGATGAAGATTATAAGTATTTTATCTGAATTCTACTTTTGTCTTTCAGTAGCTTCAGTAGTAAAACCCACACAAAGAACGTGCAAAAATGTTTGCACAACTGTAACCATGACCTATAAATCCAACTCCGCGTTGCATGAGAATAACAACACCTCTGTTAAGAACATGCCCAACAGAGCAAATATGACAGAAGAGAAGAATAACTGTAATTACACTGCTTCATTATAGGATATGCACTTTACAATATCGGCAAACAACAATCTGCACCATGAACCGTTAAAGTAAAGACTGTCAGGAGATTTCTTTGACCCATCATGATTAGCATTCACCCGATGAGATTTTTCACATGATATTCACTAATTCATACAGTGCTAAGTGAATTCGGATATCAAAAATTAATTTTAAAATTACAGCCAATGCATTATCCTCGACTACTACCGAGCTTGCACTGCTGAGTAAGCAGATATTTTAAAAAAAAGTGGATGAACGTTAGTGGATTGTGGGCGCAAATTGGACAAACGTTATCTGAAACGGCGATTCAATTAACTGTGATATTTTTATAGTTATAGTTACTATGTATCAGTCCGTTGGTAGCAATCATGCTAATCGACTTTGCAGAAATTATTGATGGGTGAAAGTAATTAATTTTTTCAAATTTGATTCTCAAACAGTTAACCCTTCATGTGTTACGTTGAACGTTGTCGGGAGCAACGGAGTGGAGCAGTGAAGTCTTCGAGCGTAGCTCAGCACGCAAGGGAACATTAGGATGCTCTGAATAACAGCGTGCAAAAGACAGTCGGGAGTTGGAGGAGCTAATTCGAGCCATGAATAGCAAGCAGAGGCTAATTTGGAAAACGTGATGTGGCACATTAACATAAATACGACTCGTAGAGGCAATCGACGAACGGAATGTGGAAAGAAACCAAGTACTTGAGAAGACTCTCGACACGAAGAAATCCAACTAGTGGCTTGGTGACAATTCTTTATTCGTGACTTAAGTTACCTGCCGTTGCGGGGCAGGGACAACGGCGGATCCTAACCTTATCTGTTTAAGCAAATCTGCCTTTATGTACATGGTTAATTTCGTTGTTTAGGACATTTACATACCTTAGCTGGTTTTAAAATGTACAGTCGACACCGGTTACATTGAACCTCTGGGGTCTAACATATTTGGTTCACTATATGAGAGGTTCACTATATGCGATGACGTCAAAAGTAAATGGAATTTCTGCATAGAGATTTTATTAATATAGAGATACAGCTAAATTTTGAACAGCACCAACTGAAAATATCAATATCTTTATTTGTCCTTAAAAATCAATTAATTTCAATTGTTATCTTCGTACATTTTTCATTAGTAACTTCTCTAGATCCTTCTCTCATGAGTTCGTGCACTCTCCATACTGTTGGAACTCCGAAGGCCCGTCTACTCGCCTAATAACATGCGAGATTCAATTCGTTTCCAGGACGTATTTCCTAAGTTCACTATAACCGAGGTTCAGGTTCACTGTAACCGAACCGTGTTTTGCTTATTTGTAGTGTAAGTGAAATGGGACTCAATTGGTGTAAATTGCTTTTCACTAACAATATTTTGACATAAAGAAGCAAAAACTGCTACATTAATTATTAATTAATTTTCATATGTTTTGTGAGAATATGATTAATAAGGAGTCCTTATAATGTCGGGAGCTGGTTCGTGGGGAAGAATACCCTGAGATTCCGATTTTCAAATAGTTTATGCTGGGGCAGTAATCAAGAATGGCGTGGAAACGGATTGATAGCCTTCTTAGCCATTTAAATGGTGGCTCTATTGTTAGTTCTTTTTTATCTTCGTTTGGTGTATATCATGGGACACATATTGCGCGGTGATGAAAATAATTTTCAGTAGTTCAAATTTAATAAGAATCTATTAAAAATTAAAACTTATTAAATTTTTACAGATCATTCTTTAATTGCGATTTAACGGAGGGGGTGTATGTTCCCATCATTGGCTACACAGTTCTACCATTTACTTGAGCACCGGCTCCACGAAAACAATTTTTTTTGTACGAGACACGTATTTGAAATTTCGAATAAAACTTCTGTGTGGTCACAATCAATGTATTTATTTTTGAAGAGGTAAAACTTTTTTTTTTTCAGATGCTTCGAATCCACTGGGTGATCAGCCACGTTTTGTCCTCGAGAAATGCTTGTATATAGTGATTTTGATGTGTGTGCGCAGGTGTTCGACCGCGGCGGCGAGGGCGACGGGCGCCTGGCGCCGCCCGACGCGCGAGAGGCGCTGCGCCGCGCGCTGCCCGCAGCCCCCGCGCACGCCCTGCGCCGCGCCGCGCCCGACGGACCAGCCCTCGCCATCAGTAAGCGCGCGCCCCCGCTGACCACCTAAACACGCAGCCACTGGCCCCCGCCCATCCCCCCCCACCGCGGCCCCCGTGGCGCCACTGACAAGCAATAGATCCCGTCTCTCACAGTGACCGCCGAAACGCCACTGACCGCGAGAAAGGAAGGTTTTGTGAGTTACGCCGCTGTTGGTTCCACCGGCCGAAAGGCAGTCAACAGGTCAAAACTGGTTGAGGGCACTCTAGTGTGAAGGCTGCCGTTTTGAACTGTGCAATGCCTGCGATGGTACGGACGCGCGTCTGCGCTGCTGCTGGCGGTAGCCCGCCACTACGCGCCACAGGAGCGCCACTGGTCCGCTCGTGTGAATGCCTCCATTGAAGCCAATGCTTTGCCAGCAGACGCGCCACTCGGAAGCGCTGCTGAGTGGCGCCGTGGGAGGGGATATCCACAGGAGTGGCATCGTCGCGCTACTGTGGCGCTCGGCGGAGGACTCCCGCCACCAGCAGCGCAGAAGGGCGTTCGTGCCACCGCCACAGATCTAAGGGGCAGTGTTCACACGAGACGCGCCACTCAATCACTTTTGGCCTGCTGCCTGTCTTTTGGACGCCGGATCCTCACGGACCCTCCCTCTCTAGCTGTCAGTGGCGCTCGGCGGTGGCCGTGTGTGAAGGCAGCCTTAGCCACACGCCCAACGCCACTTCACAGGGCGGGAGCTTACAACTCATCCCGACCAGGGCGGGGCACGGGGGTGGGAATATTGCACTGGGAAAGCGCCACAAACATAGTTTTGTATCGTAGAGGCTTCGCCGAAATTGGAAAATTTAAAGAGAAAAGCACTGTAATTCTGACGACAGAACAGTAAAATAATGATTTATTGCTAACATTATAAGTAACACACTGATCAGTTTTCTTAACATACAAATATTCAGTCTTATAAACTGTTGTCAACTGCAGGGCTTGAGACAGTAACAAGATAAGCCACACTAGGCAAATTAAGCATCCAGACCCCTAATGTTTGTTATGAAATGTATTCGTGATTGTTAATTCTTGCATTTTGATGAAAGTGGTGCTTATCTTGTTTCTAGATAGCCTTGGATATATTGGAAGGATTTTGTGTAGGAAGTACATGGTAATAATTTCAACCAATATAGAGAATTAATATTTACGATTAATTCGAACCTTTCTGAACCTGGTGAAGCATAGATTCAATTGAAGGACATGGCCAGTAGCCCACATCTTCCACAGTAAGCCCCCCCCCCACCATTGTAAATGTTAATATCCCAATTCAAGTTCTCGTAGGCGGAGCTTTGACACTCGCTCAACAGCTGGGTGGAATTGCGAGGCTTTTGGAGGAGAATTCAAGCGGCCTGCCAGTTAGTTGGGGAATCCTCCGTGGTCATTCCCACCAGTTCCTGGGGAATGCCACAGCCGTGCCCTAACCATGAGCCAGCGCGATCTGACCTTTTACAACCTCGCACCGTCCATGCATGTTGACAGCAGTGGATCTATTAGTGATTCTGACTGCAGTGGTTCAATTAATAATCTTAGCCTAAACTGCCAAAATTATTAATCCCGTAAGTGTAATGGACGTTTTCCTCGAAATATGGCGCCGATCTCCCACCGCTGGATGGTGAGATCCGGCGCCGACCTACTCGTCTGCTTCCTTTCTCCAACCAGGCGTCTCTTGCCACTGGGACACCTCCCCAGTCGGGACAAGCTCTAAGCTTACAACTTGTCTCCAGGCATGTGGGATAGTATAAGAGTGTGTGTAAGGAGAGAGGATGGGACAAGGAAGAGGAATGACAGATCGCGCGCGGTCCGTGGCCCGTTTATTAGAGTACTGCTCCGGCATTCGCTGGTGCTGATCGGAGAAGGACGGAAAACTGGCGATGAGAGCGGGCGGCCGCTAGAATTCTCCTCCCTGCTGTCGCTGAATGGGCCGCGAGCGAAGTCGTGAGAGGGAGGTGCGTGTGTGTGTTGCAGGCGCGCTGAGCGCGGCGCTGGAGCGCGAGCCGGAGCTGTGGGCGGCGCTGGGCGTGGGGCGGCGGCGGCGGCGCAGGGGCTCGGCCGGCCGCCTCGCCCCCGCGCACTGAGCCACCACGCCCCCTCCCCCTCCAGCCCCCCGCGGCGGCGGCGGACCACCACTCCACCCGCAAGAGGACCATTGGAGCGCCGACATAACGGCAGTTATGCTCGCGTGGAAAACAATTTTATATACTAAGAGTTGTTTCGTATTTCATGAAGATGTTCAAGACTTTTTCTCTATGACTCTTCATCCAGTCCAACATCTGCGGGGAAGGGAGAAGTTCCATTGTAACGTCAATTACGGCTGCTAATTTATTACTCGGGTGGCCTACACGGACTTGTATGTATATATTATGTGCGGCGATAATTCTAAGCATTATTAAATATGTAATGTAACCATATAGAAATAAATATTGTTTTATGTTGTCTACACATTTATTTCAATGATACACCACCTCCTTGCTTCAAAGGTAACTAGTGGTGCTACACAATGGCACATACTTTCTCATACTAGTTGGTTTCCTAATCAGTTTCGCTTGGGCTAGCTTCTTGATTTTGTCACCACCCTCTTCCCAGGACCTGCCCATCAGCGCCTAAAAGACATTTTATGGCATTTGCTCAATTGTTCGTGCCTCCAAAAGCAGAATGGAAATTGTCTAATTTTTTTTAATTTTTGTAATTTTCCAAAAATGAGAGTTCAACGAAAATGATACGTGCACTTTTTTAAAGTGTGCTTTGCTCTGCGGAAAAATTTAAAAGAAAAAATTTGGTTTTGAACACAACAATTTAAATTGTGTTACTTGTGCAAAAATAAGTGAAAACGACTCTTTTTCATGCAATTGTGTCATAAAATATCTAAAATTATACATTGCCTTTCTTTTAAGTATAGATTATGAAAAAACCGTTTTTTTCAAAATATTGAACATTATCTTATTTGAAAAACAATTTTTAGATTGCAATAAGTAAACGAGGTCGCTTACCAATTAGTCCAGCTCCCTTTCATACGGGTATTTCACATTTCATATGTCTGCTACCCAGGCACATAGAGATCCATGGAATAATTTGTGAAAGGAGCAGCTTCTTAAAAAAAGTTAATTTAGTTTTCTAATCATTTTAAAACTGTTTCATGTTAATGAAGGTGTAGCCATTTTCTTATATTTTAATAGAAAAAACATTTTTCCCGAATTGCTACCAAAAATGCACAAGTGCTTAAAAGATTTTTTTATATTCTGACATAAAAATGTTCAAAATTGGCTATGATATGTTCTTCATGCGACTTAATCCAATTCTCATCTCTATGTAAAAAATGCCTGTATCTAGTAAATTACTTCTGACAGGTTGTGTGGTCAGAATCCATACTTTCTAGTCCCTGATACCGCAAAATCGACTGACGGCAAAATTGTGCAGTAAATGTCAGAACGTGTAGAAAGAGATGTAGTGCAGCAAAAAAGTGTTACTTTCTCGTATATTTACGTATATACGGAGTAATGACGTAGTATAGAGAAAAAATGTGATGCTGCTGAAAATCGTTCTCGAGATTTCAACGAAAATACACGTTTGGGTTTCCCCCGATACCAAATAGAGCTTTTTTTATTTTATTTATTCATTACGTCCGTCCGTCTGGGAACAACAATAGCACCTTAACAATGCGTAGGATTTCTTTCAAACAAAATACTCTCTGGACAATCTGGCCTCACTCATAGCTCTGCGATTTTGAATAACATTCTGTAAATTTTGGGTGTACTTTACATGCAATCACTGGAACATTTTAAAAATTTTCTGAAAAATGGTTCATTTTTTTTCTTTAAGAAGAGATTCCCCCTCCTATGGTAACCATGATAAATACTTAATATTGATGACCCATTATCTCAGAAACTATTCGAGATACCGATTTGAAATTTTACTGAATATTATCTCTATATTATCTGTACTATTGTTGCTGTATTGACCTACATTGAAAAGAACTGATTAGTAGGAAAACGAGATATAAATTCCCCTCGCACTTTCACTTTTTCCAAACATTTAATGACCAATTTATTTATAAAAGTGAAAAAATCACAGATTCACGTTATCTAGTAAGATAATCTGTGAAGAAATCAATAAAATATGTTGAATACTTCATGATCAAAAGGGGCACAAAAACTTTTTTGAGAAAAGAATCTATAGTTTTTACTAGGAATTTCCCATCATATTTGTATTATTTTCCTTAAAAACAACCTGCTCCATATTTAGAATTATTTTTGATATATAGAATCTGTGTTCTTTTTCTGTCTTTTTTGGTCATTTTTTCGCCTGATATCTCAGCAGTGGAGGAGGGAGGGGTTTGACTGAATCAATTCTATAGTTGAGATTTTCATTACTAAACGTATTTACCACATTACATTAATTGTTAACCTCAACAGCCCAACTTCACGATTGAATCTATTTCCTTTTTGTTACAAGCTTTTTAAAAATATCATTCGGTTTTGTCATTTCAGTCGAACTAGTTGACATTTCTTTCACTGTCTAGACTACCCCACCGCTTATTCCAAGAGAGAGAAAATTGCACTTAACTTCAAAAACACAGAAGAACAACGCGTCCACCAAATTGCACAGATAAACAAGAAAACCGAATATGAAACTGGGAAAACCACAGCCTTCGAGAGTAATAGTTTCAGATCTATTTCTGTTGATGTGCGACAACGGAACTAACCCAAATAAAACCCGCACATCCAAACCGCAATAAAATTTTTTAGTGAAATCCCATCATTAATTTCTTGTACGAATAGAGTTAAATACACTTCTAAAAGTGGCATTGGTTCGATTTTCACTATTAACTTGGATTTAATTTTTCGAAAATTGCAGAAGTTTGAAATTTTTTCGGCGACTTCCTAAAACTACAAAATTGAAGATAGAGATTTTTCCTTCCAATGAAATTAGTTCTCCGTAATTAGTTCTTTCATTAATGTCAGTTATATTTGTTTGAAAATGTAAGTAGTTCACGCGCAATTGTGAGTGAAATATGTGCAATGTTAAAAAATATCAAAAACAAGAATTTCTCAAAAACGGCTGGAACTTTTTTCCTTAAATTTTTAGTGGATATAATGCTAAATGCACTTTATAAGATGACTAACCTCCATTTTTGCATTTTAATTACAAAAAATTAAATATTTCACTTGTCTCTCACGTCGTTAATGTTTACACTAGCGGCAATTTGTGTACATTATTGCATTTATGAGTAGATTGCTTCAATTGATGTCTTACAAAATTTCTCGAAAACTGCAAAGTTTTCTGTCATAATGAGCTCAAATTTGATTTTCAGAAACGCTCAAATGCAATTTTTTCAAAAATGGCTCCAATTTTTTTTCTTCCAAACATTTTTGTACCGATATTACTAAATGCGCTGTATAATATTAATACAAGTCTCTTTGCTGAGTTCCTTTGTTTTTTCAAAAATTACACAAATGTATTTTTTTAAATATGTCTCATTCCGTTAATAAGCACATTTCCAGCGGTTTGTGTACATTATTGCACTTGTGGTTGGAAGTGTTTCAAAAGACTTGAAGTTCATAGAAAACTCGAACAATTTCAGTAAAAAGACCTTCAAATTTCACATTTACGCTAACGCTTAAAAAACATTTTCTTAAAACAGCTCCAAATTTTTTCAACAATAATTTCCATATAAGACGAGGTTTAACTCATCTAAAATAGTATTAAAGTAATATTTCGCTTATATTATTAGGAAACGAAAAGCTAGCCCTGACCAAAGAAATGAGGAAACTAACTAGTACGAGAAAGACTGTGCAATTCTATACACCACTAGTTATTCTCAATTTTATAGTGTAGGTCATTGTTTTACTGGACGTAACAATAGGAAACCCTGATATTCTATTCTAAACAACAGTATAAGAGACAAAGAAATGGAATTTACCCCCTCTTCACCCAAAATACTTCTCGTGTAGCAACAGCTATTTTTTTAGATTGGTTAAATTTCATTCGGAGTTCTTTGATAATTTTTACTTCGCTGTCTATTCTCCACACCGATAATTATTGCGTGGTAAGCGCGGTGGTGCTATCAGGAACAAACTACCATGGCGATGACCCGCAGGGGCACGAAGTTTCTTGTATACCATTGTTATAAACAATCTCTTCTGGCACAGAAAATCGTACAAAATGTGGATGATGGAACTAGTTTAATCAAATAGCATACGTCATCAAACAATTGCCGGTCGTCGACGTTTTTATTTACACAATCAAGAGAAAAATTAAAGAACAATACATCCCATTACAGGAATTAAGAAAATTAATTACACATAACTTAAAAGCATAAATAATTAATAAAAATTAACGACAATTTGAAACATTGAAGAAAAAACTCATGATTTGTAGACATTATTGTTTCATTTGTAGTAATAGTTTGGAATGTTCCACTGCATCCGGCGCCTCTCCACCAGATACAATTGTCTTGGCGATTCTAATCTTATTCCCACTAACTCCTCAATGTCCTGCTCTGCGACAGTAGATGAACGCCGTCCTCCGTGACGTTCAGAGAGACTGTGTCACCATGGCCATCCAGTATTGTGCCAGAAGGTCTCCGATACGAATGCTATTGCTCCATTTTCAAACGAACATGCATATCAATACGTAACAACTGACAATCAAATATTAATAGTTATGTATCCAAGAGCGTTAGTCGAGCGTATATCAGATGTACCACGCTAATCAAGTTCCAGATGCAGTCTTTATTTATCCTTTCTATTAATTTTTACTTTCTCGTATACGTACGTATATACAGAATAATATACATAGAATAGAGAAAGTTTTGAAAAGCAGCGCGAAAAAACGGCGTATTTTCGGCAAAAAATCATTGCCGGGCTTTGACAACGAAAAAGTGGTTACATCCAGTTGCTAAATTAAGAAAAAAGTCTTGTCCATCCGTCCATCCGTCCGCCTGTCCATCCGTCCGTCTGTCTGCCCGTCTGTCTGCCCGTCTGTCTCTCCGTCTGTCTCTCCGTCTGTCTCTCCGTCTGTCTCTCCGTCTGTCTCTCCGTCTGTCTCTCCGTCTGTCTCTCCGTGTCTCTCCGTGTCTCTCCGTCTGTCTCACTGTCTGTCTGTCCGTCTATGAACACTACTAGCACCTAAAGCGAGCGTAGGATTTTTTTCAAATTGAAGAAATCTCTGTCCATCTGGGTCTAGTTGAAGTTTTGACATTGTGAAAAACATCCTTTAAAATTTGGGGTAGTTTACATGAAGACTCCGTTGACATTTTCAAAATGTAGTCATAAACGGCTCCCAATTTTTCTATAATGACATGCAAAAAATAGGTATGCAACTCTTCATAATTTTGGTTTGTGTTCGTACACATTTGAAAATTCCCACCTAAGTCGTTCGTTTTCAAAACATGTATTTACGCATTAAAATATAACATGTTAAAATCTTTCCATAATAAACTAATCTAGTTTAAAGACTTAATTTTATAAAACTATTTACATTTATAAACAAAACGCAACCTGAATGTTGTTACCTCACACTCTTATGGCCCCGATACAGCGGGTCTACGAAATGTATGTATTTGGCACTTGGGTCGATTGCCCGACTTCACCGGCTGGCCAACGACGTGCTCCGCGCCAGGACCTAGTTCATTCCCCTCTGGAGGGGCACGAAAGACTAGCTAACTCCTTCACCCGAGCTTTTCTTCGAAACAAGCGACCGAAGCTACAGAGACCATTTTATAGGGAGTCACAACGCTGTTTGTGCCCCGGCCGGATATCTATCCGGGAGCGCACACGGGAAGTTACCGGGCTGCCCAGCAGCCACCACAGGGCACATGTAATAGATAGCAAAAGGCCATTTAAAATAACACCACATACAAGGCAAGATTAGGATCAAAGTTTAAAAAAAATTTAAACAATTAACAAAATAAATAAATAGAAAGGTAAATAAAAATATTATTTTGGAATTGAAGTAGAAAGAGATGAATATGGTTTCTTTTTAAGGCAAATGAGTTAGATTGTCCTGATTCTAAAGAGGTTTGAAATGGATTTATGTTCAAGAGTGAAGATACCTGGAATATGAAACTAGGTGGATATGAGGGAACTACTTAAGGGGAGGAGTGGGTGAAAATTTGAAAATTTACATCTTACATTCAAATAACTTCAAATTTTACCAGAAGAAGTAATACATTATACTTATGTACCCTACAAAGGTTTGTTACTCTGCTGTTTTTAGTTTTGAAGAAAAAAAACTTTTTTGAATTTTTTTAAAAAATTTCTTATTATTTTATAAAATGCTCTACGTTCCACATGAAGCAACATTCATCACTGAATTTTTTATGAATTACTCATAAAAGGTATATAATTACATTCATGGAATATAAATAAAATAAATGAGAGCGTTTCTGAGAAAAAAAATAATAAAATATACAGTTATTACCTGATGGCTATAAAAAACACACATAAAAAAATAAATATTTTTCATTTAGTAATTAATGATTATAACACAAAAAGCTTCCATAGTTCTATAAAACTACATTTTCTTAAGATGTTTTAAAAGTTTCATTGAAATATATTAAAAATTGTAGAACGTGGAACTTTTGAATTCCATAAAGGTCAGGAAAGTGAAATGCGGGAAATTGAAAATGAAAATTTAACTTTATACAAATGCATTTTACTTTATCAACTTAGATTTAAAATTCTCCAGAGCCATACATAGTACCCTCATCAACTTTTCTCTTTTCTTCTAGAATTGTATTTGTAATTTTGAGTTGCTTTTTTTGACATTTTGAAAACCTGGTTGTGCAGCTACTTCACTTTTCTGAAGACGGCGTTTATCCCTCATTGACATTATTTTCTTCCCTTGAGGTGTCATGTTAATGCCAGTTATATTTGATCTTGTCTTTTCACTTGCTTCACACCCCGCATTATATTGAGAAACTGCTGATGTGACAGCAATTTCTATTTTCTTCTTCGAAAAAAATATTTCTTTGGGGCACTTACTCCAAATCAGGCAATGCAAACTTTCGTTGGCATTTTGTGTTTTTCTGTAGCTCATTTGTTCCAGAGAACATCTTATAAAGTTCATGCCGGGAAATTCAAAAAGCAAATACATTCAAAACTTCTATGAGATGGAAACGTTTGGAAACTGAAAAAGGGGGCGTGGCCATCGACGCATTGAGATCTTTAAATGCTCGCAGAAGCCATTTAAATCGCGATAACGAAAAAATAAAACACCAAAATTAACACACATTCCAAACAAAATTATCACATCAAAAATTAAAAATCGTATTTTTCAAATTTTTTTGCCAATTTTCACCCGCTCCTCCCCTTAAGTAAATTACAATAGGGATCAAGAGATTTTGGGATGTGTAGCATATTTAGAGACTGGTAGAAGACCAGATTTACCTTACACTGGATTAAGTTATCTCAAATCATGAAAGATCCTGATAAATGTTCAGCTCCAAATATAGTTACAAACATTTTCGAGATTTGAAAAATTTTTTAGAATTTTAAATTTTGAGACTTTTTTTTTATTACAAGGGACTAAAAATGTGAAATGAAGACTTCATGAGCAATTAGGCACACTGAAGATATGTTCTTATTCTTTTTGTTGCGCTACCAAAGATTCTAAATCATTTGTTAGATATACAATAAAGGTCGGCAATTCATTAGTAAGTTGGAAAAGACGAAAACCTAAGTTATTGCATCATCTGCTATGAAAGCCGAATTAATAACTTTATGAGATGAAGTAATGAGGGAAAATGCGAGTATACGCTCAATACCATTGCGTTTAAAAACAATCAATCTTCGAACTCTAAAAGCTCTATCTTCGCTTCCTTATCTATACCTCACGAAATGTCGTTTGCTTTTGAAAGATCAATTATAACAAAACGGTCAAATTCAATTAGAATGTAACTATACAATGTAAGTATTTGAATACGACGTAATGATAATTACAAAAGTCGGTATTTAACATTCATTCTGACATTTGTCAGACATTAAAATCTTGAGTTTACACTCTTATTTAAATGTAAGGCGAATTGGCAGCAGGGACTGAATTATTCAAATGGGAGGTACGTTACAACTTAAATTTTCGTATTGAAGCTCCCGATTAATAACCGGACCCAGCTGAACAAGTCATTTTCTCTCAATTAAATCGGAGCAAGTCTTAAAGCCTGTTAATAATGCAAGTGATAACACATCTTGGACTCACGACCATTCATTTAAAGCAAAAATAACAAATGTTTTTGTGTAGAAAGCTCAAATCTCTTTCTAAACGAAAACCCTCTATGTTTTAAATATACGGATTTCCCACAATAAAAGCTGACGAAAAGTGCCTAGCTACCGTAGAGGTGTGTACTGAGAACGTCCGCATTTGTTTTGTATGTCTTTTACGTGAGTTGCAAAGCAGTAAGTCACTAAATAAAATTGAAGAAAAAAAATTCGCAATGTGGTGTTGTAAGGCCAAAGTAGGAAAAGGCCGTGATGGCGCAGACAACCCGCTGCCGGTGGCGGAAGGGCCCGTCGAGGCGCGCGCCCTTGAGGCGAATATTTCGGTGCGGCCGCCGCGGCGCGGGGGCCCGGGGCTATTCCCGTCTGCCGCGTCGCGGGGATCGATGGCCGCTGCGCCTGGCGCCGCGCCAGCGCCGCACTGCGCCCCACAGTGGGCCCCGCCCACCCAACCACCTGCACCCACCCACCCACCCACCCCTCACCACTCACCACCCACCACCCACCACTCACCACCCACCACCCACCACCCACCACCCACCACCCACCACCCACCCTCACCACCCTCCACTCACCTCCCACCGCTCACCACCCTCCACTCACCACCCACCGCACACCACCCACCACCCACCGCTCACCACCCTCCACTCACCTCCCACCACTCACCACTCACCTACCACCACCCACCATGGCAGACTGAGTTCCAAGTGCACCATGTTATTCCGATTGCACAACTGTTCCACACATGGACACACACTATAGTAAAGTGTTAAGGTGTCGCTGTACGACAAAGTGACAACGAGTGGCCGCGCTTTCCGTTTGTTTTGTAAACATTCCAAAAGCGTTGAAAGACGTAACTTGAGGAATGGTTATAAGAATAAATGTCCAAATGATAAAACAGTAGTTCTTGTCTAAATCAAACAGTGGTCCTACAACAACACATACTTATTCGCAATCATATTGATTATAACTTCTCTAATTTTCGAAACTGAGAAAGTTCAACAAAAATGAGACCTCCACCTTTTTTAAGCGTTTTGTTCTACACTAAGGAAACATTTAAAGGAAAACTTTGAAGACATTTATCACCTTCACTTCAACCAGAAATTTCGCAAAAATTACTGTCAATTTTGTCTTTGGCGCCCAGGTATCAAAAGTTCATAAATATTGTTACTATATCTAGTAAATTACTTCATCACATCAGCTGAGTCGTCAAAATTCACGTTTTGTGGGCCTTGATACAGAAAAATCGATTGACGGCAAAACGTCTGTCTGTTCGTCGTTGGTCAGGGGGCAACGCTAGCGGTCTCAACCAGTGAAACGATTTTCTTCAAAATTTATATCTCTCAATAGATCTAAACGAACAGGCTGTGTTCAACAGAGCCAGCATTGCTGCTGTCTTTGCAATTAGTTGGACCGCGAGGTCCTAGCGTTTAAGTCCAAAAACTGATGCATCCGCTTCAATTTCTCAGCGAGTCGAGTCATGAACGAATATTAATTTTGGGAGAAATCCTGTGTATGCTTAAGCCATAGTGGTTAAGCCACACAGACGGACAGGCATACGCTTTGAAAGGATTCATTTCTTCAGTCAGAGACTGTTTTTTTTCGTAATGCTATCTATTCTACTTTGTCCAATGTTAACAAACTCGTATATTCGGAAAGACATACGTAGTGTAAAAGAAAGCTTCGTAATGCTGCGGAAAATTGATCTCGACATTTTAACGGAAATACATGCTTGTCCGTCCGGCAGCCTGTTCTTCTGAGCGACGTAAAATTTAGAACCATTCGTAGAATTTGTGCCCAAATGAAAATCCTCGATCGATCTGGCCCGACTCAATGCAAGATATGAATGCATATCCTTAAAATTTTGGGGGTGTTTACATGAAGCCCATACGACGTTTTAAACATTTACTCAAAAATGTCTATTTTTTTCCTTTCATCTTCTCGTTAGAAGATAGGGAAATACATTTACAAAGATGGCATAGGACCAATTTTTACTGCTGACTCTGAATTTTCAAACCTACCACAGTTTCAAATTGGACCCTCTAATCAACTACATTATGAAGACTAGCGGCCTGAGGAAGCGAGAATCCTCCTGGACAAAACCTCACAAAATGGTTTCGCAACGCAGATCGCACCCGCTCAGAACAACAAATAAAATCCTCTCGTGAAACTCTGCAACAAACTAAATAGTGTAACAAAAACTGTCCTGGCGAATGCTGCAATCGCATGCTTATAATACGTTTATACACCACAACAGCTCCCTACTTTCCAAAAATATAAAAAGTGGCTCTTCCATAGTCGCGACCTCGGAGCATTGCTGCCGCATGACGTCAGCGGTATCATCAACGGTGACGCGCTGTGAATGAGAGTCGGTGGAATAACACTACGATTTTTTTTCCTTTGTCCTTGTGTTCGTTGCATCGGGGGGGGGGGCACGTGGTAGCCCTCGTGCATTGCACCTGTACCCTCCTCCTTCCGTAAGGTCTTGGCGCAAGAGACAGCTGTCTGTGAGACGTGTGTGTGTGTGGGTGCCTACATCGAGACCAATGATACAAGCACTGAGACGGAGCGTGGGTGGTGAACCATGGGCAAGTATGCGGGGTCGCGAGAGAGCTATGCTGTGTGCACTGAAGCCAACTAAACTAATGCTGCTACAGCAGTACATACTTTCTCGCGTTACTTCCAACTCTTGCAATTTTCAAAAATTCACAAAATTCAACGAAAATCAAACCGCCATTTTTCTCGTGCTTTTTGAACGGCAGCTCCAAGCAGTTCGTTTTCAGTCAAGTAGTGCTCGGTGCCACGGAAAAAAACAATAAGAAGCAAAGTACCAGGACGCTGAAACACTCAAAATTCAATTCAGTGCTTGTGACAAGATTGTGCACTCAGGCAAACAGAACACTTTTCGTGCTACGCTGCAATTTTCTAGAAAGCGATTTTAAGGCCATTGCTGTTTGGAGGAAGCATACGATGGGTAAGAAGGACGAAAACGTCAAAAAAGAAAATAGTCTAGAGATTCAGGAATCAGACGACTTGTTGAATGTTCCAGGTCTACAGATGATCCGGCAGATGGTGTAGAATATATTTTACACCAGAAATCGTCAAGTTTTTGCTCTTTGGAATGATTGTCAGTCGCTCCCAGGCTCAGCGGCCGCTGTTTCCAACGCTGTGAAAGTTAAGGAACAAATCATTGATATGAGAAAGATCGGTCAATAACGCTGCCGCATTCGCTCATACTGTACACTCAATTCACATATACATATACTCAATACGTAGCTTCTGAGAGCACACGAACTAAACATGAATAAAATATACTCCTAACATCCGTCACTTCTTCAGTTTCCAAAATCAATTTTCTATGAAATGTCGATTTACAATTTTGGGCTCCCGCCCCCAAATCTACTTTCCTACTAAGAAAAGTAAAAAATATAAACGTACAAAAATATTGTACTCACGTGTAGACTTTTTGTGGAGTTTCATACATTTTTTGTACAGATTTTAGGAATTCCCTGATAGTGTCACTAATACTTTTCTTAACATATTTTTTCTTCACATATATTCAAAAAGATAGGTTTGAAATTGATCTTTGACGCCAAGTTGAGGCAATTCGCGCTTAATTGCACTCCAAGTACTTTCAATTGTATTGGTATGCTCATTATTTTCAGGATCCTTGCAAGAAAAAGCGTTTGACGGCAAATTGTCGATAATCTTCGTCTTCTAGGCAATTAGAATAACTCCAACAACCCGAGATAACAGTGGATCCCGTTTGATAAAAGTAAATATATATATATTTCTCAAAACAACTTAAGAATGGAAATCGAAAGTACATTTGGAATCATTCATGAAGGAGAATCCAGAACTTCCAGAAATTGTTTCATTAGAAGTAGCAAGTTTCGAGGACCGGTGATTCTCTTCCAGATACAATTATCCTGGCTATTCCCTGACTATACCCCACTAACTCCTCAATGTACTGTTCTGCATCACAACCTCCGTGGCGTTTAAGAGATGTTCCTTGGTAAACGAAACCATTTTCATACGATCACGCATATGAACAAGTAACAACTGACAATCATCTACTAATAATTACTAGTACGTGTCCAAGATCGTTACTCTAGTTCAAAGACATCATTAGTCATAGTTCATAGAATAGTATAGTATGGAATAATATAGTTTATCTGGCATACCATGCTACTTACGTTCCAGTTTCATAAATCATTTATCCTCTTTAATCATTTTGTGTAGTTATCATACAAAACAGTTTATGCATCTCGTCTTTAATATTGCTTTATTACATTCCAACGAATCTTAAAGCTCGCTCCTAAGGTCTCTCGTTTTCAAGACATGTTTTGAAATAAAGTAAAACACTGCAAGCTATGTAGTTCCTTAAAATTCTATTCTTGACCTCTGATACGAAAAAACATGTTTTTTTTATCTCGTACATCTCTCTCTGAATAATACTAGCGTCTAAACAGTACATACGATTTTCACAAAAATTGATATTTCTCGATGTATCTGATTGATAAAAAGGCTCCTCGTTTTCCAAACTGAACTTTTGGAATTCCTTGGGGACTTTCGGGACTTTGTATAAAATCTTAGGATATCTCCTACATTTTTTCAAATTGGTTGTAATGTTTCCCTTTTAAATTATCTGCTGGAATAGAAAACTATCAGACCCTTATAAAAACTGCTCGAAGATTTTCAACAGAAATTGAATTGAATTGTTTCTTCAGTTCGAACAACATAAATTTAAAACGTGAAATACCGTAAATGCAGGAAATCAACAGGTTTAGGTTAATAGTTTTGTGTTTGAAGTGTTATTTACGTCTATGTGAAACGTGTTGGTGAATATTATACTAGATAGAGTAATGCCAGACTTGTCTTCAATGCTCCGCAAAGTTAGGTATTACCCACGCATTTTTTTTTTGCCGATGGCCTACCTTCCCCCTCCCTGATACAGTGAACAGTTGAAGGTAAAAGCACACATCGTGCACTGATGTCATTCCAAACACATCTCTGGCAGAATAGAAGCTATTTGCCATTGTAGAAGAAAACTTCTTTTTGCGCTTTTTTGGCTCAATTTTCTCAAATTTTAAAGAAATGGCTAAAAGAGGTCCAGGTCCTTCACAGGAGATATATCGAAGAGACGTTGAGGAAGTTGAGAAAGCTAGGAGAATACATAGCGTCGAACGCAAAATTGTTAAGAAAAATCAGTCTTCACGTGGCTCGGAGCGAAGTCGCTCGCCTTTTACCTAGCAGATCCGGGTTCGATTCCCCGACAATCTTATGTGAAATTTGTTCCAACAAAACGACCTTGACTGCTTCACAAGGGCTAGTCCGTGTGAAGTGTCCTAAACTCTTCCCTAATTCCTTCCCTTTTCTGACCGCGGGGTGGTAGTGACGCAGGAGCGTGGTGGGAGGCGCGTACGCGGAAATCTACTTGGCGGTCCTCGTGACGACTAACTGCGACGAGACGTGACATACTATAACAATATTAATGGAGGATTACTCCCCAAGCGCATTGATTAACAGAGGATTACTGCCCAGCGCAAAGCGCTCAACGCCCCCCCCCCCCCGGGGCTTGGAGACGGCTTTCAGAGAAAATATGTAAATGCATACGCGGTGGGAGAAGTGAACAAGGACTTGATCATGCGCTAAGTAATTATTCGGACCGAGTTTCTGTTAAATTTCGACGTCGCGTAGAATAAAGATTAAAGGAACGAAAGTCTTTTCTATCCCCAAAAAATGTAACATTGAAGAATACCAATTGATTATTCTCTATGTAACTACTACTGCGAGGGCGCGTGGGTGGGCGCCCCACTTCGCTTCGTGCTGCCCCAGGAGGGGCGGTGTTCCCTAGCCCACCGGCAACATTCTATACTCCGATTTAAACAGAGAGGCACTCCAAGGTCACGAGCTGAACGAACAGAGGCATACTGTCATCCATTCGGGAGCTTCGTTACGACTTAAAATTTTGGAATTGGAGCTCCCGATTGGATGAAAATGTCCCTCTCTCCTTCCAGCTCGTGATCTTTACGTGTCTGTTGAAATCGGAGTATAAGATCACAACAGATCTCCCGATTTGTGTGATAGTGTAGTGTATGTAAGTGGGCGTTTCGGTATATTGTGTGTGTGTGTGTGTGTGTGTTTGTGTGTGTGATCGTGCGTTTTTGGATAAGGGGAGAGGAGAGGTAAGTATTATAAGGCAACATTGTGAGCGGTTCACCCCCGTTTTTTAGGGAACTACTCCGGCACTGGACTTGAATCGGGAGAAACGACGGATCCGAGCAGCGGTCCGCTGGAATCTCCTCCACAGTCTTTGAGGTCCGGTGGAGCTGTCGTGTGTGTGCAGAGTGGAGGAATTTGCTAGTCTGTGAGGACTGTCGGCGAGGGGCCACGCGGCGTCTGATGCACCACCTCGCGCGCGCCCTCTGCAGCGCCCTGTGAGTGCTGCGAGGGGAGAGGGCTCCCACAGTGGTGATGTTTGTTTCAAATCATCGATATTTCCATGCATCATCAAAAAGATTTCGACGTCGACAAAAAATGTCGATGTTTAAAATATGGATGTTTTAAATACGATAAAACAGGTCATATTTTCTCATCCTGGTTCCATTTTTAATTAGAATAATTAAACGAAATTTCGGTATATTTTGTTTGATCACAAATAAAAGATAGGTAAATAATATTTATCGAATCTAAAGAAGGAAATTAAAAATAAAGGACCTCGTGTTTTGCTATTATTCCATTTATTCACTTCCATTCATAAATCATGCAAGTAAAACGTCCTGTATGAAACATGCATAAAACATAAATATTACTGTAAAGTATATTCTGCCTTAAAACACTCTGTCACTTCATTTTTCTAATCAATACTGTTAACAGACAAGGTAAAAATGCAGTTTAACGATTTTACTACGTACAAAATCATCAAAAGTGATAACATGCACTTCTTTTTTAAACATTAAAAAAACATTGATGTCTCTGGAAAAATACATCGATCTGAGAAAAAGAGGACATGGACGTAAATATATGGATGTTTCTGATGTAAAATATGAATGTTTCAAAAGCATCGCTCGCCGCGTGTCCCTCGCGGGGTGCGGCAGGGCCCACTGCTCGGCCGCGCCGCCGCCGCCGCCGCCGCCCCGTGGCTATAAGAGCGCTGCGCGCGGGGCCCGCTCTCACTGAGCGTTTGGAGCAGCGCCTGACAGCTCCTCCGAACGCCCCCTAGCTCAGCAGCGCAGCGCAGCGTCCAGCGGCAGAAGCAAGCAACGTCCAAAATGGTGAGTCACCGCCGCAATCGCACCACGTAACTGGCGGAGCTTGTCCGGTTTTAGAGCCAAAAGACGCATCTCCGCCCTGCTACTGAATATTGCGTTCAAAAATGGCGTAATTCTAATGTTCAAGGCTGTCCGAAAACAGTTGAATTTTTCTTCAACTATTAGCCTACGTGTGACTATGTATCGTTCCTGAAAAGTTGTGTTTTCTTGAGAGACATTTCGGAAATAAACTCTTCAATTCCCGACCAATTTTTCTTCTCGTTTCTGCGTTCCGAAGTACCGCCAAGGGCATTAGGTTAGCTACTCTTAAGAAAACAGTTGTGGAATGAACTGTGGCATTAGCGTTCTATGTTGATGACGTGTGTGCGGGTTACGTACAATTTTTTAGTATAAAAAAACTCGCAAAAATGAGCAAACATTCAACAGACGGCATGTCCATCTGGAAAAAACTGAATTCTTCTTGTTTTACCTAGAATTTTTTCCAGACAAAAAGTGACTCAATACATTAAGTAGTACTTTATTCGTTGAGTTAAAGACGGTGTTGAAAAGTGTAAAATGTCTGCGATCTTTTTGTTTTATTGGAAAAGAGTGAAGTGGACGTGACACGTTTTGAATGTTTGATACTAACATTTTTATACGTGGCGCAGACACGCGGTTGATTTATGAATGGCGGTGGGCGAAGGCCGGAGTGCAGTGGCAGCGAAGCGTGAATTGCGCCTGAAGACCGCGCCACCGTCGCTCGCGAACGGGAACGGCAACGGGAGATCCGTGTGCTGCACAGTAAACGCTGTGAATCTGCAGCGGCAAAAGAGAGAACTTCATGAAACAGTCGCCGAAACCAATGCACTTCTAGCTTCGCTGCTCTGTTCACTCTTTGATTTGCCGTCTGTCTGTCGTGTTTGCGTGTGCTGCTAGGAATAAAATTACTTGAACGAAATAATATTAATTTGAAAAAACAAAATAATAAGAATGAAAAATGCACATACTACTTGGAATTAACAGAAAATATAACTAACATTTTATTTAAAGAAAACAGCTCCAACGTACTTTAATGAAATATGTAAAAATTATTTTGGGGGAATTTTAATTCTAAGTATTAATTGGAAAAAATATTAAACTATAATTATTAAAAACTAGAAACTCAAAAATGACTACGAAAACCCGCCTCAACCCATAACCTCGCAAATCAATGGCCTAACGTCAATATCGCACTGTACTCTCGACTGTCCTTCAGACCAGTGTCCCACGCTTGATCACCTGAAGAACTTCGCCATTTGCTGCTCTTTGATTGGTCGAGAGGCTTCCCGTTCCGTCGAATTGGGAACGCCTACCTAAGATGTCCGCCCTTCAATTTTCCTTGCGTCCCCGTTCGCGTTGCCGTTCCCATTCGCGTTGCCGTTCCCGTTCGCGTTACCGTTCCCGTTCGCGTTACCGTTCCCATTCGCGTTGCCGTTCCCGTTCGTGTTGCCGTTCGCGTTCCGTTCCCGTTCTCGTTCGCGGGGCACTGCGGAGAGGCCTTTAAGTGGTGCCAACCTGCTCGCACGCTGCAAATGCCGCGATGGCGCATTGCGGAGCAGGAACTGCGCATTGGGGCCCAGCATCGCCCGCTCAGTCACGTGGCCTGCTTTTAAGTGCCTACGTAAAGTCTGAAGCCATTTATTTTTTAGGCAGCCACTAGTAAAAAATGTTCTTTCAGGGCAAGCGTAGCGTGCTAGAAGTTCAATTTTCAGCACCAGTGATAAAAGTGAGACGATGCCTAAGTGTTCAGATAAATCTGTGAATACAGCAGAGGAAACAAAATACTTACAAGAGACCGAACAGCTACTTCTGACCTTGCTGTGTCATTGATTTGTATTGAATTAAAATAAAATTAATGTCAGTAAGGTTGTCTAAAAATAGTGTACGACACACTTGATAAAAGTGATTTCATTTTGCTCGTAGAATTGCGCCATTTGGCCTATCAACCTTGTTACAATACTTCCTACTCGCAAAATAAAAAGTCACTTTTACCACTCTTATCACAAAGTATTAACAAACTTCAGCTGCTATCAGGTTTACCAACTGCAACATCAAGCATGTTAAACAAAGAGTCGGACTGTTTAGCGTATTTCTAATGTGACAAGTAGTTTTTCACTGCGAATCTCCATTCCATTTATTTTTATAGCTTAATTTTAAGAAAGCATTTCATTTTTATACAGTAAATTTAATACAGCAATAAGGTTTCCTGTGTAAAAAGTGCATTTTTAATAAAGAAACTTCACTTCTGCATTAATTTATTATGTATTATTAATATGTAATATATATAATATTTTTTATTATTATTATTATTATTATTATTATTATTATTATTATTATTATTATTGTAGCCACATTTGTAGATTTTTCAAATATCGGTTTTAACATTTACAAACCACAAGTTATTGACCATTATTTAATTGATTATTTAGTTAGTTTTCGCCACTAATCACTCATTGAAGTAAATTCCGTGGTGGTAGCCGATATCTTGCGGTAATCCATGTTATAGGTATAGAGGGTCTTTATCAAAGGGAAAATTGAATGATTAGCATACATAGGAACAGAAAATGAAACTGGATAAGATCATTTATTCTGGCTGGATCATTCAAACTGGATTAGAAGATTCATTTTAAATGTTTAGGTGTTATCCACGTTGCTTGGGCAGTAAGTTATTTTATGTTGTGTATTACTTTTCAAAATCTATTATTGTATTATTCATTCACTTCTTTTGTCTATTTTATTCTTTACACCACTGTTCGTATGTATGTTCATCATTCAATTTTCCCTTTGCTAGAGACCCACTGAGGATGGGAAAATATTGTTCCCAAAAGGTACTTCTGGGCAAAAAATAAATATATACTATTTAATTTTTACTATTGTGGTTTGATTATCCCTATACCTATAACTCAGTGAAGTATTTGCTGTGGGTGTGCAATCACCATGCGTGATTACAATGAAGATATTAGTAGTAATTGGATCATAAAATTTGTGGTAGTTTAAACAAAAGCGCAAATGAATGATCAATAAAGGCCCGAAATATTCTCTTTTAACATGTGAATCATAACGGACCTAAATTCAAAAATCACCTCAATACATCAGTAAATTATTCAATTTGAAAATTGAGGCCACTTTTTTGTTAGAGGATGAATTGCTGATCACACTAGCCAACCTCCACGAGTGTGAGATACCGTCAGAGTTTGGAAATGTTCAGGTAAGAGAGGGATTCAGATTTCAGTCATCTCTAGCTTTTGATACTTCTCTTTGGCAGTTATTTGCTCTCACGGTGAAGACGAGATAGTTCTCATAAAAAATGTTTTGTAAACGGTTCATGGAATGTCGTAATAAATCATTTACATCTAATAAATGACCCGAGTATTTGTTAGAATGTACATGAAACACTCCTGCTTTTAAAGCGATATTTTCGCATTTGAAAATAACTATAGAGAGCGTGCAAGGGCAAAAGGGCTGTACCTGCCTCACCGTGTGGTGCATCACCTCTTTCATCGACGAAAATCTCCTGTTCTTATATTCGAATGAGTGTACCGGTTGCTATTTTCCAAACTTCAGCACTTTTAATAAAATCATACTTTTACCATGTTCATGAGTGATCTGACCTGTAAATATTCGAACAAGAAAATTGAAAGAAATTTGGGAGAAACCATGAGAAAGTGTTAAAAATGAAGTATAAGCTGTATATGAACTATCCCCCAATATTTTTTAAAATCCTTGAAAAACTGTAGATCGAGCTAAATGAAATGGATTGTATTGGTTTTGGAAAAGGTTTTGACGGCTCCGGGCGAATCTTGTTCCAGTATTTGGGTTTCGCTGATTACATTGTCCTCCTTCCCGTTCTTCCCCCGCACGTCATCACATCAATTCCTCTTCGGAAGGGTCAATTCTCCTATCAGTTCCTCTCCATCGCTGCTGGAATAGGTGCCGCTGCGTGCCGTTCAGTGCTAGGGTGGCTCGCTAGCCAAGCCGTGCCCCACCTAATGGGTTCCCTGCTCTCTCGGGCGATATATTATCTCAGTCTAAACAAAACTCCGTGTCATGCTATCAGTAGGGGGTACCAATATTTCTACCTGAGAATTCCGATTGGCCGATAAAGTGAATTTTATTGCATGTTCAATGCAGTGATGGTTCTGACGTTGTCAACGTGACGTTCGATAACCGGCCAAACACGAACGTTCAATGCGCTGCCTAAACAGCAGAGGCGAGAGTTACAAGCTAGCATCGTTGTATAAAATTTCTCGCCTTACGTTGATTGAGAAGATGTGATCATTTTCGATTCTCTTATAAGCTCTAGAAGTGTGTGACACTTATTCCAAGACATTCTATGTATGCATTCTATTCATATGTAGTATGTGTACAGAAAGTAATGTATAAAATACAGGTGTATCAGACGAAATCTTACTAACTTCTAGGGGAAGAAGAAAATAGTCACTTTATCCTAAAGAACATCAATCGGAAATTTCGGATTTATAAGATAGATAAGTATGTGATATTTGCCACTCACTGTTACGCAACTTCCTATGCAAGGTATTGTGCAGGTCATATCCTGACTCAGTCAAGGCTATGTCATGACCCTGCCAAGCATTTGTGCCTTCGATGTCGCGTTGCATTCATTACCGCAATTTATTTATAAATTCTTGTTAATAAACACATAATGAGAGAGTTACGTCACAGAAGCGAATCTTTAAAATACACATTTTGAACAACATAAAGAACTGTCTCACGATCGAGAAAAACAGAATGACAAAAAATCTTACGTTTAAAATATTATTTCATTTAATGAAAAATTTAATTTATTTATTTGGAATATAAACCGTAGAAACTTATTGTCATGTTCGATATAGGAAGCAACTTAACGTATTACTCCTAAGTAATGCGATGTGAGCATTTGCCGTGTGAACCAAGGGAAGCTAGACGAAAAATTGAAATAAGAGGGTCATTGGCCCCAAGCTACAAAGGTCACAGGTCGCACCTGCGCCACCCGCAGCGCGTCCAAAGCGGCCACCGACCGCGAGGGACCGGGCTTCCATTCCCGACGGTGGCAGGATTTTAGACACTAGCTGCAGAGCAAGGCCGAATTCAATCACTGTCTAGGGACCGGCTGCTCTGATCGGCGGTTTTCCCTGGTTTCTCCGATCAACACCTGGCGAATGCCCGATCAGTCCTCTCACAAACGGACCATGGACCGCTTGCGATTTTTCCATCCTCTTCTTTGGCCTATGCTCGCATTACTTACACTTGCATCCACTACACTACAATTCATGCCGGGAGACCACTCGAAAGTTTAGAGCTCGACCCGGCCAGGGCGATGCCCCACTGGGGGAGATATCTGGTCGCGGAAAAGCCCGCAAGTCGACGGGTAGGTCGGCGCCAGATATCGCCATCCAGCGAGGAAGGTCACAATTGCACGACGCTCACGGGACTAATGACCTTGGGAGTGAACCTCTAATTAATCAATGGAAGGCGTCCGCCACTCGCTGGCTCCCCTCCTCTCACACTTCCAGTCTCAGTGCGGAGGCAACGTCCCGACAAGCTCCAAAGCGCCTCCCGCCCACCCAGCGGTTGAAACACGCGATGCAATCAATAGTCCTCGAAATGTGGACCTGCCGCGCATGCGCGACCGTTCATCTGAAGGCATTTGCATTTGCGATTGCTCTTTGTTGCTTTGGCATTTCGGAAACCTTCCAGATATATTCATGACACCTAAAATTCATATGCGGAACATTAGCATATATCGTCCTATTCCAATTGTCTATTTTATTATTAATGTCCTGACCAATATTATCGTAGAAAATAAAAGTAGCATTGACTTTACTACTGTATTTTCGGAATTTTTATCCTTTAAATGAGAAGAATATTCATCACCAAAAATACATTTCATAGCTTTGAATCGTATATTACTACACAGTTTCGTTTGCATGACTATGATATCTTATGAGCACCGACAAGAATTTTATGTTCTTCAAATTCCCTGTAATACCGTACGATTAGATGTAATGCTCTTGTTTTCCTACACCTCAAGTCCAGACGGCGGCGTAATTTTCGAGACAACCTGAATAGCTAGGTCGACTTCAACCTCTACTTGGAAGAGGATTTTAGCGACCAGCTGGCGATTGACAGTTTTCCGATCAGTAGTAAGCAACTGCAGTATCAAACGGGCGAGGCGCAATCCTTCTTTCCTCTTTCTTGTCCTGTCATCTCCCATCACCACACGCACTTACACTAATATGGACAACCCTACCACTCATTGCGGGACATGAATCGGGAACTTATTGTTTGGCCCTGTGGGTGTATGAAGGGACGTGTATGTCGGCGCCGGAGAGGAATACGGCCAGTTTCCGGGGTTTATCTTGCTGAGCGCTCGCAAGGCGTAGCAGGTGATGGCGACGAGGGCGCTGGCTGGAGCGGGGAGGGGCTGCGAGGGCGCGCGGCAACCCTGGCCAATGTCTGATTGCAGCACAAGTTCGGCGCGAAGGTGAGCGGGTGAGGAGGCGAGGGAGGCGGCGGCGGCGGCGGCGGCGGTGCCTGCTCCCGCCCCCGCCCCCCGCGCCGCCCACCGCCCCCGGGGGAGCAGCGCTGCGCCTCCGCCTCCGCCACCGCCACCGCCGCCCTCGGTCAGACCGCGCGCGCCCGCCCCTCCCCGCCCCCCCGCCCCGCCACGCCCACCCTGCCTCGTAACACGCACCGGCCCGCAGCCCTCACTAAACAAATAACAGCAACCAGCGCCATCAAGCATTACATTCAATTTCTATAACGTGTTATGTAAACATCCCTTTTCCGAATGAGCGACTTGTTAGTCCAGGGGCTTTCAAACTGTGCGCCGCGGCTCCCAGGATCTGATTTACTTTAATCCTTGTCATTTATGTATTCTGTAGTATCATACTATGTGATATTTGTAATGTATGTGATTTATTTTACTAATTAATTGTGGATTAATTAATCCTAGCAAATTCTTTACCAACAAGTTTCTGATGCGCCTTTACCATGGACGTTCTATCTTATCATATTGCGCGCATCGCGGTCGGGGATATTTAATCTTTCTACCCGCGCAGATCAGGAGTTCCCGTGTTCACCCGAGAGCACAGCGGCGACACAAGAAGTGTTGCGTTATTTTAATTCCTAATTAAAGTGGAGATACATAATAGCCAATTACATCACTTACTCATTTGTGTTGAACCTTTAGTAGGCCTGTATTTACCCTTATATCTGCAACTTATTGTTACCAGCGGAACCGCGGGATTTTTCATGTAGCTCAAGGAAGCCCTATACGAAATATGTTTGAAAACCCCTGACTTAGTCAATCGCAGCAAAGAAGGTGTGGTTTGAAAGCTGAAAGTCCCCGATATCTGCATGTATTGTTCACTTTTTGTGCATGTTATATACACATAAATAATATGAGAAAATAGGTTTTTGGAATGTCCACATGGTGCATGGCCTGGCGGGTAGTGTCGGGGTTAGGTGAGGCAGGGCAGGACGAGGACGGTCGCTTTGAGATCTGGGCAGACCAGCCGACGCGACGCGACGCCAGGTCAGACTACGAAGAGCGTTCGCTACAGACAGAACGCATTGCTTTGCTTTTCTGAATAAGACAAATATATATCCAACCAAGTAAAAATATTCCGCTTTAAACTTCCACTGTTTCCTATTTATACTACTACGCACGCGCAAATTGAAAGAAACCTGTGCAGCCTATGCTAGGAGTCTTTAGTTACGTAGACACCCATAACCCGCGGAAAACCTAAAAGCAATGAAAACCTTCCGATTTTTATTGAAAAATGCAAATATTTGATTGAATTTTCCCGCCTTTTTTTCGAATTGTACGTACTAGTGCATTCTGATCATCGTTGTCACTGCTTGTGACACGTCATTCGATAGCAAGACTCCAAAGACACGCTTAGTTTCGGATTTTTGCTTTTCACGTGTTGCCTTTTGGAACAGCGACAGTGTTGTCTTCTTTGTCTGTAAAGAACTATAGTGCCGTTTGTTCTATGTTATTGCAGTTTTTATTAAGACTGTTGGTGTTAAAATATTTAATGTATTGCTGTGATATGTGATAGTACGTTATTACTTGTTCCAAAAAGTTGCAATTACCCTCAAATATTTGCATTTTCAGTGAAAATCGAAAGCGTTTAATTGTTTGTGTTTTTTCGAGTTTCTTAGAATCTTCCAAAACTCTAGACATCTCTCACAAATCCGAAGATCGTTTGGTTATCTTTCAATTTCTGCGCGCATTAACAATTAGTAATATAGATTACAACACAATAAGTTAATGTGTAATAAGAAATACACGGCACTGTCCGTTCATCGTTGACTCCACTAGCAATCTGTAATGCTCTCGATGTTTCAAACACAAGCTCTATGCGATACAACCCTCACCGAAGCGTGTGGCTTCCGTTCTGTACAACACTGAATGATCAGCTAATCAACTGCGATACTACGACAGTACGAAACAAGCCGGATATTGTCTTCTGCAATTCAAAGAGAAAACCGAGTCTACTTGGAGATGTCGCAGGAGCTGGCGAGCAGAACGTCTAAGTAGGCAGAGAAATGTTCAAGAAAATCGATGTGATTCGTTATATATATATATATAACTGTATATATATATATATATAGATACATATATATATATATATATAACTGTACTGGTAGTGGTTTCATGCTGCAAAGCATTTGAACACGTAAGAGGTCACAACATTCCAAGAGCATTACAAACCCGTTCTAAAGATTCGAATGGCAGATAGAGGATTACAGCACGTGCTATATCGGTCCGCACACTCACAAGTCGTCACGAGCGTTGCTGATCACTGGCTGCTACGCCCTCGCACAATTTCTCCTGCCCATCTCGCGACTGTCCGCTACGCAAGTGCCATTCTAGAGCTTTCACCGATTCGCTTTGACATTCTCGGGCATTTCTTCCATGGAAAACGGCAGTCTTGGAGCATGAGCTGCTCGAAACGGGTTATATGCATCTCCCACGCTGGAAGTCAGACAACTGATTTCACGTTACTCTCTGTGCTAATAGAGCCACTCACAAAGACATATGTTGATGTAAACACCCCCTACTGCAGCATTTCTTTCACGATACTAATGAAACTTTGTGATTCGATAACATTTGTTTTAGAAAAAATGTGTGTATATATATATATATATATATATATATATATATATATATATATATATATATATATATTTGAAAAAATAGTCGAACCGATAGCTATCGCAGCTCTGGGATTTATTCCATTCCAAAATACAAAATGTATGTACTAACTTGTTGATTTTATCGTCCAAGCTATCCAGTCGTTCAAAGAAGTAGAAAGTACAACACATTCCGATATCGCCCAAGCGTTGCGCAAAGTATTATACAGGTAATTATAGATTTTGTGCTTACGTAGCTCCTTGATTACGAAGTAGATTTTACATTTTATCAACACCTTTCATCTTATTGCCGTGAATTTAGGGTACAATAAAGTATTTCATGATTTTTAATTTTTTGTAGAAGAGATTTGATTTTTTTTCTTTCTACTAGAAATATTAAACCGACCAGGTCATTCATGAGTGTTTGAGTTTTCCTCGTTTAGAAAAACAATTTTGTTACGCAACTGTCAGGTAGCGCTAAGAATAAAATTTCTCACTCTCCTTGCCCGTAAGAATTTGAGCGAAATTATTTTCAAAACATTTCTTGAGAAATTTTATTTAGATGATACGCGATATTTCACAAGGTTTTTGAACAAGGTCATCAATGGATGATCAAAGAGATGTTAAAATATCATATCTTTTTGAAAATTTGAGTTCACAAAAGTGCTGCTCTAATGTTCACTTTCCGAATCTACAACTCTGAAAGTATGTTTGAAGGATCATATCTTCTAAACCAATAAACATAAAAGGGAGGTTCTCTTTTATTTTAAAGCAACTATCTTTTTTAAATAAAGTTCAAACTTTTATGTTTACATTGATAATTTGAAAGATTTTTAGTATAAATACATGAAAAATTTATCTCAAAACAAGTTTAACATATATATTTTAATTAAATTCTTACAAATTCAGTTAATATTAGAACATTATTTATATCGTTGTATTAGCGTCTGTTGCAATAATGAAGAAAACTTTACGTTTTTATTCACAATAATTGGCATTGATGTGGGACACTTTAGGCGTCAATGCATAGGGCATGCTCATCAGTGTATTCCAAAGCTATTTATCACCAATTAAATGACATCAAACGAAATCTAGTGTGTATTTAGGTACTTTATTGATGTAGGAGGGTACCTAAATAGCCAGCGATCGGGAAAATGTCGTATAAAAGCAAATACAGTATGAATGGCGCGCCGGTAGAATTTATGGTCGTCGTAATTTAAATTGACCTACCGGCGCTCGTAGTTTGTAGTAAATGTGTTAAAAGGATGATTCCAGAGACGAGATTCAATAAGAAAAGTGTATGTACTTGCGGCTAGTTCTCTCGTGCGATTGTTGGTTGGCAGAAACACGATAACCTCCACTCCCGCGACTACAGTCCTCGCAACGGACGTTACGTCATCGCCTTCCCACGCGCGACCTTCACCCGGCTGATAAACACACACCGCAAATAGCGAATGCGGTATTGAATTTGCATTTAACCACTGCGTGTCCCGGAAAGGGCAATTGGCCTGGGCGCCGTTCGTCACCCAACAATAGTTAACGAACGCTTCGCCGTCGTGGCCTTTCAACAGAACCATCCCAGCATTCGCCTGGATGGCCGAGGGAAACCACCAAATCACCGGTCAGGATGGCCGGCACGGGGATTGAAACCAGGGTTCCCGAATTCAAAGTCAGTGAGCCACTTCGCTTCGGAATGTCATATTGAGTGCTCTCTGTATACAAATTCTGTTTTAGCATTTTCTTTGCGGTTGCCTGAAATGAAGTATTGGAAAAAGATTGGAGGTCACTATACTTTACTATCCATTCTCTTCTCGTTTATATTTTTAATTTCCTTATTGATTTCTCTTTTCTTAATGTCAAAAGCCTCTTAAAAACTGTGTGACGTACTATGGGGAGAAGTTGAATATGTGGATGTTTCCTTGAATTCTGCGATGTGTTCTAACTTGTATCTAGTATAAATTTTGAAAAATAAGTTTTCTGCCATGGCTTCGTTTCGAGCTTCTACTGATCCGATCGTTTTTATTTTTTCTTTAATGAAAGAATGTGATCTCTAACTGTGTTATCAGATATTGTTTGTATTGGTTCACAAGCATTTACGGTGTAAATTAATTAAATAAATGATTATTTAATAGTACACTTACAAGTTGTCAATTGCTTTCTTGAAAAGGCAGTTTTAATTATCGATAGATACGATTGCATCTAAAGATGTTAATCCTCGCTGTTATGTGCCACGTGTATTATTTACGTGTATTATTCGTCAAGGTTGTGTTTCAGAAGTAATAACTGATTGTTTGCGTGTATTTGTTTTCTTGGTGTATTTTGTAGAAAACATTTAGACAATGCGTTTTGTTTGTTCGGTTTTCCTGAAGTAGTGAAGTTGTGCAGATGTTATATCGTGACAGTGAAGTAATTTCGTTCACTGTTGTGGCTTAATCTATGAAATATCAGTTTTGTTCTGCTTTGCCCTTTTAAAGTCGCAAAAATTCTGCAAAGCAGTTGCTTAAAAGAAAAAAAAGTTTGCCTTCTAGCAATATGTCAGAAAAAATGAAACAGTTGTTTAGAGGAGATGACGACACATCAAAAACTTCAGAAATAATATCCGTCAGTATAATTACACTCTGTCTTCTTCGGTGCAGATATTGCTTTGGTACCTGGCTATGGGACACACGCGTTCAATTGTGTAAGTGTTAATTTATCAAACAATTCATTTCGTGTTGTATAATATCTAATCATACTGCCCATAAAAGTAAATAAATACAGAGCTGCAAAAATAAGCATTATATAAGAGAAGTTTGCTATTTCTTCTTCCTATTTACGAATTTGCTTTGTGAACATTAGTCTGGGCACAGTATTTTACATTTACCTCAGATCTCATCGTCAAATTTTGACGGGTTCCCACTAGTATATATTAAGTTGAATTCTGAATACAGGTAGCAAAAGCGTTTTTGGCAAGAATTGATATGAAAATATTCGCTGCCGTATTACAAAAAAAAAAAAGCTATTCGCAAAAGGCAAATCAGCTGTAGATTCGCTTTATAATTTCGCAACGCACGCACAAGCGGCCTGCAGCCCCTGGTGCCGTTGGTTGGAGGCGCGGGCCAAGGCCTCGAGCGGAGGCGGCGCCAGCTGCTGCATCGCGCGCCAACGCTTTCGGGGCAGCGAGCGGACGAGAATGCACAAGCACCTCCAGCCGACCGCCTGCGCGCGCTCCCAGGTCACAGCGCTGGCTCCGGGCACCGACTTCTTGGCTGCCACTGCAGTGCCTCTAAGGTTCCACTCCACGCGGTGGAAAATTCTAGCGGCCGGCTGCTCTGATCGGTAGTTTTTCCTGGTTTCTCCGATCATCTCCAGGCGAATGCCGGAGCGGTGCCTTAACACACGGCGTCTTTCCTTCCTCTTCCCTGCCGTAGTCTCACCCCTTACACACACACACACACTCACATGCACTGCACCCTATCACATGCAAGGAGGCCAGTCGGGTGCTTAGAGCTTGTCCCGGCAGGGGCGGTGCCCCGCTGGTGGGAGATACCTTGTTGAGGGAAACACCGCTAGACGACGGAAGTCGGCGACGGATCTCACCATCCAGCAGGGGAAGACTGCCGCCACTTCTCGAAGAAAACGCATGCGCTACATTTGCGGGGCTAATGACCTTGACAGTTGACGCGGCCAAAATCGCTAATGAATCAATCACAGCACTGGCGCTCACGGCTTCGCTCCACCTCTTGAGGCAGGAAGAGGCAGTGCGACAAACTTTTGAGGCTGAAGTCCCATTTGCTGTGGCTACACTTACTATGTATGTTTATTGAAGCAAATTGAATTTGCATGGGAATATAATTTCTTAATAAGTGTTATCCACATTTATTTTCGAAGCTATGGATTCTAAGAATGTCATTAGTTCGTTCCTAATTAATATTTCCGTTTTCATAAAATATTAATTATTAGCTGCACTTCAGTTTCTTTCTCTTGATGAATATGCAACAGCAATATAAAATATCGTTATTTCCGGGAGCCTAAGGTAAACATATATTTTCATTCCAACGTTTTCTCCCTTCAAATTATTGTTACTTTTCCATAAATTTAATCGATTAATCAAAACTGGTTATTTTTCGTTAATTAATCGATTATAATTAATTGAGAGGATTTTCCATCACAGATCGCTGGGACCGAATATGCTGTTTTGTTATATTTTGTAATTTTCATTATTTTCGTTATCTAATATCATTTCATTCCCTTCGCAAACGATTTCATTTCATAGTGTATCAAATCATTTCTCGAGTATGATATCGAATAAAAATACTCTCTTTAAGTTACGCCTCACTACACTCGCAGAACTATCATCTTTAATGTTTAAAACCTTCACATTTCTGTCCACAACCTTTTCAAAATTTTAATTCTATGCTAGGCATTGATAATAAAATTGTCAATGTCGACATCAGTATAATATTGATTCGGTCATTCCATTTCTGAATAGATCAACATAAAATGACTGCTGCAAGGGAACACGTAATATTCTATATTTTATTCAGATAAGAAAAATCATCATGACAATTTCAGAATAATTCAAATAAATGGTACGGGAGAAAAGACATATTACTATTGAACCAGAATTTTAAAGTATAAACTAAACTCAATTAGGTGCCACTTGATTCATGAGTTGTAAAACCTTTAAAAACGGGATTTTGCAGTAAATATACACTAAAATCAATTATTAATCGCGAGTTGAGATTATATGAGTTACCTAAAGTAGCACTCAACAAAACAGCTGAAGCTAATTATATTTCTAATTGTTTGCCCCTTCTTGTCCCTAAAAATTTTGAAGCACCGAGCCCATTCTGCATTTTCGTCGCTACACAAGAAAAATAAAATCGTAATTTATTTTAAATCAAGGGGATACATGTGTTTAGAAATTAGTCCATTTTTACTAGCTTTTTTTTCATAAAGATGATTCACAAGATAGTCGGTATCTTTGTCGTATAAAACACTTGGCTTTGACTAAGCGTTATAAAACAGTACGTACTATCAAACGCGAGTGTCTTTTGACTAAATAAACGGTTCTGTACACGACGAAATTGCTCTCCTGCAGACTGAAAATTGTTTAGATGTGATATTTCCCAGTTAAGATACAAAAATCTGATCGGAATCATTGAAATCGGAAAAACAATGAAGTTATAGGGAGAGCCGGAAAGTAAACCAGCACGTATATTGCTGACGAAGAGTCCGGTGGAAACGCTCCCCACATGTCAGTCTCACGCGAAACAATTGTTCTTTGTTGGTTTTCTTGTTCCCACCATCATACGCTCTACTGACCTCAAATACGCGGTTATTAAGAGCGGAATCATATCTCCTAGACTTCAGGGCCAATGTCTTTCTCCGCGGGTAATTATTAAGGACCGACAATATCTGAGAAAGAACGATGATAAACTTTTTACCCCGAAGACATGTCGCGATGCAACGAACAAAGATTCCCATTGATATTTCTCACATCTTCAGTATCTTGACAATGTATTTATTCTCACTAGTGTCGCGAACAGTGGATTCAAATCAAAGACAAGCAGTGACATATTTGACTCTACTCTCAACAGCACACACTTTCTGCATTATTTCTAACCTTTGCAATTTTCGAAAATACAAAGTTTGCCGACAATTAGACCAGCACCATCGTCATTTGCTACAATGCGAAACAAATCTAAGGGGAAAAATTGGTGTCATTCATGAGAAAATAATTACTTCAAAATTGCTTATATTTCAAGCAAAATTTTGCGAAAAGAACTCACATTTTCTAAAACATTTATTTGATATTTTTATAAATTGTCTTTGAACAAAAATTTTTTTAAGAAAAAAACTCTCTTGAATATTGTATTTGTAGGAGCAAAAAAAAAAATTTTTAATTTTCAAAAATTTAAGTATTTTACCGAAAATAAGTTCATTTTTAAGTGTCTTCGTAATCCGATGTTCAAGTTCAATAAAAATTTGGTGCTATTTTTTAGACAAATTTTGAAAATGTTGAGGCTTGACAAAGTACACAAAAAAATAAAGGACCCCCAAAAATTAAAATCCCCATTTCAAATTCACGGGGTCTCGAGATCCTTTAAATGGATCGCGGAAAGTCAGTTCGGAAGAAAACCGGCTGAACAGTCTCAGCGCTGGCGTTGATCCCAGTCAGATAGGCGCACGCACACGGACGTTTTGCCGTCAATTGATTTTTCGGTGTCAGTGACTCACAAAATCCGGATTCTGACTACACAATGTGTTAGTGGAAGTAATTTACTACATGTAGGAACAAGATTGTCCACTTTCGTGTTACCAGCATCCGACAGTAAGAGTTTTTCTGAGGAAAAATCGCTGTTTTCCAGTTACAATACTTTTCGCTTTCACGATTACAATGTTTTTCTTCGAAGTAAGGCAAGAGAGTAAAAGAATTCATAGACCGAAGTTAGTGGTAGAGAAAACTTAATAATGTACTTCAAATTGAAATGTCCTGAAATATTTCTCCCAAAATAATGCCCAAATCCACTTCACTCAGCCTCAAACCACATGTTACGACTTCACCCCCTGTGAAAGGACACCATTTGTGAAAGGGATCTGTCATTGGAGAAACGATGCCCCGCTTTAACATGCAAGAAGTTTGTGTCGTAAATATTTCCAGCGCTTTCGTGAATGCACTGCCATCGATTCTTTGGCGTTGGCTCTCGTCCGACGAGAGGGTTCAGCTCCGTGCCCTCAACGCCCTCTGAGGCCTCATTCACAATGCAAACTTAAACGTAACATATCCGCAAAACCTACAAATGAGATACTAAGCGAGATCATTCAGACGTAATCCGTAAACCTAAGTGTTCACAAGTTCCAAGCTTTAACGTTATGTTTACGTCGTAATTCTACCGAACGCCAATCAGAGAGCAGCATGAAAAGTCGATTTCAGATTAGTTTGTGGTTGTGTCATTTTTTATTGTAATGTAGAAAATAATTTGCGAATAATTTTGATTCATGTAGTAAATTCAAAGTAAGAATTTGGACAATGTTTATTGTGACTCTAATTCGACATGGCGAATAAACTAATCGTGTTCGACGAATTACTCGTGAATTTGGTACGAGAGAATTCTTGTTTATACGATGAAGGAAATGCGAGCACTACTACAACAGCTACTCGCGTGTACATAAAGACAAACCGATAGAAATGTCGAAGAACACGCTATAAACCATGGTGGAATGATCTTCCCACCGTGCAAGGAACGAATCGATCAAATCTCGTTGTACGTTGAATTCTGATTGGTTCAGGCGAAACTTACGTTCCAGCTTACGTTCGTCATTGTGAATGCTTCTTTTTAATTGTAAATTTTACGGGTAAGTTACAGCATTGCGTTCCGTTTAAGTTTGCATTGTGAATGAGAGCTAAACCAACGCAGCACCGACTTAGCTCGCTCAGGGCATCAACTGCAGTGCCTCTGAGCGGGAGGTTCTAGGGTTCCACTCCCGACGGAGGCAGGATTTTCGACGCTAGCTACATAGCTAGTTCCAATTCAGTCGCTGTCTGGAGGAGACTTCCGGCGACCAGCTTTTCTAGAATTCTAGACAACAGCCTGCAATGGAGCGGTTCCTCCTCTAGAGCGAGAGCAACGTGAGGATTTCAACGGCAGATGAGGAGCGCGCGCGACCCCCGAGGCTCCGAGACCCCGAAAGCAAAGCGAGGGAGACCGATCGATAACAGAATGCATTTAGTCCGCTTCTAGTGGCAGGATTTTCCACACTAGCTAGGCAGCTTGCTCAGCCGTTGCCTGTAGGACAATTCTAGCGGCCGACTGCTCTGATCGTTTGGATGGTTTTCTTTGCTTTCGCCTATCAAGACCAGGCGAATGTCGAAGCAGTATCCTAAGAAACGGTCTACGAACCGTACGAGATCTTTCCTTCTTCTTCCTTGACCTATTTGAATATTTTTCGGCAGAAAAATCATATTTTAGATCCCTGATACAGAAAAGTGCATAATTCTTGTTTATATATGTAGTAAACTACTTCTTCTAACACGTTGTGTAATCAGAACCCACATTTTGTGGATTCTTGATACCGAAAAATTGGTTTGCAGCAAAACACGTCCGCCCGTCCATCTGTGAACAACACTAGCACCTAAAAACGAAGCAGGATTTTTACAAAAATTGATATTCTCCAAACGACCTGGCTGACATTGCGGCCCCCTTCAATTTGAAATCGAGATTTTCATTTTTGGGGTACTTTACATAAAGCCTCAATAACATTTTCAATTTTTACACAAAAATAGATCGGCGTATTAAACTTTGTCATCGGATGGCTTAGTGAAAGAATGGTTAGATATGGACATTTTCCTTGAAATGCTAATTTTTCGAAAATCAGGAATGTTGAAAAATGTTTGCGTCAGCCCATTATACCGTCAGCCTATACCGTCAGCCTATAGGCGTCATACCTATCAATTTTAATGATGATTTTTTTTTTTTTTTTGCTTAATGAAATCGGCATTAAATTTAATGCAATCTTTGTTAAATCCAGGTCTTGAAAGTCATGTTCAAATTTTCGAAAATAGAAGTAGTTTTCGAGTAATTTTGCGTGGCGTCAAAAAAAAGCAATTTGTAAACAATAATTTTCTCATAAACTGCTCCTAATTTTTTCTTTGAATATTCTCCTCGTATGTGTCACGGAATGGTATAAAAATTTGTTCTAGTCCCATTTTTGGAGGACTCTCTGTTTTTTCAAAAATTACAAAAAGTTAACCTTGCAAAAGTACGATACTGAGAAAGAAATTTGTCTTAAATGAAAGCTGCTCTAAAAAATCAGACTTAAAAACGATCGGCCACTTTTTAAAAAGTACTTTAGCTTAATTTTTGCTCTAAGTTAATGCAAATTATAAAAAAATACTTTCACAATAATTGCTCAAAATTTAGTCTTCGATTTTTTTCTACAGATATAACAAGGTAATCAGGGACGCTTAAAGTAATGGTGCAGGTCTTATTTTCATGGAACCCTCTGAATTTTGATCTGAAGTTTGTCCTGTTAGTTTCGAGGGACTATTACAAATAATGCGAGAACGTATGTTCTGTTGTAGTGCCACTAGGTAATTATTCAAAGTAATTAAATATTTTATTATATTATTTTCTCTTTTTTAAGAGAACTGATGTTTATCACCAGCGAAGTCCCAACAGCGCGCCGAGCACGCTACGCCGAGAGCAGCTGAGAACGAGCGGTTCCCACGGCTCGGATCCTTGGGCAGGGTACTTACATACTTGTATTTGAAATACGTATTTTAAATACATTTTGTTTTTGAAAAACTGTATTTTTGAATATTCGGGCATGTATTTTAGAGATGTATTTAAACACATAAAGTAGGTGTATTAAAAAAAGAAATACTTCGAATACAAATAGTTTACAGCGAGGATAGTTTCTTTTTGTTTGATTCCGCTAGTAAATGCTCCTCACTGGAACAAAAATCAAAGCTCCTTTCAGCTGTTGAATTGGATTCTCGACATCATGAAAAGAGAAAACTAAATCATTAACAATGCTGGACAATCATATGGTAATGAAAAGGGGTTTATTCGTTTTAACACAAATAAATGCTCATTCACGTCTGTTAAATGACTGTTGTCCTTTGCATGTTTTATACATTCGCCAACTGGGGATTTATTGTCTGATGATTTGTTTGAAAAATTAGTCCTTTTTAAAGAAATTCCATTTTTTGTGTTATATATATTTTTGATGTCGTTGTATATTTGAAAATGCTCATACACGTTGTTACACTACATTACAATGCGATTAATTATTTAAACACTAAATGTAAAGCAGCCGTGGCAGCGGCGAGGGCGAGCGTTCTCTAATGCGGAGGTGGCCAAGTGGCCGTCGGGGGCCAGGGCGCCCTCCCTCATTGGCTCCACGAGCGACGTCCGCTCAAAGCGACTGCTTCTGGCCGACGATGTTCCACACTAGCTTCGTACATGGGTGGAATTCCGTCGCTGCGTGGAGAATTCTACAGCTCCTCTCATCGGTCGATTTCCGTGGATTCTCAGATCTACACCAGGCGAATGTCGGAACGATACCGTAGCAAATGGGGACACGGACCGCGCGCGACCTCACCTACCTCTTTCTTGTCTTATCCTCACCCCTTACACCCACATTTACACTAACAGCACGCACTACCTCACATGCCGGGAGATCGATCGTAGCCTTAGGGTTCCTCTCGGCTGGAGAGGTGCCCTGCTGGTCGAAGATACCTGGTTGGGGAAAACCCCGCTAGCCGACGGTCGGTCGGCGCCGGATCTCGCCATCCAGCGGGGAAAGACCACCGCCACCTCCCGATGAAAAAGCATGCACTACACTTACGGGACTAACGACCTCATTAGCTGACTTACCCGGAATCACTAAAACGCAACCAACCAACCAATCCGTGATTTGATTAGCGTTGTGGCTGACCGTGAACTCTTCGCTGTGCTAGCGCCGTGCTGGAGAGGCCCGCGTGTGCGGCGCCGCGCGGGCGGGGCAACGGCCGGGCCGCGTGCGGGCGTGCGTGCAGGCGGCACCAAGGCGCTTGGCTGCCCACGCACATCGACCTCTTTCCGCACGCGCTCACAACCCACCGGCCAAAGAACCCACACACTCATTCATTGACTGATGTTAGTGATAACGGGCGCGATAACTACTTTGTCATTGGGCCCGTACGTGTAGTGTGTGGGTTTGCTCGAGGAGGTGGGGTTGGTCTTCCCCCGCTGTTTGGCAATATTCCAATGTAGACCTATCGACGACTAGCGGGTTTTCCTCAACCAGCTATCGCAACCATAGGGACACCAGCCGGGACAACCAACTCCGACCCTTTTCCCAATATGTGCGATAGTGTAATGCATGTTAGTGTGTGTGTATGTGCATATGTGTGTAAGGTGTGGGGGTAGGACAAGGAAGGGGTAGGAAATATGACGCGCGGTCCGCGGCCCGTTTGTTAGGGTACTGCTCCGGCATTCGTCTGGTGTTGATAGGAGAAACCACGGAAAACTACCGATGAGAGCAGACAATCGCTAGAATTCTCCTCCAGATAGCGATTGAATTCGACCTAGCTCACAAGCTCTTGACGAAAACCCTGCCACCGTCGGGATTCGAACCTACAATCTCCTGGTCAGAGAGTCTGCACTAACATTAGTTGATGCCCTGAGCTATCTCTGCCGGTCCATCTGCTTCGCGTCTTCAAGGTTTCCCAACCTTTTCGTTCATTCGTCCCTTTTTCCAAAAAACAATGTTGCGCGTTCGTCAACGCAACGCGTGTCTAAACCGTTGGCCGCTGAGCGCTTTTCGAAGAGCAAAACCCCCTTATTATCTTTGTTCATTCTCGTCACGTCGCTGTCCGTGCCTTTTATCCCTTCGGCCAGGGTCTCGGCGCCGTTAGGGATTCCCAGACGGTCACCCAAACAGGAACCCGCGAGTCTCGAATTCGCTTAACCTCCGTGACTTCACGGAGCGAAGTAAACGACTTCCACACGGACGCCGACAAAAGGATTGTTTGGTCCAACGCTTACGTTATTCTTTATAATAGTCATAATCATAACTCAATCAATTGCGCATAAATGTCTCAAAAATAATCATTTCGTAGACCAACATTTAGGAAAATATCCAAATTTTCAATAATCCAAGAGCTTCCGTTTCTGAGTAGCTGCGTTTCTAATCTTTTTATTTATTTTATTTATTTTACGTCAGAAAAACAGTTAAAAACTGCGTATGACGTGCTATGGGGAAAAGTGAATTGTGTGCACATTTTCAAAATTCTGTGATCCCTACACTTACTCATATACTCAAAAAACATTTAAAAATAGCAAATAATTGGAAAAACTCCCATGTAAAAAACTATTTTCAAAGATAAAAAGCAATAAATTTTAATTTTAAAATCTATTGTCAAAGATAAATAAGCAATAAATTTTGGCTCTTATTACTTCCTGCCGCGACAACATGGAAACGATAATTTGAATAATTGTATTTCCCACTGAATTCTAGAAGACGTGCACAGAAAATGAAGTTACATTTATGTCCAGAAGCAAAACAAGGGGCCATCTCAGCATTTGCTCAATGGTGTTGTGAATGGTTCTTTGGTGTTGTGAATGGTTCTAAAATGTTGAGCGTTTTAACCGACCATAACATTTTTTAGTGCGTATTGGACGAAGTGTCCTCTTTCGCGATAGGGTATTGTTATAAACATATAGTTAAAACGTATTGAGTATTGTAAACATCCATGCAGTGACACAGCTAGGTTCTCGGATGCCCCAGTACAGAATATCGAAATGGGGCCCTTATCTGCAATAAAGTGGAATTAACAGTTTTAAATCTAAGTTGTATATGAATATGTAGGGTGAAATGAAGAACATAAGTATGGAATGCGATTTACTTTATTATTTGCCGATATCCGCCCGCGGGGATCCGTATGAAGGGCACCTGACTTTGGGAGATCTCTATTCTGCACAGATTGCACCATCCTAGCAACGCTCCTCATCTTAAGAATGAATGACGAATAAGGGAGTTGAGGAGCCAATTTGTATTTTATTATTATAATTTTTTGCTTTACATAAACAATTAATTATCAAGTTTAATATTTTTGTAATCAATCAGATCTTGACTGCACTATCAATCGCCGGTTCACATTCGGTTATAGACCCTTGGATCTTTGGATCCTTGATCGTTGACGGCCCTTCCGACCCCTAGGGGGGTCGATTCCACCCCCGTTGGGAACCCCTGGTCCACTTCCTCTGTGCGCGTTGAAGTCAAGCTGAGACTCAGCGCCCCCTTCTGGAACGTCTCACGAAGCCCTTTCGCTTCCTTTATACTAATACGTAGTGCAGAGGAAATATTATAATGATGCGTGCAAAAAGTACCGCTTTTGGTAAACATAACTCATTTTGTGGTTTCCATTTACTCAAAAAGTCTATTTCTCTGCTCCTTTTGGAGTATATCACTTTCTTTTATACGCAGAGTATAGTACAAACGATGGGCAGCTATGACAGGGTCCACTTTGCAAAAAGGGGAGATAAAAGGTTGATTTTTTTTGTTTACATTGATATTGTTAAGAAAACTAAGTTTACCTCCTCGAAATTTTTCGAGAAAAGCTTTGGGAGCCAAAAAACAAAAATTTTGAATTTTTTTTTTTTCGTAATAACTTTTAAATGGTTGATCTTAGTGCACCAATAGTTTTGTACAATTTCAATGATGACACATTTCTCTACTAATTTACTGCACAAAAGATTTTCTACACCTAACCGCGGTAAAGCTATTACATTTCACTACATTTTCCAATTTCTTCTGAAATTATTCCAACTTACTAATAGTCACTCCAATATTTGTGATTTTCAGGTATCATTATAAAGAAATTTAGATTAATAACTAATGTTTTAAAACGTTCTAAGGTCGAAATCACAAGAGAAAGTATTGATAGGGTGGCAACATTATACATTTGCGTACTGCCTATAACACGATTTACTTTCTCGTACAAAGATTTTTGATATCAAAGATGAAGTTGTTATTATTTTTATTATTATTTAGTGGTAGTAGTATTACTACTAGTACTAGTTGTAGTACTGGCAGTGCTACTAGTAATGAAAAGTGTACGCAGGTCAGGACGGAGGTTCTCAGTCGTATTTCTCATCTCTTGATTTAGTTATTAATTAAAAATTTGTGTGTCCAGTAGAATTAATGTAGATCATTATTTGACACAATGACACTGATGATGATCCTCTTGAAAAAGAAAAACTGCTACCTATTCAGTTCAACGACAGGACTGGCCTAGACGAAATGTCAAACAGTTCGCCTTTTCATCCGTAGCAATGGGCGACCTGTTGAAATCTGGTTATGTTCAGAAACTAAATATAGAATACAAATCAACAACAGTTTATTCACATGTATTGAACAATGAAAACCCGCCCTATGACTCAAAAGTACCAGTAACAAAGTAGCCGACGTTCCTTGGCATGTGGCATCTCCCCAGACCAACATACAAGCACTGCACCCGGCACCATCCGATGGCAGTGGATCCACTTGAGTGCTCGCCGCTCAGTCGCCTCAGCTGAGCCCGTACCACGCGCCGGAAGCTCCTATTCTTGGGGTTTCGTAATGTGGCAGCTGAGGATATTAGAGACTTTTTGCAAGGCGGGAAATCCATCGCCGTAGTACGTAAACACTATCGTCAATAGGAATTAACTCATCTTCAGGTAAATGAGTTTTTGCATGTCGTACAATCGAAACATTTGGAAAAATTTTATTGAACATCTGTTATCTCTGAGTCCATTTTATCTTTTATAAGCATTATAAGATAGTAAATCGTGTGATAGACCCTTATATGAAATCAAAGGGAATCTCAATATATACATAACCTTCAAATCCTTAACAATTACGTTCGTTTATTTCTGATATATTTAAATTAACTTTAAAAAATAGCCATTAAATTTTGCTTTATTATATTGGTAATACGGATATAGTATTATTCATTACTTCCATGCTTATTGTGCGTTAGTGCTGAATTAGAGGAGGCGGCGAAAACTACGTCAAGTGTAAGTTACGAACATATTTGTCGTAGACGACAAGACTGTCGAGAAACGAGAATGTCGGAACCCGTCAATCAACATTCCGTCATTTGATGCCGGCGCATGCGCAGTTCAGTTCTCCACAGAATTGTGTTACGTCTTTCAAATCAACGACTTGCAAAAACTCTCTATTATCAAGTTGGAATATGGCACGGCTTTTGGCGTCTTTCTCGGTCGTGCCGCTAGTCGCTTGATCTGCAGCACTGCTTGATACGATTGCGATCTTGCGGCAGGACCGAGGAAAGACGCGAAAAACCGTGCCATATTGCATCGTAAAAATTACGCCCTCAGCAGCACGTTTCGAAAACCCAAATAGACTACCTCTTCTGCCTCTCCTTTCGCAGAGGCGGCGACGTCCTTCCTGCGCCTCGCTCGCAGCTGCCGTCGCGCGATGTGGACGCTAGGAGTTGACACAAACCCCATACTGCTCTGTTCTCATGTTTTTTCACAAATGACAAAAATTTAATTTTTTACTAGCCTCTCATATTGTTATTCACATTGTTGCATTTACGAGTACTATGCTTTAAATGATGTCAAAAAAGTTTCCAAAAACTCAAAAGATTTCCGTCAAAACGAGCTGAACATTCCGCATTTTCACAAACGTTCAAACGCCATTTCCTCAAAAACCCTTCCAATTTTTTTCTTCAAATTTTTCGTACGAATAATGCAAATTGCACTGTTTAAGATGACATAAATTTAATTTTGCTGTATTCTTTTGTTGTTGTTTTCAAAAAATACATTAATATATTTTTTTAATTTCTCTCACGTGTTAATGTGCCATTTCCTGCGGTTTGTATACATTATTATACTTGTGAGTGGAAATGTTTCAAATGACATCAAATAAAGTTTTTCAAAAACTCGAAAATTCCTGTGAAAAATCTCAAATTTCGAATTTACAGTAACGCTTACACGCCATTTTCGTAAAAACAACTTCAAATTTATCATGAAAATTTCCATATAGGACAAGGTTTTACTCTTCTTATTATTCTAAAAGTAATACTTCGAATCTACCATTAGGAAACCGAAAAATTGAGAACACTTCAAAAAAATGTACTAAGGGCGGTGAAAGACGGCAGCTGGCAAGAGGATAGGGCAAGACCGTAAAGCTAGCCCACCCAAAGGAAAGTAAAAAACCTTTACTACGAGAAAGTCCATGCCATTCTGTAGCACCACTAGTTTCAAAGCGTCAGTCCATCCGCGTAGCCCTGCCCTGCCGCGCGAGTGCCTAGTTCAAACACCTCAACGCGTCCACCACAAAACCCACACATGGACACACTGGGTAGTCAGAATCCACGTGACGGCAAAACAGAGTCCATTGTCTGAGGTCAACGCCGGTGACTAAACCGTTGTGGCGATTTTCCCCCAAAATTAATATTCCCCATTCGATCAGAGCGAACTCGAGTCCCTGCGAGTTTGAAAAAGATATATGCAGTTTTGTAAGGCTGCTACTTTACATGAAGCCTCTACACATTTTTTTTTTTCAAAAATGCCTCCAATTTTTTGATAAACTTTGTCCTCGATAGCGTAAATTACGCTAAAAAGACGACCTCATTTTCGTCGCAATCTCTGAATTTTTGAAAATCGAAAAGGTTTTTTTCAAATTTTTTACACACAATGTTGAAAATATGTTTCCTATTTAATGAAATCTGTTTCTTGAAAGACATGTTGAAATAAGTTCACGTAGAATTTTTCAAAAATATGAGTAGTTTTTGCATAATTTTTCGTGAAATATAGGCCATCTTTAAACAATTAATTTCCCCAAAAACAGTCTTGATTTTTTCTTTTAATTTTTGAAGGACGGTAAAAAATGTGTGCTGTACATATTTGCGGCGATCTCTCCGTATTTTTCAAAAATTACAAAAAATAATAGCATGCAAAAGTTAATAATTATGTTATAATTAGATGAAGCATATTCTAAAAAATTCTATTTTTAAATAAGATCATCTATAATTGTTTGTAAAATCAAGTAGTTTTTTGTGTAATTTCTGCTTGAAGTTCATACGGGTTTTATTTTTTTCTCAAAATAGTTCAATTTTTTTCTTTAAAATTTTTTCTTCGGATAGAATAAAGAACGCTTAAAATTGCGCACGTCTCTTTTTTTAAATTCTAATTTTGGAACATTGCATTAGTTAGAAATAATGCCAGAAACCACTAGCTTTGTAAGCCTTGGAAAAATTGAATATATTCATGTAATTGGTAGTATAGGGGTAATGTGCCTGGCGTGCTGACTCACAAGGCCTGCGTTCAAATCTAGATGCAGGGAAAAATGATAGTTGGAAACACTTTCGTGTAATATTACGTAGCAGTTACACATAATGCGAGAAAGTGTGTGCCGTTTCAGTACCAGTAGTTTTGTTTGCAGTCACAAATTTGAACATGAACATCTGTTGCTCATTTTTAGCATCCAAATTTACAAAATTTTTATGTTTAATAATGCACTTTTCACAACTCCATTAAAATTCATTGAAACACGGTACCTCCGTGAAAAAGAAGAGGCTGCCAACCACAGCGGAAATAAGGCAACCAAACAACAACTTTCATTTGTTTTTCCTTATGTAGCAACCCTGGTGCTTTTCATGAACATGACAAATTACTTTTAAATATCTAACAAATACAATGTGTATAATTCACTATAGCTACACATATTAAATAATAAAAATTACTACCCTAGCAAAAATAGGTATAGTCTTATTTCGCAGCGTTGCCGGATTTTATTTTCGTAATCGTCTATTTCCCGCACGCGCTATCAGCCTGCATGGCTGCCCTCCCTAAACTCCCGCTCCTCCATCCAGCCCCTGTCACATCACGCTCGCCTGTCTCCCGCACGCCCTCTGTTCCCCAGGCCGCCCCAGCCCCGCCGCTCCGTGTTCCTTCCGCTCTTCACGTTTCGTCCACAACATCCCGCGCCCTATCTGCCATGACACGGCGTCCACCATGAATATTTAAAGAAACATTTAGGAGGAACGGTTTTGAATACCAACCACTCCCTTTTTCCATTGTTGGCCCCTCAAAAGTATTGCCAGCCTATGTGGAAGCCATCCCAACGTGTTTGTGTGTGTGTGTGTCGGCAGCGCGAGTGCATCTCCATCCACGTGGGGCAGGCGGGCGTGCAGATCGGCAACGCGTGCTGGGAGCTGTACTGCCTGGAGCATGGCATCCAGCCCGACGGCCAGATGCCGTCCGACAAGACGCTGGGCGGCGGCGACGACTCCTTCAACACCTTCTTCAGCGAGACGGGCGCCGGCAACACGTGCCGCGCGCCGTCTTCGTCGACCTCGAGCCCACCGTCGTAGGTGAGCCACGCCCCCTCCAATGCAGGCGCTGCCTGGACGAGAACTCTAGCGCTACTTTTCTGTGCTTTCTCCGATCAACACCAGGCGCATGCCGGAGCAGTACCCTAACAAACGATCTTATCCTTCCTCTTCCTTGTCCTATCCCCTCCCTTTACACACTTACACTAACATGCACTACACTACCACACATATCGGTCGGGAGCCTGTTCCGGCTGGAGCGGTGCCTCGCTGGTGTCAGATAGCTGGTGGGGGGAAAACCCCGCTAGTCGACAGTAGATCGGCGTGGGATCACGCCATCCAGCGGAGGAAGAACACTGCCACCTGCCGACGGAAAACATGCATCACATTTACGGGACTCGGTAGATGACGTGCCCGGAATCACTAACAACCGACCTTCAGCTGTTGCATGCACGAAAATTCTTGCGTCCGGCTACCCTCATTGGTAGTTCGCCCTACTTTCTCCGATCAACACCAGCAGCAGTACCCTAACAAACGGGCCACGGACCGCGCGCCATCTTTCCTTCCTCTTCTTTGTCCTGTCCTCACCCTCTCTTACACTAACATGCTCTACACTACCACATATTCCGGGAGACCGGTCGGGAGCTTAGAGCTTGTCCCGACTGAGGTGATATCACGTTGGTGGGAGATACCTGGTTGGGGAAAACCCCGCAAGCCGACGGGTAGGTCGGCGCCGGATCTCCATCCAGTGGGGGAAGATCACAATTGCACGACACTCACGGGACAAATGACCTTAGCAGTTAACGGGCCGGGAATCACTCATCAATCAACTAAGGGAGGGTTAACGGCGGACCCCGTTGGAAAATAACTGAAGGGAAAAATTAAACATTTAAGAACTAAAGCTTTATCAACTAAGGCTAAATAGATTCTCTGCAAATTTGGTGAAAAAATATTTTCATATTTTGAGGTGGAATCTAGAGCAAATATGTCTGTACTTGACTTTCTTTCCACGGGGACAAAATTTTTTTAACTACTTCAACATTAACTAAAAAGGGAAGAAGTGTTCTCCACATCGGCAGATACTAACGACAGGTGGCCAGGACACGGGTGAGCTGCTCCAGCGCACTGATTTTTGCTTCTGCGCAGCATCAGATTCCGCACATGAACGCAACACGGGCTTGGCTACTACGCCGCTAATGTAGATTTCACTTAAAAGCATATAACTGGGAAAAAAGTAAAAATCGTTAGCTGGACGCCATCGTCAGTGAAAATGTACTGATATGAGGAAAAGGATGGTAGGACTACAGGAAGTGAACTTGACAGTAATACTGTCATTCACAATATAACAAGGCATTTCATGATGTTTCATTAAGGCTATGGTACCTATTGCAAAATTTCCACCGGCTGAGTTGGCTCAGAGGCTGAATGGCCGTTGTCTGTGCAGCCTCTCTGATGGGTAGCTTCTACTCCCGATGGTTGTGGATTTTTCACAAGAGCCATATCGCTACATCAAATTCCGCCGCTGCCTGGAGAGTATTTCCGACGACCGGCTGATCTGTTTCTCGTGATTTCTCTGATTAATACCAGGCGGATGCTGGAGCAGTATCCCAAGAAAAGAGTATGGATCCCGTGCGATCTTTCCTTCTTCATTCTCGTCCCTCCTCTTACACACATACTTATACTTGCATGCACTACACTACTCACACATTCGGACTCATACACGGACCGGCGTGACTTCCCTTTCGCAACAGTGTCCTCAACTTCTGTTACACTCACTTACACTTGCACTGCAGGCATTGTTCTGATGTGTATGTTGTTATATGTGCATTTACATGAACTACACTACTATACATATCAGTAAACAAACCGACAGCTTAGAGCCTATCCAATCACTATTCGATTTTTGTTTTTGTTTCTTCAAAGGGGCACATGTTTCAAAAGGTTGCTGGAAATTCGGATTATATACACTAATTTACGAAAATTCAATATTCGAACTTTAAAAAACTTGGAAACTTTGCTTTGCTATCATTTGTACTCCTCCCTTCGGTGACACATACAGTTTCTCTGTCCTTTAAGGAAGAAAGTAAATCGAATAACACAAATCAAATCACACACGTTTACTCGCACTAGACCAAGATCTTGTCGAAGATATTAACAGAAACAAACTACAAAATGCACGTGTCACGGCAGATAAGCGTTCATTCTTTTTAATTTTACGATTTTGTCACTGATGAACAGTTGTGTCCGTAAATTGAATTAGTTTGAAACTTGGGAGGTTAATGACAAAAAAATCATAAACAATTTCATTTCGAAAAATATGAAGGTTTAGAGATGAGTATGTATTCTATACAGATACAATGTGGTATCACATCACGTTATATAAGAGTGATATAGATTAAATAACGAACGTTTCTCGAAAGCAGGAATGTTAAATCTTAGTTTCGTGTGTAGCATGAGAACGAAACCCTTCGTGGATCGCGCGCGGTCTATGACTTTCTGCTGTTCATCGGAAGGGTCTCGACGTGTCCCTCTTCCTTGTCCAATCCTCGCCCCTACTGACACAAACACTTGCACTACACTACCACACATATCGGGAGCCTGTTCCGACCGGAGCGGTGCCCTGCTGGTGGAAGATACCTGGTTGGGGAAACCCCTCAGCCTGGATCTCGCCATCCAGCGGGGGAAGACCACCGCCACGTCCCGTGCCAAGACACGCCCCGCACTCGGGGCCCGTGTGCGTGCGCGTGCGCGTGCGCTGACGCGGGGGGCGGGCGCGCACGCGGGGCGGCGCGCGGCCGCGACCTGTTGCAGACGAGGTGCGCACGGGCACGTACCGCCAGCTCTTCCACCCGGAGCAGCTCATCACGGGCAAGGAGGACGCCGCCAACAACTACGCGCGCGGCCACTACACCATCGGCAAGGAGATCGTCGACCTCGTGCTCGACCGCATCCGCAAGCTGGCCGACCAGTGCACTGGCCTGCAGGTGCGCCCCGCTCTTCCAAACGTCCCATGCGCGTATTTACCGTGCTCAGTACCAAACCCTTTTTTTTAATGTAAAACATGAAAGAATTTTCGTACACTAACTTTAATGTACGGGTTTTCATGTATGGGTACAATTAAATTAATGTACACAAGTAAGTTAGCAGTCCTACATTAAATCTACATTGATTTTAATTTAAACATTAAATTTAATTATACACGAACATTAATCTCCCTTAATGTACAATGCACAGTGAAATGTATGTACAGTCGTACATTAATCTACATTAAATTTAACGTAATTTCAGACAGTGCAGTCAAAAAGCATAGTGCGATTTTTATATAGCTGCCTCTCAAGGACTGTCTTCATAGTGGCATTATGTCTCTGCATTTCGCGTCTTTCTCTCTCGTGCCGCTAGATGCCGCATAATCAAGTAGTCTTTGACATGGTCGCGATCGAGCTACATCTAGTGGCCGAAGAAGGCCCGCAATGCAGTTGCAATGCCACTGTGAAGACAGTCTTCAGAAGCAATCTACACTATAATCCCTCCGATTTTTTCTACCTACATAAAATCAGTTAAGTGAAAATTTGAATTCAATGTTATTCCTCAAACCTTGTTTAATCCACCGCACTAGTAACTTTCTGCGTCAACATGTGGCCGCACAGCCGTCTTTTGCAAAATGGCCGATATCCATGTTCATAAGAGACAGCAATGTGTAATTGAATTTTTGAATGCAGAAGGTGACATGCCCATTCCCACCCAGAAGAAAACTGAAAAATGTGTAGTTATGCAACAGCTGAAGTCTGCACCACTGTTAGTCGGTGTGCGCAAGAAACTGAAGGGCCAACGGCGTTGGCTGACAAAAAGTGCAGCGGCACGCAGGTGACTGCAGTCAGTCCACGCAGGTCGATGACATCAATCGATGGTGACCGCTGGGTGACTGCAGATGAAGTGAGATAGATAATGCCACACAATTATCTAACAGGGCTGACATTTACTGTTGCATAACTGTACATATTTTTTAGTCTTTCACGAATGCGAAAGGGCATTTCACATTCTGCATTCAAGAATTCAATTACACATTGCTGTCTCTTACGAACATGGATGTCAGTCATTTTGCAAAAGACTACTGTGCGGCCACATGTTGACGCAGAAAGTTACTAGTGCAGTGAATTGTAGAAGATTTGAGGAATAGTGCCAAATTAAAATTTTTCATTTAACTAATTTTATTTAAGTAGAAAAAATTAGGAGCGTTACTTTTTACCTGACCTCCTAAGATTGATATGCATCATAAGCCTTTTTGTTAGTAAAATAATGGGTCTCTAGAGAATTCTATGTCAAAAATTCATTTGTAAGTAATGAAACATACTTTTTGAACAGAGAAATTTGTTCGCTTAGATCACTGACCGCATGCCAAGAGATCCTGAAAATTAATTCGGCTGCATGTTGTTGCATAATGCAGGGTTTCCTCATTTTCCACTCTTTCGGCGGCGGAACCGGCTCCGGGTTCACCTCGCTGCTCATGGAGCGCCTCTCCGTGGACTATGGCAAGAAGAGTAAGCTGGAGTTCGCCATCTACCCCGCCCCGCAGGTCTCCACCGCCGTGGTGGAGCCCTACAACTCCATCCTCACCACCCACACCACCCTCGAGCACTCGGACTGCGCCTTCATGGTGGACAACGAGGCCATCTACGACATCTGCCGGCGCAACCTCGACATCGAGCGCCCCACCTACACGAACCTCAACCGCCTCATCGGCCAGATCGTGTCGTCCATCACGGCGTCGCTGCGCTTCGACGGCGCGCTCAACGTCGACCTCACCGAGTTCCAGACGAACCTCGTGCCCTACCCGCGCATCCACTTCCCTCTCGTCACTTACGCTCCTGTCATTTCGGCGGAGAAGGCCTACCATGAGCAGCTGTCCGTCGCCGAGCACCAACGCCCCGTGGTGCCCAAGGACGTCAACGCCGCCATCGCCACCATCAAGACCAAGCGCACCATCCAGTTCGTGGACTGGTGCCCCACCGGCTTCAAGGTGGGCATCAACTACCAGCCGCCCACCGTCGTGCCCGGCGGGGACCTGGCCAAGGTGCAGCGCGCCGTGTGCATGCTGTCCAACACCACCGCCATCGCGGAGGCGTGGGCGCGCCTCGACCACAAGTTCGACCTCATGTACGCCAAGCGAGCCTTCGTGCACTGGTACGTGGGCGAGGGCATGGAGGAAGGCGAGTTCTCCGAGGCCCGCGAGGACCTGGCCGCCCTCGAGAAGGACTACGAGGAGGTCGGCATGGACTCCATCGAGGGCGAGGGCGACGAGGGCGCGGACGAATACTAAGGGCTCGGCGCACGCGCGTTGTCCGGCGGAGAGCCACGCCCACCCCGTCCCTCCCCTCCCCTCACATCGCCTTGCAGTTGCAAATGACGATACTAAATCGCATTCACGGGAGTACCCCACATCCCACCCGTCCCAAAAATTGGGATTCATATTAAAAACCCACACCAAGGCCTTTACATCACTCGTTGAGTAACTTCCATATTCACCAACGCGAATTGCAAATGAGAAGTAGAGCCTACGATTCACACAAGGCCCCTTACATCACTCGTTGAGTAACTTCCATATTCACCAACGCGAATTGCAAATGAGAAGTAGAGCCTACGATTCACACAAGGCCCTTACTACTCTCGATGAACTTCATATTCACCAAGCAATTGCAAATGAGAAGGTAAGCCCAGATTAACCGCCTTGTTTCACATTGAATTACTTTCAGCACTAACGCGAAAGTCAATTAATGAGAAGTTCGTTCTAAAATCCTTGTGCTCCAAGTAAGCAATATATCAATGCAATAATCAATTATTCAAAACGTGTCAATATGGCACAGGGTCAGTGTAATAGCTAACACTCAGTAATAATACTTATTGCCTGTTGATGTGAGCCACCAAACACTTCATTTACCGGTATTTAATTTCTGCATTTCAAGTCATCGGACTTAATTAATTTTTATTTTTTTTTACAATAATATCGCACATTTTCTTGTGTCAGAATTTATAATTTTCAATATTCCACGTAGCATGCCAGCTAATTAGCGTTCCTTTTTTCTCTCCCTCTTTTTTCTTCACTGAAACCTGAAACTATTGCAGAATTAGATTCACTCTCCTATTTGCAGATTATTTATAAACATTTTTGTAACAAAAATACATTATTTAGCAATATTTATTTATTTACATTGTGTATTTTAGTTTTCAACATTGCACAACAAAATCGAAATACACAAACCATTCCCACCTAACCTTTCATCAATCTCTGTTGGACAACATTCACATGTCTGCTGTAAGAGACTAGCAATCAAAAGTAATAATAAATATTAAATCATTTAAAAAACTAATATTGGTGTATCAAATGATTAGCTGAAGAACATCCCTTCCAACAAATTTTAATTCTTCCAGAAATCTCCAAGACCACGTAAGACCTTATTTTATGAGTCCTTTCTAAAATCAACCACTCACATTCCTAGCACGAACGTGATAATCGTCGATGGAAGCTTTCTTTGGCTGCAGCGATCGACTGGCTATAGTTATCACGACTAATAGTAGGTAGACGCATGCTTCTGCCTTTCAATAAGGTTTGTTTAAATAGTTATCGATAATTTACTGCCGACTCCCATTACCTCCGCTTCCCTTAAAACTGGCTAAAAATCCCTAATATCACAGATCAAAGCACATCGTGGTTCGCCACTTGTAGGCGAGACCGAAATTTGGATGGAGATCTGCAACTGGATCAAACAGCTAGCTGATCCACTGACTAAATCTCTGGAGAAGGTTAGATTGAGATGCTACGAAAGAGGATTCGTTTGCAGAAGATTCCGACCACAAAGTGTTAAATACAGTCCGTTTTGTTCATTTTCGTCCATTTGATTGTTTTTTCTTTTCGAGGAGGTATTAATATGAAAAGAAAAATAGACAAGTAACACCATCTGGCAGATTATCTGTGAACTAAAGGGCTTGAAAAGTTGGTATGAAAGTCGAGTGTGCGTGTGTTCGGATTTTGTTACGTATGTCACTGAAGTTCTTTTACGTTGTAAATCCATTTCTAACCCGTCATTATTCCCGCATATTTTGTTACGCGAATACTCACGTGTTAGATTTTATCTAACAACATTTACGTTGTATTTTTGTTTTATTATGCATCAAATTCGACCATTTTTATTCCGGGATAATTGTTATGAGTTCTATAACTTCTTGCATAAATATAATATGCAGGCACATAATTTGTTTATAATAAGCATTCGAATCAAAATCAGTCATAAAATACAAAGCAAATTTGTTTAAGAAAGGTAAATCATAGAAAACAATTAATGCAATAAACAATATAGTTTCACCACAATAAAACACACAGGGACATCTATGACCTAAAAAAAGCTTCCTCGGTACATTCACTGCAATCTTTCTTTTGAGCAGTGTGTTTGGGGTTTGCAGCTAATATTACAACAATGATGAGCCAGTACCTGATGGGCCAGTATTGCAGTGATGCACCAAATATTACAACAAAGCTGATTTATGAACCTGAGTTGTCTCTTCGGACAATAAGCGTATCTTCTTTTCTCTCTTGGTTGCTCCCTCGCATAACTTTTTACTCTAAAAAGAAAACAAAACTAAGTAACAGAAAGTACAGCGAGGGAATGGCAGACGATATTCCTGCTAAATCTATGAATCTTACCTTTGATATAAGGTATAAAAAACAAGGTCCAGATGAGACACTAGGCTTTTCTAATTTTCACGCAAGCACTCAAGACACAAAAGAGTAAATAATTGGGAGCAGAGTGGAGGCGATAATCGTATCGAAGTTTAACGCGATTGCTCGCGCGTGGCAATAATTTCTAACAGCGAGTAAGTAACAAATGAAGTTCAACAATGTAAATTAGCAGTGTTCCTCTCCAACTGTACAGAAATTGTTTGGTTTTCCATGCTTGATTTTTAGTAATAATAATAATAATAATAATAATAATAATAATAATAATAATAATAAAAGCAACTTTTAAAATAGAAAAGTATTTGCTACTCTGTTGACTGTAACTCGATCGTTGCATAAACACACAAATTCAGGAGAGCATATTAACTGAATGCACTTCAACCTAAGCCTTCAGCCTAGTACACACTCGTTCTTGTACATAGGTGCACCGGTGTCGCAGTGTTTCTTTGAGGAATAATGTAATTCAGAAGAAATTACTTCTGCAGTTAATAAGGAAATTGATTGATTGGTGGTTCCGGGCGCGGCAACCGTTAAGGACATTAGTTCCGAAAGCATAGTGCATATGGTGGCGGTGATCGTCCCCCGCTGGATGGTGAGATCCGGCGCTGACCAGCCGTCGGTTAACGGGGTTTCCTTACTCAGTTTTTTCCTACCAGCCAGTGGGGCACCGCCCCAGCCGGGACAAGCTCTAAGCCCCCGACCGGTCTCCCGGAATATGTCGTAGTGTACTGCATGTTAGTGTAAGTGTGTGTAAGTAAAGGGTGAGGGTAGGACAAGGAAGAAGAAGGAAAGATCGCGCGCGGTCCGTGGCCCGTTTGTTAGGGTACTGCTCCATCATTCACCTGGTGCTGATCGGAGAAACCACTGAAAAATACCCATCAGAACCGCCGTCCGCTTCAATTCTCCTCCAGACAGCGACTGAATTCGACCTAGCTATCTAGCTAGGGTCCAAAATCCTGCCACCGTCTGGACTCGGAACTAAGGACCTCCCGGTCAGGGACACTGCATTGACATCAGTTGATGTCCTGAACTACCTCTCCCGCTAATACGGCAAATGGTGAATGAAGACATCACAGACAATTCCACAGTCTTGAAGGGCCGAAGGATTGTTTTTGTGTTCAAGAAATCAGTGGTTTCAGATATTAGGATAGCAAGTGTAAATTTATATTTCACTATTTGCTCTTCACCTGACTTCACAGCCACAAGCCACCACTAGTAAAAGCCTAGCATCCAGGGTGGGAAAATTGAGACTAGTGAACAGGCAGTAATTTCATGATAATGATCAACTGCACACAGGTCTTCAAGATTGTGCATTTATATAATAATCCCAAATTTATTATCACACCTCCACAACCCCCAAATATTAAATAAAATTCATTATTTGTGGATATACATTAGTAAACTCTCTAAAAGTAAGATCTCTTCAAAGAAACCTCCAAATATTACTATTTTGTAAAACAATGGAGGGAACCGGTCAAAAATCACCACAAAACTTGTTCTTTCTATATTTGAATGAAGTATATTTGATTTTCTGCACAAAATATCAGAGATCAATTTAAGGTTATTAAAAAAAAAATCTATAAGATATTTTATGAGAAATGAATTAAAATATGTTGACGAATTATGACAATAACATCGTATATTTAGGGTACATAGGAAAAGAAACGTGACATTGGGTGTATATACGTAGCGAAGAGTAACAGAAGATATCATTTCCATTAATTATTTAAAATATTTTTTAATAGTAAATTGAATATATAAAGGCATTACTGGGAAGACAAAAGTACTTAGTATTGTGCACTTGTGAAAGGACAGAACAGCATCAACCATGCTAATAAATAATGTCAACAAGACACTGTCATTGTAATAAACTATGTTTACAATAAACAATGTAAACAAGACACAGTCGAGAGCAAAAAGAGCTTCAACTAAAAAAATTCAACAGAACATATTGTGTCTTGGAAGGGGCGGACATAGAGCTGCGAGCAAGATGAACTTTTGCTAAATATTAGGAAGGGCATATTGTGACTTGGGAGACGGCAGATGTAGAACATGAGCAGGATTTTTTTGACGAAGTTAAAATTTTTTGGGAAAAAAAAAAAAAAAGGATTAGATGCAAAGTAATCACAGTTATTTGAGCAGAACGTTTGTTAACTGAATTGTGATACAATGGTTTTAGAATTAAAAATAAATCAGGTTGTACAGTAATCACCACAAATAGTTTTCGGATAATGAAAGTCAAGAGACTATAATTGTGGAAGCCCCAAAATGGGTAGAATTTGGTTGCCTGGTATGGAGTTTTGGAATCAAACAAAGACAGCTGATTTCATAGAAGCAGGGAAGTGCTGGAAAATTAAGATATTTCAAAGATATTTAAGTAAAGATGTTCAGGGCCAAGCATATTTAAGTTAAGAATACAATTAAGCTTTAATTACTAATAATTAAAGTAATGATGGCCATCAACTAAAGCTAGGTATTCCAATTATCTAGAGATAGATATTTAAAATACGAATAAAGTACAGAACCAAAAAGAATTTAAAAATTTAAGTAGATGATTTGAAAGAAATTATAATAAAATTTGAAGCATAGTTCACAAATGTATTGCAAAAATCAGCAGTAATTTCAGTCATTAAAACATCCATTCCACTGGATAATATACTTACGTTGCTGTAACATTATTACGAATCAATTGTTGTTATTTAAAAGAATATATGCACGATAAGAAAACAACCACCAACTCCAGTTCTTCCCAAATTATGGCAATTTCCCCAATACTTAATGACAACACAATTCATAAAATGAATGAATAACAGCATGTTGCATACTTTTTACCCAGTTACAAATTTAATTTTTCTACTTATGTATTCATATTTTCAGGGTATTTTTTTGCAAGTAGTAATATAAATGGAAATCATACTACTTTTTTATATATTACATTCATGAAACCAATGATATAAAATAAATACTTTTATAAATTATCCACTGTGCAAATATGTTTTCCTGTGGCTGTAAGAACTACGTAAAAGGCAACAATGTAAACAGTGGTCCTTCAAGAATTGGTCACTGTAGCCCCCAACTAAAAATTTGTGGGAATGTGTTGGCAGATGTGTTAATCACTCCAAATCAAATAATCTTGACAAAGTGAGCAGAGAAATACAGAAGGTATGGCATTTAACTGCACAAGAAAAATATTTATCTCAAGTGGGTGCATTGGGACGATGCACAGCTGGGCTAAAAAATAAAGTACATCACATCAGGTCCACCCATTCAAAGAAGGAATTTTCTTTTTTGTATTTTGTTATATTTCCAGAGCATTACAGTAAAGATTTATTTATCTATTGTCATATTATGTGAGAAATAAAAAGAATGTTTACAAACTAAAACAAAATTATTTGCAAAACAAATCCATTAATTTCCTCATGGTGGCTCTGTTGTTTGTTTTTATCACATGTCGATCACCTCAGGTATTGGTGACTTTCACCTCATTAAAGCAAAAATGTTCAAATGTAATTAAGCATTGCTGATTGTGAAGATTAAATCACTTCATCATAAAAAGAAGTTAATACAAACAATGGTACATCATTATTTGTGCAGTGTTCACATCCACATTAATTTAATAGCAGGAGAGTGACATACTCCCCACTTGCCCAAATCAGTACTTCTTACAATCTCAAAAACCATTTCATAAAATACTAGGCTAGCAGAAAAATAAATAGCAATAGTCATGGATTATAAATATACACATACTTTGCACACATTTTTAATTGCATAGCACACAAAGCACAGCTCATATCACCTGAGAGTTAGGAACACCACCTTTCATTATTTAATCCTTAGCCATTGATCTCATGAAGTCTTTTCTCTCAAAATACAAAATATTTAAAAGTATATCTCATTATAGTGATCCCTCTTTCCAAAAAAGTTTCTTTTTTGTCCAAAGAAAAAGTTTTAGACGACTCAGATTCACTCCTGCATATCTAAGATTACATTAGTGGTAGTACAGATGTAGTTCCTTCAACTGAAACACTATTTTTAAACAAATTCCTTTCTAACCGTTTTTGTATAAAAAACATCTTTGATAACCATAAAAATGCTATTCTAGAGATAATGAAGATGTTAATAAATATGTATAAAAAATACAAAAGGAAGCCATATCTGATATGTTTTTGCATTATATACATATTTACCTTAATGAGCTTTTAAATTCTTCTGATTCATTTTGAAAATGTGTAATAACTGAAATACCAAAATAAATTGAAACTTATAATTTTGTTCCAAAAATTTCATACTATGAAAGAGTGTTAAATTTCACTAATAAATTTTAATACAGCAATTTGGTAGACAGTTGGAGGAAGAAAACTTAAGGAAAAAAATTTCATAAAATTCATAAAAATTTCAGATTACGTATAATGAATACTAGACAGAAAAAACATAATTTTAGCTTGGAAATGTTTTTCAGTACATCTGACTCGAGAGCAAGAATTGTTGGATTTTGCTACAAGCACAGAACCAAGAAATTCAGTCCTCTGACGAGCAGTCAACACAAAAGAGATAAATTATTTGTTTCTACACATTATCTTTTCACAATTATTTCAAAACTCTCTTTCCACAACAAAATGTTTACAATTTCCCACTGAAATTTCTTCATATTAAATGGTAGCAACTAACCAATCAAACCCTGATTTATCTCTCAATCAAAATAAAAATATAATTTTAAATAATTAGTTAGAAGGCATTTGAAACTTTCTAAATATTGTGCATCTGGAACCCTTGTGTTCTCTAAGATGACCTATTAAGATATCAGAAACCATTTTACATATACTTCATTCAACAACAAACACTGGTTGGTTAACAGTTCCTTCAAAAGAAATCATAATTCTGCATCAAAGATACCTTAATTCCAATCAATGAGCTTTTTTCATCTGCACTTTATGTGACACTCTACACTCTACCTGCTTTGAAGCTCCTTCTTCATACTTGACATTTAAAGCCACACAAGTACTTTGGCGCTGACAAGTATTGGCATTGTCACATGTAAACAGAGTAGCAACAATCAGCACTTGGTGTGTACTGGTAGAACTTCCCGGGGGCACTTTTACCACTCCCTGAGCCGACGCTGCAGAGAGTTGTCCGTTGGCAGGCTCTCCTACCCAGCCAGGGGCACTGGGCATGTGCAGAGCCCAGCGCTGCGGAGCCCCACCTGTCAGCGAGAACCCCTCTGGCAGTTCCACGCCCACGCGCCAACAGACCTCTCCCCCAGAAGGGCTCACGCACACACTCACTTCGTCAGCAATCTCAGAGGCTTGGAGGCTGGCAGAAGTGTTTGTCAGTCTCACATTCAGCTTTGGTACGAAACAACAGGTAAGATACATCTTTATTGCAATAAAAACTGTATGAAAATATCAGTAATAACAACACTTTCATAACTTTACAATTTCCATCAAGCCCCATATGCCATATTTTAAAAACAATATGCATTCATAATTCTGCTTAACACTGTTTTTAAATGTATTTTCATCAAGAAAACAAAATATCTAAATTAAGTTTTATTAACATTTTAAGTAATTTCTTTTCATATTTTAATAAATATTTTAAGTATGTGCATGAATTTATAATCACATTTCACAAATTTTAAAGAGCATGAAATTCCATTAGCCCAAAAATACACTTACATCAAAATTAGTTCCGTTCAGAACAGGATATACGCAATGTATAAACATTTCCTTTAACTTACCTTATAAAGGGAAATTGGAGTACCTTCTCTGGGCTGCAGCTCGACCACTTTAATGCAGTTGTTATTGGTGTCAGCAATGTATAAAAATGATCCACATGGACTAACACACAATCCACCAGGTTCATTTAACTATGAAAATGTTTCCCAAAACATCAGAATGGCATGTATTATCATTATAATTCATATTATTAAGATAAGATTAATCACCTCCAAATTTTGAATTATATAATTAGATTAAATTAATCACCTCTGAATTTTGAATTATATTACCTGTTCAGCAAATTGCTTCACACTATCTCCAGCAATCCCAGTACCAAGAACAGTGTGACAACTACGCTCTTCTGGCAACACCTTCTTCAACTTATGGTTGTAAGAGTCAACCACATACAACGCTCCCCCTCCAATTGAACTCCAAGCCACACCCAAGGGGTGCTGAAGTTTAACATCCCACTGACGACCATCAACATCACCAAAACAGAACAGATCCTGAGAACAAAACAAACTCTTTTCACAGCATCAAATGAAATTGAACTTTCATATTATCTCCAGAAAAACACAAGTTACGTTAATTATACAGAGGGCCACGGAATTTGGTAGTACCCAGAAAAGGGCTGAAAGAAAAGATTCCTAATATTCTCTGACCCTAAGCAGGTTAAATGTGCAGTACTAAAAACGATAAGGGTTAAATTTGTTTTTTAATTAATGAAGTGAATAAAATTAATAAATTTAATAAAATGAATTATGATATTTTCTCAAGATGATCCCTAAACAAAACTATATCAAAGAGTTGATACACTAAAAGAGTGTTTATGCACTATATCAAGCAATTACAATAGTTGCATAAGTTGTCTAACATTCAGTAATCCTTAATCCAAGTTATACCGGTAAGTTATCTCTTACCTTCGAGTAAGTTACCATTAACTAATACCTGTAAGCTACACCTGTTTCCTTGGTCCCCTATCTCAAATAGGTAAGTAGAATGAACATTTGCTGTCAGTTGACGTTATTCACGGAAATCTGAATATCAATTTCATACTTACTGTTGGACTTCGACCACCACCAACAACCGCTGAGACACGACCATCTTTCAGATCAACTCGTCTCACACTAGAGCTTTCACTGTCCGCTACAAACACAGCATTCAGGGTCGGTGCCACACACACACCAGAAGGTTGCGCAAAAGCTGCTGCGTGGGGGTACACATTGTTGCGATTCTCTTCCCGCCCTGTGCCAGCCACAGGAACAAATGTACCAGCAGGCATGTGAGTATTACGCCACCACAGAGTGTCTCGCAAAAACAATCCCCACAACTGATGGGAACCTGCAGCAGCAATGAGAAGACAACTTCCGTCTGGCAAGGAGCATATGTCCCATGGTGAACTAAGTACACTTTCCATTCCATTATCTGATTTCTGACTGGTATGTACCGTGCTTACTTTCTGAGACGCCAAGTCAATCTGAAAAGGTCAAAAAACAGAACAGAGTAAGCACACATTACAGTTATGTTACACGAGCACAAGTTTATTCAAAAGATTTTCTGTACTTTAATATTTTCAACCTTTTTTATGATCGCTTGGCCAACATTCATATAGTGTAATAGTCTTAACATAGTATTTCGATAATGATGAATGTTGGCCACGCGATCATAAAAAAGGTTGAAAATATTAAAGTACAGAAAATCTTTTGAATACTTTTATACATACATACATATATATATATATATATATATATATATATATAGTCTTCAAATTTTCATATTTTAAGTGTTAATTTTTTTTTAAATTTTAATTTTTAAGTGGTTTGAAATTTTTATTTTATTTTAAAAATGTGTTAGTATCACAAATCATTCTATGTATTACACTAGTCACAATCATTATTTTATAATTTTCAATTCTCAATAAAGGAGATGGTTCCCAGCAGTGTCTTCCCTCTCCTTGTCTCTCTCGCAAAGTCAACTCACAAGGAAACCTTTCTCAACTATAAGAGATTTTTGATACCCGTTATTAACAACATACCTTTCGGATGGCATTATTTTCAGTATCAGCAACATACAATGTATCAAAATCCACAAATGCTAGACCTTGTGGGCTAAAGAATTTTGCAGTAGCAAAGTCTCCATCACAAAAGCCAGCTGAACCTCTTCCAATAACATTCTAAAAGAAAAAGAATTCAGTGTTAAAATAATATATTCACAACTCTTTTATTTTTGTATTGAGCTCACATTCACACACATATATATTGAGCACATGCTCACACACATACACGAGCACGTATGAACACAACAGCACACACACTCACACAAACTTTCATGACCATATGCATGTGTACTCAGGCACCACAAGTGCAGTGTTTTAAAAATAATTTTTGTAGGTACTCCATTTAGATTTTGATTCTCATAATAGAATTTATTCAGGAAAAAAATCACCTTCCAACAAGCTTACTACTCAGAGATGCAATCTTAGTGTAGGTAGAAACGGAATATTTCCCTTGTGATGCATTAACATGATAAATCATATATTAGTTGAATGTGAGTGAACGACAGAACAGGACATTAGTGTTGTTTGCCCACATCTGTATCCATTCGCATAAGAATAGCATTTATCTGAATGTGAGATTTCACTTCAAAGTATTGCTTAATGCAACAACCTGATAAATAGAGGATAAATTTCAATGAATTGAAAAAACAGAAAATATGCATGCATACATTGTAATGCTCAAGAAAACTGTAAGTCTTCACACAAAAGTACGAAGACTGTTGACTTGGACTTCATGCCACTTCGAGACTTTATAAAATTAAGACTTTAACACTGGGAGTTGTAGTCTTTATGAATATGCCATAAAAAACATAATAGCAATGTACAAAATACACCATGTATTTTTGACAATAAAGTCAACTTTCAAAATTCGTTTTCAACATTAAATATATTCAACATTAAAACATACATAACTAGTTTTATGCTCAAACATTGAATAATTCATTATTATAGTTGTGTCAAAACAATTCTATTACATATATCAGAAAAAAAGAAAATAGAGAATAGCTTTGAAATGTTCAACAAATATCCAGTTTTCTTGACAAATTCACCCAGATTTTTTTTTGAAAATCATAAAACAGATTTCTTACTTTTATAAGGCAGAACTTCAAAACTTCACAATATTCAATTTGAGAGATTGAAACATGTCCAACTGACAAATAAGTCTTTAAATATGTGATTAGCATATTTTGATTCTGAAATTACTATATATACCCACAAATTAGGGGTAACTCTGAATTTCCAAAACTTGCAACGACTTTCTACAATTATATTATTGAAGATAGATTTTTTGTCCTTAATGACATCTGTTCTTCAAACGTAGATCTTTGAATAAGGTCATGAATAACTTTTCGTAAATATGAGTTTTCACATAACTTTGGCTTGAAGTAAGGGTAATAAAAAATATTTTCTCAAACCCAGCTTCAAGATTTTTCCTTTCATTTTTTCTAGAATAGAGCGAGATACACTTATAAAAATAGAGCAGGTACCATTTTTGTTTAACACTTGAAAATTGCTCAGAAAATGGCTAAGTTACAAATACTGCAAAAAAGTAAGAGCTGTTGTAAAAATCACTACTTTAAAATATAAGTACATTTGTAGAAAGTTTGAGTCAAATCCTATTAACTGAAAAACTTAAGTGCCAGTAATAAGGTTAGGACCAATTTGCAATAATCATTTGAAATTTAGGAAAATGCATTAGTTCAAAATTTTTTGTCAGCCTCCTATAACTACATTATTTTGGATTGTTTATTTGTAAATGAAATTTGGTCCTCAAATTTATGAATTTTCAAATGATTTCAGTTTTAACAAAATACAAGTACTTTTGGATTAATTTTGAGTAAAATATGAGAATTTTCAAAAACTACGTACCTAAAGAGATTTTCTCAGAAAAAGCTCCAATTTTTTTTTCTTTCTTTCTTGAATAAAGCAAATTTTGTTTAACACTAAGTTACAGGCATAATTTTCATTAAAAACTCTAATTTTTCGAAGCCATCCTACTCATTGAATAGTAAGCTAGAGATCTTAATGCAATATATCTCCATGTATTAGAAAATTACATTATTTTATGTACACTTTTTTTGAAATATTGATAGCTTTCACATAAGTCAGAGATTGAGAGGAGTTTGTTAGGTTACACAATTACTGGTATATTAAGAATTAGTATCCAAGCGTTTGAATAACACACAGACAGGCAGATGGGCAGAGAAAGACTTTATGCCATTTATTCGGTATCAAGGACCCACAATACATGAATTCTGACTACACATGTTAGAGGATGTAATTTATTCCATACTAGCTTTAAGACGCTTTACGGATGTTTTCAACTGCTCCAAAAATATTTTCATAATATGTTAAAAATGTATACTATGCACATTATAAATAAAAAACTTTAAACATACAGTTGTTCAGTTGTTTCAATCTCAAACGTAAAAAATATTGTTTTAAAAATTAAAATCTAACATATAAAAATCAATGTTACTTTGTTCGTATTTTATGAGTGGCAGTACCGTTCACCTAAGAGCGATAAAATTTTGTCATATAATTGCTTGCGCTAGTGCGAAAAATACAGGAGTGGTAGGCATAATGGGAAGTTGCGTATGTCTGTCACACAAGGCGCAAAATGAGGGCGTTGTTAATGATGATTTTATGCGTTTATGCTTACTCAAGCGCCCCTGAACTGAAGTTCAATGCAACCCGCCGAACCCTCAAGTATTAAGCGATTTTTCGTTGCATATTCTGCCCCTGCCATTGTGAACTATCAGCCGGAATTATTACTTGATCGTTATCTCGGACAAGTAAATGGAAGTTCTCCAAGACAGTGCCATAGCGAATGCAATGACCCCCATCTCGATCGGGTTTTTGTCCAGTTTCCCTGATCCATTGAGCAAATGCTGAGATGGCTCCTTGATTTGCTTCTGGACGTAAATGTAGCTTGACTATGCGCACGTTTTGTTGAACTTTCCTTTTGCTTGAAGTTGTAGTAGAGCTTAGGGTGAGTTTCTATTTGGTAAACAATACAGAAAATTCAAATATGTTTGTTCCTTTACCGTTAAAAATAAGTTTTCTATAATTTGGCAACGAAAATATCTAGTTTTTGAAATGTTAATCCCTCGCTTTTTAAAATTTGTTTATTATTATTATTATTATGATTATTATTATTATTATTATTATTATTATTATTATTTTCTTTCATCTTTCAACTATTAATAGTTAAATTGTTGGGAAGGGACTCTGAAACTCAAGAAAGCGTGCGCAGAAGATTTTCTCCCCCATACGTCACATACAGTTTTTGACTGTTTTTTGACTAAATAAATAAATAAATAAATAAATAAATAAAAAGAAAGTCACCTAAAGAGCGAGAAACGCCATAATTCGAGTTACGCCCTTCTTCCATCTAATCCCTCAATGGTCTTGTGCGGTAATGACATTCAGAGGAAGTGCACATGTGAGGTCTTTCCTCCCTCCCCTCCTCTAAGAAACCGCCACCGCCACCGCTTACGCAACCAACAGCGTCCGTTAAGAACGGACTATCGCACCCGCGCGAGAACTCTCGCATGTTAAGCTCCACCCTCTTCTCTATTTTTCCATTTCCATATTAAGCCTATAATATTCCTTTTTCTTCAAGAGCCTGTTTTCCTCCGCAACTAGTTCCATACGTCTTCTTGTAATTGATGACAATGCAATACACCCTTGTTAATACTATTAACATTATTATCAGAGAAGTACATCCGTGTAATTCAATCGTGTAGAATATCAAGTAGTTAGTTAAATTTCACATGCAGTCGCAGATTTCACAGGCTCTGTACAGGTGAAAAACATCGAACCAGCAAAAATGAAATAGAATGTTCGAGAAGACCTGTTAATCCCGCAGGTTACGGTGTGAGGAATGAAAGGAGGCCTTTGGCCACAAAATTTTAGATTTTAAGGCCCTAGAACGCTTTATTTAGAAGTTATTTAACGATATAAATTCAAAAATCCGACCTAGTGTTGCGGGTTGCCTTTGACACGAATATGTATATGCTGTTTTTAAACAAATCCTTTATATTTTCCAAGTCAAAGTGCAATTCGTCACATCTCCGCGAATTCTCTTTCTCATTCAAAAAGATTAGTTGCGTGTGAGAACCGCAAAAGGTAAGTATACAACTGAAATAACATAAGAGGCGATTCACAGTACTTGACTTCAACACCCAAAAAGTTTCTGTCGTTTACTGGAGGTGTCTCCTAGCCCCAAGGCGTTGAAGAGAAGTTTCGTCCAATGCCTTGAACATGTTTATCGCGATCTTAAAGAGGCACATTTGGGGATTCTCCCCTCCCTCTTCCTCAGTCGTCTTTAAACTAATTACCTCAACAGGCTGAGATAGCTGAGAAATAAAAACCATTGTCGCTGCAGCGATCCTGATCGGTAGGTCCTAGGTTTCGAGTCCCGTCGGGGCGGATTGTCAGCACCTGCTGTAGGTTCCCACAAACCGGCCCGAAATTTACGCAACGTACGCGAAATGTCCGCAGCGGAAATTCCGCGTCAAGAGTTAGCTTGTGAGCACGATCAGACTGGAGTGACAGCGTATTGGAAGCGTTTTATTCGCGGTGGATTTTGTTTCGCAGTCGGACACGTTTTTTCCGCTGCCGCTCGAACTTCGCTGTGGAAACTAAGGCAAAAACTCATCAGATGTCGAACATTTTCAGCGGTGAATCCGACACGGCTGAACGGTCAGAAAAATACTTTTAATCATGTTCAGTACATTAATTACTTTTAAATAACATTAAACTTAGTTCATTAGCAAGGTGAGATAGCTTCACGATTGTTGAGTATCAGAATTTCTTATGTCATCTGCAATCAGATTCAAATTTTCATCAAAACAATCAATGTTCATTCTAGTAAATATAGAAGTGTTTCTCGTCCTTTGGGGCATCCAGGTAGGAAATTGTCCGTACTTTTTCCTTCCTAGGTCATAAACAAGAACCCCTTTTCTTCGATTCTTAAAACGTTGCTATTAACAATTTGAGGGAAAATCGTCAATAAAGAAGGAAAAAGCACCGTAGACCTAATGCATGTGCTCAGGAAACGTACTAAGAATAACTTAATTTACTATCTCCGCGTGAATAGAAGCAAGCGCCTCTTGTTTAGCGGATGGAAACGATCAGCAACCGCTGACTCACAACTGACGTTCCGGTGTGAACGAACCCGCGAATTCCGCCGCCACGGCTAAAGGCTCCCACAGACCGACACGGTAAATTCGCAGCGGATGCGGCGCGGAAAGTTCCGAGCTAGACGCGGCCGCGGAACTCGCGGGACCGTTCACACCGGAGCGTCAATTATGTCAGCGTTTGGTGACGGCTGGCAAGGTCGCTCGACTCAGAGGGGAGCGAAGACCCGAACACGGGCGGACTTCCACGAAGCTCGAGCTGCAGCAGAAGAAACGCGTCAGACCGCGTTACAAATTTTGCCGCCGATTAAACGCTGCCAATCCGTTGCCGCGAAGCTCGCCTGTCGCGCAGGTCTGAACTTGCTCATAAGACAACACGTGACGCGAAACTTTCGCTGCGACCAATCCGCATAGGTTGCGAATCTTCCGCGTCGGTCTGTGGGAGCCTTAACGCGGAACTTTCTGCGCCGCACTCGCTGCGGATATTCCGCGCCAGTCTGTGTGAGTCGCTATAGCCGCTGCGGTGTCTGGGGGAGAATTCTAGTGGGCGGCTGATCTGAAGGGTAGTCTTCCGTGTTTCGCCGACCACGGAAAAATCGACATACAGCCAACGCCAAACAAGTACCCTGAGAAACGGCCCCGCGGGGAGAACGTCTGGAGGGGCACGGCCCCCAAAGCCATCTCCCAGTTACATTATGCACTACACCAAGGCCATCTACAATGGACGAGAATATTCCAGACGGCCTTGACTACACCCTCGGGACTACCGGTCAAAGCAGGTGATGCGGCCAGAAACATCAAATACTCACTCGCTCCTCGCTTTCGCTGCTTCCATAAAAGTAAAATCTATCAAACCGGAACCTGTACAAGTCCGTAACCTGTCTTAACCGGAAAATTTCTTCGGACCGTGAAGTTAAATGGCATTTTACAGAGCATAAAACGGAACCTGTTCAACGCGGAAACGGGATGGTTTTTCATGCCAGGGAAAAAACCTTTATAAAATGTAATTCCTGTAACTTTAACGCAAATAGCAGAGGCACGAGGTATTCTTAACGGAATGAATGCATCTGCAAATTCGTTTTAAATTCTGTCCCTGTGACATGCGATTTAGTTGTGGCAGTTGCACAGTGAATGAGAGGGGTTTCAGCTCTCAGCATAGAATTCGACTTTGGGTTCGCTTGTCTTTCAAGGCATAGGCCATGGGGAAATTCCCTTTCTCCCGACTCTGAGCGTGGGAAAGCGTGCGGGCATGGCTTATATGCAAGCGTCCCCTGCCCCGCACTGAATATCATAATCCTTCGATCAGACATGCATTGCTCAAGGTCATGCAAAGGTATCAGAAAGTCATAGTACTCTGGGTTGTAATGCTGGCACATTGAAAGAGTCAGAATCAAAGAATCTCAGAAGCATCAATAGAGAATGATAAATATTTATTTATGTGATTTTTCCAAAATAAATATGTATCTAATAATATTATAATAAAGTAATGTAATTTATTACTTTCAAGACGGAAATATCAATATCACAAATATCACAAATCTCACAAACGGACAACTTTGCATAAAACCAAACTTCCCTAAACCAGATTGTTTTTCTTTCCCCTAGATCGATTCTGACTTAAAATTTTACTGTAATTCCATTACCTGAACTTCTCCTGCCGATGAGCAGACTAAAATCCGATGATGGCCCGAATCAGCAATGGCTATGATGGGCCCGCTGGGGCTGCTGCACGAAACCACTTTGCCGGGGAACAGCAGAGGGCCTTGGCTCTCAACGTGGCTCAGCGGAAGCACGGGAAGCGGGTGGTCAGAGAGCTCTTTTCTCTCACCATAGAAAGCAGCCGCACCTTCACTACCAATTGAAGCTCTGGCATGTTACTCTCACCCACAGCTACAAAGACTGGCTCCCCTAATGGGCCTGCAGAAAGGATTCCATATTTATAAACTATTTCATCTTTAAAATATTATTAAAATATATACTAAAGCACTAATACACTGTTTCATGCAGTTAACTTAAATATTCACATTCATCTTATCATTAAAGAACGACCACATTTTTCATTTGATGTTTTACTACTTGTGACCCAGAGGACAGAAAATAGTACATTTCAGTAGGAAAGAGGTTAAAGAAAAATAATAAAAGCAAAGAACAAAATGAATGATCAAGTGTCATGAATTTTACCACAATATCAGCAGTAGTGTCAAAACAAGCCTAAATCTTAGGACAAAATTTAAAACCACACAACTAATTCATTGGGGCAACTAGAATGTATGTCGAACTTCATTTCTACTCTAACAAAATTTTCAAGCATCTCCAACATTTTAAGAATTTTTTTCCCCCACCTAATTTTTGCAGCATTAAATTCTAGCAGAAAACACCAATTTGCTGGAAAGTGAGCAATTATAATACTACAATGCAGTGATATTTCACATTCCACCAAATGTAATAAGACATGTAAGTACATTTTTTGAAAAATCCTTAAAACCAGGATAGAAAAGACACATTTTAAATTGACAATATTTTCAGCAAAAGTTAACTGACAAGACTGAGACATAACATGCCCAATTATGGGGTTGTTTCAATCTACTTGAGCTTATAACAGAATTTCTCCCTCCAAATTGGGAAATAGAAAAGTTGAATATAAATAAAAAATAGAATCTTAATGAGCTGCCTTCAATCCACAAACTCACTATCATCTAAATTTGAAATTAGTAAAGGCCTGAAACAGGGTTGCCATTTGACATCTACAAAAGAAACAAAAAAGTAATTAGTAAATATATTTTTGATATGCGCAGTAATATTAAAAACAGGATAAAATGATACAAAGATAATATAGAGGCAGAGACACATCCAGAAATATTCTAAGAGGTTATAGTTAGAACTTTTTTATGAATAAATAACTTTGATTCCTAGTTATTTATAACATTTCGTTGAGTTACTGAATGACTTTAGCTATTATACAAATTTTGTTTTATTTCTGAATATGTCATGGCTTCAAGTCTCCCTCCCTTTCCCGCTGAGGTGCCAGTGATTAAATGAATCAATAAACTGTTCAATACAAGTGAAAGCAGCGGTCTCAAAAGTAACTTATGATTATTAATTCTTGAAGATTTCAATATCGGTTGTAAAGAACATGCTCACTCAGCACAAGGAGAGTAGGCCAGCATGGAATCCCAAGGGCACTCCACATGTTTGCTTCTGCATCATTCACTACAGGGATGAGAAATATTATAGCGTTGCAGCGCAGACATAATATTGCTTGAATCCTTTTCGTTGTCAAATTTAGCACTGTGGACACCAACCTAAAACACAATTACACATTTCACATGTTCTAGAGTCAAAATGCCATTGAGCTTCAATTCAAGTAAACAAACAGTATTCCACCTTGTGGCTACCATCATAAATTGAAACAAATAAAAATATTTTTAGTATCTTTTCACTTACCACTACAACACCCTTTTCAATAGTGTGCTCCTCTTCTATTTTTTTCATCTTTGGTAAAATATGCAAACAGTTTATGCAACAGTATGTAAAAAAGTCTAATATTATAAGTTTTCCCTTCAATTCTTCACGGATTGACAAGGGTTTTGTTACATTAAACCATTCTAAACCTGTCACATACAGTCAAATTAACAGTCATTAAAGAACCAAACAAATCATTCAACTAGTTATTAAAGGAATTGACAGCAGCCTTAATTTAATTAATATTGTAATGCATTCTATATTTAATTTTTTAACTTAGTTATCCAGAAAAAACCTTTTTCATACTTGTTTGAGGAATCTTACTTTTCCCATTACAGGTGTCTGTGTAAGACTCAATTGATTTAACATTTAATTATCTATTCAACATTTAAAACATTAGATTCAATCCAATTTTGAAAAATACATATTCAAAATTTTTTTTTTTTTTGTATGAAAATGAAGTAATATTATTTTTTTTACAAACATATTCAAAATTGGATTGAATTTAATGTTTTAAATGTTTAACAGATTAATTAAACATTAAATCAATTGATTTTTACACAGACATTTGACAATAGAAAAGGAAGATTCTCGAAACGATATGAAAAAATTTTTTATGAATTGATATACATGATATACACTCTAATGACATAAAGGTTGTTCCTTTGACATAATACTGTCTAAAAAAATTAAATATAGGGCGCATTACAATATAAATTCATTGAACTAACCTTCTTTGAAATCTCCAATGACAACTTTTGAATTTTCTTGTGCGAGGTATTCACCCAAAAGTTTGTCACGAATTTCGTCATCATTTGCATTTCTGAGATTGTCAATGAGAATCAGTGAACGTTCCATAACATTTTCTAAGACAACAGACATGATTAGTGCCAATACGAAATTCAGTGGCTAGAAACGGTTTTTTACGTTTCGCACAATAAACGTCAAAAGTTCAATGTGTTGGACGAACGTTAGGTTAGGCCTAACAATTTGTACCACTCAAGATTTATGTATTCGGATTCATACAACCTTCGTGAAATAGTACTGAACACGAGAGTCCAAAATCGAAAAGAGTTACATGCAATGATCCTTTTATGGATTCTGATTGTCAATAGTGAATACGTGTAAAAATGAAAATATACCGAATAATTATTACAAGCAGACCGCCCTCACCAACACATCACGTATAATTCGAATCGTGTAAAGACGATTTCTTGTGCGTTTTTACGGGCTGACTCTCAATCAGTCGATGACACGCCCGCGCCCGCCCACGCCCGCACCCGCACCCGGCGTCCGCGAGCAAAGATGGGCATCCACCGTGCGGCAGGGCGGAGCGTTGGCGCACGTGCGGGCGGCGGGTCTGGCGCGGCGGGGCGGGTGGACGCGGCGGCGGCGCCGCGCCGGGTGGGCGCGTACGAGGGCCGCTTCATGCGCGCTGGTTTGAACCAGGGCCTCCTTTTCTTGTGAAGGTGGCCTTGCATGGGCGCTCATCTGTTTCCAGATGTGAGGAAGAGCGCGCAGTGTGTACCGCTTCTTTTTTACGAGATGCGTCGCCGTTAAAATCATACCGAACGTGATACGGGAACCAGAACAGGAATTTCCACCAAAACGAAATCGCCCGTGTGGTCTTGTCTTAATACCTCCCGAACTAATATTGTCGGACTAATTGCGGTGTCATTTTACATTCTCTTCACTACGTTTTTACCACAAAAAAGTCTTGTAATGCTGCTGCTGGAAGTGGCGATTTTTCGTGAGAAAAACTCGTGTTTTGGGAAGCTTATTCTGAATTTCGAAGTAAGGCATGCAATGATGCATATTATTATTTGTTTTTTGTTATAAGCTTAACGTCTTGGGGTGAGCTTCAAAAAACTCGAAATCGATTTTCAGCAATATTAAGGCCTATATAACTGAAAATACGTAAGTTACTCCGTACCGTACAGTCCGTATAGGAGAATACAACTAGTGGTGCTACAGAATGGCACCGACTTTCACACAATTACGCAAAATCTACCATATTTGAAAAGTTGTACATGACATTTCAAGATTTATTTTTCACGAACTGATTTCATTAATAAAAAAAATTACTTTTGCAGTTTTCGAAGAGTTTTTAAGAGTCTTTACTCTATCCGAGGACAAAACTTAATAAAAAAAAGTTAAGCCATTTTTTAGATTAGTTTGAAAAAGTTGAAGCGTATTGTAAAGTACCCCTTAAAATGAAAAAAAAAAAACATATCCAAACTCGCAGATCAACCCTCGAGTTCGTGCAGATCGATATTCGCGGGAAAGGAAGGGGGTTTCTTGCAGGACAAGCAATAACCAGAATGAATGATATCCGATTACCAAACGAATGCCGACACAATTATTTCATTTCACATTTATTGGATCTAGTGGATTTCATTTTTGTCGTCATACCAAAATTTGTAAAGTATTTCAATATTTCTTTAAGGGAATCCAAGAGATTTTAAAAACGAAGAACTTTAAAAATTCATGGTAGTTTTGAGCATTTACCAGCTTAGGCGGAACAGGGCAACAATTGATATCCCTGCAACGCCTGTGACCGGGACGTCCTAGAGCACGAATCCCGGCGGTGGCAGGATTTTCAGCATTAGGTAGACAGCTTTGTGGAATTCTAGCGACCGGCTGCTCTGATCGGTAGTTTTCCATGGTTTCCCACACCTGGCGAATGCCGGAGCAGTAGCCTACCAAACGGACCGCGCGCGTCCTTACTCTTCCTTCACCGACGGACGGACAGGCGTTTTGCCGTCATTCGATTTTTTGGTATCAAGGACGCACCAAACATGGATTCTGGCTATACTGCGTGTTCGATGATTTTTTTCCTAAATTTAGCAACTGGATTTATCCACTTTTTCGTTACCTGAGCTCAGCAATAAGAGATTTTCTGCCGCAAATTCGCCGCTTCCCATATTACATAGCCTTCTACTGAGTAAGCGGTAGCGAGAAAGTAAAAAAAAAAAAAAAAACAAAACAGAACACCCTAGGGTATCAAGTCTCTCCCTCCCCGGACGCTTTAGAAAGCTCAAAAATGCAACGCCTCGTCACTGACTTCTTCCTCACGCAGTTTTTTACTGCTTTTTAATGAAAATAAATCAAATCAAGTATATTTTTTGTTTCATGTCAATAATATTTACATTATACATGTATCTTTCATTTATAATATAGTAAAATCTAAGCCGGAATCGATCGGGACATAAAATAATTCCGGCTTAGGGAGATTTCCATTTTATCCAAGGTTGTCAATTTTATGGCACTTGTGATATTGACGTTCCTGCCCTGAAAGCAGTAAGTTATACGAATTTATTATAATTATCAAAATTCATTAACATATGTTTTATAGAAGACATCACCAATAAATTAATATTAAACACTCTTTGGCAGCTACTGAGTTGAAAAGTGCACACCTTACTAGCTGCATTCGCACTGCTTCCTGATTCTTTCAACGCACAATGTGACATGGCCTTAAGCAATGAGTATCTGGTCGAGGGGTTATGGTTTTCGTTTCAACGCGGGGCAGGGAGACGCGTGAATAGAAGCCATCTCCGTACACCTTCCCACGCTCAGAGAATCGGGAGAGAAGGAATTCCCCTAGGGCCTACGCCTTGAGAGACAAGCGACCCCAAGGTCGAATTCTACACTGACAGCTGAAGCCCTCTCCTTCGATGTCCGGCTGCCACGACTAAATCGCGTGTCACAGGGATAGAGAATTTAAAACAAGCTTGTAGATGCATTCATTTCATTAAGAACATCTTTTGTCTCTTTGCAGACCATTAACTACACAGGAATTCCGTTTTATAAAGATTTTTTTACCTGCAGGACATGAAAAACCGTTCCGTTTCCGCGTTGGAGAGGTTCCGTTTTATGCTGTGTGAAATGCTATTTAACTTAGTTATTTTAGTTATGCTTAGTTATTTTTGAAAATAGATTTTACTACATGGGAGTTTTTGTTTTTTTTCTCCCTTTCAAAATTCAAAATTTAAGTAGTATACGACTTAGTGTAGGGATCACAGAATTTTGAAAATGTGCACACAATTCACTTTTCCCCATAGCACGTCATACGCAGTTTTTAACTGTTTTTGACGTAAAATAAATAAATAAATAAACTTCATTCCCCGGAGAAATTTTCCGGTTAAGGCAGGTGTCCGGCTTGTACAGATTTTACTGTATTTAATATTAGTTAAACAAAGGCTTCACATGATTCTATAGTTTCTTGAATCTCAAGGTTTCATTTTATTATTGTTGCAATTTTCGATGCAATGCCATCCATGTTGTACATTCACCACTTGAAGTATAGAGTAATTCGCCATTAAGTTTTATTTTTGTCAAGTCTCGTCACGTTGCAATCTGTAAAAGAGCTTCAAAATTGTGCATTTTCAGAAATACTCAAATTGACATTTCAACAAAAACTTGAGAACTATCAAAATTTACTTTTTATAAAATTCGTTCACAAATTCTAAGAAAACAAAACTTTAATTAATGTAAATTTCTTTTTCTATTTTCGTCGTTATTTTTTTAAAAATTGGTCAATAATGAATGTGCCATTGCAAGATTTTAAAGCTATAAGAATGTTTGTTGACATTGTTGTTATGGCAATGAATGCTGAGAATAGACATCGGATGTTTAGGGAAATGCCTATTTCATTCTAGCAAACATATTTAAAGGCTGAGAATACATGTGTATGAATTATAACAAATGATGATGGGCCCAAATTGACATGAAGTTTTAAATTTTTTAAAAATTATTAGACGTTTTTGCCTTTTATATATTATTTTTATATACAATACGAGTTATCAGAAAAACATGACCATTCATTACAAACCTTCAATTCACATTTTTGTATTTTAAAATACAAGAGATTTCCTATAAGCATAACAACATTTTCCCCATTTCCCTATTTCATAAATACCAGCCATGTTCAAAGAACTTTTTTCTTAAATATTATTTTTATTACATTTATATTCTTGTACATAACCATTGTTACGTAAAATACATACAGTACAGTATAGGGATGTCCAGGTGGGGGAGGCAGCTGGGGCAACTTGCTCAAGGCCCCAACTTCATTTGGGCTCAGATTTTTTCTTCTTTTTTCCCCTCCATTCAATAGAAATAAAAAATCTCTAATCCAAAATGAACACTGTAAGTTATTTCTGATGCATGGAGACAGTGAATTCTGATTATAAATTGGGGAGGATAAGCATTTTTGTAAAATAAAAGGGCCCCTGGTATGGTAGTGAGGCATACAATCAGATGCTCTCAAGTACGCAAACACTAAGGCTGTGGGTTTGAGGCATGGATGTTTTCAATTGTGATTTGGGAGGCATTCTTTGTCTCTGGTTCAGCAGCTCTGTACTCCCAAACCTTTCATAATCCCTTACACTGACTTGTTTGAGAGAGATCTGTGTGCAACAAGTTTGCGTGTGTAATGAAGGAACTTAGCTTCCTCAACCCAAAACAATGGTACTAATGATACATGGTGGTAGCAGATATCTTATGGTAATCCATAATGTGAGTAAGGAAATAACCAACCACAACAATTACAGTTATAATATTCAACCAACTAAGGCAAAAAATATGAACATTTTGGAAAATGATTAAAAAAAGTTTTAGAACTTTCCAAAAATCATATTTTTATCCTGGACGAATATTCCTTAATAACAAGCAGTCCCATTTCAAATCTTTTTATTGACTAGCCCCTTGTACTTCCAGTAACCCCTCCCATCTCTTTGTTTAGACGTTCACTCCCCCCCCCCATTCTACAAGATGGCGGCCTCCTTACTGTTGTGGTCTTTCTTGTTTTATTTGTTTATTATTAATTTCATTTTATTTGTGATCTCATAATTTTGCTATATTTCTATTTACTCCCATAGTTTATGTTGTTTTTTTCTCCTTTTTTTCTTCTACACGTTACAGACCCACTGAAGGTGGGAAACGTGTTTTCCGAAAGTTAAATTTGCTATAATAAATATTATAACTGTGTTTGTTGGGGTTGATTATTTCCTAACTCACATAATAGTGCTAATATCGACATGGCCCATGAGCTAGTTCAAGTAATAGTACAGGAGCATAATGGTGCAAGGGCTACCTTGGCCTTCTGTTTGGACAGCAAGAGCTGAGCTCTTCACTGAGAATTCAAATGTCGTTGTCATGAGGTGTTGAATTGCTTAACTATGCTCTGTGAAGTCATGGAAGTTCAGCACTTCACAACACGACAGATTCCTGTCTGGTAACCCTTCCTGCTTTGTACCAGTGATGAGCCCCTGGCCGAAGGGATAAAAGGTACTGACTGACTGGGATGTGACAAAACAAAAAGGCATACATTTTGAGGAGGATTACTCCAGGTGCTCAATGCCCAATAAGATCTTGGAGATGTGTTGCGAAGATCCAACACAAAAACTACAACAAAAATGGACCCGAGGGAAGCACTAGCTGCTGCAGGAGGCTTTGGGATGTCCCTTAAACACTAATAGATGGCAGCCATTCAGTGAATGGCGTCATTTGTAACGATTAGTCCTCAATATTATTGACATCTCTTACTTATCATCCCATCTTTGATACACACTTTTGGCTCAGAATTACCTCTTCCACAGTTTACAAACTATGTAAGCACCAACTTTCCATGTCACAGCAACAGGATGAAACCTAAGAAAAGATCTCAAATTAATACACACGACCCTAACAGTATCGTACTGAGGGCAGTTTCACACAATCATGGCAGCAGAATGAAGGCAGGAAATTTTCCTGAGTGCTGATCCTGCAGAAGTTACATTGCAGTTAGGGTCTTGAACATCATATAAATGTTGGATTGAATAACTTAAAAAACAACATTATTTAAAAGTTTTAACATAATTATGCGAAGTACTGTAATAATTCATGATCCAGCACACAAAAACATGGCAACTGCAGGGTCAAAAGATACGACTTACACTTCTCAGGAGACTCCTTGTGTCTTGGCGGCAAAGGGAATACAGATGTGAAAAATTGAACCTGAGAAGAGAAGGTAGGCTACAGTCCATCAACCAGTGGACCCACCGGTTGGTTTCTCTCCTCTGTTGGTTCAGCACTGGCTCACTGAGACAACTTCTGCCAAACAGGCACCCAGACAGCGGAAGAGGGAACAGAGCTTGCCCCAGGACCTGCCCAAATTGGGGCCTCGATTTTTTTCATTCAAAGCAAATAAAAAATGTACTGTCCTCTGCAGTTATAATGAATTTCTGGGGAATATCATTTTTGGTTCACTATACCCAATGACACCAAAATGAAATAGCATTTCTCCACAAAATAATTATTATTATTAATAAATATATACAGCAAAATACATTAACAGCACCAACAGAAAATTTCAGTATCTTTATTAGTGCTTTAAAATATAAATTATTTTCGTTTTGTACATTTTTCATAATTAATTTCTGTAGATCATTCTCCAGAGTTAGTGCTCTCTCCATACTTAATTCTGCATTGTTCTCTGTCTCTAAGTATCGCAATGTGTCTTGACAGGTCTCGATGCCTCTTCCACTGTTGGAACACCGTCCTACTCTCCGAAGGCCCTTTTACTCACCTAATAACATACGAGATCCTTTCGTAGCGGCGTGACACAAGCGCCTAATGAAACTGATCGCTGAATGAAACGTTTCGTGATATATGCTACCTCCACTCAGGGGAGACTTCTGGGATTCACCTTTGCCCAACATCATTTCAAAGCTACCTTCTGTTGGAGTTTGTGGCACTTTGGCACTATTTTTTTCCCAGAAGGGAATTAAATCCAGGACGTTGCAGTTCCTACATTCACTACAGCCAAGTTCAGTTCATTATAACTATAGCTGTGATTCATATGCATTTGCATTTTTTTTGTTAAGTGAAACATCGTTTCAACAAATTTATATGTTTTGAGGCATTTAGAATCAATTTAAGCTATTTTATTTCGCATATATCACTATAATTGCATATTTTTGCATATTTGGGCCACATTTCCGTAATTTTGTTGCACATTCACCTCTCATCCGCGAAAAGAGCACATTCACCCCTCATTGCGAGGTATTTCAATGAATCAATGAGTGTTCTTTAGTCGAGTGGAGTTCAGCATGAAAAGTTTCTACTATTTATGTTAGATGGTGCTCCTTATGTATGAAAAGCAGGGGCTGCAATAAAAGTTTTTTATCCTAAACTTGCAGAAACTATGAGATTTCAATTCCCAGATATTGATCAGTTGATATCAATTGTCAAGAAAGTATTCTTGAAGGCTCCAAGTCACGTGGATATTTTGAAGACAAATTACCCTGACATACCTCCCCAACCAGTCATCACAACGTGGGGTGCTTGGCGGAAGGCAGCTGAGTATTATTCCAACTCCTTTGATCAAATAAAAGATGTTCTGTCTAAGCTACCTGTTGATCGTTGATGTGGAGAGGGCATTCAGCCGGTTTAAAGCAATTTTGAGTTTTTGAATAGACGTTAGATTGTGTGCATGAAAAAGGTGGTTGTTTGAAATTGCAACAATTTTGCAAGTGACCAATAGATTTGTTCAAAGTATAGCCCGTTTTTTCAACGTTTTACTAATGTTCCTCTTTTAATCAAATATTGTTGGCTCACAAGTGAAACACATTAAGTCAAGATTTTCAAGTTTTAAGTTATTTGATTATTGGGTTCAAGATTTTATTACAATAGAGGGAAAGTCATATTTTGTGGCAATACCTAAATTTTTTTATTTTGTAAAATGTACATTAACTGCATCTCCCATTACTATGCTAAGAAATGAGTGTTCTTCAAAATTAAGCTCTACACGTTAATGTTTGTCGCTTGTAACATTATGATTTCTGTAACATTTTTGCTGTATACATATTTTCCAAATTACACTTATTATTTATTTACACCTACTATTAAATTACACTTACACATTGCATTACAGTATTTCGATATTTTCCTATTATGACCAAATCTTCTTACTCTTATTTGTAATGTAAGTGAAATGGGACCAGTGACTTAGGTTCACTCTAACCAAAGTTGATTGTATTTTCTTCAAATCCCCATTAACTGCTCTAAGTTGTTTCTGATGCATGGAGAAATGAATTTGGTTTGTGTATTTATGTGTGTGAACCTTTGTTTGAAGTAGGGCCTCCGTGATCTTTTGAATCGACCTGTTTTCACTGAGACCAGAGGCGGATGGGGGGGAACTGTTCCCCTCCCACTGTTGGGACAAATAAAAAAAAATTTTTAGACGTTTCATTTTGCCAAACTTCAAATTTATATTACAAAACATTTACTATTTTCTGTATTTTGAGAAGAAAATTAATAATAATTAGATGAATTTTATTAAGCTGAGCTAATAACATTCATTAATAAATTGGTGAACTTTAGTTTGGTATCATAAAACACACGGAATAATCTTCAGTGTTACTGTCATATCAATAAATCATCTTCCAACTATATTTTTCTTTTTAAACGTTATTTACTTAGAAATTAAAGTTTCATGCCTAAACCGTAAGTCATAACTAGACATTGGATGTTTAGGGATATGCCTATTCTATATAGTAGTGAACTTATTTAAAGGCTGATAATATATGTGCATGAATCATGACAAATGATAATGAAGTTTTATAAACTTATTTTCACTTTCTTTAGCATAAACGCCTTTTTAGAATTATTGGATTTTTTTTTCTTTCCTTTTTGCCTTTTATGATTATTTTTATAACAATGCTAGATATAAAAAATCAGTCATGGTCCAACATGACCATTTATTACCAAACCTTGAATTCAATCTTTGTATTTTAAAATACGAGAGAATTCCTAAAAGTAACCAATAGATTTTTCTCCATTTTCCTATTTCATAAATACCAGTTTCATAGATACCAGAACATGGTCAATTGACAATACACCTAGAGCACCAAAATTTTAAGTGGAGATAAATGTAAATTCCCAGGTTTTGTTGTTGCTAATGTTGAACTTCTAAAATATATTCCAATCACATCAGTAGATGTTAAGAGATCCTTCTCCCATTCAAATTGATTTGTCTCCCAATCATCGCAAATACGACATTGTGATCTTTGAAAAGTTACTGGTAATATATATTGCAATGCAAACTAGTAAGAATAAATTGTTAAATACCCAGTGTCTAGTCATAACATTTGAATTAACTCTCAAAGAGAATGAGCATTCCCCATTTATTATATACATATGATTCATAATACTCAATTTTCAAAACATAAAACAAAATTTAAGCACCTACAGTATAATTTTATATTTATCACACATGTTGTATACATGTTCTTTTTATAAATTATGCATCTAATACATATTGAGAGTATCAAAGATTATTAAAAAGTAAATTGTTAAATACGAGCATCCTGCTTTTCTTACATTTTTATTAAAATAAGTATTATTTAGACAATGAGAAATATTTTGTTTATAAAACTTAAATTTTTATTAAAAATACTTACCCCCACATTTGCTCCCCAATAAAAGATCCGAAATCCCACTCTAAAGAGTATAGGAATGCCCTTCTGCTGAATATAGGAACTGAGGAAATACTGATGAAGTGCGGTCATCCCTGAATATACGAAACAAACTCATAATTGAAGAAAAACATTCCATTCCATTAATCTTTTTTTTTGTATTTTTCTTTCGGTGGGTACACAGTCGCAAACTTGCATCCCACTCCAGATACCACTGATCACAAATGGTCTTTGTTAAGTAAAATGAACATTAGGGGAGAAAAAAGCAAGTTTTGCATAAGAAAAAACTTTAATAGAACACTCACATGGTATATATAACTAACTCTCCACTCCAGTTCATTTTCACTTTGTCGTAGTTTCACTTATTTGTCTTTCCACATCTTCTCAGAAAAACGTAAATCCATTCATTCACAAATTCTTACAAAATTGCATTATTGCTTCAAAAATATAAAAAAAAAGCACACTGATTTCAATAAACTATGTCTCTCTTTTTGGCAGCAGATTGACTTTCTACATGCATTACCTAAGCTATATAAAGAACAAAAATTAAATTTTTAAAAAAAATATCAGATATATCAAGAGCCTTGCATCATGTATTAGTCAATAAAAATCCCACAAATTGACACATAATAGTGCACAGACAGCACTACAAAGGAAATCAATGATTTAATACTTCGTGACAACATATATAAGAAAAATTTTATTATAAATACGAACTCTCCCACAATACAGAAAAATCAAATACTTGTACATGAACAATTTTAATAATCTGCATCATTTGGGACCCTAGCAAACAATATGTGAAACCACTTCAATCAACTTCATCCTGTGGTACCAGAATGGGATGAACCCATCTGCTGAACACCATTTTGTTGAGCCTGACTTATTTGTTGTGACTGTGGCTGCTGAGGTCTCAAAAGAGATCTGCCTTGCAAATGCTTGTTTTTAATGCGTTCCAACTCATTTACTCTACTTCTGGCATGTTCCAAACGATGCCAAGCCATCTGGAGCACTTTCTGCGAAGCATACCCGGAACCCTCGTGTGGCTGCCCTATGGACACAAATTAAAGTCACAGTTATTGATTTTTGCACTGCAGAATAATCACATAAAGCTAGTTTATTAAAATGAAAATGAATGTCACATTTAAAATATTTGTATTTCACACTAAAAATATACTCGGTAAATTATCAATTGAATGCAAACAATCATCACACAAAAAATATGAAGCCAGCCCTATTTGTCTACAAGGAGGATCAGATAATTTGTCAATGGTGGTTTAAATTATTTTTAATATATAAAAAATATATATTTTAGTTTGCAAGGTTGCAAACTCTAATTACTGCTTCTAGGTTGGTCTTCCTTGGGTTTCCTTGGTACCAAGAACATTGTTACTATTTATTTTGTAATAGAAATATTTTTCTTATGCCACGAATCAATAACAAGTTGTCTATGAGTTACACATGAAATTTCTTGTCAGGTCAATTTGCATTCCGTTCCGCTTTGAAACACTGATGAGATTAGATAAAACTGGTGGTTATTAATGCTAAATGGATACAAAATTACCTCTACCTGCTTTTTCTCACAATTGTATTTTGTCACATTCAGTTCAACTGGTGTACCCACGCGAGAACTATGTTAAACCCCATCCTCTTCTCTATTTTCCCATTTCCATATTATACCTGTAATGTATCTTTTTCTTCAAAACAGTCTTATCTTCATCACTTGTTCTATAGGTCACCTTGTAATTGATAACAATACACTCTTGTCAATACAAACTATTCTTATTTAATGTTATCACTGAACAGAAAGGTATACCCATGTAATTAATCATGAATAATATCAAGTTATTAGTTTAATTCACACAGAGTTGCAGATTCTACAGGCTCTGAACAGGTAGGGTAGAATTCAGGAGCATCGAACCGAAGAAATGTAATAGAATGTAGAATTCGGCGTGATGAACGTTTCTTTGTGGCCAAGGCCTCAAATGTGTATTTTTTTAAGGCCCTAAAATGCTTCATTTTGGAGTTATTTAATGATATAAATTCAAAAATGCGACAAGTGTTGCGTGCGACATGAACATTTAGATTCGTTTTTTAAAACAAATCCTTCAGATTTTTATTGTCAAAGTGCCATTAGTCACACCTCCGTACTATTCTTTTTCTTTAAAGACCTTATTTATGAAGATTGGTCGCATGTGAGAGCCACAAAAGGTATGTATACTACTGAAGTAATATAGGAGACAATGCCTCTCCAGCACATGTTGTTTGATTGTAGGTTCGAATTTTTTTTCTTTCTTTCTTTCTTGGAAAACAGTTTAATCAGAGCTTTGTCATGCAAATAGACATATAAGAAACTATTTTGTTAATTTTTAATTTGAAATACTTCCCTCACCACTTCCCCCAAAACACCCAACAATTCTAACACAGTAAAATTTAGTCTCACAGGAAATATTCATTGAAACATAACATATTGCAAACTGACTGAAGATCGCACTGCTAGCAGCTGGGACTCAAGGTTCACGAGTTTAAAGCAGAATGGTTACAGACTTAAGTAAAATTTACTTTTGGTTAGAATTCTATGGCTACTGATATCTCTATTATTGGTATTACAATTCACGAAAGTTCACCAAAACTAGTACTTGTATTACATTTTGCAACAACCTTGTTCTGTTCTTACCTGTTGACACTTGAGTCAGATAATTAATTTGTTCTGGTCAATTTTGACTCAACAAGCCCCAAAGTTTTCAAAAACTGATGGGTTTGTACTTCTGCCTGTTTTAAACTTGATTTTTCCTTACTTAGTTCCATCAAAGCTTGCCCTAAAAAGATGGAGAAGTAGTTGACAGTATTATGAAAAATAAGTAATTATTAAAAATTAATAATTTTTAAGAAAGACAGGAAACAAACCTGCACTTTGAAGGCACGTTATAATGTCTTTTTCAATAGTGTCCAAAATTTGTATCTTTTCCATTGGCGCCGTCATATTTAAAATTATTTGTTTGTTTGTTATATTCACTAAAAATGAGTGTCTAAAGGTCAAACCCGAAAATGGCACAAAATCTGTTCAATAATCAAAAACGCGCTCAGTGACAGGTTAAGATTTCAACACAAATTCCCGAACGAAATCACAACATAAGACAACTACTATCAGATCATGTTACACCAACTGTGTAAGGAAAGAGACATACAACCAGGGTACCAGTATATCACTCATTGCACTCATGTACGTGCACTCGTGCTCGAGTAGATGTAGCTGCGTGCACAGAGTACTTATTTGCAGCTTATTTGTCTACGGCTGCGTGTATAAAAAAATTGCTTTTGTTCCGCTCCGGGTCGCACTGGCCACAGCCATCGACTCCGACGGAAGCGCTAACGGCAAGCCATAAAACTAAATATAAGAAGCTGTACGGCGCGAGATTTGGTTTTCGCCGTGGCGTTAACACAGTACCACTTGTTCCCAAGATGTAGTAAGTTCACGCCATTACTATCACCCTGGAGATAATTTGATTTTCAACCATATCAATTCGAGAATAAATTAATAATTGAAATTTTCACGATAAACATTTAAAAATAATATTAAAAATTTAAAAATAAATAACACAAATTTATGTACATATGTTTGTACTTTTAAGAAGAAGAAATTAAAGCAATAAAAAATGTATTAGAAAAATCTCTTATAAAATATTTTACATTGTAAAATTATCTTTGCATTTTTTCAATAATTTTTGTTATTTCGTTCTCAGAACTTTAACTTACAACTATTAATACAATATAATGTAATGTAGCTTCTACTTTGAACAAAACTTTGCAATTCCATCCCTGAAAACAATAAAAATCTAAATCCATTCCATACATTTAACTAGTGGTGCTAAAATCAGTGTACTTACTGACCCTTAGTAATGGTTAAATAATGCTATTTACACCACAATTTCTGTATGAATTAACATATCTCAGCCATCATTTTTTGTAAAACTCATTACAAATCATAGAACATTACATGCAAAAACAAAATGTTTTCAAGCAAATATAAACACAAATTTGACAATTAAAACTGTGTTTCATTCAGATAAATGATGTCCCAACCAGGGGCATGCAGTGATTACTTTGTATACCACAGCTGCAAACGGCCAACCACCTTCTTTTCCTCACCCCTATACCCCAATTTTTTGTTATATGCTGTAATTGTGTCAAGGCTGGTGTTGGCCTACTGTTTTCAATTGCCTACTTCTTATCATGGAAGTATGTATCATCTTATCATGTGACTACACGTCAAACACTGCAATGGTTCACCAATGCGTCACACAATGCCCTGTTGCCTTCTCAGGCATTTGATTCTCTAAGAAGAATACTTGTGCTATACAAACATTTGAGGATTCTAGGGATCGGATCAAATGAGTCAGAACTTCCTTCGGTGGAAAAATTAATTAACTCTCTACTGAAATTTCTGGTTCATTCTCATTAAATTGAGAGAAAAATATGTGCCCCATAATCATTTTATTAGTAATAAACTTCTCTACAAACGATACATTAATTTACACTAACAAAATTTGCAAAGTCAAGGATTACCAGATCGTCCAGTGTTGCCAGATTGATGAATTCCTCCTAGATTTGGTGGTTTCTTTTAGAATAGAAGGTTATTTTGGGGGGTTCAATATTTGCCACACCATATCATACGCAATTGACATTCCGTGCATCTGGAGTTTGAGTTGCACACACATAGGTACTCACAATGGTATAGTGTCGAGAAATTGCTTTACACTACACTGTCCACTAAGTCCCCAGTTTTTCTCTACTTGAAACAAGAAAAAACTCAAGTGGTATTGAAACAATCTCAGCATGGTTTCAATGAGTGTTAGTGCAAATCTCTGCAATTTTTATTCTTTTTCATGTTGTGTTTCACTTACTACAATGCTATTCACCTGAGGTACTCTCTTTATCAGCCCATACAAAAATATTGGTCTGGACTGCCCGGAAAATTTGCAGTCGGTACCAAGAATTGAATTTTATCATATGAATTTTAGGTATTATAAATACAAATGATACTCGTCTCCTTTGCAACTTATTGTTATGTCAGTATTCGAGTTTCTTAATGCGGAAAGGCAGTACAAAAACATAAATCACAACTGAGTGGGCTTAATCTACAAGTATATAACTGTAAAAAAAGTGTACATCACTATTCTTTGAATGAGATACTGTATTTAGGAAAAAACCTTTTCTCATATTCAGGTAAATATAAAGGTAAATAAAGAAAACATTTCTCTAGAAATCTATTTAATTCCTTTGGTTAGGTCAAAATTTCATTTTGTTAAACACACACGCACACACACACAAATATAACAATGAAGTTTCTTCAAGGTATTTTTCACAATTTTAAAAACACATTCATGAATACTGATACAATCGAATGTTGTCACTGAGTCCATCAAAACATCTGTACAGTTTGTAAAGATACAAAGAAATGTAACAAGGCAACAGTGAAATACCCTGAACAATAATAAGAAATATAAATACTTTTTTTAATAGATATTTTTCCCACAAGTGCAAAATAAATATTCCACCTTTCACCAATCATTGTCATCACTGAGATCATCATCATTACTTTTTAATTTGCTAAATAAAACATCTTTGACCTTCGGCCGAGGATCTTCTTGGAGAGTAGTTTTAACTGCACCAACCTGCCCAAGTGTCCATTCGAGCTCTGCAATGAAAAATTTATGAGAACAGCAAACAAGTGCTCATATAAAAATCATATGACAAAAGATAATTTTATTACGGATGATGTCTACACCACAGGTTATTGTAATTAAGGCTATTATAATTATACAAATTCCTCACGTGCATCTTAAGGCTCTAAAACTAAGCTTTGGAAGTATCGAATATGCATAAAACCAAATTTAAGAACACACTTATTAGTTGTAAAAACATTTTATATACATAATAATAATAACATATAATATATATAATATTTAACATATATATAATTTATAACATCATCATCATCATCATAATAATAATATTGCAGTTAACTTGAGTGCTTTGTAAGGTACTGATAACTTCAATGCATACGTACCACAATAATTTCAACTTTTCACTTTCATTTATTTCATATTATTAAAAAGCATATTAGAGAGCAAAAACAAAGGAAAAGAAAAAAAGAGAAAGTGAAAAAAATCACTTCATTTCACTTCATTGTCCAGCACTTAACCTAAATTTTAACTGTTCACTTTTTACCGTAGACTACACACTACATTTTCATCCTTTCACTTAAATTCAATTTCACTACTATTTTCACCCTATTCACTGATTTCCTATAATTTACTCAAAATACAATTTACAATTTTTTTCAGGTCTGTTTTAATAGTATTAAATGCTTTCCTATCTAATTTTATATGAGCATTACGATAACATTATATGGTATTTAAACTGTGAAAGTAACCATCCCTTTCAATAGCCACAACCCTACCCCCTTTATCAGCTTTGATAATCATAGTATTACCTTTGAAAACCTTTCCAGGAACAAACTATGACAATATTTTGGATAATATTGTGTTTAGTATGGTTGTGTTTTGATTGTTATTTTAATATTAAATATAATCACTGATGATGCCATCACTTGTTTCTCTTAGAAATCCTGTAGAATTGTTTTTCTCTAATATACATCTCAATAACTAAGTAGAGGAATTGTGGATGGTCCTCTGTTATATAACCAACTTAAATTTAAGGTTCCACGCTATCAATCCAGACATGACATTTTTATAATCAAATTCTATAAATCAGTGCAAATTCCTTTTAAAGGGATAGTGCAGGGCAGCAAATGAAATTGGGCCTGACCTCAACTTCAATATTTAAATATATGTACTACACAGTTTAAAAATGATTTGAAGTTAAAACTATGGAAGTACGAAAGATAGTTTGTTAAGATTTAGATAGTTGTATTTTGTTTTATTGTACCAGTATTTTATTTAATTATTATATTGTAAATTTGGAGAGATATTATTTTGTTTTATTATATAGTATTTGTGAGATGTTTTGTATTTGTAAATTACTGTTACTACAGCACTTTAAATTGTAGTAAATTGTGGGCAAATTGTCCATTAATTATAAAGAAAGAAAGGTCATTGATTTCTAAATTTCATAATAGTTTTTAAAATAACTCAAGACAATCTAGGAATTTTCTATGAAAACTTTCATCAATGAAGTTAACAACCTTAAATCTATTATTCACCTACATTAAATGTCAGGGAAGGAAGTTACATCTCTTGTAGTTAAAACCTCAATATGCTACTTAGAAGAAGCGTAAACTTGACCTCCCGGATCCGTGACTTGAGGTAGAACGTGTACATCCCACCAATCTACTAGTAACAAATTTCAAATAAGACCTGGTATGAAAGATAATAATTGCCACTGAGAATAAGATAAAACTAAGCCTAAACAAATGGTAGCTAGTAACGTTTAAATAACAAGTCAATCCAATTGTAGTCATAAGAAAACAAAAGGTATACACATTAGATACACAGAAGAAAAAAAATACTTGTTAGCCGAACTTCAAGTTCATATATTACAGTTGTCTGAGTAATTCAGTTATAAAGGTTAAAGTTAAAAACACACTCAACACCTCCTTTTTCATCATGGTTTTGGCCAACATCAAATTTATGACTGTCTTCACGAGAAAATTCTTACATACTACGCTATGAAATATGATAAATTACATGATGAAATGATGTGTGTATAATACATTGATATAAAGCATTTAAAATGTAGGTATTTATAAACTTAAGTTTAAAATAACTTTGGTGATGCATTTTGTGGGGCCTCCTATGTGGGTATTACCACCACAAGAAAGTTAAGGAACCCTAAACAAAATGATGAGCTAATGAGCTAATTAGTTGTCAAAAACAATGTACTTTCTAGGCACATACAATCTACAGCTTGCATGGTTTGGAATATGAGTGAAAGTTTCCGGGCTGGTAGGCCATGGTCCAGTTGGCATTGAGGTCAGGTCAGTCGCTAGCCAGCCGCCAACCCGGAGACTATCCCGACGACGCTGCGCCACTGAAGATGTCCACCGCAGACGTGGACGAAACGTTTGGCTCTTCAATGCCAACTGGACCACGGCCTACCAGCCCGGAAACTTTCACTCATATTGACTCCGGCTGAAAGCCTACGATGCTATGGTTTGGAATATTATTCAAATTTTAGATTTTGAAAATAGAAAAATTTAGTAGCTAAATGGTTAATATTAATCTTACTCCAAATGTTATGAATATACTTTACATTAATAAGTTGCAAGAGAAGTTACCACAAGTTGTTATAATAATCAGCGTTCATTCATTGCTAAGATTTAGAAACACAACCCCGACTTCCCCTCTGTTCACAGTTCTACTTCCCTGCCAACACCCACTAGCGTGTTTCTTCTGTTACTCCATCTGTGAGTTGTCTTTGATTCACACAGTTTTAGTAGCATGTCAGCAGTCAGAGTAGCAAACTCTAATGTACATCTCCAACATGCGAACATGCGTACATTTTTCACGGTTAAATAGCACTATTTTTTTTTTTTTTAACTTCTCTAATAATGTTGATGTAATTCAAAAAATACAAATTCATACAAATAGCCTTCCCCCTTTTTCACAGAAGGATGAGAGGAGGAGCTCCCATTGTATTTAGATTTGAAAAAATTTTGAAGTAATTATACGTTTAGATATACCATGTACCATAATATCGTATGTACATTTCTTTTGTGTATTTTTTATCTACATCATTCCTTAGAATGTAAGTATTTACACCAAAGAGGAGCATAAATTTGATGTTGGCAGAAACACTGAATGAAAATGTACTGAGATTATGTGTTTTGGCCTTTCACCTTCATAATTGAATTACATACACATTTTTCTAGAATAATAACTTAACTAGACACAGCACTAATGATCATATTCATGAAACTAATTAAACATTTAATATTGTAACATGGAATAATCAACATGGTGTATCATTGTAACATCAAGATACCAACACTGGCCATGCATGGTTAAATAGAAGAACAAAATTCACAATTGTTTTGTAATAAAAGAGGGCAAATTTAGGGGACAAGCAACAAAAATTACCTTAACTAGTAAGCTTATTTTTCTACTTCAGTTAAAAACAATACATAATTCCTCCATCTACAAAAGTGATTTGATACTGATTTGTAATAAGCTCAAGTGATTCCTCATTCATTATTTCTTACCATCAACTGTAATATTCATGCCTCGAAATTCATGAGGCCCAACAAACTGCCTCTTCAGATCTCCTTCAAAATAGACAAATATTGTTGGTAAATTGCTATCTGGGAAGTTTGGAATACATGTTGTTGAAATACTTTTCAGGAACTTGGTAGCAGGAAACTTTGCAGCAAGTAAAGATAAGTGTTGGTTCAGCAAAGTGCATAATGGAATTCTGAAAGAAAAACATTATCAAATAATATCATTTCTAATGTTAAGGATAAGGAAATTCTAAATAAAGTTTCTGTAATTACCCTTGCTTATACAGATGTAAAACAACCCAAACTCCTTCGCCAGCTTTATTCACATGCAACACATAATCTTCAGCACTAATTTCTCGGACTTCTCCGTAACGAGCTTTGGCTGCTTCTGCCTTTATTTCTGCAATTCGTTTTCTACGATATTCCAAAATAACTTTTTCATCCTCTTCATCTTCTAATTCATCCAACTCATCTAAAGATAATACTTCTAGTTTCTTTGCATCTGAAATCAATAATAATACACTGTCCCAGCAAGAATGTGAACCAACAGAAGACACAACCATGATTGACATTTCCAAAATTAGTAAGTTATGAACAGTTAAAAAAAATTTGATAGAAACTGGAATATTTAAAAGTCAATATAACACTTTTACTCCTTTTTCCCAATTCTTCTGTATGTTTTCCAATTCTTATGGAAGAATCAGGAATTTACTTTAAGTTTGGAATACTGCTGGTACCTACAAAGAACTCCACAAGAACTAGATGAATCTGAAAAATTTCCATTTCTTGGCAACCGTTTTGATAGTCCCAAATACAGAAAAGAAAATGTAAGATTGTAGCGATGACAGAAAAGAAAACATAAGAAAAAGACCAGAATGTGAAGTGAAGAACATGAAAAACTGTTTCCTGAACACTCAATATTATCCTCAAAGTGTGTGTGTTTATTTTCTTTTTCTTTTTGTTTGTTGTGTGTGTGTGTGGGGGGGGGACATCAATTTGAAAACCATAAATTTCTTGCAAATATAGGAATATAATGTGCAAGTATAAATAAATATCTTGTTCTTGTAGTAAGTATGTGTCTTCAATAAAAGATTATTTTTAACTAATAAATTAAAACTTCCAATGCAGTTAGCAAATACTTTGAAAAGGTAGAAGAGAACAATGGCAAAAGAGCATTGTGAAGAATATGAACAGCAGGGTTTTAATTTGCTTAATCGTTCTTGGTGGCAAGGATTAATGGTTCTTAACCCTCGCACACCCAGCACCTTCAGGTCTACTGCTGCAAAGACTACCACAGAGAATTTTAAGACAATGCTCATGTATTTTTTTATTTCTGTAGCACCCTCATTTTTAATCTTAATTAATAGGGATAGGATTTTAAAGTGGAGCACCTTTTCAAAAATATAGCTTTTTTGTGTTGAAGTCTAGAACACAGGACAACCTAAGGAAGTCGTTTAAACCGGTACTTCGCGCCGTTCCGGCAAGGGGGAAATTCACGGTGGAAGGGACGAGGGGTGGTTAGGCAGATTAAAAGGGGAGGCAATTTCACCCTCGTATCTTGCCGGAGCTCTATTACAACATAGTACTGCAATCAGGGTGGTGTGCTCATGTGATAAACCTTGTAGTGTTCTTTCTTCAAAACGTGTTTGCAACTATGCAGTTTGAATTCTCGATGTTTTCTTATAAGGGCTTACTGAAGTGCTTTCTTATAAAAGTGAATTGGTAATAATGTGGTAAATAGACTCAGGGATGTTTATAGTGATTGCAAGGGCGTAGTTTGGAAGCAATTTGACATTAAAATGCGGTGGGGACAAAGTGTATTAAAGGAAAGCCATTAAAATTGCCTATCAGTAAGTTTTGTTATTTCTATCAGAGCCCATAGCGTAAGGAGGGCTTAAGAATACTCCCCTCCTTTGCACACACCCCCTCCTGCCTCTCTAAAGGTGTACTGTGTTCTCTACTTTAACCCCTTTTTTGTAAAGATAGCTTAATATGTGTATTTGGGGGCAATGAAATGAAGTGAAATGAACACAATTCATTGCACCTTTTTGTGAGATTACTGCATTATGCCACCTTTTCCCTCTTTTTTATGCTACAGCCCCTTTTTCTCCACTCTTTTGTGTCTTTTTTAAATGACTGGGCAGAAAAATGTATTTTTTCTCTTCTTGAACAGCTTGATACATTCACAATACATTTAATATACCAACCAAAACATATAAAAACATTTTGAATCTAATTAATGGCAATTCCAATGTTCTTGTTTGACTCATTTTCAATATAATTACTGGAAGTTAGGCTGGTCTAGCTATTGTTAAAGAGCACTTACTGCACTGGGTTTTCTCATCAATAGTTTGCTCAAGAACATTTATGACATCTTCCTCTGATATCTCTTTTTCCTTTGGAGGAATAATTCCTTTGCTCCTAAGAATATCATTCCACTCAGTATCTGCATTGGGGTCCTAAAATAAAAAGAAAGCCAGTCAAATGTTTTGCATACTTCATAAATGTGGTATTTTGAGTTACATTAATTGTTTAGTTATTTTTTAATATTTTTGTTTAAAAAGCTTTTATTTAAGCACCTTTAAAATGGTAATACACAAGGTTCACAGTTTTCAATCCCTTAGATCCTCTCCTCCCATATTTGTACACAAATACAAAGCACATTATACACAAAATAAAAAAGAATTCCATCAGAATGGTCAAAGTATATTATTAACTTGCTCAAATTATAAATAAATAAATGTCTTTATTGGTGGCGAGGCTCAGGCCATTTAGCCTGCTCTTCCCCTGACCACTTTCAGAATTTATATTACAATAGTACATAATAAAGGAAGTCATTCAATGAAAAATACCCACACCATTTTGATGAAGATTTTCACATGGATGACAGGAGTGAAAGCGAGGGAGGACAAGCTTGATAGGAAATCGGGAAAGAATCAGGATGAATGGAATTGTAGAGAGAAAGGAAAGAAAAAAAGAAAGAAAAGGAGAAAAAGAACTAGTGAAATGTTAATAAGTTCTGTTAATTGGTTCATTGAGGTTTTGAAGAAGCTAAAATTGCGTACGTATTTTTGAATTACCCCTAGAAAAACTAGAAAGGGAGGGAATCTCATCCGCATACAAGCGAAGACACATCAAGTCAAGAGTTCATGCCTTGAGAGAAACTGAAAACATTGAGAGATAATGGTAAATGATTTTCAATTTTTATAATAAAAAATTATTATTAAAAAATTAAAATGAAAGATATAATCAATTTATTTTTAGGAAATGTTAACAGTTAAAATATTCCACAAACTAGCAAATTGGAAAATTTTAAGAATTAAGGACATTTTTACCGTTTAGAGTATTCCCAAGACCTGAAAACCCAACCCAACATCTCTCACCTGTAAGCCAACGACTTATTCTACTTTTATTCCTGGGACAGCAAGCAAGGGATCATCCTGACATGCACCTTAAGTGATTGAGTAAACCCAGGTAAACCTCAATCAGGATGACATTTATTATGCGTTTTTGAATGCATAATGCGTTTATGAATTATTATGCAATATGCGTTTATGAATGTCTTCAAAATTTACTGTTTCCACTATAGTCATTATCTTCAGTGGCATTATACAACCGAAGCACAACAGAACTGAATGAACCATAACTAATAAGTAGAGCCCAAAAGTTTGGCAAAATGCCTTTTTTTTTTAAACAATTTTATGACTTAACAATAGAAATAACTTAATTGTACTACTGGAGTTGTGTTAATAGATTTTTATTTTGCCAATTTTTGGTATTTTGTTGTTTTTTTTCTTTCTTTTTCAACATTACTTTTTCTTGCTTTCTCCTGGCACTGATCTCAGTGAAGCTGGAAAATACCAGCAAGCGTGGACAATACGAAGGCATGGTCGTATTTTGCCTTTCTGAGGAAGTAGAGGCTCCAGGGGCGGGTAGTTTTAAAAATGTAAATGAGAAAGAAAAATTATGCATCCGACTTTCCTCATTCACAAGGAATCCCTTCCTACATTTGAATATGCCCTCCAATACCTTTTGAGGACAGACCTCTACGTATATGATGTACCTTTCTCTATGCTAGACACGACAAGTTGAAGAACGAAAATATAATTCCTTTTCATTGATGCCATTTCACAATTCAAACGGAAATCCACAATAACATTACACAGAGACAGCATCACGAGTAAAACAAATTCGTATCGCACCAGATGGTCATATGCAACCAAGATTACGGTTGGTTGGTTGTTAGTGGTTCCAGGTGCATCAACTAGTGAGATCATTACTCATATGTGTAGTGCAAGTTTTTTTTCCTCGGGAAGTGGCATGATCATCCCCGCTGGATGGCACCAACCTACCATCCACTAGTGGGGTTTTCTCAACCAAGTTTCTCCCACCAACAGGGCACCACCCCAGCCGGGACAAGCTCTAAGCTCCCGACTGGTCTCCGGGGCATGTGGGACAGTGCAATCAAGATAACAAAGAAATGATTGTCTCCTTCTATGCAAGTGCTAATGTAAATTTGAAAGTTGAAATAAAAATGTGAATCATTAGAATTATTAATTCATCACAACTGTTCCCTTTAAATGAGGATTTTTCAGTGTTTAAATGCCTTTTGGCATCCCTTCTTTAGCCAGAATAAATGCCTTTTGTCTGCCACTAATTTTAGGTAAATAAATGCCTGAACGCTACTTCTAAAAAATTCACAAATTTCAGGGAGATAGCATGATGGTCAGAAATATATATGGTAGAATAAACAAATGCTTTCATAGGCAGTAATACAACCTCCAGAGTATTTGTGCTGACATTTCTGGAACTTGCTGTTGCTTTCATCAGGTAGAAAAGTTGCTTTCCATTACAAATTTACATAAGATGATGCATGTGCACAAACATAACCAAATGACTCCATGATGATGGGGTAAAAGTAGCCCTTCACAGTATTTATGACCAAACTCCCACTGACATTCAACAAAATCATTTTTTTTCATACATTTCAACAATGTAGATTAGAAATTACAGATTACATTATCTTTTCCATTACAGATAAATCGTTCATCACTCGTGAAGCCTCACATAAAAACTTCCTTCAACGCACTTTTAAATACTTCTGCTTCCATCGATAAGATCACTATCACAACTTCAAAGATTTTGTTCCCTTACTTATCACAACCTTTATATCAGCTTTCTTCAATGACACCACATTTTAATTACTTCATATGCACCCACCAGGTCTTGACCTTCTAATGAGCAAGCTGTCATTCAAGTAATGACTGCAACTCTAGTGGTCACAGGCATGTGTTCAACACTGACCTACATTTATACAGTCAAAGGGGAGCACAGCGCTTGAATTTCCGACTGACTGCTCATGCAACGTTTCATCTTCTATTAGAACTCGATTAGAACAAAACTTATCTTTAATCGGGGGAAAAATGCAGAGCACTTACTTGCATACTAAGTTACTTTTGGTGCAGGCGAAGTGAATGTCTTTAATTTTGCAGTCAACAATTAACAGGAGGGCCGGAACATTTGGTGACTGCAATAAGCTGACACACACGACGTATTCCACGCCTCTGTTTTCTAAAACGATGATAACCCGCTGGTAGCAATTTTCAGAGCACGCACGCGCACATGCACATGTAGAGTAAGCTGGTGGATGCCTTGGTTGTAGTTCTGGTCTGGTTCTGGTGGATATAGAAATAACCTACAAACAAGTGTTGCCTATATTTGGGTATGAGCATGAAGCAAGGACATGGGCGTGTTGTTGCAACGCTTACACTCCGATTTAAACACAGTGGCACTTAGAGAACAGTAGTTAGACGGAGAGGGAAAAAGGACACTGTCATCCAATCACAATCTTGACTTCTTTTTGTATTAGAACTCCCGATTGCGTGACAATTTCCTCACCTCCTTCCAGCTGGTGGCCACTAAGTGACACTACGTTTACGTTGGAGTATAACCAGCTTCAGACACACTGTATACTCTCTGTTCAGTATACCCATGGTGAAAATATTTCCACCATGAGTATACCTTCTGTTCAGACACAGGCCCGCAAAAGAGAAGGCGTTGCCAGAAATGTGCGACGTGAAATGTGGAAAATCGAAACAAGGGACACTTAACGACCCTCACATACTAGAAAGAGTTTTCTCGGTCGCCTCCAGAGAGCCAGCGCCTCTGCGGAGGTCGCCTCTGGGGAGGCGAAAGAGTTCTTAGCTCGAGTCGGTCAGCGAGCGAGTTTTCTCGGACACATTTCTACTCCATTTTTTATATAGCATTTAGGTCTTCGCTAAAATAGGAAAACACAACGAACTGAGTGAGGTTATGCTATTTAGTAGTAAACGGTATAATAAACAGTTTTTTAATTGTTTACTAAAATTTCTCTTTAAACGAGAATGAACAAGAAAAAACTTGCCTGAAAGATATCGTGACATACCAATATGTGGAACCTTGTATTGCGTCACATTTATTGTAAACAGGGTGAATTGTAAGGAAGACATTTGTAAATATGGCGGCATAGCAACGGTAGACGAGTTGTCGTTAAGGTCAACAAACTTCATTGCTTTGAATCACGGGGCGCGGCTAGTTGACAAAGTAAACTGTTTGGGGATTGGCCGAAGAAGCAATGACAATCTGGGGCGCGGCTAGTTGAATTTGTAAGTAATTGAGGGATTGGCTAGGCATGGCATTTTTTCTGACAAGAAACAGTAGAAAGACGGACCGAGTTTTGAAGGGCTGAAAGAGTGAAATACGGAGGCATTCCGACTTATGCCGTGGTGCTGTACGGATCGTGTGCAGACAATTGATGTTGGCAGTATGGGAATTGTGAACATCTGCTTTGGAGCGTAGGATTGTCGGACTTAGAATATTGATGTAATGTGTGGAAATTGGAACTTGGAAATATTTCGAATGCAGCAGCTAGAATTTAAACTTGAACTTGTGAATTTGTCGGCACAGGACTGAAGTATTTTGAAGCAGATAATAGTTTGCTGAACTTTAATATTTTAAGTATACGCGTAGAAAGAACTGGGGACTTTTAAAAGGAAAAATTAATTAAGACTTATCAACTTATGAGGCGGTGAGGATCAGTGACTTGAGTACACTTGTGCCAAAACGGAAGAAAAGAAGATGGTATTTGGACCTTGAGCCATCGACACCGGAGAAGATTGAAAATGGTTCTACGCGGCGACATCGGTCGAGAGCACGCGAAGACGGGTACTGCAATATAAGGTTTGAGACTGGTCATGACCAAAAGTTTCGTATTGTTAACAAGGAATATTGAATAAACTTACAAGTTTCTGTGAATAGAAAAGATGATTTTCATTTAGCTAATTCCAGCAAATGAGTAGCTAGAAATGTATATTTACTTTTCAGATTCCTCGGCCACTCTGTACAGATGGCAGATCGAATATCGACTATTAGTAGGCAATAGCGATTATTTCTTATAAGAACCATCGACCCAGTTAGACGGATATTAATTTAATGGAAATAGCAATTGAAGATTAATTTTAATAATTGAATTAACGTAATCTTTTCCTGGCGCCCATATTCTTTTATAAATTTGGAACGGGTTACGTTGAATTAATATTAGAAGAGCAGAGGCAATATTAAATTTAAAAATCAAATCAGACAGTTTGTTTCAATATTTCTTCAATGAAACCCGTTCATAATGAGAAATATAAAAATAAAAATTTGAAGCAAGAAACTTGAAGGGCTGTTTTGAAATAATTTAACGAGAAAAAATTCACAATTAATAAATTCATTCACGAATAATAAATACGAATTAAGAAAATAGTGAATTAATTAAATTATTTCAAAATATCCCTTGAAGTTCAATTTTTAAAATATCCCTTTAACTTCAATTTTTTTAATTTTTATATTGCTCATTATGAACGTGTTTCGTTTAAGTAAGAATATCTTTCACAAGTTTTTTCTTCATTCTCGTTTAAAGAGAAAATTCAAGTAAACAATTAAAAAAACTGGATGTTTATCATTCTGGTACTGCTAAATAGTATAACCTCAGTCAGTTCGTAGTGTTTTCCTGCTGTAACGAAGGCCTGGGTCGTATAATAAGTGAAGGAGTAGAAATGTGTCCGAGAAAACTCGCTCGCAGACCGACTGGAGCGAGGAACTCTTTCGTCTCTGCAGAGGCGAACGAGAAAACTCTTTCTAGTGCGTGGGGTCCATAAGTGTCCATTGTTCCGAATTTCCGCATTTCACGTCGCACATTTCTGGCAACGCTTCTCTCGGCGTTGCGCGCTAGTCTGTTGCGGGCCTAAGGCCCTTTATGAAAGATCTGAATTTCATTCGCGTGTTATTGGTAGAACACAAGTTCAGTCAATTAGACTTGGGTTTTTCTAACGTGGCGGTTGAGCGTAGTAGCTCCAAAATGGAATTCGGCACGATTTTTTGAGTCATTCTTAGCCGTGCCGCTAGAGTCGCTTAATCTGCAGCAGTGCTTGATGCGGTCGCGATCATGCAACATCTTGCGGCAAAATCAAGAAAGACGCAAACTATCGTGCAGAATTCCATCTTGGAGATACTACCCTCAGTCACCACGTTAGATCAATATTATATAGTACATTGACGGTATTTAATGCATTAGTTGTATGGATATATATATATATATATATATATATATATATATATATATATATATATATATATATATATATATATTTCCGCCTGCAGCAGATACGTAACAATCAGAGAGCACTGGAGGGAATACAAGTGTGTGTGGTAGCTTGTTGCAATGTGCTGGAACAAATCACCGTATTTTTGAAACCAAGTTCTATTTTGTTTTGTGTGAATTATATTACCGTTAATTGTCTCAATGTAGAACTAATACAAAAACTTCATTACCCAGTGGAAATTCAATCCAGAGTGCACGTGCACGGAAGGCGTGTATACCTGACACGGACTCTACGCATAACATTATAAGGTAATTGTAATGTAATGTTTCAATATAGACATTTACTAAACTTAGTTTTAAGTAATTTACTTGAATTTTTGCTTACCTGTTATTATACATTATAGAGCCCAACTGGCGCTCTCTCCGGTGTCTGGTGCCTTACCAGGAATTGCACCACACTCTTGGCTGTATTAATGGGTTTACTGTCCTACTTCTTTGGCCCTTCGACTTGACACAGGGAACATACGGCCTTTTGGTGCAACCAGGCAGGTGGCGTTGTTTAGCGCTGCGCGGCGACAGAGAGAATCTCAGGGGAATACACAAATTCTGTCTTCGTCTGACTCACTTCAACGTAGTTTTATGATTTTCGCTTGTTATTAAAAGTACACATGTTCAGTCAATTATTGACGATATTCAATGCATTGTTTATTATATTTGAAGATTTTTTCATTTGATATTAGGTTTGTTGATTCAAAACCAATGATGTATAAGATATCTTGTACATCATTGTTCAAAACGTACATTTGATGAGTTTTTTGTGTAAAGGTGGCCGTTCTGGACGGAAGTCCCTTTCTCGCGGAAGTCAGTGTGGCTGCAGCTGGCCAGCGGATTGCGAACGTTCTTGTGAATACGAATGTGTGTCGAAGATCTTTCATTTTTGCCAAATATACCAAGGTAGTGAAGTTTTTTGAAATTAAATAATTTTATTTGTGTGAAACGTGTCAAAGCAATAGTGCTTCTTGCAATGTGCTAGAGTCGAATTTAAGTGCCCAATGGAAATCAAAGCCAGAACCTCGTGCGCGGACACGACGCATAAAATTATGTAAGTAGTGTTCCTATATAGTCTTTATTGAACTTAGTTTTAATTGATTTGAATTACGTACCTATTTTATTATATATGTATTTTGAACTTTGAAAATTACATTTTCGTCATTCGATAGAGCTGCAACCTCCAGTCTGTGTGGGCACTAGTCACCACTGCCCTACCACATTCATCGTGGCCTTCGAGACCTTTCAACTTGGACATCCTTGCTCTATTGTTCCCATTTACGGTATTTCGTTTGTCGTTAATCCAGAAATTCAGGTGATTTTCATCGCCTTTACTGTGTAGCAATAGGAGTCGAAAAATAATTTATTCTACAAGTAACATGTAAACAGCACTTTCGTTCTTGTTATTGTTTAAAGTATATTTATTTTCGCAATAAATACTTTTTTATTTTTCTGATTATTTTCAAGAGGTAAAGTAAAATAGATGCCAATGTAATAAGGAGAGATTTTGTTATCATGCGTCGGAAATAGGCGAATTTTTGACAGAATAGTATATTATGCAAATAATGTTGTCCTTTTTTGCACGAATAAGAAAATATTACCGAACGAACGACGTTAGGAGTGAGTTCGGGAACAATGTTTTATGAGTGCAAAGAAGTAATATTATAAACGAGTTGCATACGCTATTTTTTGTATAACTATTATAAAAATTTAAGGAAGTGAAGTCAATTTGAATATAAAGTTGTAACCTCGGATTCATGTCATGACGTCATGAGTGCTACCTAAGCAACTAATTTGTTTACAAATGGCAATTAGGTTGAAAGTTACGTTTCAAAGATTATGGATTATTTGTCAAAAGAAATTTTGGAGGAAGCTGCAAAAGCAGAAAATGAATGCTGGATGAATGAAAAATATGCAAATTTTGTACGCGAGGTTGTTATTCTTTCCTATCTGTCGGAATATGTTGGTTAATTTAGTATAATGCACATGCTAGAATAAAAACGGTAGTTATGATGCACGATTCTGTAAACAATAAGTCCACAGAGTGTAAAGTGTCTACCATATGGTGAACATATTCAAAATTGAAGGCTATGTGTAAATGTATTCGTTTAAGAGGGCATCCGTGACTTTTTCGCCGATAATGGTGATATTACTGCACTTACATGTCACGGAGGGTGGCGATCTTCAAATGTAGCTGAGCATTGAATAATCAGTGAATAATAATATTTACATTGGAACAAGATATTGGTGAGTACAGAAAATAAAGAAAAAATAAGCACTATGGAATTAAATACATCTTCTGGAGTGTGACAAATTTATGCACCTGTACTATTCATATTCATTTTCATAAAAACTATTAGATGTTTTTTGTTATTATTTTTAAATATTTCCGAATAACAGCGACATGTAATTTTAAAGTAGTAATAAGTTCATAATTAGATTTTAAAAGAGCAAGTTTTTTTCAAAATATATTTGACTTTACTGCGAACACAGAATCTATTTACATGGAACCACAGCCTTCGTTATACATCATAACTGATGATAAATGGGGGTTGTGACTAGTATGTCAGTGATGATTCATATTTCGTGCAGACATAGCGATGACGTAATGATTCGTACCATAATATGTCATATTATGAATGATTTTGCTGATGGAAAATGATTGTTTATAATGTTATACAATGTTAATGTTATACAAAAAAGCTAGGCCCTGGTAACGAAAAAGTGAATAAATCTTGTTGCTACTTATAATAAATTGCTTCATCTAACAGCTAAGTACTGGTAAGAATCCATGTTTCGTAGGACCTTTATACCGAAAAATCGATTGACTGCAAAACGTCTGCCTGACCGTCCGTCTGTGATCAACGCCAGCGCCAGAAAAATCCAGCTGATTTTCTCCAAAATCCACATTCTTCGATCGATTTAAACGAACTCGAGGCTCTAAATTTGAAACGGATATTTTGATTTTGGGGGGAACTTTAAATAAAGACTCAATATTTTAAAAAAAATATCAAAAATTGCTTCAATTTTTTTTTATTAAATTTTGTTCTCGAATAACGTATAACTAATTTTGGCTGTTCTTTACCTATTGGGGGGAATAACGGTTTTCGTACTTCATAAGTAACTATAGGTTTGCCATCTCAACAAATGTACATATTCATGGTTGCTTCTGCCAACATTCGTAATCTAAGTAGGTATTAGTAGTATTCAGTGTTGTCGACATGAACAAGGACATGAACTGGATGTTCACTTATGAGTTTATCAAATATTTTGGGGAAATAGGTGTGCAGTGGTTTCGTGAAAATCGACTCGTTCCCATTCAAACAAGATATTTGCCAGCATCGAGAATTGACGAGCTTAACTCTGTCGTAGAAATTGAAGAGTGGAAAATCGGAGGGCGAAAGTATAACAGTGATCGTGTAGTGGATGGTAACTTTTGTGGATCCTGTGACAGGTGCTTGACCTCATTGATCGCGAAACCAAGGAAGTGAGATTTGCAGATTTGCCCTGGAAATAGAAGGGATTCTAATACTTTGTTGCCCATGATTCAACAACATGTGCGACCTCAAACAGCTATTATCACCGATATGTGGAGGGGTTATCAAGGTCTTACCCAACATAATTTTATTCATATGACAGTCGCTTACTTTTGTGGATCCAGTGACAGGTGCTACCACAAACACTATTGAAAGACAATGGCACCCCTTGCGGCATCGCCTCGCACGCGGTGGTTTACACAATGATTTGGACAGCCACCTCGTGGAATATTTGTGTCGAAAAGATTGCAAGATGGGTAGAGATCCAATTCTATTTCTAGTTGAACATTGCAATATTACATTTTAAAACTTGTAATTTTTCTAAATAAAAGGTTTTTATAATTTTTAACTCTGTTTTACAAGCACCTTATATAATGTTTCCTTTATATTTGCTTTAGATGAGAGAAAATGTTATATTACAAAGTTAGGTTAGATGCGTTTCATATATGTACGTTTCCGTAAGTTGGTAGTAGCACGATGCAAAATTGCATTACTCGATCGCAGATTGGTATGACGGCAAAAGACGAGTGTAATGCGCTGCGTTTCCCAACGTAAATAATACCCAACTTTAAAAAAAAGTGTGTTGTCCAAAGATAGATTCTACAATATGATAATGTGCAATTATTAGAAAACAAGTAATGTTCGCATAATTTTGCGTGAAATGTGGACCCTTTAAAAAATTAGACAAGTTTTTTTTTCTCTAAAAACTGCTCTAAATTTATTCTTTAAATTTTCTCCTCATAAATATTGATGGTAAAAAAAAGTTGGGCTTGCCTCGTTTCCGGCACACTTTATGTTTTCGAAAATTGCAAAAAGTTATCATTCCAAACCTACATATTGAAGATAGAGAATAATAATAATAATAATAATAATAATAATAATAATAATAATAATAATAATAATAATAAAACTTTAAACTTTTTTTTAAAAATGCCTCATTTCTACTTGAATTTTAGGCAATAAAAACATTTACTCTAAAAACCTTCCAATTTTTCCTCAGAACAAGTCATGCATAAAAACATGGGACATATCTAATTTTAATGGATCTTTCTGAAATTTTTAAAATTGTAAAAGTCAAAAATAATGTGAGAAACTATGTGTTGTTGCCGCAATGTTATTTCAAAACATGAAAAGTTTTTGTGAAATTTTGAGAACAAAAAAAATACATAAACAATCTATTTTCAAAAAATTTTCTCTATTAACTTTTCATAGGGATAGAGTTCATTATGCTAAAACATGCAACATAAGCTTAAATTTCATTAAAAATTTATTTTTCAATATTATATATACTTTTGTTTTTTGAAACAGCTTTCATATCGTTAATATTTACATTACAGCATATTATATATTTTCCTGTATTTGTGAGCAATACAGTATTTTGAGTTGCAAATGTCCTCTTTTGAAGATTCTTCAATTTTCAAAAATTTGTACATGTAAATGTAAATTTGCAAATAGCACATTTTTAGGAATACTTAAATGACATTCTCTCAAAACTTTTTATCAGAACGTGTACAGTTTTTACAATACACCTGTAGTTTTTGTACTCTTGTGACTGAAATTGTCATAACTTTTTTAAAAAATTCATAAATGTATTTTAGTCCCCAAACATTCTCTTTAGTTATTTGTTTGTATAGAAGAAAGTTTGCTTGACAATATGGTGTAGGTCCAATTTTCATTAACATATCTGTACTTCAAAAATTGCAAACGTTCCAATCCCTTCTTCATACAACTACATTATTGAAAATACAGACTTCTTTCTTAACACAATGTGTTCCTTAATATTAGGTAATTACAGCTTGTTTTGGACAGTGCACTCAAAATATAAGTATTTTATACAAATTTTGAGTGAAGTCAAGACAATTTTCCTCAAAAAGGTACACAATATTTTCTCCCCCCTCCCCTTCCAATCCAAACTTTTACTTTTAATTTTTTTAAGAACAGAGAACCGACTTTTACAGTATTGTGTACAGTACAATACATTGTATCAACCTGATTATTTGAATGTAACTTTTCGAGAACAAACTCTTGAAAGGTTAATAGATCAGAAAATCTTAAGTTTGCTAATGAAGCCATGACGAAGCTAGTAAAAACCTCAACCATTATAACACTTTTCAAAGAAACTGAAAACTTGTTCAATATGCTGGATGATTTTAAAGAGATTTTATTTTAATAACAGCATAATTTATTGAATTCCACCTCAAAGCACATCTTTCTTGAAACTGTCACAAGAGATACTATCTGGAAATTAGAACCAATTATTTTGTACATTAATCCGAACATCCAGAATGGAGCTTCTTTTCCAAGATATAGGAACATCATGAAGTACAATGCAAAAGGATTCTGGAGACTTATTTTTGGAATTTCTCACAGTTTTGTGAATTAATATTCTCAAGACATGGAAAAGTTTAAGAGCATTTTATTAACAAATAAAAATTGATCCAAAAAGTGTTTGCATACATTATTGAATTGTTTGTAGTATTAAAATGACTAGTTTTATAATTGACTCAAAAATTTACCTAACTTCTAAAGGTACTTGAAAATCTTATACATCGAATTCCCGAAAATGTCCATCCTGGAAATAAACAAGATAAAAACATGGTGCTTCTTTGTTAAACAAACTAACTCCCTCACAGCCAAATTTTTCACGTACCTGACTTACCCATTACTTCAGGCAAAATCATTGTGTAATTCTTAAAAATTTATATAAATCCATAATAATCATGTCATTTTGCAAAACGTGTGATCATGCAGTGAACTAGGTACACCATGTTACACATTACCTTATCTTCTGTCTTATAACAAAACAATGAAATATTAATTAATTACTTTTTAAGAAACACACATTAAATGTACGTAACTATTATGTGTAATTTGTTACAGTAAATGGAAGTCTTTGTTCATAATATTTTATTGAATCTGTAAAATAAAAAAGATAATTTTCAAAACTGCTCTATTGTATATTCTAGTCTTCAATTAAAATTGGTGCTGTAGATTGTCACTCATGCGTCATCCAGGACATGTGCATGGCCTGTAAGAAATTTTCACATCTGTGTGCCCTTCCTTCACCGAACACTTCTTCTCAATGTTATTGATAGGTGTAGTCAGGATCACCAATTTCTGATTGTTATCATAAATTTTTAAAGTACAACACAAATAGTTTATTCTGTGAAATAATTTATTTTTACCTCTTATAAATGGGGAGGGGGTGTTTTTGCAAGCATTACGTACTTATTAAGGGGGAGGTCCAAGTGTGTGTTACAGAGGGGGAGAAGGTATTCAAAATACTCCCAACTTGCATTATGTAATTTGTAGATGGCCCCTAACATGCCTAAAAAAATATTATACATGGAAAAATATATTGATTAGAATTATTTTCATTGCACAACTAATACACAAACCATTGTAATACACTTTTCACATATTCAGTTTTCACAAAGCAAACCACCCTTCTTTGGTCCCTTTTCAAGAGCTTTTCTTAACCGATTTCTTTCTTCTCACATTCTGTTTGTGTGCCTTATATTCTACATTGTAATACATTTATGTGTGTGTGTTACATTCTCCAGTAGAGTTAAGAGTCTTTTCCTTAATTTGTTTCTTTGCATTAAAGTGTCAGGTTGGAAAGTCATCAGATCACTGGTCAGAAATTTTCAAGATCATTTATATACACCTATTTAAATAAAAAAAAAGTTATGATTGCAGAAATTAAGATTAAGACACTTGAAAAATAAACATAGTGTCTACCCTTTTGTTCTGTGTGAAACAAGTTTCTGTTTGATTGGGTGCATTTTGATATGATGGATGACATTTTATTTAATTATAGAAAATGTTCTACCTACTTTGTGAGTTTCTGGATTCAATGAGGCATAGCTGAATGAAAATTGTAATTCCTAGCAGAAAACAAAGATTAATATAGTTTCCTCTTGAAAACCAAATAGTTTGTACCTATCTTTGAATTTCCCTCTTTTTTGTCATTTCACCTAACCATTCATGCAGAACAGATTGTTACCACACACAAGTAATTCCACACTTCATGCAAAATTTTCAGTCAATTGAATTCTTGGAATAATCATGTATACTCCACAGAGAATACAAAAGGGAATAAAGCCATGTAGTCAATGTAAAAGGAAAATATCAAAAACTTGTGGCAGTAATGTTCACAGTGCATCAGCAGTACATAAAGGAAGGAACTTTTCTGTTTGTTGTATTTTAATTACAATCCTGTCAAGAGCAAAATTTATCCTTAAAATTTGCAAAATTCTTATTTCTTGAATTCAAAACATGATAACAAAACAAGAAAAACTATTTATATTAAGCATAATTATTTTATTAATTCCTTGACTTTGATAAAGTTTTTCTTAAAATTTTTAAAGCCATCAAAAACAAATTTATTAATTTATTTTCTGTGTCACACAAAATGTCAGTCATAATTCTGAACATCTCCTGAAAAATATTTAATGAGCTGTTAATTTCAGGTTTTCGTAAAACATGGCACACATTGACAATCTGAGATTCTATTTCTTGAATAAAGAAAATTAATACAGTAAAAATTTGAAGTTTTCATACTTAATTTAAGTGTAATGTAAAATGTATATTCCAAAATATCAAAAATTAACAAAAACAAATAATATCATCATTGTTGACAGACAACGTTTAAGAAACAAATAGAACTTTTCATATGATATGAATTTTGAGAACTTACAGCCCTCACATGTTCAATCATCTTCCATAGAATTTTCTTTTTGCGAGACAGTTTTTAGCTTATATACCTCAGAAATTTTCTTTATTATAAGAAAATACAAGCAATTATGAATCTGCTAATATGAACATGTAAAATTTGCTTTATCTTTGTGTGAGGTTGTCCATCAATAACAATATGCAACTTTTCTTGGAAATTGTGAAAGTCAATACAATAAAACTGAGTTACAATAACACATTAACATTTGTACTTTGTATATAAGTAGTCGCATAATGCCAGGAGCGGATCCAGCCGATCATTTTCACAGGGCCCATCACAGATTTTTGATAAATAATAAACATATTTGTTACTGTATTGTATATTTTTATAATGTATATATGATCCTATACTGTATTATTTTTTAATCATTACATAATTGTGACATAAATAAATATTTAAATAAATTTTGGGTAATAAAAAAAGATAGCATACTTTTTCTCTCGGTTTGGGGGGAGGGGCATGGCCACCATGTCCCCCCCTGGATTTGCGATTACATCAAGCAGTGGTAATTGCAACTTGAAATACAGTGAAACACAACATAATATGGAATTTTATACAGCAAAACAAAACAAGCATAAATATTAAAAACAAATTGCTAAAACAGCTTAATGAAGATATCTTCACATGTACACTTTTTGCAAAATCATTACTTTTAAATGAAAACCATGAATTGCCATGTTCATTTCTCTTGGCTACTGATAAAATCACTCCGCTCCCATCAATAAAGAAGTTTCCTTACAACCTCAACATGAAATGCCATAATCCATTCAGTGTTCTAATTTTAAAAGTAGCTGAACAGCCTGCGCTAAATTATCAACTATTGCATCAGGTTTCACAGAGGGATTTGTTTCATCACAAGGTCGGAACTTTCCAGTTCTCACCAAAACTCCCGCAAGACCACAGCTCTGTGCACCACCTACATCAGACAGTAAGTCATCGCCTATCATCACTGCTTCTTCCGCATCAACACCGATGTCTCGCAGAGCAGCCTTGAAAAAATCTGGATGAGGCTTGCCCACCACTTCCGCTTTCACCCCAGAGGCGTATTCCAGGGCAACTGCGAATACACCCACATCCAGCATCAGAGAGTCTTTTTCCTTGTAGTATCGCCCTCTTCCCAGGGTAAACAGTCGCGGCTCTTTGGCGTCAATAAGAACCCGAAACGCTTTGTTCAGATTTTCGTAGGTAAATGACTCTGCAGCATCTCCAATTACAACACAGTTCGGATTCGAGGTGTCGATTCCTTTAAATTCTGCAACTAGATCTGGATGAACCAGAAGATGTGGTCTAAGGTTTTCTCTCAGCAGCAAGTCGACGAGTGTTGGGCCAGGAGGAATAATGTCTCTCTCCTGCACGCTGAATCCCAGACTCGAAAGTTTTTCCGCCAGCGAGCTTCTTGTTTCTTGCGATTCGTTTGTCACTAACCTCAAAGCCAAACCCGACTCCCGTAGCAAATTAACAGCCTCCACTGAACCTGGTATAACCTTAGAACCGTCTTTCAAAACGCCTGAAATATCTAACAAAACGCCACGGATGGGCCGTCGCAACCACCGAAAACTCATTTTTATAAGCGCTGTGAAGTGACGCCGCGATCGCAAGATTAAATTTCCAACTGATTTTCCAGATATACAGCTCACCCGCGGGGAGGCGGGGAGATCAGTGCGGGGGATGATCACGAGTTCACGACGATTGTGCTCCAACGATCAGCTGATAGCAGAGAGTATGGTTCAGAGACGGCACTCAATGTTAACCCAAAAAGGCTCATTTGTACTACATCTTCCGGCAGCGGCCATGTTTTGGATGAAATCTACGGCCAATCGTGTGAAAGCAACCGGAAAATTTGAAATTAACACAAATTCTTCGCGGGAATTAAAAATTTTCTACCTTTAAGATATTTGCGTTCTTTCATCCAATCGAATGGTTTTAAATTTTCACAATAAAATGCATATAAATTATTAAAATTTTAGGAAAATGTAGGAATTAGGTATATACTCAAAGACAAAGAAGTTAAAATAGTAAAATATTTATTGAATCCACTGACAAAATCACATTCTATAATTTCTTGGTATACTCCGAAAATTGTTTTTTATTGTACAGTGAAAAAATGTATACTGAAGTAGCTGTTATTCATATGCTATATTATCACACGTATACTGTAGACATATATACATTGTGAAAATAGTCTAAGATACATGAAAAGCGTAGTAAATATTTGTTTATTGAAGAACATGACAAACTTAAAAAAACAATTCACCAGAGAAAATAATAATTGTTTAAATTGCTGAAATCAACAGAATAAATTATGCTTTACACATCTGTAATACTTCAAAAATATACATGCTGGACAGGAATTTTCAAACATTTTGAAAACACTTCAAATACTTTTTCTGTATATTTACATGAAAATTTAGCTAATCAAAAGGACTATATGTGTCCTGAATCAGAATAAGAACTAGTACGTCATTGCATTCACAACATAAAAAAATTGTGCCATTTATAATGTATTTTTCCACCTCTATGCATAAATAAGCAAGAACAAATATTTTTAAAAAACATAATTTTTGCTTATATTGCTAAAAACAACAAAATAAATGATGTTGTACAGGTGTAATATTTCAAGAATACCAGTCAGGGGTTTTTAAACATTTTGAAAACACTTCGACATGTCGAGTACCTTTTACGGCAACAAAATGCACGTAACACTTAAGTTAAAATTAAAATTACACCCAGCACGTCACTATGGAGGACTTTTGAAGGAGCCCACGAGTTTTTTTTCCTCCAGGACACAAAATTCAAAAGAAACGGAAATTGTAGTATACGAAACCTCCGGTAGGTAGCTCCGCTGCTTGCGCCGCCATACTTTGGATAGGCGTCGGCGTGCTATGTGGCCGTTCTGAGAACTTTGACGCCAGCGTTCAAATAAGCGCCGGATGGAACCTATATTCTGCCAGACCACTGCAGATGTCTGCCAGACCACAGTCTAAGAGTAGTCGTTCTCGGACAGTCGCACATGAACGACTATCCTACGATGTTTCACGAAGGCACGGGTATGACCCTGACATTGTGACGAAGGTTATGGAATAAACCATCAATGTACGCCACCGTGATGTACGCATATTCGGGAACACGGTGTAATATAATTCTTTCGCCTCGTGGTCAGATCTTACAATGTGATCGTGATGTCTTGTAGTCCGACCATTCATCCTAACAAAACTGTTTCATTCCTGACGATCGTACCCTTTTCAGACACATATCTTTGTAGGGTTCGTACTATTGATCTATATATTCAGGTGCGTCATTTCAGATGATGGTAGAAATCACGGTGTAGGATATTTCTTAGGCCTCATTCACAATGCAAACTTAAACGTAACCGTAACGTAGCCGCAAAACCTAGAAATGGGTTATAAAGCGAGATCATTCACAATGGCTTGACGTAAACGTAGACGTGAGACGTAAACTTAAGAGCTCGCAAGCTTCAAGCTTCTACGTTTAAGTTTACGTCGAAATTCTACCGAAGACCAATCAGAGAGCAGCATGAAAAAAACAAATGCACAACAAAATCCGTGAGAAAGAAGGTCGACTCCAGATTTATTCTTGTTTATGCGTGTGTATTGGTGTGCGTTGGTGTGTATAGTTGAAAGGTAGAGCAGAGAAGTTTGTGGAGTTTTGGTACGAGTTGCGAAGTGTTGATTCGAAATGGCAAATAAAGCGACTCCTTCTTTTTAAATAAAGCGCCCCTAAAATTAATGCTGCAGAAGCTTGCAACAGCACAAGCTGCACGCCCAAATCTCTCCATGACAAAATCTGAACGTGGCGTTAAATATATTTGCGGTACACAATTTAAAGCTCACTGCTCGCATATAACCTCAATAGGTAGGGGCGCAACAGCTGCTCGCAAATGCAAAAGGTGAAATCGATAGGAGAGTCGAAAAAAAAGCTAGAAATGCATCGATCAATATGTTGAATTCTGATTGGTTCAGGCAAAACCTATGTTCCAGCTTACGTTTGCCATTGGGAATGCTCGTTTTTACGTGAAAAGTTTACTGCATACGTTTACGGCTTACGTTACGTTTAAGTTTGCATTGTGAATGAGGCATTACACCATGGTAGAAATGACCTTTGCAATACGATTCATTCACGCGCACTGTCGTTTCCGAGAATGAGTCATTCGCGGCGTGGCCGACTACAATGAGAAATATAGGTCTGTTCCCTCCACGGTAAAAGAAATATTTTGCACCGTGATTTCAGCCTACATGATAAAATACACATAAGATATTATTAGCAATAGACAATCCGTCTTCCTGACTCATCGACTGCGAAGTCGAAACATCGATGAACGAGAACGGCCGACTGGCGCATTGACGGTTCCAAGGAGGTGCGAGAAGCCACGGTGTGTTCGTTCACTCCCAGTCTAAATTTGAAGCTTGTGTAAGGCTATTTCTCGCATACAGCGCAGCGATCAGTTTGGGCATTTATTGGGAGAGATGGCTTCTTTTGACAGCTGTCCTGACTTCGCAGTAAAAACCAGGAACCAAAAAGGTATTGAATACCGGTAAAATACAGGAATTTTTCCATAGCTTTTTCAAATACCTTTATTCTTTTATACCGGTAAAATACCTCTATAGGACGTATATACTGGTATGGACGTCCATAAAGGTTATACCGGCATTTTCAATGAAAAACGTAGCTTACCATCCATACATGTTGACAAAATAAGTTACTTTAGTCCATACTATATCACAAAATGTTTATTGTCGGATATGGATAACGGGATCAGTCAATTAATGAAACACATTAGTTTGCCAACGATTCGGAATATGTAATTCCTTCATCAGGGCTTACTAATACACAAACTACATGTTTTCTTCCTGGCTGGTGGGCCGTGGTCCAATTGGCGTTGAACTGCCAAACGACTGTCAACAGTCGCCAGTCAGCCGCCGTCCCGGACACTTCGCCCGAGACCTCGCCACTGAAGATGCCCGCCGCAGTCGTGGGCGAAACGTTTGGCAGTTCAACGCCAATTTGACCACGGCCCACCAGCCCGGAAGAAAACATGTATATTGACTCCGGCCGTGAAAGCCTTCAATGCTTTATAATACACAAACTGGTCAAACTTCATGTTCGCCTATAGACCAACTCCAATATAGAGTTGCTAAAGCACAAGTCCATTGCAAGTCCAATCAGGGCCACGGCCCGAAAGTAAGTGACTTACTTTCCCACTTGCTTTAAAGACTCCCTTCTTGTCGCAAACTGGTGTTGCGCAGAAAGAGCAAACGGTGCGCCGAACCAGCTCACATATGTCTTTTCATCACGCGCTGTGACGTGCAGAAATTCTGTTTTGGTCAACAAAAATAGCTGACCGAAGATAGATCAGCCGGATAGATGCAGTCGTTGATATAGTATTTTAAGAAGACGCTAGATATTCCATGAGATCCTCTGAACTGCTCCCAAATTGAAGAAGTCTGTCGCTACCATTTGAGTGACAAAAACGATCAGCTGGTGTAATGCAATATAGCATGAGCATAATTTTCTGAAGTATAGTAGAGAGAGATTTGTGCACGGTGTGACATTAATTTCACTTCATTGTGTGTTTTTTGAAGAGGTGAATTCTCCTTTGCGTTAACACGCAAAGGAGAACGCACGACCATGTTTTTTATGAATAAATAACGTCGTTAAACTTGACTTGCAGTGAGTTACTACCTCACAAGCATCGTATGGGCCTCATTGTTGAAGTAATTTACTTGCAATTAAATGAATTTTTAATGGTACATTCACATTCTACGTATAATTGCACTAATATATAAAAAATGCAAATGGGAAGAAAATTTCGTTTCATGGGTATGTTCTATTACTTGTTCATGCTTGTGATTGCCATTAACAATTTATTTTTATTACATGCCTTTTTCCTAAACATTCAGGTTTCCCATTTCAAATAAAGGATTGTGTTTGAAGTGGATAAAAGCAATTCAAAGAGATATTTTTTATCCTTCTTCGTACAATCGTCTTTGTTCTGCAGATTACAACTTTACACAATAGTAAAAATCATGCAGTTGTTCTTGGATATATTTTTGCAATAAAACAATTTTTATTTCTTAAAAATTAATCCATTCTCTTCCATTACATAAGAAATAGTGCAATATGAGAAATGAAAAATGAGAAATAAATAAGTCTTGATGTAAATGCAATACATAAATTATTTGTAATAGAACCCTTGATAATAAAACTAGTAAATGTGATATGTTGGTGATGACAAAACTGAAGAATTTTGAAATATTTTAGAAGTATTTAACATTTAAAACGTGATTGTTGGGGAGAATGGCAATCTGGATAGAACATGCGCCATTAGCCGAATTGCTTAACTGCTCTTCGTAATGTCACGCTAAGTTATGCTTCTCGAGACCTCAATGATTATCGGCACCGAGCCATTGGCCGAAGGGATAAAGGGCCGATTTATTGCAAAATGACGAGTCAAAAACCTAACGAGGATTACTCCAGATATACTGAATGCCTAAGAAGGGCAGAGGTATGTTGCGTAGTCATTAGTGATGTTGCAATAAACAATATTTCACAAGAAATCTATAGAAGTGGTACAAATAAGGGTTAGTGAAAATTATCTGTTAAGAAGTGAAAAGGGCAAACCAACGACTTAATGCAAAGACAGGTGAAATTAGAAACTGTGTAATAGGTTACGGGTGAGAGTGGGATACAGGAAGGAAGCTTTGGAGTTCTTGAAATTTACAGGAGGAATACATTTTATTACATGAATAATCCTTTAAACCTTCGTATCGGAAATATTTTCGGAAACAACTTTCTGAAGTCTAAGTAAATCAGAAGCTGTAAGTGTAGGACAATGTTTAAATTTCCGCGCTTCCGTGCCATCCAAATGGCGGATTTCGTGGGGATCGATATCACCGGTGGTCGCTGCATGGTGATAAAGCTCTGTGGTTACATACTCCTTGTACATTTCTTGTGCTGTTGTGTGGGTCGTGGGTGTATCCCAGGTGTATCCTTCACCTACTGGCCCTTGTGGCAGGTGTCGTAAGGGGGGTTTTCTCCAGTTAACATGCTGACGTATTTATAAGACAGAGAATTGTAGAATTCTCAATTGATATTTAAAAATGTGTATTTCCAACTAGGCATTGCTGTTGACTGTAGGGTTATGCAAGTGAAGTTACGTAGTGCTTGATCTGTCGTGTAAGATTGCAAAATGCCTGACGCAATTTTCGTGAACAATCTTGATTTTACGACGTGACATTGAGTACAATATCCACAAGGTACAAAATGAATTTTTTTCTGCGTCATGTGCAATGGGATTTGTTATTGTGGGGAATATTAATGCTGTCGAGTTGTCAGAATGTTCTTACTCATACCACACCGACCGATTACGATGACAGTTGGGGGTTAGACGAGATAAACTCTCTTTTTTCTCAATCGTCAAACGTCAGCCCCAGAAAAGTAAGAGAGAACACCCATGAGGATACGAACGCAACTCCTTCTCAAGTCACAGATACCAAAAACGATCATGTAAAAAATAATTTGACATCTTCAACAGAAGTGAATAATAGCACTTTCTCGTCTATGTCTGTCACACCTAGTCAGCAACCCAGTGTATCAACTGTCGCCCCAAATGCTTCATCGACCACAGCTATCCCTGCTGATCCTATTTTGCCTGATAAAGGTTCTGCTGAAGAAGAACACAATAGCTCTATGTCCATATTCTTTGTTTTGTGTGTAATTGCATTAGGAATTTTGTTGATACATGTTATGATTCAGACCAATTTTCAGTATTTGCCAGAGAGTATTGCCATTGTATTTTTGGGTGCTGTTATTGGTTTTATTTTGAATTTGATGATAGACAAGAACATTGCTAACTGGAGGAAGGAAGAGGCATTTTCTCCTACCGCATTTTTTCTTGTGTTGCTTCCCCCTATTATTTTTGAATCAGGATATAATCTTCACAAAGGTAATTTTTTTCAGAATATTGGTTCAATTTTAGTGTTTGCTATTATCGGGACAACTATTTCAGCTTTAGTCATAGGTGCTGGTGTCTACCTTCTTGGTCTTGCTCAAGTTGCTTATCGTCTTAGTTTTGTAGAAAGTTTTGCATTTGGTTCATTGATATCAGCAGTTGATCCTGTTGCCACAGTTGCAATATTTCATGCTATGGATGTTGATCCTGTACTTAATATGTTGGTCTTTGGTGAAAGTATTTTAAATGATGCAGTAGCCATTGTATTGACAACTTCTATATTAGAATCAAATAACCCAACCATGTCATCATCAGAAGCAGTAGTTACAGGATTCAATAGATTCACTTTGATGTTCTTTGCGTCAGCAGGAATAGGTGTTGTTTTTGCTCTTGTCAGTGCTCTCTTATTAAAGCACGTTGATTTACGTCGAAATCCATCCTTAGAATTTGGCATGATGTTGGTTTTTACATACGCTCCGTATGCTTTAGCTGAAGGGCTTCATCTTTCAGGTGAGTACGTACTACTGTCAAAATGTATTATAATGAAAATAATAAAAAAATGTGTGTCCCCTGAAACTGCTTGTCTTTTTTTAGGCATAATGGCAATTTTGTTTTGTGGAATTGTTATGTCTCATTATACGCATTTCAATCTATCAACTGTAACACAAATTACCATGCAGCAAACAATGAGAACCCTTGCTTCATTGCTGAAACATGTTTTTGGGTCTTGCACTTTAGCTTTCGACATGATTAGAATTAGCACTTGTGGTATGGAGTATTGCACTTTGTCTCATTGGACGAGCCTGTAATATCTTGCTGTACTTTGCAATCGTTTCCGAGAGCATCAGATTACAAAAAAGATGATGTTCATCATGTGGTTTAGTGGTAAGTATTTCTTTGTCGGCAAATTTAATTCATGTCTTTTATCAAATAATTTTATGGTGGTTTTATTCATTTTAGGTTTACGTGGAGCTATTGCGTATGCTCTCTCTTTGCACTTACAATTCAGTGATGAGACTCGCCATGTGATTGTTACAACTACTCTAATTATAGTTCTCTTTACAACGCTTGTGTTTGGAGGTTCTACAATGCCCTTAATGAAGGTACTTACATTTTCAGCAAATAATTGAATATTAATTATATCTGATCATTTCATCTAATAAGTGTTTGTAGTTTCTACAAGCAGACAGGAAACAGCGAAGTCGTAGAAGGCGTCGTGAAAAAGAAATAACTCTTAGCAAAACTCGTGAATGGGTAAGAAATCAATGAATTATTGATTAAACACATTAAGCAGTGATTTAAGGAAGAGTATTCTTAATACATTTTTTTAAATTTGTCAGGGTCAGGCAATTGATTCCGAACATCTTTCTGAATTTACTGAAGAAGAAATGGAAGTTAATTTTATTCAATCAAGGATTAAAGGATTTGCCAAAATAGATATAAAATATTTTATCCCATTTTTCACTAGAAGATTTACTCAACAGGTATATGTTTGTATTTCTTCTGTTTTGCAGTTAATAAATTTTTGTTGTCCATGACTAACAGTGATTTATTTTCAAACAGGAATTGAAAGACTGCAAAAGCCAGATGACCGATTTAACAAATCAGTGGTATCAAGCTATTCGTGTTTCTCCTACAGAAACTGACGATGAAGGTGGAGTTAATCATACCTAAATGTTGTAAATATTCTAGAAAGCAAAACTATCTTAAAAGCTAGTGCAGCAGAACTTCCTGACCTTATCCAAATTATAAATTGAAATTTTTCTTCTTGCAAAACTTGTCAATGTGCTTTGAACTGGTATATGAAAGTGGTTGTTCTCTGTGCTATATTCTATTTTTTCATGTTAAATATGTAGTATAAAAGATTTTTCATCAAGATGAAATTGTGCTAGTCGTTTTCTATGTCATTTCAAGAACATGTACTTGCACAAAGCCAATTTATTTTGATATAAAATTCCACTGGTTAGAAGACATTATTCATCACTGGCCCCTTGCTATACAGTATTATGAAAACATTTGTAAAATATAATAAATTGTTTCTTGAAAGAAGAGAAAAATAAATCCAATGGTCCCTTATTTTACCTGATTTTCCCCGAGATCACGCATGTTGGAAGTCAGAATCTTAGAAGCACAGGAAAGCCACCCCATGAAGGGAAAAAATTCTCTTAATAGTTATTGCTGATAAAATTATTGGAAATTTATGAAGGTAAGTTATTTACTGCTTTAATAAACAATTAGAAGTTCTTTTACAAAGTATGTCCTTTTTAATAAAACTTTATTTGAAACTATTTAAAGTTATTAAATTTTTTAAGGGCATTTTATTATAATGAATAATTTATATTTTTTATATACACTTACAGGTATATTGGTTATAATAAATAAAATATGTACACTGTCTGCCTTTTTGTTTATTATCTCGTCTATTACCTTCATGTTCTCACTACATACTACCACCCATTCACCCCAGTTTTAAGTACCTCTGATATTCCAGATCAGGACTTGAACTTGTAATCTTTTGGAGTCTTCACTGCCCAAAAATGCGGTTCAGTATTTGGCTTAAGCTTGCTTACCTGTAATTTCATTTCAAACTGAACAATTTGTCTCAAATATCAATCTGAATTAAATTGTAAAAATAATATTTAGCATTTTTAAGGAATGATCGTGTCAGTTTTGCTATAGATACGGGTTTTGTTTACAAATGTTTCTTGAGTCTTCCATCCTTTATAGTGATCAACGGTCCTCTGAAATCACACTTATTGTAGAAAGATATGACTCATTAACTTAAACAATTTTTAATAAATGTCAGGATTTATAAAGAGCCCAAAGATATAATCCATAATTGTCTGGGCGTAAACACTGTAACATGCAGTGTATTGTATTGATGATGGCAGCGATTTTCTGGTTCCCAGGGAAGGTCCTACTACAGCAGGGAATTTTGTCCAGCGCATGGTGGAAATATATTATTTCCACCATGGTCCAGCGTAGCGCGCAAAAGATTCGAAACTCGAATTACGCACGTGCAAAAGATCGATATTGTCGATTCCTATTCGCTTTGCAAAAGCTCCGCCGATTTATTCGCAGTGGCAGGTGACAAGCTGGAAGGAGAGTGGGGAACATTGTCATGCATCCAATACCAAAAATTATTAGTATGTGCATATATTTTGTGCTTAATATATAAAATGTTTGGTACCGGAACGCAGTCTCGTCGCGTTCCAGCAGAAATCAAGTACAGTGGAGAACCAGTCGACAGTTATTATACTTAGGTTATTTTAATGTGGCATCTCCAAGATGGAATTCGGCACATCTTTTTGTCTTTCTTGGTCCTGCCGCAAGATGTCACATGATTGCGACTGTATCAAGCAGTACTGCAGATGAAGTGACTCTAGCGGCAGGACTGACGCAAGAAGTGTCGAATTCCATCTTGGAGATGCTACGTTAGAAAAATCCAAGTATAGACTGCTACCAGTCTTTTCCAATTTAAATTGAGTAGCACTTGTAGACCACAATGTGAAAGGAGAGGGGATGTGATTGTCCAATCGAGAGCTTCAATACCAAATATTTAAGTCGTAACGAAGCTCTCGATTAGATGACAGTGTCCCTCTCTCCGTCTGGCTTGTCATCTTTAAGTGCCATTCAGAGTAAGCAGCCATGTCCATGTTTGTTCTTTGCATCATGCCTCGTATACTCAAATTTAAACTTAGTGACACGTCAAGCCCACAGCTGTAAAGAGAAGGGGGATTGTCATCCGATCGGGAGCTTCAATACTAAAAATTTTAATCATAACGAAGCTTCCGATTGGGTAAGTGTTCCTTTCTCTGTCCAGCTCGTGACCCTTAAGTGCCACCATCGGTAAATCGAAGTATTATAATCCTCACTTTCAGTGAGCCGGAGTCGAATTCGACCTCAACTTAACCACCCGTTCGTTAGATAAATAGTTCACTGAATACAATTTCCTCAAAAAATTGTATCTGTAAAGAACAGTTTCAAGAATTGAGGCTGGTTTTTTATACAAAATTATGAATTTGGAAGTAGTAATGAAGGTTTTACTGTCTCGGAGGAAATGATTAGGACACGATACTTTGTGAATGTAATTTGGGGATGATGTGAAGTGGTTAGTTTGAATATAAATTTGCGAAAAGTTTTTTCTGAGAAATTGTATTTTCTATAATGTCTTCGAAAACTCGAGGATTACTTCTTTTGGTGTTCGTCACGGCATTTGTTTCTTGTCATTCGACCCCGGCGTCACATCTTCATACACAGCATCATCATCACGGTAGTGAAAGGGAAGAAGATGGTGGTTTTAGCCCTAGAAATAGTCATCATTACGATGATGACGGGGGACATCACTCAGAGTTTGATCACGAGGCAATATTAGGTAGTGTCACATGTGTCTGTACGTCAAACTTTTTTACTGTTAGTTATTTATCATTGATTTCATTTTCATACTTTTGTGACAGGAAGTGTTAAAGATGCAGAAGAATTCGATCAATTGGAACCCGAAGAAGCTAAAAAGCGACTAAGAATTCTCCTACTCAAGATGGATTTAAATAGTGATGAATTAATAGAAAGAAATGAATTACACGCATGGATTCTGCGGTCATTCAAGTTAGTTTTAGGATAATATTTTGTATTGAAAGTACTTGATTGAGTACACTTACCTGTTCACAGGCAGAATAACCTTACTGAAGTTCAGTTAAACTAACCTTTTACCATTTGCATAGGATGCTGTCAGAAGAAGAATCTCAAGATCGATTTGAAGATGCTGATGAGAATGAGGATGGAAAAGTGACTTGGAAAGAATATTTATCAGATTCCTATGGATTACAGGATGAAAATGGTCAAGTAATTGAAGAAGATGAAGATGAAGAGAATCTTGACGTTAGATCTGATAATAGCAAAGTGGGTATTGCTTGACATTTTATTTTCATTTGCTTTACTAGTATGTTTTGAGTGTTGTTATTAATTGTAAAAATGTTTGTTAAATAGATTAATATGCTTATATTTTACTATCAAGAGTATGCACATTAGTTGATGATAATTAGAGCCTGAAAGTTTGGTAAAATGCTTTATAAGACTTAACTTGGCAGTTGCTCAGATGTTCTGGTGGCATCTACAATTAATTAGTTTCTGCACTAGTACGATCACACTAGTTCAGAAACTAGTCAATTGTACAGTACTAGATCTCTGGGCCAGGGAAGGAAAAATTAAGTTGTAAGATCAAGTTTATATGAATTATTTCCACAATTAATGGTAGTTCATAGATCACAAGTGAACCCTCAATATCCTAACTATTCGCAGCAATACGATGCCAGCCATTTGTCCACTGCTCACTCGAACATGAACTGCCTCTTCCTTTTGCTTGTGATATAATGTATTATTTTTCTCCACTGGTTTCTGCCTTGAACACCATTACGTCTGGTTGTGTGAGGTTTGTAGCCTTGATTATTTTAATGTGTCACCTATGTCGTTTCCTTCCCATCTTCCTGCTTCCTTCTACCATTCCAAGTATTATATCCTTTTCCAGGGATTCTGTGTGGCTCATATGTCCCAAATTTTTTATTTTCAATTTAATGGCTTTGGCTTTTAGTGAAAGTTCTGGGTTTATTTTTTTCAAAATTTCTGCAGTTGTTTTTTGTCTTCCCAATTTACATTCAATATTTTCCTCCATGCCCACATTTCAAAAGCATCTAACTTCTTTTTTTAATGCCTTTCTTAATATCCAGTTTTCACACCCATACAACATGATTAGAAATACCATTTTCTTGATTAGTTGGATTTTGGTCTTCATAAAAGATGTATGATAGATATGCTTGCATCTTGTATGAATTTCTGTAATTTTCTTTCTGCTGCTTTTCCTTAAATTCTTTTCCTCTGTAGATCTGTACAGTATACAAAGCTTGTTATTGTAATTCTTTAGTACTGAACTTTGTCTACCATGCATACACCTCCCTGTTGATGCTCAGGCTTTCTTTTTTACTAATTACCATGAGCCGAATTGTAGAAATGTAACATGAAAGACATTTAATGATGAGATTTTACAGTGACTGCCAATAATAGCCAAAACTTCCTGGTGTGAGTGGTGTGAAAATGGCTTGGTAATTTGGGTAATAACATAATGTCCATCACATTGGCATTATTGCTCAGTACTCATACTTCCTCTTAAGTTTTCGTTTTGAATATCGTTCAGTACTTTACGTCGCATGGCGAATACAAAAATAATAATATAGCGCATCATAGAATTCTTAAAGAGCTGCATTATTTAGGCATTTCAATTATATTACAACATCTGGTGTCAGAGATAAAATCTTCAAAAGTATGTGAAAGAATGTGATTTTCAAGTGGCGAGGTCTCTTGTAACTCTTGGTGTCAGGGTAAATGTGACTCTCAAAAAAGTGGTTAATATGGAACATGTTTTGAATATAAGACGTTTGTTCAGTTTTAGAGCCATTCAAAATGCTTGCCTTCTGTTCAGTGAGCGATATGCTAGACAAAATATAGTGCTTAGGAGATAAAGACATACTAATTGTACTAATACTAAAAAAACTTATATTAAAATACTAATTGTACTAAAAAACGGAATTGATCATTTCTCTTACAATTTGTTACATTTGCCTAAGGCTAAATTTAGATATTGTGAGGGCAAATCTCTTATTATAATATTGGGGCACACCTTCAAAAAAATATCCTCCTGAGTTACTAAAATACATAAATTATTCGAGGATAGCTTTCTTGTGGGGAAAAAAAACAATTGCTTAAAGAATTGAACATGCTCTTTTATTTAATAATTTATAAAAAAATCTGATTTTTAATTCTTCCTTTTGTACAGTAAATTATTTGATTAACTATTATTTTCAGATAAAAACATTTTATGACTTTTCTTTTAAAATATTTTAGAAAAATATCAGAACATGTGTGCCTCATAGCCTGGGGACCCTAAGCAACTTGTTATTTTGCTTGTAGGGAAATCCAGCTCTACTTTCACCGATAAACAAGCGATTTTAACACCAACAAAAAGAATATTACAAATTCAACCCATTTGATGTTACTAGTAAAATTTATTTCTATTACTTTTGTGCACCGAATGCCCACCTCGATAGCTCAACTTAATGGGGTACTGCCCTTTGCTAAAGGTTGCTGGTTTGAGTCCAGAGCAAGATATCATGCAACTGTGGTGTGGAGACAATGGCAATCCAAACTGTATCTCATTCAATAGAACAGAAACTATGAATAATTCTGAATTGAATTGAATTGTATGTGCCTTATTTTACATGGCGAGACTCAGGCCATGAGGTCTGCTCTTCTGTCTGACCACGCAAATTTCGCTATGCTTCTTTCACCAACCATGGGAGAAAGAAGGTATTACTTGGGCGACGAAACAGGCAATTTGAATTTAGCTCAGAGGCATCATTTAGGCTTGAGGATCTTTTACATGCAGTAAATCTACTAACATGGGATAGCCAGCTTTACTTCCCCTCTGAAGGAAGGCGTACGAATAATTTTTTCGCCCTTAAAAATCCACGTCTTCAATCGGGTTCGAATCCGCAAACTTGGGTATAACAGTCCGATACGCTAACCGTTACACCATCGCCGCCACTCTCTGGTCATTGCGTTGGAACAAATGTCTCAAAGCTAATATTCAGTGCAGTAATATAATAATAATAATAATAATAATAATAATAATAATAATAATAATAACAATAATAATAATAATAATAATAACAACAAAATAATAATAATAACAACAATAACAATAACAACGACAATAACGACAATACACTCAATGCATTCAAAAATCTATTATCTGTCAAGGTCACCCATTTGCTTGAAGAGTGTAGTAAGGAAATGATTCATCTGTAATGTTTATTGCTTGGAGCAGTTTCATTCAGGGCCGGAAGGACTATTTTATCCATCAAATTTCAGTTTTGTTGGGAATCTGGTTAGTATGAAAGGCAATGCTTTCCATGAGTTAGGATGTTTCCATCAAGGCCAGAAGAATGAGAGGAGTTTAAGGGCTCTTCCAGAGGACACATGATTTGAATGAAGCGTGCTACTTTTGTGGTGTTGCCGAGTGGTGCATTTCTTTCTGGATCCTCTAGAAAGTGAATGAATGTCTGATTCCAGACTTGTATTGCTGATTATTTTTCAGAATTTCCTTTTCAAAATGGGAGATGTTCTTCAAATTATGCTTATTGATTCTTTGTGATTTTAGCTATATAAGCAATAGTTTTTAAAAAACATTTTCCATTGCTACTTTTCTCACAATTTTAAAATTTCTGGTAGGCTTTCTCATGTCACCAAAAGAACCTAATTTGAAAAGGACAAATTTACAGTCATATTACTTGAAAACTAGATAGTGAAATCGATTCAGATTCTACAAGAATGTAGAAGAATGTCCCATCTTTTGATTAAAGTTATGAAGAGGGAATGTTAAATATGACATATTTTGCTCTAACCACCTTAATACTTACTTTATGTATGTATTATCCTTTTTCTTTCTTTCTTTCTTTCTTTCTTTCTTTCTTTCTTTCTTGCATTATCATCATTATTTTCTCTTATCTCTTCCCAATCGTGATCAAGCTTGAAGAGAGAGAGAGTGTGTGTGTGTGTGTGCGTGCCTGCCTGTGTGTGTTTTTTTGTATGTATGTAGAAAGGCAATATTAAGTAGATTACACTAAGTAAGTAACTAAGATTAAGTAAGTACATTAAACTAGAAGATACCAGGTTTGTTTTCTATGGAAGGAATTTTCCAACTGAAAAATTGCGCTCCAGGTTTGGGAAGTGCTCAAAACAGCTGTATGAAAGCGATTCATGAATGGAGATTGTTGGAGTTTTTTTGTTGGGGCTGACTGGTTTTCTTCACACAGGGAGGAAACTCCTCCCACACTTAGAACGATTTTGGATTTTGTTCTGACTAAATATCCTTTTCTAATGCTCTTTTGTCAAATTTTTCATGCCTTCCAGCAGCCCTATTTAGCCAGAATTAATCCTTTTTTGCAGTAATTTATTATCAAAATTAAATTCCTTTCTGCCAGCTTATTTTGGACAAAACAAAATTTCTTCACTTCCTGGTACTAATGATAATGCAGCACTTGTTTCAAGATGTACAAAACTGGGCAAAATTGCTAATTTCCTTCAATTTTAATTGATTTTGTGCACTTTAACTCAAGGAGAACATTGATATTAATAAAATTGAAGGATCTGTTGGCAATTTCACTGAAACTCTTTCTTTGAAAGCCCATGTGGCTATTTACTCAATATACTTACACTTTTGCTTTTTCATTTTTTGTCTGTTTGTGCTCAACAAAGAAATGGCTAAACCAAGGTGAGGTCAGAGAGACTTTCTCTGATTGTTTTAATCAGAAATAATTTAGGCTCTTTTTTGAGCTTATCGTCTTATGATAAATAGAAAAAGTGATGACGTTTGATGGCCAAATTCTCCATTGGAGCTCAATGGACTTTAATGATTTAAAATACCCCAGGTCCAACTTAAAATTTTATCACTTTATTGATTGATTATCAAATTGCAGTGATAACTTAAGGCATGTTACTGGAAATTTGCCAGTAATATGTCACCGCTTCTAATGTTTACAGCTACCCATAGCAAACGTGCGAGCACGGAGAGAGACTTGTGAGAGGCTGGGCGGAGCAACGCAGGTTTTGGGAGGAATGCACAATAGACAGAATTCATTCCTTTTCTTAAGAGATTATGGTAATAAATAAATACCTGCACAATACAGGATACTTAAGCTTGTCATGAAACAAGTATCTTGCATGGTTTTCATTTTGTATCATATTGCAATACATTAAACATTTTCATAGGAGTTCTGTGAATTAAAAATGAAAATATAATAGTCACGTCTTCAATACTAAACTGAAGTATGTTAGTAATTTATTTTAAAGAAAGTTGCTACTTTTCAGAACTCCTTTTTCAAATTCATTTCAGTCGTGTCAAATGAATTTTTAACTGTTGAAGATTTGTCAGGGATTATTGACTCAGTGAAAGTCATTTCATGCTCACAAGTGATTAAGGTTGATGCTTCATTTTACCATATTTGCCTAACTGTAAAACTGAGATTTTTTAAAATTTTTTCAATTTATTTATTTTTTACTTTCAACTAATTCACTAAAAATTAAATCGAAAATTGTCTTGACGAGAAAGATAAATCTTTTTGCTGGAGTTGTCAGTCTTTTCTTGATTCTTATAATAATTTTTGTCATTCCTGTCTTGATCTTCACGTGTATCTTTCTTTCTTTCCTTCTGGGCTCCTCCTTACTTTTTCTGGCTTTTTCTTTTCTTCGGTGTCATCAGATTTTCTTCTTCTCTTGCTCATATTTGTGGCTCTATTAACTCTTGGCTGGCATCTTTGGGTCAGACTTGACTGGACTGGACTGTTATCGATTTATATGGGAGTGATCGTTGATCATTGTGTGCATATCAATGTTCTCATTCCAATAATAATGTTCCAAGGTTTGAACTTTCTGACTCTCTAAAAGGGATGTTTATTTGATAAGACTGAAATTATTTATATTAAAGGTATTGTATTTTGTGAGTTAGATACAACTGAAGCCAATTTAATAATGATCCAGTGATATCAGATTTTTGTAGTTTATCAAGCTCAAAAAGAATAATTATTTTTTCAATTAATTATTGATACTTTATCAGAATATTCAGAAAAGTTAGTATTTCTATTTATTTTCCATTTTCTAAGGAGTCCATTAGGTCATGGTTAAAATAAATAAGGTTGCTAATGTATTCATACCAGACAAAACCATGTTCTTCTACAATTAAGGAAATAATTAATGGTTTATTTTTGTTGGTTGCTATTTTGAATCGCATAATACAATACATTTACTTTACAATAATTTATTATTTATAATATGAATATTTATTCATGATTTATTAAATTTCCACTAACACTATTTTTTCCCCTCTGACTGGATTTAAAATGTTAACATTTTAATTTATTAATGTACTCATAGTCGCCAAAAAGTAACTCCTTTTAACTTATCACATGTCATAGCAAAAGGTATTATCAGTCTGTTAATAAAGTCTCTCTTGATTAGGTCCTGAGTGAGCTTTGTTTCTTGCTTCAGTCATGTGGCTCCTGGAATTCCACTTTTCATTAAATGTTAAAAAAATCTTGGAAATTAAAATTTACGCAAACAGGAATAGAGCCTCCAATCACTTTACATAGAATTAAACAAGCATGCATTACAATTCTGTCCAGTCTTTTTTTAAAGTATTGATTTGAGTTCATGAAAGATTTTTGAATCTGGATTTCTTGCGTTCACATTGAATTCTTTTGGAAGCACTCTCTTTGCACTTAGTATAATTCACTTATGATTTCTGGAACGTGTGGCTCCATCTGTCTACAGGCCTGAAGGGCCTGGGCCTCTGAGAATTATTAAAAAAAATATTTGAGACTAATATTGTCAAAATATATAATATAAAAAGTGGTGTATAATTAAACTATACGCAAAAAATTAGCATAACGAAGTGATGTGTCGTGCATGATTGGATAATAATATGGAATGTTTGCTGGTTGATGTGAGAATGTCACTCAGTGATGAGAAGTTTAGTTTTTTTTAACATAACTTGTGTTTAAACTTGTACTTGGGAGGGGGGAGATCAGTGAAAGGGGGTCCCCAAAGCTAAACAGCCCTGTCTGCCTCTCTGAGGTCAAGAGGAGGCTGCATATACTGTGCGCATGAGTGGCGCAGTGGGGCACTTGAGGTGAGATCTTGTCTAGTGCACGGCATTCACAGGTTCCACACATGATGAGAGTGATATTATTCGCAGTGTGCAATGATAGAGTTTTTTTTCTGTTTACTGAAGCTCTTTTTTCTGCACTAACTGCAAAACTTTCTTAATCTATTGCTGTGATGTCTGGCGAATCGTAACTACTTTTAAACATTCTCGTTAATCTGAGCGTTTCTCAGTATTCCCATTCATTGAGACACCTGCGTGAAATCCGTTTCGGCATGTTCTTAATCCTGATTGGAGAGCAATGATTCATGATGTGGATTGAATTTCACCGGTATTGAAATTGGCTGATGCTTCCATTGGAAGTGGGTGGCTGAATGGAAGGGATTGCCAAAGCGATGTGGGCACTTTGTTTCTGGGGCTGATGATGGGGTTCGGAATGGGGTAGCTAACCATCTGCAGCTGCGTCAAGCAAGGCTTTGCACCCTCGTTCTGAAAAGAGGTAAGTTCAATGGCTCTCCAGGATTTGGAAGATGTACTAAAGAACATTCATGCAAGTGTTGATGGGTTCAGCAGCAGTACGCCGCAGAAACAGGTGGTGTGCCACAGTACAGATTCAAAATATTTTGTTAACGGGATAACTGCCTCTATCTGGTTTTGCTGTTTTGTTTCCAAATTGAAGTCCAGTTGGCAATCCATAATCTTTTCTAATGTGTTGAAATTGTTCCAAAAGAGTTTAAGGTCAGTCTAAAAGATTTGCAATGTATTTAGTATCACATAAATCTTTGTAACATTTTTAATTTTGCTTCGAGGTGCCCAAAATATTAATGGTGGCAACAATCCGTTTGGACACATATCTTACAACGATGTAACAAGTCGTACAGTAATTCAGTTTGGTAAAGTAGCAATTTTATAATTTGAATCACAATTATAGATCACAGATTGTGCAAGTTCACATGTGCACTTATAAGTATATAATATTTAGTTAATTGCAAAATTATAATTCTCCAGGCTATTCTTGAAGGCATTCAGTGTCCTCTGGAATGCAATCAGCTGGAAGTGCATTCTATGCGTTAATTTTGTCTGAATTATTGCATCATTTGTTTATACAGTGGGCTTTTTAGTTTTATTTTATTATTCCAATTAATTTACTACCATTTGGGCTAATTAGAACTTCTTATTTGTTTCTTGGCGACATTATTTTCTGTAAAGTTGTGAAGTAGATCATAAAAGTGTTTAACTGCCACGTTCAATGGTTCATTCAAAATACAGTTCCAAGAAATATCCCTTAAGTCATCAATAATTCCATTGAAGTTAGCTTTTTTAAAGTTGCAAACTTGAAGGCTGTAATTTATATTCTTAAGTACTAGGTTTTATAAATACGGTGGAGCATGTTAGAAGAGGATGATTCTGACCTGCTGGGATTGGGTGATGGGTGATGGCTTGGGTGATGTTATGTCGGTAATATGTTTGTTGGAAAAAATAAGATAGAGGTTTTCATCTCGTATGCTTTTTTTGATTGAATTAAGCCACAGACCACTTCTGTAGATACTAGGCTGGTAAGGAGTTGAGTGAAACATTGAGGTAGACCCAGTCAAAAAAATTAAAATGTATCTCTACCAGCATTGTATGAAACTCTTCTTCTGTTGCAGCTGATTCAAGATGATAAAATTATGTTTGAAGCAGCAGATCGGAACAAGGATGGAGTGCTTGACAACAGTGAATTTATTCTTTTCACTCATCCTGAGGAACATCCTGAAATGCTTCCTCTAGTGTTGCAGCAAACACTAACTGATAAGGACACTGATAAAGATGGATTTATTAGTTTTCAAGAATTTATTGGTGATCAAGGTGAAGTATTGAAACTATACATGAATTTTTATATATTTTTAATATTTTTGAATTTCATAAAAATTAATTGAGCTCACGATTTAAAAATACATGGATTATAGAAATGTGGCATCTTGTAAAAGGCTGGTCTTTACTTTCACTTTTGTGAAACTTTTTTTGAGGGGGGGAGGGGAGGTATATCCCTCAGATCCTCAGTGCTCAGCCTCACTGCCCTCCTTCATCAGCTCTAATCTTCATTCACACACACACACCCTTCCTCACTGTCGATTCTCCCTGCCCATGCTCTTTGGATAATATCATAATACCAAAAACTCATGTTACCAACTGCAAAACTGCTTTGGAATGTTGTTTCCAAAAAGCTTTACATCTAATATAAATGTTTCAATTAATACTTGGGTAGTTCAGTGTGACACAAAATGAAGCTATTAATCTAATTTATCAAAATTAAGCTAGTGTAGCCAGTAGCAATATTTAGGGTTTCATGTGATGTACATATTTCAAGGAGCACTTCTGGAAGGAAGCAATCTGAAGTGGAAACAATATTTGGAAGCGATCATCACAATCGAAGATCATTTCAGTGGGGCTTCTTATGTTTGGTAAAGGATGCAAATTAGAGACCTGCAAGAGGTGATATTGCTCGAGCTGGATATTGCAGTTCACAGAAAATCCACTAGATGTCAGGCCAATAGGACAGGAATTTAGTCGAAATAATAATAATAATAATAATATCGATAACGATGATGATAATAACAATAATATCAATAACGATAATAACAATAATACAGCAATTGAAACCTTTAAACATGAATACGCTATTTCTAATGTTTTTTTTAAAATTTTATCATTCTGGATAAATATCATACTGACATGCTGCTACTCAAATGAAAGATAAAAATATCATTCTGGTACCACTTAATTATTGGAAAAGTTTCTAAATTAAATGAAAATAATACATTTTTCTACAAATTTGTGCAAGTTGATTGTGCAAACCTTAAAATTCTGTTACGGATTTCAAATATTTTTTCTTCCTTCTCTCTTTTTCCAAATTCCACTTCACTTTTCAGTTACTTGTTTTCCAATATTTCAAAAACAAAAATGTGTCGCAGATAATAGAAGTGAAGTTTGTAAAAACATTTGAAAATGTTGTTCTTGGTTTCCCGCGAGGAAAAAAAAAAGGTTTGTTTACATACAAATTCGTCAAATCTGAATAAAGTTTGCAATTTCACAATGTGTAAAGCCTCCTCTTATCATTTTTCTTTTTGAATTTCTTCTTCTGTGTTATGGCGCATTCTCCAGGGGAATCTTAAGCTTTCATAATCTTCTTAATTTGCTTTTTAAGTCACAACACACTGTAAACATGTCCAATCATATTCCGCTCCCAGACCCTCATCTATAAATGCCTTGTGTATCCCGATACGTGGAAATATGTGCCACCACTTTCGTGGGCCTGTGAACCAGCCCACAGCCAGCGACCACAGGATACTCGAGGACAAGGATGAAATGCTCAAGAGAGTGTGAGCAAGCAAATGGCACACCTTGCAGGTCATTTAGGTCAACATACTTTATAATGCTTTTGTGTGTTCAGAACTAGATTGTGCTCATCATCTCATTTTGTGGAAATAGGTTATTGCATTGGAAGTTCTCCAGGGATTTGCCAAATTTTTCAATACAATTGGGGCTTCTCTTCCTAGGGAAATTGATTACTGATACAGTACAGTAGTACAATGTTTGCTTTATTATTTTCAGTTTGTACACTTGCATTTCATTGCCTGAATTTTTACTTACACCAATGTTTTTATAGGTAAGAAGCATGATAAAGAGTGGCTCATTTCTGAAAAAGAAAAATTTGACCATGAGTATGACAAAGATGGGGATGGTCGCTTGAATGGTCCTGAAATACTATCCTGGATTGTACCTAGCAATGAGTAAGTAAACGGCCCTTAATAAAGAAGAAGAGAGTATAAAATCTGTGGACATTAACAAACTTTCTTTTTTTTTTTTTTTCTCTCAGTGAAATTGCTGAAGAGGAAGTGAGTCATTTGTTTGCCTCCTCAGATGACAATGAAGATGGTGTCCTGAGCTTCCAGGAGTTCTCGATCATCATCAGACATTTGTTGGAAGTGAGGCCACTGACTACGGTGATCATTTGCATAATATTCATGTCTTCCAGGATGAATTGTGAAGACAATTCCCACACATCTGTTTATTTATTGAAATACTTTTATTTATCTTCACTGAGCTTTTTAGATGCTTCCAAATTTATATTGTTTTAGATTTTTCTGTACAAACTGTTTTATTGATATTGAAATAACTTTTTTTTTTTTTTTAAAGATTTTTATTGAAAATCTACATTTTTTCGATACCTTTTTATTTTCTTTCTCCTTGAAAGTTACTTTGAAACTGTGTGTGTACAAACCTTCATTAATATTTACTTCCATCAATACTTGATGTTATGTAACAGTAATTCATTTCTCTAGCCTGTAGTAAATTACCTCAAAGGTGGATGTCTGTTGATGCAAAATGAATTGGTCACTTACCCTCCCCTCATAACTTGAAGCATCCAATGCTACCTGATATGTATCAAGGATAAACATTTTTCTGAAGAATACTCACTTTTATAGTCACATTTCTGAGTAAATGTTATTCATGAATGCATTGGTTTTTATAGATACATTCAACTGGCTGTAATGTCATGAATGATTCAGTATAATTTTGCAAAGCATTGCTCTATTCTGAACTTAATATACGTACTTGATATTCAAGGTATAAAATTTGATATTTATGTAGGGTTTTTTTGTTGTTTTTTTTTTGCGTGAAATTTTTTAAGCATTTTTGTTCAGTGAGTTTACCAGTCAGTACCTGTGCTTTCCTGTTATTTTATGCAACATATTGTATTAATAATACAAGCCTGTATTTAGTTCCGACATTTTGACGGACTGAATAGTTTTGTTAAACAAATCATACATAAATGACTTATGTAAAGTATTGATTTTGTATTTATTTCATAGAAACCCTTTTCTGTTTTCCTAGTTTATTAAATCATGATTGTATTTTCTAGTATTCTGATAGAGGTACTCCTGGCAAATTCTTTACTCCACATTAAAAAGTTTTAAAGCATTTATAAAATTTAAAACTATTGAGAAAGTGTGCATTTTTGATAATATCTCTTTATTTACTTCTAAATAAATATATTAACTTTGGTACAAATGTAATATTTCCTAGTTACAATTTCAGTCTCTTGATATCATCACTTCGAAAATCAACCCTGAAAAATGAAACAATAGTGAGATTACACTTAAAAATAAACAACAACAATTTTGTAAGTTACATGATTAACTTCTCACCGCAAAGCCAGGACTTGACGTATTTCTGATGGTGTCAATCTCCATGTAAGTGGACCAGTTGAAGATCCCCAATAATCAGAAATTTCACTAACTTTCTCCAAGTTGAGAAGGGTGGCCATCTGTGTTAAACGTGCAAATTTGTCTCGCACAGACCATGATGTAGAACTGGTTAAAAAGCTGGCCAATGCACGGACTTCTTTATCAAGGACAAGACCTCCAAGCTGCGAAATATAGAAGAAAAAATGTTAAGAAATTAAATTCTTTTACTCACTAGTAAAATAATTCTTTCTTCCTTTTACTGTAGTTTCTTCATTCTAATGCTTTACCAGCAACGATAGTTTATCTCAGACAGACACACTAAAAGTATCACTTAAAAATAGGATTATTTGCAAATGTGATTTGGATTTGGGTCATAAAGGCTAATTCTTATTTTCGAGTACAGCTCTTGTTCACTGTGAACTGTTCGTTAGATTCAATTCTAATCAAAGCTTATAGTGTTCTTTCTTTACAATATGTTTTTAACTGTGCAGTTTGAATTTAGGAGGCCAGTTTGTTCACAATGGAGGTTTTGAACACGATATGTGAAAAGATGGGGCTGTTGTTATTATTTGATAAATTTCCTTCAACTGATCAAACACTTTTACCTAATAACAGACTAAGATGCCTTTTCAATTTTATTAATTTCAGAAAGTGAACTTAACCATTCAAGTGCTTTCTTATAAAAGTGAATTGGTAATCATGTGATGGATAGACACAAGATTGTTTATAGTGAATGTGAGGGCCAGAGGCCCGAGTCCCTCTGTGATTTGGATTCAGGGGAGAAGCGAGAAAACTTGCCTTTGAAAGTAATGGGGCATTACGATGTGGTGGGAACACAGCCTATGCGAAGACATTGCACTGAGGCAGAATGAACTGAAAGCGAAGAGACTGAATCTTTCTTGGCATGACTTGGCACCTTCTTTTAGGTGAACCATACCCTAAACTAAGAATTAACTGTCATAAAGAATGAAACAAACTTAAAAGTACTGCCTGTATATACATCAATAGGATGAGATAAAATAATATTGGATTTGTAAAATTTGATGATTTTTCAGTTTCAGAAAATTCACTGAAGTGTATTATTACATTTTAAAAAATGTAAAATCACAGCCCTTTCAGCAACTCACTTTTCTCTTTATTTAAGATTATTTTCTTACTATCCTCCTCATTATCTATTTTTTACTAATACTGAATGAGTAATTTAATATTTTATGTACAATCTTTTAAATATAGTAATTCTTTAATAAGTATGGTAGGTTCACTTAGAAAATGATCAGTCAATACAACTGTGAAGTGCAGGAAGGTAACCGTAATATTCAGGAAGTACGTTTGGACAAGTGAAAGAGTTTGCAAGGGGAAGGAGAGAAATGAAAGGACAGGAAAAGTTACAACAAATTATGGACCGAATAGTCTATATTTATGTTGGTAACTATCATCCCATCAAGAAGCACCCAATTTGATATGCACTGCCAGTTCCAGTTCAGCGAGTGTCGTCGGTAACAAGAAATCAGAAATGAAAATGGACCGTCTCAAAATGTAAATGTTTGTGGAATCAAATATTAGATTTGTGGGGAGATGTACACAATTTAACAATCTTTAAAGATACATTGGGATGAAGATGAAGTCAACAAAGTGTGTTTCATGTTTTGTTTCATCTTCATCCCATTTGTATTGATAAAACATTTTCTCCCCTCAAGGAAATTTTATACTGAATTGAGTGCCATCGGAGGGGACAAGTTAAAAGCTAGTAATCTCCAGTTTTAATGATTTTGTCACAGACCACAACTTAATTGATCAGTTTACTTGACTTGATTTGACAATTGACTTGACAATTTATTGTTGGTATTAATGATTATTTGGATGAATATGTTTACTAACCTTTTTACTGTTATTCGGTAAATTGTGTTAAGATCACATAATTGGCATTTGAAATTTTGAGATTGCTGGGTTTGAAGCAATCTCAAACTCAGCATTTGAGGATCATACAGAATATGGAGTTTGCCAACTTTGTTAATGTGGAAAGTAAACATTTCCAGTTTGATTAACAAGATGACATTGATTACCCAACTTTATTTTTTCAACATACTGCAATCTCTTTCAAAAATTGCTGTATTTACCCAATTAGAGGAGGTTTTTTTCTTTTTTTTCTCTTTTTGAAAAATGCAAGGCCAGCTTATATTTGCAAATTAAGCCTGTACTTGGGTTTTCATATTGTGGTAGCTGAGGGTATTCTCTTCAAGATGGAATATGGCACATTACAGAAGACATATTATAGAGATATGTGGCATATTACAGAAAACAAAGCTTTCACATACCCTATTAAAAGATGTCTTGAAGACAGCCTTTTCTAAGTGAATGGTGACTTCTTCTGTCAGAATGCTGACTAATGTATCATAGTTTCCAGGAGTAAGACTTTCTTTGAAGTTCTCCAATAATCCATGCAAATTTCTCACTAAAGTTTGAACAAAAGGTTGGTCAGCTTCATATGCTGTAAATTCTTCCTGTAATTTACACAAATTTATTTATTTAGATAATAATTTAACAGTAAGTATTCAACTATTCTGTGTGATATACCTCAGAGAGCTGATGACTGACAGACTGAAATGAATCAACCCATGGACCAACTCGTGGCTTCACTGCTGAGGCCCTCAGCTGTTGAATGCCGTAATCCAAAACAGCTTTTATCCCAGAAGTGGAACTGCTCAGGCCATGGAGACAGCTATCGAGCTTACTCCGCTCCATTGGGGTGGAGACTGGGATTTCATCAGAAACCTGTTTAACTAATGTCTCCACATACTCTGAAGCTGAATCTGCATTGTTCAAGGCAGCCAAGAACAGCACTCTTTGCTGCTCAGAGTCAGTGGGTTGCAGTCGCCCAGCCAGCACGCTGTTGTAAGCTTGAGTTAAATCAAGGTACCCTGAAGGATAACCTTGACGAAGTCTTGCGCGAAGAGCACTGCATAATTCTTCTTCAAGCAAGGCACCTGCATTATTTATAACGGCACATGTTCCATCCAAACTGGCACTTGAAGCAGCACGTCTGAAACAATTATTCAATAAACACTTCAATGCTTACACTCACAAAATCTGGAGAGCCAAGGGGGCATGTGCTTCTGACTAATGAAACAGATATTGAACTTCTTAAGTTACCCGTTCACTCATCTGCCTTGATAGAACATTCTAACGTGTATTACATTTCAGTTTTCGTGTCATTGTTTACAATTCAGTTGATATTAATAAAAAAATGATAATATTGTAAAAATGAATGAATTGTGTCATAAGAACATCCTCTCTGAGTGTACTCCCTTGGAAACACTTGTCAGCACTCGTTCAAAAGTCACAAGTGCCCCTTTCGCTCTCCAGATTTTGTGAATGTAAGTACTTACAAAATGTTTAGAAACAGTTCATCATACATTTTTTAGAATGATCTCTCCCTACTGTAGTCTACCTGATCCATTTGTAGACCACAATTATAAAGAAATATCAACTATTCTAAAGATTCCGTCATTGAAATCAATGAGGGAATTAAATGGTATGAATTTTCTAAATAAACCAGTAAATGGTATTATTTGAAGCCCTTTTTTTTCTGAATGATTTGAATTGCTACGTTCCAAATAGAATAAATAGACAAACCCCACCATTATTTTATACCAACTGTTATAATTCATTATCTGCAGAAAATAATCCTCTTATGAGAATATGCAAAGAAATCAACTTGTGTAACTTAGACATAATAGGCATAAGTGAAATCATTTTCATTGTGAATGCTGAGTCTGAAATTTTCAGATTGAATAATTAATTTATGCACTGAGCCATGATCACAACAATTTATTAAATTCAATATTTGCATTAATGGTAGACATCAGAAGTGAAGCAAGATATCCCATAGTGCACACTTGATGTAAAGAGTTCCCTCTTCAAAGGATCTAATTAGGTGATATGATGGTATTAAAAATAGATAATCTTTAGTAAGAGGACAAATTTAAAATATCTGTAAATTAATAATTTTGTGTCTAATAATTTTTCACATTAAAAAATTTAATAAAAAAATCCTGTGCATGCCAAACATACATTGAATTAAAATTAACTCATGTTATGTGATAATGAAGTTTTGAGGGCAGGTCTCCTGTGTTGACCATGGAGGAAAAACTAAGGTGATTTATTTGGCATAAGCTGCATGGCTTGGATAATGCTGTATGAATAACAGTGAATGGCGCATTCGGGACCATCTGGCTTGTGGGCATTAGCCACAGGGTAAGTCAGATGATCATAGAGAGAGAGGTGAGTGGCATAAAAACACATTGGAAATTAAGCTTTGCAAGATTCAACGTTGTTTTATATAAATCTCAAGAGTCTCATCACCAGACTTGGAATTGCAGAATTAAGCGTTAATTGAGGTGTACTGTACAGTGAAATTAGGATGGTTGGTATTGTGTAAATAGAACAGCACTAGTGGATTAAGAATGTGCAAAATGTCTACACATTTTGAGTCATTATGTGTGTTGATTATGTTTAAAGTCAAGATAAACTAAGATACATTAATTTTCTGACCTCCATCCTCTTCTCCTCTCATTAATTTTATGAAAAATGTTTTTTTAGTTCTCTTATCCTACACCCCATAAAAGGCTTTAACACTTGGAATGGGTGAAATGGCTTTGCATATTCTAAATAATAAAACGATAAATAAGTTAATTTTTGCAGTAAAATTTAATTTTTAACCCGCTTAATAGGCAAAACAATCCAAAATATTTTTATTACAGAAACATTCTGAGGTACTACCGCACAAAAAATATATTTTGTATATTTGCTTATCAAGTATTTAAAAGGATTTTTTATGTTTCTGAAGAGTGGAACAAAGCCAAATTAGTAGTGCAACAGAATGGCACAGACTTTCTCTTGGTAAAATTTTCCAATTTCCTTTGAGTAGGCTAGCTTTACAGTCTTGCCCCCATTCTTTTGGCAGCTGCCATCTATCGCCGCCACAAGTATTCTTATAAAAAAGTTTTCTCAATTTTTCAGTTTGCTAATGGTAGTTTTGAAATATTACTTTTAAAATATTAAGGAAGGGTAACACCTTGTCCTGTACAGAAATTTTCCTTGAAAAATTTAGAGCCTTCTTCAAAAAAATGGCGTTTCTGATACTGTAAATGTGAAAATTGAAGCTCTTTTTCACAGGAATCTTTTGAGTTTTCAAAAACTTAAATTGAAGCACTTCCACTCACAAATACAAAATTAATAAAACAGGAAATATCGTATAAAAAACTTTATGCCATATTAAACAGTGCAATGGGCATTATTCGTACAAAAAGTTTGAAGATAAAATGTTGAGCAATTTTTGAGAAAACGGCATTTGAGCGTTTCTGAAAATGCAGAATTTTCAGCTCATTTTAACAGCAAACTGTTGAGTTCTCGAGTAACTTTATATAACATTATTTAAAGCACATGGACTCACAAATATAATAATGTGAAGAAATCGCCTCTCCTCTAATGTAAATATTACCAAAGTAAGAGAGAAGTAAAAAAAAATTACATTTTTGTAATTTTTGAAAAAACAAAAGAATAGATCAATATGGCATTTATGTCATCATATAGGGTAATTTGGCAAAGCTGTTGTAGAGAAAATCTTGATTTTGTAATTTTTTTAAAATTGCAAATATTGCATGAAAACTACTAAAATTTTCAAAGAAATCTACATGACCTTACTTATGGACAACAAATTTCATGAAGGATAAATCTTTGTCTTCAATTTTATAGTTGTAGGATGATGCTGAAAAAACTCCATACTTTTGCAATTTTCGAAAAATTCAGAGTTAACCAAAAAATTGGACCTCTGCCACCATTATAAGTGTATTTACTCTATTCTTACAAGAAATTTAAAGAAAAAATTTAGAGGTGTTTTTGAGAAAATTTTGAAAATGTCTGGGGAACTTCATGTAAGTACCTCCAAATCTTAAACTAGAGCCAGATGGACAAGTTTTTTTTTTTTTTTTTTTTTTTTTTTTCCAATTCTGAAACAATCCTATTTTAGGTTTAGGTGCTAGTAGTGTTCACAGACAGACGTTTTGAGAAACACTACTTTTTCAGTATCAGGGAACACCAAAATGTGTATCTCTTTTCAAATCTTGAAATCGATTTTCCGCAACATTACATAACTTTCTCTATACTACTCCATATATACATATGTATATGAGAATGTTAAAAATGTGAGAATGGAAAAAATGGAGTCAACAAAAACATTAATTGCAAACTTCACAAAAGTCCCATTCATTTCCTGAAATTTCTCTGAGTTCCATCAGTTTTGTGGAGCATCCAGTGACGATTTCTTCCCAGAATTTAATAACTGAGAATTTTGTCACAATTATATGGTTTTGTAAATGCTGAAAAGCTTGTGATGTCAGGTAATTTAGGTTTATACGTATCTTTATGAAGTGTTTATAAAAAATCGATTTCCTTTGTGTGATGTAGAATGGGAGATACAGATTTCAAGGAAGGGGAAGGACACAAACAAGAGATGAAGAGCTGGGTCAAAAATACAAATACAATCCACTAGAAATGTAGAAGTTCATTGCCCACCAAAACTAAATTGTAAACCTAGCAATGAATTCAAGAACGATGACATTCATTATATTTACAGCAAAATATACCGAAAAAACAGCAACACAGTCCAAAGACCGGAATCCAGAAATCAAGTGCAGTTCAGAAACAAAATGGAATTTAGGTTTCTGTGTAAAGACTTTTCTATCACTATCTCAGTAGACAGGTTGAGAGAGTCTGAAAAAGTTTCTGAAAACTGTTCTAAGTGTGAAGTATAAGTGAGAAGATTCATGGATTAAATATACAGATGTCATCACACGGAGCTTAGTAAAGCATTTTAAAAGTTCACAGCTGTGGAGTCACATTACTCATAAGAGCGTTCTAAAACTATTCACTATTATTTATCTTCTAACTTGAATGTGAGGAAAATTTATCTGATGTGGAAAGAAGAACAAAAGAACTCAAGATTAATTTGTTTCTACAACAAATACTACTCCATACTCATGATCAAATTTCATATTGGATTTGGTACATCAAAATCTGGTGTATGTTCTTTCTGCACATCCAAGAAAATACTAATTGAAAAAATCAAAGATGAAAAAGGAAAGATATATCTTATAATAGAACATAGACTTTGTAGATTGTGAGCTAAGAAATAAAAGAAAGAAAGAAGATAGATTGACACTAAAAGTAGTGTTTGATATGCAGCAGAATAAACCTTTACCCAAATTTAATCAGGCTAAGGTCTATTATTCTCAACAGATATGGTTGTTTAACTTAGCAATATTGATCCATAACAAAACGCTCAACAAAGAAAATGGACTTTTATGCATTGACAGAAAAAGGTCTCTCATAAGGATCAAATGAAGTTGAGTTTCTTTCATAGCTAATTTCTTAATGGGACTTGACAAAAAAAATTAATCCCCAGTAATATAGTTTTTCAAGATCATTTGCTGACTTGTGTAGTGGGCAGAACAAAAATAAGACAATGATGACAATCTTGTTATCTTACTTACAACAAAGCCCATTATTTGATGTAATTGAAATTATATTTTCTATCATAAATTAATCATCAAAGGAATGCATTCACTGCACTACTATTCAACTCTTTTGAGACGAAACTTGCAATGTCCCAAAATACAGGACTGTATCTACAGTGCCTAGTGTCAACTGCACCAGCTATGACAGAGAAGATGTGAAGAAAATTAAATTAAAATTTGTTGACCTTCGTGAAGAAAATAGTGCAAGAAGAAGTATGATGCAGATAGTATGCAGAAGCTCTCAATTACTTTCAGGAGGTGAACATTGTCAAATATGGAAGGAAAATGAACAATTTAAAAAAAATGACGTGTTTTATTATTAATACACATTTTGAATGCTATTTTGCTAAAAGTCATAAAAGAGACATTTTATTAATGTGAATACGTTGTTATATGTTTAATATATTAAAATCCGTGGTGGTAGCCGATATAATAATAAAGTTTAATATATTGTTACATGCTTCCTTAATTTTAATATGTCTATGTATCAGAAACTCTTAACCTTCAACACAGAACTTTAAAACATTAGTTAGAAGTTAAAGAACGCAAAATTATGAGAAAAATCCTTGGCCCTAAAATCAAGAATGATGTAAATTACCTGAAACCAAATGAGGAAATCTACAAAACAAATTCTTAAAATCACAGATTCAATGTGAAGAATCCAATTTATGGGACATTTAGAAAGAATAAATGCTAGCAGGTTAACTAACCAGATCCAGGTCTTCTTGAAAAGTAAAGTCACCAGTTCAAAGTGGTACAGACATAAAATGACATTAGAGAATTAGGATCTCCACATTTGCAAGATTGTGATATAATTAGAAAAAATACAAAATTGCAGGGTTTCAAGGTGGAAAAGAAAGGCAAACAAAACATGAGGTGTGAGCAACGAAAGCAGATTCATTCGTTGTGTATGAAAGATTACTGGGCTAACAAAAAGGCCAAAGAGTATTGGTTCTATGGGGTCCTAAGTGACCCATTCACAAAGAAGAAATATGTTGTTATTCATAGAATAAGCTTACACATCCAGTTTTCAAAATTTCAAATTCAAGTACACTAGATAGTTAAGGTTTTCCCTTTCTCTTGATAAAAAAATGTCCAAAAAATGATTTGGGTGGTATTTGAAATTGAGATCTTTATTTTTATGGTAATTGCTGTGTTTGCATGTTAAAGTACATCAAAAAATTTCTGAAAGAAAATGACATTTTGGGGCTACTAAATCTGTAAATAAATGAAAGGGAATGTGCGTATGTCTGCCGTAAATAAACGCCAAAACTTCTCGACAGATTTTGCTAAAATTGTCAAACATTTTTCTTATTAGTATCAGGATTATTTAAAGAGATGTTTGAATTAAACCGGGCATGAGGCGTTGTTGATGACTCGTTCAGTGTATTCAAGCGCCCCTGAATAGAAGCGCTAGGCAATCCGCCGCACTGTCGAGTATTAAGCGTGTGCTGGCTGCATATTCTGCCCCTAGGAGAGTGAATTATCGGCCGGAATTATTACTTGAAAATTAACTTGTAAGTAAATCAAATTTTCCCCAGACATCGTCATAGCACGAGCGCACGCCCAAACATAAGGAAGAACGTTAACAATAGAATACTTGACAACCGTGTCCAAACCAGGGCATAGAACAAACTCATACTCGCGGGCAAGTCTTTCGTCTATTAGAATGTTCGCAGAGCGTGGCGTTAAACGTGATTAGCAATCACGCGACGAGTAGCGCGTGAAGTGCAACACACTGCAATAGCGAAGTATTGCGGCGTCCGCCAGTGTTATTGAAGAACGTAACTGCCAGCATACGAGTGCAGTTGAAACGTCCTCTGAAAGGAGTTACTTGGAGTACTGCAACATTGCATTGGGAGTAAGTCTTTGCGAGTCGAGTGTATCTTTATTGCACGCACAAAGCGGGCCTCACCAAAACTTTGGATAACAAAAAAGCTCGATATTCATTTAGAACCGTGTGAATACGCTCTACAGCCACGACTCGACTGAGAACCAGCGTGTGCAACCAGCGCGCCGAAACCCCGAGGGGTGACTTGTGACTTACGTGTGCATACCTTTCGATAAGAAGGCGCAATCTAGCTGCTGAGTGACGTCATTCGGCGCCGGGAACCAGCGTCCTACGTGGGCGTACCTTTAGGGGCCGTCCATAAATTACATAATGCAAATTTGGGACATTCTGAATAACTTCTCCCCCTGTAACGCATATGTAACGCGCGCTTCAACCCCCTAAATAATTACGTAACCCATGCGAACAGCCCCCACCAGCATTTACAAAAAAGAAACAATAAAACCAATTTGTATGAATTTTGTTTTATGAATTCAACAAAAACAATATTTAATGTCAGAATTAATTGGCGCTGCTGACTGCACCTAACGACAAGATTGGGGGACAGTTTTAACGTGGATGAACAGAGCATTGGCGAGAAACATTCTGACTAGGGCACTGACTGTCGTCGTAGAGGACGCATGGGTGAGAAGTGCGTCAATTGTATTCTAGAATATTCTATAGATGAGTTCAGTCAATATTCCATTGATGAAAATACACATTTTCAATTATTGTAAACATTTACACATTTTTTAATTTATTTATATTTTTAATTTATTTTATTAATAATTTTATGTTTTAGACTACGACTGAATAAAAGAAATAATTTCTGTAAATGCTGAAGAAAAAACGTCAGCGTAGCATAACAGTAAACTAACATTCCTAACTCCCACGTAACGCAACAATTTCCTGAGTGGAACGCAACAGTAACACACCAACTCCCACGTAACGCATTCGCCAGCACTCACCCCCTCTTTAGCGTAACATAACAGTAAACTAACACCCCCAACTCCCACATAACATAGCGTAACGCTATCATCAGCCTCCTTCTCGTTAGCGTAACGAACATAAATAAACCCCAACTACCACGTAATTCCCCACGTCAACTCCGACGTAACACAGTGTAACGCTTTCATCAGCCTCCTCCTCCTTGGCGTAAACGAACACTCCAACTTGCACGTAACGCAGCTTAACGCTTCGCGTGCGAGCGTTGTGTGACCTGATGCACTTGCGCAGGATGAAGAAGACGTCGTCGACGGCGCTGGAGCAGAGGCCGGCGTCGTCGAGCGCGTCGAGCGCGATGGCCTTGCGCACGCTGCGCACCATGAAGAGGCGCTCCAGCTGCAGGTAGGTGGAGAGCAGCTCCTGCATGCGGCGCCCGGCGTCGCTGCGCGCCAGCGCCGCCTCCACCTCCTGCAGGCGCGCGCCGAGGCGCCGCCGCAGGAAGCGCTCGAACAGCGCGTAGCGCGCGTGCGCGATGGCCAGCTCGCCCAGCGCCGGGTCCAGCTCGCGCACCTCCGCGCCCGCGCCCGCACCCGCACCCGACGCCTGCAGAACCATTCCAGGCAATTCAAATTGTTTTATACTAATACTATTGAAATCGGAGAAACACCATCTGCTTTATCATATGTTAGACATGGATGTTTCCATCGCCATGGATAACCTCTTGCCGTCAGTGGCGTAGCATGGGAGGAATTAATCATTTTAATGATTTATTCAAACACACACTCACTCTCTCTGTCTCTCTCTCTCTCTCTCTCTCTGTGTCTCTCTCTCTCTGTGTCTCTCTCTCTCTGTGTCTCTCTGTCTCTCTCTCTCTCTGTCTCTCTCTCTGTCTCTCTCTCTCACACGCACGCGCGCAAGCACGCATACACGCACACACGCACACACACACACGCACACACACACGCACACACACACACGCACACACACACACACACACACACACACGCACACGCACACGCACCCCCCCCACACACAAAGCAAAACGCAGAGAGCAAAGTAAACCGCGACAGTAAAAGCAGCGAGCCCCACTCCTTGAGTGGTGCGAGCGGGCGCTGCCTACCAGGGCCTCCTGCTGGTCGTCGTCTGCGCGGCGCGGCCCCCTGCGCCGCCTGCGCCTGCTGCGCCAGCGCGCCAGCCGCCGGCAGCGCTGCACGCCCCTCGCACTCGCGCAGCAGCGGCCCCAGCGCGCGCAGCAGCCGCCCCGGACCTGCGCACGGACCCGGCTGCAAACAGGAGACGTAAAGCCGGCTGTCCCATGCAGTAGAGTTACTGCACATCAAAGATCCGCAAGTCTAGAAGAATCCGCTGAACCCCATTCAAATCGCCCGTTCTTTCTCCGATAGATGGTGAAAGGAGCTACGTCACAACGTCACAAGGATGAGCGTGCCTGATGGCCCGAGACTCGACACGTAAAATAGGGCATATGAACTCACGTACTGTTGTCGTATGGGGGGCTGTTAGCATGTGCTGGAGGAGAGGATATGAAGGGCCCTCCGGGGCGTTCCCTATTCTCCTGTAGGCCTACGCGAGGATGAGAAAAGGGATGACCGCGGTCAAGGCAAAGGACGGTTTTATTGGACTGTGTTTCTGACACGAGCATCGATCCCTGACCCCGCCCAGCCTCGGCGAGGACGGTCCACCGGAAGTGCGTCTTTGCAGCGGCCATTGGACGGGTCGGCGATACTCCGAGCGCAAGTGGTCGGGAGAGATGGAGGGGAGCCCTACAAGAACCACGGAGGGTCGGGCTGAACCAGCGGGGCGGAGGAGCGTCGGCAGGGTCAGTTAGGGCCGATCTGAACCGACGAGGAGCTGAAAACCCGTACACGCGAGCGACGAGCTAATGACAAGCATTCGTCCCCGTCCAGGCACAGCTCAAGCTGCTACACAGACCTTTACTGCTGAGACTCTCTTTTGGAGGCGAAGCTACGTCATTGTGCTGACGCATGCGCCAGCTGTCTGCGGCCACGCGACACTAACTAGTCTATATCGTCAAGCTTTATAGCACGAGTAACATTTTTGAAAAGGCACGGCGCTACGAGCGAGACATAAAGCAACAGTATAAACGAGTTGCAGGCGCTACTTTGTTTATTTAGTTAATTTTGGGAAACCACTTGACTGTGACGAAGAAAAGGTGGTCGGCTGTTCGGTTTCCCGCCACCACCGATTGAATACAAAGATGCCTTACGTGGGGAGTCTCAGGCCTTCTGAATCCCTTCTGGCCACGAACATTTCGCTCCTTCACAGCCTGGCGAAGGAAGGTTTCACTCGGGCGACGAAACAGGCGATTAAGATTTGGCTCAGAGGCGTCTTTTACACGCAGCAATTCTACAATACAGCGTAGCCGGTCTTACTTCCCTCCGAAGGATTTGTTCGCCCTTCAAAATCCTCGGCTTCGATCCTGCAAATTTGGATACAACAGTCCGGTTCACTAACCGTTATCCCATCGAAGCCGCCGAAATTATTCTCCAGTTGCGATTGGCTGAATGTGTGATGAAGCAATTATTTGTGCCATGAATGGCAAATACGTCATAATCTCTGCATAATTTGTCATATGATGAATGGTTTCTTGTAAAGTAAAAGGTCATTTATAATGCTTGAAGACAAAACAAAAAAGCATTTTTAAATTTCACAATACCCATTGATTTATTCTTAGGTATTTAGCTTTTTTTCATTGGGCATTTTTTCATTCTTTTAAATAAGTAATACGATGCTGTGTCAATTGAACATATTTTACTTTATAATAAAACAAAAAAAAGCTTTAATATACAAAATTAGGTAGGATCTGGCTACAGGGCACGCAGATCTTGCTAGTGACAGTGAAGGGAATATGTGATGTTTTGCTCTTACCCCTAAGTATGCAAATTTAACTAGGCTCAGGCATGGGGGACACCAATAGCTGGTCAACAAATTTGGACTATTGACCCAAAAATTCCAAATACATACATGAGGTAGGATCATTAATCTTCTGTAACTCATCTGCACTTGAACAGTATCTCTTTGCTGCAACCCACACCACACGTTCTTCCGGGAATATCTAATCTGCTTTACGAGACACAATTCCAAATTTTACTTTATTTTGAAGTAACAACTGTCACAATTAAACACTTCTTTCAACCCACTAATTAGAGCAGATATTCTCCAAAATCGCCAAAAATTTCATGACACCAAATATTCATTTCTTTCATAAGTGACTACCTTTTCTCAACTGCTGTTATTCATGATCACCTGAGTTCTTCCGTCCTAAATTTTCAAGTCGTAGAAATGTACTTCAACATAGGAAAGCAAGTTAGGAAAAAATAAAAGATTCTGGCAGCCTAGTGTTTCTGCGCAGAGGACTCGTACCTTCCAATAGGAAAGACATCTTCCATAGCACTGAATTTGGAATTATGTCATTATGTTGAATTTTTTAGGAAATCGAAAAACCAATGTATCAATGACAAAACCATAATTTAGACTTTCTTCTGGGAAAATAATATGATCAATTCGTGTTACAGATAAAAAGATATTTTACAAAATAGTTTCAAAATGAAAACATATGAACACAACAAAAAATTAGGCTCTGCCTCCAACTTATGCCATCTTGCTCATATCAATTTATAGATTAGGGTCTGAGTATTGAAGAAGGTGTGAACCCAGTGCAGCCAGTAACCACAAGTAGACCACCCACAAGAAGACTGAACTCACTGAAGTCTGAACAGATTGAAATCTGAACCCATTAGTCAGACCAGTCTGTGACTGTGCGTTTCACAGCCCAGTAATAAAATGCCATTTCGAGATTTAAAGTGATAAAAGTACTCTCCTTGACTGCAACTACGAATCAATCAGAATGCAATCACCACTCATTTACAATGAACCTCTATAAAAATTGTTAAAACCATTTCATACCGTAATAAGTTTCAATGAGAGGTTGATGAATTTCAATTATGCGAGCAATTCCTTCAAATAATAGTGTCAAAGTGTCTGCAAAAATAATATTTGCTCGTCGATCTGATGGTTTGGTTGACAACGCTGTCTTGAGATTTCCATTTGCAGTGTCAGCAATCTAGTAAAGAATAAGCATGATTAAATACTTTCCTTATATGAAATACCTTACTATAATTCCTTTGAAATATCTAAAACAAATAATTTCAAAGGTATGGGTGTTTTTGCAAATGCTAAAATTTGTGTGCACCATAAAACAAAAACCATGCACAAGGTATACATTTTTTTGAAAATTAGTTGTGAACTTCAGAAGTATGTTGGAAACAATGAGGAAAAATAACTTTTATTTTTTATTGATAAATACTATTATTTACCAATATTAATACTAAAACTAATTACTAGTACTGTATTTTGTTACTACTATGTTTTATTCGCCTTCAAATCGCATTGGAAATATGAAAACAATTGAAGAACGGACTCTAGTGGGGAAATTATGAAACAAAGTAATGATAACAAACAATAAATTAATAAATTAGTTAGAAAATACAATCTTGTATGTACTACAGGCGTTTACAGGTTCTAGGTAACAAATATTCCTGTCTTTTTTGACGCCTGAGATCATTAGAACTTTTAATATTGGTATATAAATAACTTTTAGTTTTTTTATCAGGCAATGTCTCTAGGATTATTTCATACGAATTGGCCCTAAATCCAAGTTCTAGAATTGATTTGTTCACAATTTTCTCAATGAATTCATCAAAACACATTTCATAATCAAATACGTATTCTAATATCAAATACTAACGGACTTCACATGTTTTCACTTAGTGTCACATACAATGTAGGTGCTAAAAGAAATTGATTTAGCACATTCTGAATACACTATTCAAAAAGAGCATCGAGAAGTTTTTGTGGAACAATATTACATCTTCATATGATTTTAGTGATTTGCAAACATTAAAAAAACTTTGAAAACCATCTTAAATAAAGTATTACAATAAATTTACAGGATAGTATTATTTATTACCTTTATTTTGAATTAATACATTTTTTTTTCTGAAGATTTAATTAACATCTATGTAAAATATTTTTGGTACATACCTTTGTTGACAAATAGTTAGAAAATTTTTCCAATCCTTCATCATGTAATCCCAACAAAGGAAACAATTTAAAAAAACGCTCAACTGACGCAAGGTCTTCTGCCCGAACAGCTTCATCAAAACGCAAATTCACTACAGACCTCAATTGTGCAGCGGCATCTTGCAGAAGTGAGAAAGAGTTTGTAACATTTGTACAATCTGCAATACAAATTTCAACAAAATATAGTCAAATTTTCATAAAAGGACAGTTAGAATTTTTAACTGTCTTAAAAATAATTGCTGCTAAATATATATTTACAATTTTCATATTATTATAATTAAAAAAAGGATTTTTGGGGGACAAGATGCAAGTAAATAGAGTTCAAACATTTTAATTCTCAAGTTGTGGATGTGTGAATTCCCCCCCCCCCCACACACACACACACACAAGTACACAAAATTCATCATTATCTAGCTTACTGCTGTAGCACAAAAACTGGAGAACTACAGCATTTAATTGAAAGCATAAATAACAATCAAACATTTTAATCTTCAAAAAGATGTCAATGAAAATTAAATTTTCAATGAAATGGTGGTTCCAAGAAACACGAGCAAAGTGATCTCTCAGATATAAATGAAGTGCAGTGTCAAACAAATTTCATTGTAAGTAGAGTCCAGATATACACTATTAAAATATTTAGAATATACACAAAATATACTGCTTAAATATTACTTTTTAAACAAATACTATTTATAAAAAAACAATATAAAATGTTGTTTATGGAATTTTGTTTTGTTTTGAAAACAATTTTAATTTGTGGACATGATAGTTTTTGTAATCCCAACTTTTAAAGGAAGGAAGTTTAGTCTGACAGAAAATTCCAAATTTTTCAGCAATTTGCGAGTTTGATATTTAATTATATCTTATTATGATTGTTTTTATAGTGAGTATTTCACACACAAATGGCAGAAGTGAGAATGCAAGCATGAGGCATTTAAATGCAAATTGAAAACTTCATGTGAATACAATACAAGGTGAATTTTGAGTTAATGCGCTCTCCATTATTGAAGATTGGTCTACTTTCCAGTAGCATTTCTTATTGTACAGTATTCCACTACAAATGGCAGAAGTCTGAATGCAAGAATGATGGATTTCAATACAAGGTGAAAACTTCAAACTCATTTATCTCAATACCTGATTTTTAGATGAGCCACAATTGCAAATATATTTCTGTTGAATTCTCTGAACTTTCGTAAATTGCAAAAGTTAAAGATGTTTTGGTGCCTCCCCACAACCATAAAATTGAAGATATAGACTTTTCTTGTAAATTAAATCTGTTCTTCAAAATTAGATCTTTAAACAAGGTAATGTACATTTTTCTCAAAATATTAATAGTTTTCACATAACTTTACACAAAATTAAGGCAATTTTAAAAACAACAATTTCTCAAAAAGGCTTCTAAATCCTTCTTGAAACTTTTGGTTTGGATAATGGTTGGACATTGAAAGGATTATACCACTTGATATAATACTGGAATTTGCAAAGAGAAACAACCTCATCCCATTAACAACAGCGTGGATTCTTCCAAGTGTTCATCCACTGTGTCAATGCCCCCCCTAACCATCTGAATACCAGGGAACCAAAAGACATCACGTAACTTGATTTCTCGAAAGTGTTGATAAGATGACTTCTTTGAAAACTGGAGCTTATAAGATTGAGTGGACACCTTTTAACTTGGATTAGGGAATACCTTGAAAACAGAGCTTTTCAGCTGCAAGTAGTATGATTGTGTACATGACCATACTTTACTTACTAATATTCCTACTAATATACTTACTAATATTCCTAAAGAAATACATGAATGCTAATATAAGGGGACCAAAAAATTGAGAAAATGTGAAAAACTGTCTTTTACCTACTTACAGGTAACAGATGGGAAGAGCGGGAGACGATAACAAATTAATAGCTTACACTATATAGATTAGAAATCTAATTACTGCAAGAAAGTCTGACATTCTGTAGTACCACTAGTTCCTTGCTGTTGGAAAACTTGTCAAATATTCAGAAACCTCCAAATATGCAAAATTTTGAGTTGTTGGGAAGCTCAATTAGCACAAAAAATCTGCATTTGCACACAAATCCATGTTGTTTTTTATGTTTTGAATATTTGGGATGTCTGGGATTTTATATGAAAAATACAATACTGGCTCAGCATTAACCATACACACTATATTTCTATCATGTAAAATTTAATTACACAACAGCTTACCTACATCTAAAAGGAAGCGTCTTTTTTTCTTCTTCTTTTTTTCCCCCCTTCTAAATCACGCACTAGTACCAACATAGCAAATATAAATATTGTACTAACAACAATCCTAGCAGCACCTCTAATTATATAAGGAGTTCAAAGGGCAAACCTTCAGCAATATCTGCAGTTTGTTCCAACAAATGTTGATCCATTGCAAGAAAACGGTGTACATGTGCGGCAGCTTTCTCATAATCTTCAGAATGTAATGAGGCTTTGACACCTTCAGCACAAAGCTGAAGATCCAAGAGATCATGAACCCGCTGCTGACAATCAGAAGCTCGACTCTGAAATATAGTTTTGTTATTTTTCAATAGGTCTTTGTGGAAATAATACTATAGAACTTGGGAATGAACTTCAAATAACTTACTCTGGCAATATCTAACTGACGGACTTTGGCACTGACATTTTCTGCCAATGTTGAAGTAAATGTTATCATTTCAGCCAGTTGTTGGGCATCAGAATGAACAATTTGCAGATTTGGTAAAACTTTTGTCATTCCCCTCAATTTCCCTTCAATATGACATTGTCGTTTGAATAGAGATTCAAGTCGCAAGTTCACTGCTTCCTGAAAAAAATGTTAATGCTTTCAAAATAGTCATGACACCAAGTTATACCAAGTTACACCATACAACAAATTATACAGTATATGTAGTTTTGAGGGCACTGTAATACAAATTATTAAAAAAACTTACTTCTTCTTGAGCAAGTTTCTCATATTCTTCTTTCATATTTCCTTCAATGTTTAAAGTGTCAACAAGAGACAAAACAGTACTCTGAATTCCTCCAGTGCTTGTCATTCTTTTAATTGTAAAGAAATAAGTAGGCACATCGGATGATATTTCAACTTTCACCATTAATTCCACGAGGGGTAACTAGATTTCTAATCAATTGAATATCAAATCCTCTTGATAATGACATCTAGTTGACACATCACTCCTGTAACACAATCTATTTGACAAACAGGTGCTCTACCTTATCTTCTATTAAAACATTAAGCCTCTTGACGTTTAATCATCTCTTATAGTGTCATCCAATCGGGAGCATAAACGTCACTACTATAGCTGTGTTTAAGCTTTCGATTGGGTGACGACGTAACAGCTAATTAAACGTCAAAAGACTCTGTCTTTAAATTATTTATTAATAAAAACGAAGGTTCGCCGTAGAGTATCTTGTTATTTAGACTCTTCTGTATTCACTGATTGATTTCTCATTTTTTGAACACTTTTCTAGATGGTATCGATCGCACATTTGTTCACGTATGTATTTTTCACTATACTTCGGCTTTTATAACATGGCACGTGAGCGCCCATCTTCACGATGGCACAGCTTTTCCTGTCTTACTCGGTAGTCCCGCTACATGTCGCGATTACACTACTTGATGTAATACGGTCCACAGAGTACCCATTTTATTTGTCTATTATTTTTTGCCTATGATACGGTCGCGCGATCATGCGATATCAGGCGGCACGACCGAGAAAGACGCAAAATGCGTGCCATCACTAAGGCGCCCTCACGCGCCATGTTATAAAAATTAAAATATAGGTTCTACGTTTGAATCGAAGTATATAATACTTTCTGTTCAATATAAATTGGAGAAAAGTCATTGTAAAAACGAAAATTCTTGGTTGAGAATTGCGCCTCAACCTGCGATGGCGATAAAGCAGTGCCCTGTGGAGCCCTCTTCTTCAGAGGGCGCTGGTTGAAAGCAAGTCGTTATTCTTTGTTACTCTCTGATTTCCCACAACCCACTTGGCACTATCCACGAAGTCTGTAAGACGGAGACTTAACCATAGAGTAAAGATGTCTTTAGTCTATGACTTAACTCACGTTTTGGAGACATGGTGGAGGTGTGTACGGATAACGTCGACAGCTAATCGGACTCACTTAGCTTGAGTGACATCTCGCGGTGAGTGAAGGAACATTTTTCGACTTTCGGCCAAAAACGACGCGCGTACACGTACTTGACCAGTTCCAATCATGGTGTAAGATATATCTTACACGGTGTAACCGGTGGTTCCACACGGTGTAAGATATATCTTACCCCGTGGTTCCATCTACATTTTGGTGTCTGTATGTCAATGAAGAAGGCGTTTATTTGACTCACTAGCTTCATTGCTATAGAGATGTTCAGAAAGACGTCACAACGTTTGGCGGGAAAGTGTTGGGTGGCAACCTCTGCTGTGAGCGTAAGCGATTCCAAGAGAATCATGCGGTATGCGAGATGCGTGCGGCTTGTAGCATTCGTTATTTACAATGATATTTGTATTCCTTCAGTTTGTTAAGGTTCTGGCTGCGCATCTTATTCACAAATTTAATTTAAAGAAGCACCGCCTATCAGAGTTAAGTCACTATGTTTTTATTTTGACATCCATTCAAAGTAAATATTATCATGAACTTAGCGATGATGCTAAGGTGATAATTGTGAATAAAATTAAATGTGTGAAACATTTGGTTCCTGACCTTTCATTGGTTATGAGAAGTGCGAAGGAGTTTCGAGCACCTGCGCTATTAGCTTAGAATATTATTCATCCATTGTGGAAGTGACTCCTTCCGTAAATTTTTATAAACAGTCGGCTTTTTAAATATTTACTTTAGAAATCTGTGTTCATTATTATCAACGAGAGAAATATTACCTACATTAATTTTTTTAACCGTTAGGAAAAAATCCAGAATGTTCATAAACACAATCTCAAACCTTTTCCTAATTTTTCACGGATGGAAGAATTTCAATACCAGAATCTAATGTAAATTAACTATTAATTTTTCAATGTATTACTTGTAATAAATATATGGTTAATTAAAAATATAAATAAATATTGCAATTTTGTATATAATTTTAAAAAAATGTTTGCAGTTTCCTGTGTTAAGTTTTAAAAAAATGGATTTTCAATATTTTCTTCGCAAGTTTTAATGAACATTTATGATTTTCAATACAATTAAAATTCATAGCCCTGGTGGCAGAAGAAAACAGTTGATTTGATGACATACGTAATATTTGGGCTTAGCTTTTACACAAACAAAATCTCGAAGAAGATGGCTTAGCTTTTATAAAAAATCTTGAAGATTTACAAACTTTTAGTGACTCATACATAGCATGACCCTGTACACGTTCAGGCAATGCAAGTTATTTGTTCAGGCAAGACAACTTATTTGTTGATAACTATGTCCTTTAGTAGGTTGTTTGTATTGCAAAATGTGGAAAGTCTACTTGCGTTTCCACGCGAAACATCTGAGAATGGCAGGAAAATGTTTAAACGTGTAAATTGCGAATTACGAACGTGGGCGGAACCTGTAACATACTATTGACTTAAAATAACCATCTAACTTTTCTTGCTTCAAAGCAGAAATCTACTTTTGTTCTGAGAGTGCCTTAATTTTACATTCCTGATTTTTGGGAACAGTAGGACGTCTAAAAAAGCCTGTTCTGTTTTTCCTAGCTCCTTTTGCCCTAGTTCACTATCGGGTACAACTTGGTTATCGTTAAAATACTTTATTTGGGGAAAAAATTAACATCTCACTACGAGAAAGTGTACCTAAACAAAACAAAACGTTTTTAAACCATTATAGGCAGAGGAAAACCTCAAACGAAGAATGATCACGACGTATGTCGTGTTTTATCCAGTTCACTGCTTCTGTAGCAGTTTGCCGCTTGCCATCCAGAGGCGACGGTGCTGCCCTCCGAACTACTAAATGTCGCGTGTTCTGGACATGCCGAAAATGCCAATGTTCTCCTGTTGACCGCTTGGTATCGCTGATGGTTAGTGAGTCCGAGGGCAGATGCTTTGCACACAACTCCCACCAATGAAATTGAATGGTCTTTACAGACATCGTGGCACCCAGGTGGCACCACACCGCACACACCCCCTTCCCCGCCCCACACTTGCCGCACATTTCTCTGATATCCATCTCTCGGTATAAGCACGTGCCACACGTGAACGTGATTGTGATTGTTTTGTACAGTTGTGACTGTTCAGACTCTTAACCTGTTGGTAGCTGACGCAATGTGTTGATTTTTATTGAAAACTTCTGCATTGAAATTACGATGGAACTGTCATTAGAAGCCGTTCCTGAGACAATCGACTTTCCCGGCGAAGAAGAAAAGATTTTGGAATTATGGAAGAAATTGGACGTATTTCAAACTTGTTTAAAACAATCAGAAGGAAAACCAAGGTAGTTGATAAAATTTGGAAATACCATGTCACATTTTCTCTGTGATCAGTGTGTGGTGAATATTGTCATTATCCTCTTAGGGTGTCAAATGTTTATTGTCAAATTAGTTACTTTATGGTTTGTGTTCGCAAATTGTCAATGTCTTATTGTCATTAGCTAATATTTTTTTACAGATACTCGTTTTATGATGGCCCCCCATTTGCTACTGGTCTTCCGCATTATGGTCACATTCTTGCAGGCACAATAAAAGATATTGTGACACGCTATGCACATCAGAAGGGATTTCATGTAGAGCGACGATTTGGATGGGACTGCCATGGATTGCCTGTGGAGTTTGAAATAGACAAAACTTTAAACATTCGAGGTCCTGAGGATGTTGCACGCATGGGCATTGATAAATATAATGCAGAGTGTCGGAAAATAGTGACAAGATATGCAAAAGATTGGGAGGTCATCGTGGGTCGACTGGGTCGCTGGATAGGTAACATTGTTATTTGTTTGTTTTTTTTCTTTCTGAAAAAACAAATTTATTAGTTTCTTGGTCAAGATTGTTGGAAAATTTTGTGATTTGCATTATAGTATTTAATATAAGATAGACACAAATAGCTAGTTAGATTAGTAGCATTGCATATGTGGTTATGTAATTATAGAATGTAATACATTGATCTTTTTCTTCATTTCTACTTTTATATATTTATTTACATATTTTTAAATCCAGCGGGTCTCCGCAATTAGAAGATTATTACACAAAAAGTTATTCATTATTGACAGTGCTGACGTAAACAGTTGTAGTATGCATAAGAGTATATAAAAAATCACTAAACACCTCCAGATCACAAGAATAACTAGAATGAAATCATCAGTTACTCACACATTTTTACAGTGGTGAATAATCTTCTTCTGTTGCACTACGGCCCTTTAAGTTTAGCCTTGGCGTCTCGAACGATCAATGCCAGTGGTGAATAATACAGTACAGTAATACATGTATTCAGCAAATAAAAAAAAAGGTTAAAGTAGAGAACACAGAACACAGTACACAGTAGCTTCATTGCATGTGAATTTTAGAGGTGTTGTTTAAACTTGTTGGGCAAATGTAACATGGAAGGCAGCTGGGAATTGTAGATTTCACTTCATAGCTGTTATGTGACTTTGAAATGTTTTGAATGTCAAATAGCGATTCTCAGAAAATATTGCAGTTAAATATGATAGATATAAATTTGGTTTATTTAGCCTTCTTAGCTATTTGTTATATAAAATACATATTTATGTCTATTGGTACACCCTATTAACTATCTACAAAATTAATTTTCTCCTTTTATGTTTTTATAATTTTTCTTTTAAATTCTTCAATTTGTCCACAATTTTTTTTTTTATTTCTAACAGTATTTATTATATAATTCAAATACTTTATCTATGTTTTGCCTGTACGGTTTCAATGAAATTAATTACTAAGAGTTGTGCTTGTCTTGTTCCCCTAGTTATTTTATCTTTTACTCTGTGGATTTTGTTTACTTAATCTCCTGTTACATGATTTTTAATTAATTGATAAATAAAAGTTAGCATCTTGTAATGAATTTTCTCTTTTGGATTGACAAAAAGTTTGAGTGTGTAGCATTGGAGTGTATCTATTGCACTGAATTATTACCCTCATGGCTCTATTTTCAATTTCAGTTGTATGGGCTCCAACTCGTGTTGTTGCACAATAATTAAAATGTGGTGAAATTATGGATTTGTATATCAAACATCTTGGACAGCTATTTATATATTGCCCAATTCTGTTTAAAATATTAATCTTTTTCCCAGTTTGTTTTACTATGTACTCTATGTAATCTTTAAAATTTAATTTACTATTGATAATTACTCCCAAATATTTCATTTTGTATACCCATTGTATCTCCTTAAAGCCATTGTAAATAATTTAGTTTTTCTTACTTCTATGTGTCTTCCACTATGTGAATCACAAATTTTGTCATTTCTACATTCATCCTTAATTTACCCTTAATCGTTCTTTTATTGCAATAAATACACACTGCAGTTTAAATTCAGTTTTCACTTCTGTTTCTCCAATTAAATACAATGACATGTTATCAGCAAATAATTGGATTTTACAATCATTCCCAAAAAGGTTTGTCATATACTTGATTAAATCATTAATGTAAATTGTAAACAATATTTGACCCAAAACTGACCATTGAAGAACACCTAAATCTAGGCTAATTTCATCTGAGATAATATTATTATATTTTACTTTTTGCTTTCTCTTTTAAAGCTATGAAATAAACCACTTTTTAATGTCGCCTTTGGTTCTATATTTGTACATTTTCTCAATAAGCATTGTCCTGTCAATAGCTTCGAACGCCCTCTTGAGATCCAAGAAGATGCTTCTGCTTTCTTTCCTGCGTCAATATTAATCTTCCTTTTTTTAACTGTTATCATGTATTTCTTTTTTTAACTGCTTCTGTCTATTTCTTCTAATATTTTTTCACATATGTGTAGTTTTTTTATTGGCCTAAATTCAGCAGCTCTCTTTTGTATTTGTCACTTTTGGAATTGGTATTCCTGTGGAAGTTTTTCATGACCCAAAAAATAATCAACTAATTGCTAATACCATCAAATATAATATCTTTAGTCATTATATCACAGTTTTTACCACATGTTAATTTCTTAATAATCTTCCATAATTCTTTTCTATCATTTTCATGTTCTTAAATAGTTTTGTTATAATATTCTTCTTTTGTTTTCTTAACTAATTTAATTACATTATTTTTTATCTTCTTGTACTCTTCCCACTTGTCTGGTTCTCTTGTTATTTTAGCTATTTTGAATACTTCTCTCTTTTTGCACAGCATTTTTATTTCTTCCCAATACGATTTTCTTTCATTCCATTCTGTTTGCACCTTCAACATTCTAAATGGTGCCACCTCGTCCGGGGCTTTGACAATGGCTTGTACAAATTCCTCGCTTAACTCATTATTTCGATGTTTTATTTGTCTAATATTAAATCCTAGTATTTCTCTAAATTGATCATCTTTAAAATTTCTATAGTCTCTTTTATGTATTTTAATCCATTCTCTTCAATTTGTACCTTTTTCTTTGAAATCTGGCTTCACCACAACACAGGCATGATCGATTAGTTTTGGTGTGTCTTGTACTTCTACATTTATGTTTACATTAGAGAATACTAGATCAATGTTTGTCTGATTGTTATTATCCACTCTAGTTGGCTCTTTTACCAAGTGGTTTAGTCCCAATGCTTAAAACTATACAGCACAACTTTCTAACTTCTTCGTGGGGTAACTTTCTCTCAGTACATTTATCTTAAAATACCCCATTATTATGCAATCATTAATTGTCATTATTTATTCCACTTAGTTTGTAATAAAGTCTATAAATTTCCTATCAGATGCATTTGGATAGTGATAGACAGCAATTACTGATCCTCTGCATTTTTTACACTAAATATCTAACTGTCCAACAGATATTTTCTACGCAGTCTACATTCTCTATTTTAATATGTTCTTATGAATATCATTGCTTCCCCCTTTCTTTGATTCTGTGAATTACATCTGATACACCTACAGCCTTGTATTCCAATTTCCCAATCCTCTGTATCTTCTTTTACTCATGTCTCAGTGAATGCCTTTAAGCAAGGAGTTTTGGCATGTATTTACTGATTTAATTGAAATTTGCCAAAATACTTTCTACATTTAGTGTTATAAATCAAGCTTGTATATTCAGTGATTGCTATTCAGAAGTATAATCCATTCTTTTCCTCATTTCATTTATCATTCTTAAATAAGTTAAATAAACAGACAAACTTTGGCTGGTGCTTCATGATCAGTCAAAATGTCAATCAATTTTAGTCGTCTAACCTTGTCTTCTCGAGTCACACACTTTTTATTTAATTCACATCCTCTATGGTCATGTTTACCAGCACATACTTTGCATACAATTTATTTCTTACAATCTTCACTAAAATGATTAAAAACCCAACATTGAAAAATCTGACAACACTTACAAATTCAATAGTATACAAGTTTCTTGTTAATATTATTTCTCTGAGAAAAAAAGTGTTAAATGTGTAAGGTATAAATAATAGAGTATTAAGGAAATATATTTATAACTTTAAAAATAATGGATTACAGAAGAGAACACTTTAGAAAAGGCAAAACCCTTTCATATTTATTTTGCTTGTCTTGGACCCCTTTTACACAGGACACTTTCCCATCCTAGTGGCCCCTTTGTTACGCTTCCACTTGAAGCCATCACACAACTTCCACTGGACCAGTCTCATAGGACACGCAGGGCACATAAACCCTTTGACTGTCAATCCATGGTTTTGAATTTTTATAATTTATTTAGATTCCCATTCCTTACTTATTAAAAGTATGTACATGATTGTGCATATTGATCATTACCTCTGCCCACCAAAAGATTCCCATCAAAGCCCTCTAACTGCTCATTGTTCCCTCTACTATGGATTTCCCCTTTCCTGTTTTAACCAGCCCTTCGCTGATGCCTTCCTTGAGTTGTACCATGTTATTTATTTCAACCAAATAATACCAGTGTTCCTTTTCATTATTATATCATCTTTAACTTTTTCAGACTTCAAGAACGATTATAAAACATTGTACCCATGGTTTATGGAATCCATTTGGTGGGTTTTCAAAGAGCTTTTTAATAAAGGCCTAGTGTACAAAGGAGTGAAAGTAATGCCATTTTCTACTACATGTAATACACCTTTATCAAATTTTGAATCTGGTCAGAATTATAAAGAAGTTGTGGATCCTGCAGGTATGTTATTGAAGATGCTCATCAGAAAATTGGTTTTGTTAATAATTATCTTAACACTTATAATAATGATTTAGAAACAACTCAACAAAATCCAATTGTGGCTTCTAGCTTGGGATTTCTTAATGCATTAAAATTTTTTACATTCTAAAATAGCATTATTATTAATTATGACTTTAAAAGATCAATTAAAAATTCCATCTTTCAAATTATCTAGAGAAAACAGCAGTGTGATGTTTTTATATTAAATAGCTAATGAATGTATTGATTACACTTTTATTATTCAATTTCATTTTCAAGTTCCAGTCATATAGTTTGTTAGTAACTCTCAGTACCAGCCTTTTCTTAGCACGGTGTGAGCACCACAGGATGCAGTCCAACCACAATTTCTGTCCTTTTCCCTCAGAGTTTCAGTCGATAATCTTTGCCCATTCAAGGCCAACTTCCTCCTCCCAGGGGTCACTTTTTGTTTTAAATGAAGGAGAGGGCCACACAACTAATACCGAGAAGTGTGCTTACAGTAGTCAACAAAATCTACAGTCGACTCAAGTTATAGTGAACTTCAGGGGACTAACATGTTTGGTTCACTACATCAGAGGTTTACTATAACTGATGATGTCAAAATTAAATGGACTTCTCCACAATGACTCCCACACAATACTTCTCCACTATACAGAGAAACGGCAAAATTCATTAGAAGCATGAGCTGAAATTTTCTATACTTTTATTTGTCCTTAGAAAAAAAGCAATTATTTTCAATTGTTTGCTTCATACATTTTTAATTAGTAATTTCTGTAGATTCTTCTCCAGAGTTCATGCTCTCTCCATATTTGTTTCTACCTTGTCTTCTGTCTCTAAGTATCATAATGCAGTCTTCACACTTGCCTCGTGCACTGTTGGAACACCGTCCCATTCTCCGAAGACCCTTTTACTGGCCTAATGAGATCCAATTAATTACCAGGACTTGTTTGCCACGTTCACTATAGCCAATGTTGATGTTCACGAAAACCGAATCTTCGTATGTTTATTTGTAAATGAAACAGGACCAGTGACTGAAGTTAATAATAACCAAGGATTTACTATATCAGAGTTCACCATATCTGGAGTCAACTGTATAAGAATTAGTAAAAGTTATCCAAAGTACTATTACACACATATTAATGTCAAGTTTAATAAACAAATGAAGTAAGAATAATAATAATCAATATAACAATTATATTTTAATTTCTTTTTAATTACGTTGTTCACTCATAAAACAAAGATAATACTATTAAGACTGCCTACAAATATCAAAATAAAAAACACACAAATAACAGATTTCTTACCTATTGCCACTACTATCTTTCTGGGCTTAGCATTAATGAAAATCTTTCTTAAATAGTTATTGTTAGTGAGAACACTGTGGGCTGGTACAGTATATCAGTCAGTTTGAATGAAAGTAAGGTTATATTCTTTGTGGATGGAGAGTACAAGAAACACACTAAACATTAAGGTTTGTTGTCCTTATTATTTACAAATAGATATTTGGTTTCCCATTTGTCCTGGAACTCTGTTTTGTTCAGACACTTTCTGTTTTTTATTCATTGTAAAATAAACTGACAGTGTGACAGGATGTGTGTGTTACCTGACTGGAGTGAGATGTTTAGATACAGACTGTAGATAAGACAAGATACGTTCTATCTAAAGATGTATACATCGCTTGGTCTCGTAACCAGATTTTTGAAAGAATCTGCATATTTGTTCAAAGAATAAAATATTAATCTAATCCTTTGAGGGCCGTGTAAATCAAGGTCATGGGCCACCTGTTAGCTGACTGGAATATACTAGGCTTATCTCTTTTTGATATGGAACTTGTGTCAAAGCACATTTTCTATTTTTACTTTTTTTTGTATACTTGGATTTATTCTAGTCATGATCCATTAAATTAATCAATTTATTTGTGAACAGATGAAGCTAATGTGTTTCTTATTGCCACTAATGCCCAAAGAATAAAAAGAAGCTACTAATTAAATTAAAGGAAAAAAGGATAGAAAATAAGAAAGCAGGGAAGGCATTTACCTCTTTATTCTGTATTTCTTCACATTTGAAGGGAAAATTCTGAAAAGTTATATTGTTTTTTAGTAAATAACAATTTCATTTATTTTTACTTAATAGTATGTTAGGCAGAGAGAAAGTTACGTTATGCTTCTAGAAATAGATGTGGACGTTTGGAAGGAAATAACCTGTTTTGAAGGTCCCTGATATAATACAAGTTATTCAAAATTGATTTCCCATTTTTAAATAACTCTCTTCCCTAAACTGTATCCAGGTTTTTTTTTAAATAGATATTCCCTGTGTGATTTGAATCCCAGCAAAATTTCAAGAGCACTTTGTATTACATTTTCCAAATTTTTACTTTCTTCTAAACTTTTTGTACAAATTATAGAGAAAGCATCATAGACGGTCAGAGCCAGTAACAGAGACAGTCTCCAGGCTGGTAAACCGTGACCCAGCTGGTGTTTAGGGGTCTTTCACGCCTACTGGATCACGTTGTATCAGCTCAGAAACTCTCTCTGTTATTAATATAGAGAAAGTTGGTAATGCTGCAGAAAATGAATATAGGTAGGTAAATAAATATATAAATACATAATTTAAATTGATGAATACATACAAATAAATAAATAAATATATCTATGTTTCAACTAATGAGATTTTGACAAATACACATTTTGAGAGTCCTTGAAACTGAAAACTTTTTGTTTTTCAAAACTTAAGGTCAGTAGTCTATACCAAGGAATTTGTGCAACTCAAAATCCAACAAAAGCTGCCATATTAAACCCCAAATGTTGATGACAATGGCAAGAATTATGATATTTACAATTTTAAACTTTCTGTTTAGAACATTAGAAGCCTAACAAGCAAAACAGTAGAACTAGTGAGTGAACTTATAAAAAGCAAATAGAAATAGCAGTTTTATGTGAAACAAATGAGAAGAGTAAGGAGAGTCCTTAGTTAGGTGATTATATGTTGATCTATTCCAGAGCACCTCCAGGAAAGAGGACTGGAGATCTTAGTGCATACGAAATGGAAGAACTGGATAATGTCAGAACAAATTGTGACAATGAAGCTGAGATCTAGCAGATCTCTTTGAATGTTATAGGCGTTGATGCCCTGGCGGAAGAAAAGAAAGAAGAAACCTTTGATAAGACATTGCAGCAATGCATATCCTCTTACAGTATTTGAATAACTTGCGTCTCTCCATTCGTCCTTCATGTTTGGACCCCTTCCTGTCCACTAATCAAGACAAATGATGTGATTTCATGCCTCTGTCTCCTTTCTAGGAACAAAAAAGAGTAGAATTAATTGACAACCTACTTAAACTATAGAAGCCATTGCTATGGACTTCAGAAGAATTTGCTAAGTATCTCCACAAATGGTGTGTGGGGGTAGTTAACCTTGCATCTTTTTAACATCCAGAAAGGATCTAAAGTGTGATCTGTCCTCCATCACTATACTTTTAATTTTATTCATTGAAATGTTTGAAAACTGCTGAATTTTTGTGATTCATGTGATGGACAAAATAAAAATTGCAGAGTTTAATTTATTTACTATGTCATACACACAACCAAATGCTTAGATATGTTTGAAAATATATAATTAAAAAATAAAGTAATATTTCAGTTCAGTTATTAGGAAACCGAAAAAATGGAGAAAATTTCGAAGAAAATGTACTTTAGGCGGCGATAGATGTCGGCTTGCAAGAGAATGGTGCAAGAACGTAAAGCAAGCCCAGACCAAAGAAACTAGAAAACTAACTAGTCTGAGAGTCTGTGCCATTCTGTAGCATCACTAATTATTACATTTCCGACACTCTTTGGAATGGCTATTGTGAAAGGTCATATCCTGAGACAACAGAGCGAACGATGAGTTATTACCGCTGTCAGGGGGGCCTTTGGCGAACTCTGCGAGTTTCGTTTGGACTTCCACACGCTTTGGTGTGATTTTCAAGGTCGCAACAAGCGCAGCTTTCGTCGCTGTAGCTCTGAAGCTTAAAAGAGTTTGTGCTCGCCATTGCGGACAGCTCTTCTGCGCATGCGCAGATGCACAAAAGTGATGCGAAACTGCGCATGCGCAAAAATCGATAGTGCTTTTAACGTTCGTGGGTGCACATGTTGGTCGTCTACTCCCCGTTCACTTCTCTTGTTTATTTATTTTACGTCAAAAAAAAACAGTTGAAACTGCGTATGACGTGCTATGGGGAAAAGTGAATTGTGTGCACATTTTCAAAATTCTGTGATCCCTACACTGTCATATACTACTTAAATTTGGGGAGGAAAAAAAAACTCCCATGTAATAAAATATATTTTCAAGGATAAATAAGCAATAAATTTTGGCTCTTATGTTGTGCTTCGGAATAATACTTCCTGTCGCGACAACATGGAAACGATAATTTGAATAATTGTATTTCCCACTGAATTCTAGAAGACGTGCACAGAAAATGAAGTTACATTTATGTCCAGAAGCAAAACAAGGGCCATCTCAGCATTTGCTCAATGGATCAGGGAAACTGGACGAAAATCCTGATCGAGATGGGGGTCATTGACCCGGAAGCTGTAGTACAATAGTTGTTACAGGTTGTTTATACTCATTTATACTGTCCAAATGGTAAATAATGCATTATGTATCATTGTTAAAATTAATGTTACTTTTCTTGTGATGCTCAGTTTCTTGTGATTCTCAAATGCATCACCACGAATCCTTAAGTCGTCAATGGACTCCCGGTAAAGCTGTTGTCATCCTAGCGTAGGAGGCGTAATATTGTCCAAGTGTAGACCTCACAATTTCGTGAACGCTTGCTATATAGTATAGGAAAGCTGTGTGCTATTGTGTCGGAATGTCTTTAAAGCGTATGTGTAAAACCCTTCCGCTACAGAAGAAAATGCGGAATAAATGCTCGTCCTATATTGTCTCTGTGTTTCGCTATCGATTTTTTTAATCCCCGCAATATTTTTATTCATAAATTATGCTTTATTTTGTTTCGCTAACAAAATTATATTGAAAATGCTGTACTTAAGTTGTATGGTGAATTTTTGCCGACCCTCTACAAGACGTAAACTTGCCAAAATGGAAATATTGTTGAAGGAACCGCTAGGTTCCGTCTTAGACAGGTTTTACTGCAGTATCTTGTCTAGTGAATAATTTACAGTCATACACATTTCTGAATAACTATTGTTATGTAAAATATGTGTAACACAAAGAAATAAGATTTCCTTTTAAAACGACTAATTTTTTAAACAAATCATCAGAAAATAAACCTCTAGTTGGCGAATGTATGAAACCTGCTAAGGATAGCAGTCACTCAACTGGCGTGGATGAACAAACTAATGTTATAACGAATATACGCTATTTTGTTGTTGGATAATTGTCCAGCATTTTTAATGATTTAGATTTATCATATAAAAACTAAGAGAAATTCAAATTCAACAGCTGAAAGGAGCTTTTATTTTTGTTTCTATGAGGTGCATTCACTAGCGGAATCAAAAAGAAAATATCCTCGTCCTAAACTATTTTCTTCTTCGTGTGTATTTGAAGTATTTCTTTTATTAATGCATCTGTAAAATACATGCCCAAAATCTAAAAAAATATTTTTTCGAATTCAAAATGTATTTAAAATACGAATTTCAAATATAAGTATTTAAATACTGCCCAACCCTGATTATTGATAAACTGATAACGGCAAAGCCGTCGAAATCCGGCTCTCGGGGAGGGGGGGGGCTCTTGCGCCTCGTATCCGACCTCAACCATTGAGCTTCAGTTTGCGTCGCAATATTAGCCGGAATTTTAATGCAGCCAGATACCAAAATTATCACATTACAAGACATTGAAGCAGATTTATGAAACATTTCTTTTAAATCTTGTATACCTTCATCGTGTAATTTTCGGTTGGTTACCGTTGAAAATTGTCACTTTGTACCATTTTCAAAATGTTTCTCAACACTTCTCTCTCCATGCAACATGGCGGCCAGCGTTTGGTCTGGCTTTTCCAACAAGGTGCCCGTGCTGTGGTCACGTGGTTCGTGACGCAAACTGGTGATGCGCAGAACCATGCAGCTAAGATCGGTGCACCGGAGTAGCCCACCCAGGTACTTCCACCATGCGTCTATCTGAATAAATGTAGGTTGACCAAGTTTACTTCAGTTCCTTCACCCAGGAACTGGACCCATCCCTCTCGCGCGGCCCCAAGCAGCAGCAGCAGCAGTCCGCCAGCGCCACACGGGCTGCACGTGCGTGGGAGAATGAAAGGCGAGCCCGGACATCACGTGCCACACGGAGGGCAGAGTCACGACGATTGCACGCAGCAGTATCACGTCGGCTTATCCAAAACAAGGCGGCATTCGAACTGGACACATGGCTCTGACGAACTCGTCGAAGACAAACTGTCGAAAAAAGCAGGCCTACAGAGAGCAGCGTTATTGTCACGTGCGCGAGATGAGAGGCAAGCCGGAGTCTTGGGAATCGCTGCTTTCGCGACGGCCCGCCCGAAGTGGCTCAGGGCGTCAATTGATGTCACTGCAGTGCCTCTGAACGGGAGGCCCTACGTCGAGTGGAGTTCTCCCCGCTGTCTGGGGAAAATTCTAGCGGCCGGTTGCTGTCATGGGTAGTTTTCCATATAGTTCCCCCGATCAATACCAGGCGAATGCCGGAAAAGTATCGTAACAATCGGGCCGTGGATCGCGCGCCATCTTCCTTGTCAATGTTCTCCCCTGAGTCAGACCCTTACATGCACTACCCCACAGATCTAGCGGTGCCCCGCTGGTGAAAGGTACCTCGTTGGAGAAGTCCGTGGGACGACGGGTAGGTCGGCGCTGGATCTCGCCGTCCAACGAGCGAAGATCGCTGCCTCCCGCGATAACAAGCGTGCACTACACTTGCGGCACCAGTGACCAGTGGCGGCTGGTGCTCTAACTGGAGGATGCAACTCCATCGAATGACGGATTTGTAATTTCCAAAATTCAGAATACGAATATATCATAAAAATGTAAGCAATTCAAATTAAAACTAAGTTAAATAAAAGTATATTTTGAAACACTGCATACATAATTTTATGCATCGTGTCTGCGTAAGGCACATTACACCTTTGGCGCACGTGGTTCTGGCTTTGATTTCCAGTTGTCAAGAGGACCGCCAGGTAGCATCTCCGCATACGCGCCTCTTGCGACACTACCAGCGGCCGGAATTGGGAAGGAATAAGGATAGGGGTGAGTTTTAGGACATTTCACACGGGTTGGACTAGCCCTTGTGAAACAGCCAAACTCGTTTTGTTGGAACAAATTTTACATGAGATTCGATGGGATTCGAACCCGGACCTCAGTGGTGAAAGGCTACCGATTTCGTTATGTGCCACGAGCGGGCCTCCTGATCTGTAACAGTAGGCCTGCCTTTTACGAAACCTTGATAATGTGGATGAATATGTGGTTTAAAAGCGGACAATGTCATAAATATGGTTCTCCGAAATCTTAGAAAAGTTCGTTAAAAGAGCAATTTTCTAATGAATGGTAAAAATTCCGGTAATGGATGAATAAAATAATACGGTGTGCCGATCTTAGCAGAAATGCCTCTTCTTAATTTTTTTTGTACAATTTATTTATATGGTTGGTCATCGTACTTGCACCATACTAACTCTGACCTACATGTTGCAGACTACATTATGACTACATGTTGCTCATAGACAAATTGTCCCAAGAGTTTGTCCAATAAAGCAAACAAAGTATCTGATGATTTATCAGCATTTACATGAAAACCTAAGGAAACTCCACCACAGCTCCATCGGCATTAATGAACATAACTATTTTGTTTTAAAATTTGTTGCGTCTACCATTTTGACACAACGTGTCACCAAGCCAAGTGCGAGCGTGCGGTTGCAGTGAGCTGGTATTACCGACTTGGTCACAGTGTGACAAGTGCACAAAGTGTTTCGGCGCCACCATGAGATCCTGTCCCGTGGTGCAGTTCCTCCTTCAAAGGCAATCAAAATGTGGGTTCGTAACTTTGGAGAATCAGGTACGATTTTGAAAAAAAGAATTGTGGGCATGCATTGTCTGCACGTACCCCAGAAAACGTTGGTGCTCTGCAAGCTGCAGTGGTGATGAGTCGTTGTCGTTAAGGCTTGGACGTCAGAGCAGGCAAAATATCCTCGACAACCTTAAATCTCATCCATACACGCTTCAGATTGTTCAAGAATGGAACGTAACAATTCTGCGCCCACAATTTTGTGAACAACTGTTGGCAAAAGTCAATGAGGAAACAAACATCATTGATAAACTTTGGATGTCAGATAAAGTCCTTTTCTCCTGACATCTCAGTTGGTGACTACTTTTTATGACGGCATCTGAAGACCGTTGTTTACCAGACTAGACCAACAAACCTTACTCAGCTCAAGACTCAGATTGAAGAAAACATCACCAACATCCCAGAGAACAATTGCACTGGGGTGGGGAAAATCTTCAGAATCAACTTTCTGAATGTGTATGGTGAAATGGGCAGCCCTTAACGGACGTAAGTTTTAGAGTGATGCCTAATGAAATTTTCCCTGTTGGAGAACAATTTCATCATCAAATAAAGTGTTGTAAGTTTCCTTCATTTATTTTTCTAAATATTTCAAATTTTCCTGTTTTCTGAACCACCTGCATGTTATATCAACCTAAACTGATTCTGTTTGTCCAAAATCACTGGTATATTCTGAAATGCCCATTAATGGAGGATTACTCCCAAGCGCAAAAGCGCTCAACGCCCCTTAAGGGGCTTGGAGACGCGTTGCGTCAAGGAGTGGACGCAACAAATTAAAAAAAAAAAAAAAAATGCTTAATTCGTTTTGAATATTTTTTATCCATCACTGAATACATTTTTATCTTAGAATACTGATTATGAATTTCTTTAGGACTCCTTGATAACAGCAACGCAATTTATCGAGTATGTTTATTCAGCATGAGCATAAAATGCCAATACTTGCTACTTAGGCAGAGTAGTGTATCAATGTCTGACTAATAAAAGTTATTAAAACTTATATTTTCATTGAACTGTGCAGTATATAGTCTGGCATACCCTTTCAAGGCTTCTGATATTGTATTTCAGTTTCTTTCAAATATTTTAAAATTAACCTTATTCTTTTGTGTCTTATTAGCTGTGCTCTACTGAATGTTGTGCAATAACTGTGATATATTCAATAATATGGCAGATCCATCTCTATTCCAAATGTTGCTTTATTGCTTAAGGGCAAGGATGTCCAAAACAAGTATTTCCATAGAGCTGGAAAGGAACACAACTTCAGGAATTCCTTAAACAATGACTGGTGACACGAAGGAACTATGATTCAGTATTTTCCTGAATGTTTTATTTTTTTACCACATTATTTGGAGAGATTGAGTATTCCAGTGGTTTCAATACAACATGAGGCTTAGCATTCTATATTGAACCAGCAGATGCAGAGTAGCACTCAATTTACAACATCTTACAGAATCGAGTACATGGTTAGATCCTCGCAAAATTCCCAGAATCTCTCAACAAAAAAAAAAAAAAAAAAAAAAAGAGGAATATCTTCCTATTGGGCAAACACCAACCCAATAATAATAATAATCTTGTATGCAATAATCTTGTCAATTTTCTCCTCATGCTTAGCAAGTTTCCTCCAAAATTGTGCTAATAAGGAAGAATTTCTCTCACCTATAACCTCAAAAATCTTCATAACCTCTAATTTTCAATCCATGTCCATTTTTAAATTATTGATTACTTCCATCACTATTTAATTCACCACTGGAACTGTCGGTTCTTCAATATTCAAGTGACCCACACGTTACAAATATTTTTCCATAGTCGTCTTATCTCTGCACAACTCGCGTGAAAAACACATGGACACCACAAACACTACACCATGTTAACGACTTTGACCATTATATTACAATAAACATATTTGTCTTTTGCATGGTCAATTTGTGGCATAACCTTGGTAAAAATATGGTCATCAAAGCACTCAGCTTCTACAGCACAAGTTAATACCCAGAATTTTCTCTTGTGTTGTTTTCTCAATTCATGTGTAAGTTTTCATTGTTAAATCCTCTCTTGTTCAAACTAAGTGGAATATTTGTGATATTTGCATTGTGGTGGGTAGTTTCCTCAATACTTAAATTCAGTTTTGCGTAAATATGTCACTTAAATCATCAACTGTTGCTGCCTTAGTTTTAGAAAACAATGCATACCAGAAGTTAGTTTTGTGTTGGTCAAATCAAAATCAGCTCTTGGAAAGGTTGTATCTAAATGAATACATTGAAGATACAATGTATGTGTGACTTTCAATGAATGTGTAATTTCAGAATCAGTTGGAAGAGAAGGGCCATGTTAATACTTAATATTGCTGACATTGAACTATGCTATCTGAAGGGGAGTGCTGTTCAAGCTTTAGCGAAGTTGAGAAGTTCTGGACAAATTTGAATCCTTTGTCAGTTTCTAATACTTCCAGAAAGTGGTATGTTATCCTGGCGGTCAATGATCAGTTTTAACTTTTGCAGTTCGTCGTGACAAACTTGCCAAATTGAAAGTGTTTTGATAAGGTTACAGTGCTTTTGTTGCATTTGTTCACTCGTAATTTTGTGTAAGATACGGATAATCGCAGAGATGGTGTAAGTCTAGCTGCAGCTTGCTAAATACAATGAATCCCCTTGGCACGAAGAGGGCACTCAGCCCAGCTCCCCCCCCCTTCAACCAACATTTTAATTCATAGTGAGCATGTTTGTTTTTAGAGGTTGGAATTCTGAATGATTCTGTACCATTTTAAAGATCTACCAAGCCTAGAATTCATGAACACATAGTGGTAAACTTGAAGTATTGACAAAATTGTTGAGAATGACATGATTAATTTCCAAACACATTTGTAAAGCCTATATTGTATAATTTATGTTACCACCAGTGAAAAGTGGAAAGTTATTGTGTATTTCATATTTAGCTAGGCAATAGAATGAGTATTAAATGACTTGTATTTTCACTATTTGTGAGATAAATTTAGCCTTGGTAAAATAAACTTCATTTAGTAGTCATATATTTCTGTTGTCCTGAATTGAAATCTTACCAGACCTACACTATTACTAGCCAATTGTGAATTAAATTTTGTAGTCTTTGTAACAAATACACTTTGACTTATTACTTCAATATTTTTTAAATTATAATTTTGATTGCCAATGCAGGCATGAAATTTATTTTAAAAAAAACTATTGAAAAAAAAGTGATATGTGTAGTTGGAGGATGAGGTACTGTACAAACAATGCCTTAATTTTCATATTATGTGTTGTAGTCATGGTTGGCTTCCCTTTAATTGATGAACCAGATGTGGAACTTATTGCATGGACAACTACACCATGGACTCTACCAAGTAATTTAACTTTATGCGTTAATCCAAGTCTTCAGTACGTTCTTCTTCAAGGTAAGTGCCAGTTTTTATGGTTGTATATGTACATTCAAAGAATTCTTATGAATACATGGTAGTTTTTATGATGTAAATTTGTACACAATTTAAAAATATTCCTCAGAAAAGAATCTGAAGAATAAATGTTTCTCACAATTCTGAAAGGTTTATGTTATTGGATAACTGTAATGAGAGATTATTCAAACCTTAGAGACTCAAAGAAAATGAAATTTGTTAATCTAGACCAATAAATCCCTATGTATTTTGATCTACTGAATTTGAATCTGTCATCAGAATTGGCCTATCAGCTCTGAGTTTCTCATAAAAATAAAAAATTAGTAAAATTCACAGCAAAATACATACTCTCCTCTAAAATGTTTACCATATCATACATTATATTTGTTTTTATTTACTTTCACAAGATTCAAAGTTCTAACAACAAATTTCATAGGCAGAAATGAGTCCAGACTACAACATAAACAGTCACACTAAGAAAAAGAATAAATTTAGATCTGATGACTAGAACTTAAAGTCACAACCAGAATTCCCCCAATTGAGTCAGCTTTTTTAATGACAAAACAAGAAACAAAAGGCGCGCACAAACTCGCACAAGATGAAAATTTTCATTTTGATAGATTGTTACTGATACAGAGAGGGATGTCCTGTAAATACTAACAAAAAGAGACAAGTTCGTGAATTAATTGTTGAAAAACTATTAAATTCAGATTTATAACATTTATCATAAGAAACTAGCTGTATGGAAATATATTTTAAAACAGAACATTTTCTCAAATTCCTCAATAAAAACAAATTTTATGTTTTTCTTAAACATAATGAAGAATTGGACAGTTCTATTGTTGCAACTCTGCTGGAATTTTATAAAATAAAAACCTCTAATGTAGTCAAACATGTGACACAGGCATAACTTATATTTAACTTTAGTACATTCATAAAATATCAATTTAATTATCATACAGTTTATTTGAATTTTTCTCTTTAAATGCTCCCCAAATTGCTGCTTCTTATGGAACATCTGCTGTTACTGACAGTAAAAGTGGTTGATCTCTTCTTCCTCCATGTAAAATTGTCTCCTTGAAAGCAAGTGCTCTGCGGTCAGTGACTGACCCCACTTTAACAAAACTTAAAATATTTGAGCTCTCTGAATATCAGTACTGCTAGTGAAAATGACAGTGTTTTAACACCAAACTGTAGCTCTATTTGCGTAGAATCTGAAAAGCAGAAAACATTAATTTTCATAAAATAGTGACTGATGTTTTAACAAACATTGATTCAAATACTCATGTGCTCAGTAACATTTCTTTCTGGGTTGTCCATTTGTTTCTCTGATATTGTTTCACTTTTCCATTTCTATTAAAAAATGCCAACAAAATCACTTCAAAGTTTCCAATGCCAACGGTGAAAAATTAAAATTAAAAAAAATCAAAAATACACCACGTACAATCCATGAAAGAAACTGGATCATCAAACATCCAAGAAAAAACATAAGAAAAGGAAGCAAAGTTGAATTAAAAGTGAAACAATGAAGTGAAGTGTCTGAACAGCTAGATCTTATTTGTCTCTGTCTTTTCATATTTCCAGCTTATTCCACACTTATTACAAACTACCTGTCTCATAGGTTCAGCTGCTGCCACAGTAACCACTCCCCACTTATTCTCTTCTTAAGTTATTCCATGTTTATTTGTAGCAGTTTTTGCTCACTTATACATGGAATAAAATTTACATAATGTGTTTTAGTAAGGTTGTTAGAGTTCACTGCCTGCTATGTGTAATGTGTGTAAAGGTGAAGCAAGGACTAAAGGAAGGTGGATAAAAGTAAAGAAAGAGCATTATTAAAGTGAAAAGAAATAGGCAAGGGAAGTCTGCAATCTAAACAAAAGTTGGCTTGCCAAGACATTGGAAAGAAAAAAAAGACCTTTGAACTGGAAATTGTTCTGATAAGTTGTAATGAGATATACTTGATTGGAAAAAACAGTTCTAAAAAGTATAAATTTACAGGATATGATAGCATTTATGTAGAAGTTAATAGTAAGCACAGTAGAAATTTGAAGAAAAAAAATTAAGTTAATTAAAGCACAACGAAGAGCCATCCAATCAGTGGCACTATGTGTCACAGATGCTGTCTAGGAGAGTGATATTAGATCTACAGGAATTATGGAAGGATCGTACTGTTAAATCTTAACTTTAAAGTTGTTGCCTTTATTATAATAATAATAATAATAATAATAATAATAATAATAATAATAATAATAATAATAATAATAATAATAATAATATTTATTGAGTCACAAATACAATTTCAATCGTGTATGACGAGTCAGATATGGCAGAGTGAAGTTACATTTACTGTCCAGAAATCAAAACAATGGGGACCATCTCAACATTTGCTCAAAGGATCAAGGGAAACTGGACAAAAAAACCCTGATCAAGTTGGTCATTGATCTTACAATACTCAATAATAATAATAATAATAATAATAATAATAATAATAATAATAGTAATAACAATTATAATAGTAACAATACTATTCATTCAGATTAATTGGGTTTGGTTTTTTTTTTCTTTCTTCAACTTGAACAGTCAACATGAAACAGAGAATCAATGGGATTAGAATTTTTATTTTTGTTTTTTAAGGGAGGTAGTGATGTGATTTGTGTATTCCTTCACACTGTAGAACATGTTGTTAAGCAGGAAAGCTTTCAATTTACTTTTAAATCTATGTATTGTATTAATATCTTTAATATCATGGCTCAATTTGTTGTAAAGTGTAATGCCCTCTATTGGTACTTTTTGATAAAGTGTAGTTTCAGATTGGGAACATGTAGGTTATCCTTTTGTCGAGTGTTATAGTTGTGTACATCAGAATTTAGAGTGAAAGTGTCTTTGTTTTCCATGAGAATCTTCTTTGTGAAGACAACTATTTCAAATATGTACATGTACGGTAGTGGAAGAATTCTTAATTTTTTGAACAAGGGTTTGCAAGACTCCAGCTTATGAGTCCAGAATTCCCAGAATTCCTACAATTATGAGTGCTGGTCATTGTTCGCAGTATTCTTTTTTGGATAATAAATGTACGAGTGCTTTCAGGGGCATTTCCCCAAAATATTAATCCATATTTCAAGTGTGAGTGCACATTTGCATAATACATTGTCCTAAGAGTCTCAATGTTGGAGCTTGACCTGAGGGTGTATAGGGCATAACAAGATTTGGTGAGCTTTGTTATTGGGAATGATCCAATCGGGCTTAATCCCGAATTAGCTAGTTAATGTTTAAATGAACTGCCTAGTTAATTTTTGTTGATAATTGGAATGAATGTATTGGAACAACAATTTTGTTGCTTGTGAATTAATGTTTTGAATAGATTTTAAATAATAATCAGTTTTTAAACTGATGTTGATGGCTGTGTTAAGTTTCAGAAATTTTTTGATTTTATAGGACATAAAGGGAGAAATAAATAATTAACCAGAGATCACTGTTATATTTTCAGTATGAATAAATGTTTTATAGGTTTTAATATTAAAGTGGAGGGTATGTTACAGATTTGTCCACAAGTAAGAAGTATATTTTAATGGAAGATCGCATTAGTGCATTATATAAAACTGAAGATCAGTACAAAATATTAAAACGTTTTAAAGGAGAAACTCTGAAAGGGAAAAGATATAAACCTCTTTTCCCATACTTTCAGCAGGTATGTATTACTTTTACAATAGATTGTTTGGATTGTTAGTGTAAAAGATTATTTCATGTTAATCATTGGTATCATGTTCGTTATTGTAGATGTCTTCTAAAGGTGCATTTCAAGTTCTTAATGACAACTATGTTACTGCAGAGTCAGGAACTGGTGTTGTACATCAAGCTCCGTATTTTGGTGAAGATGATCACCGAGTGTGTTTGGCTGCTGGCATTATCACTCGTGATCAAGAAGTTATTTGCCCTGTTGATAACAGTGGACGATTCACTTTCCCAGTTGTTGATTTTCAAGGCCAATATGTGAAGGTATATTTTGTCATTTTGTTACTTCTGACGTGACATCTTGCTGGGTGACACATGACACCAAAATTCCTGACTTGTATTGTTTCCAGGATGCTGATAAAAATATAATAAAATGGTTGAAGGGAGCTGGTCGGCTGGTTAATGCTAGTACAGTGAAACACAGTTACCCATTTTGTTGGCGTTCAGATACCCCTCTTATTTACAAAGCTGTGCCATCATGGTTTGTGAGAGTGGAGCACATGGCAAGCGATCTTCTTCGCTGCAACCAGGACACTTATTGGTGAGTAGTAAATACTTTTACATGTGCTGGGTATTTAAGGATCATGCCTTAGAAAATAAAGAATTGTATCACTTTTAATAGGGTACTATAGCATTGGTAATAACAAGGGAATGGCCGGAAGTGACCTGATGAAACCTGCCCTGATTTCTTATACATGAAAATACACATAAATGAATGTGCACTTCTGAAATTTCAGCTGCTCATAAGCATTAGAAGTATTTTTTTTAATTCCTAAAATTGTTTGTTATTGGCATGTGAGACGACTAGAATCATGGGTTTGTACAGCTCTAATTCTTACTGCCATGTAAGAGCAGTGCATGCTGCTGCTGTTGCCACTACCGTCTGCCAAGAGTTGGGCTGAGAGAGGGATTTGGCATCAGCAAAAGGTAACCTCACTCCAAAGTGGGCCAGTGTAAATGCCATTAATGGAAATTGTTAGTATTGCATATAAAATCTCAAAAGGCCCAAAAATTGATTTTCTTTATTTATATTACTTCCTTTCTTACTGACTTGCTTACTTCATGATTTTGTATTGTTGGAAGAAAACTGCATTTCGATATTGTAAAAGGCTTGGAAGATGTTGGGATGATCCATACTGTCTTCATAGTTATTGCATATTTATATATTTAATTATGCATAAAAAAAATTTTTTTCCTTTTTTTTTTTTTACATGAAACATATGTTGAATGATTAAAACAAGTTTTCTGTACGCCATGCAATCTAACAATTGATTTAAGTTTTGCATTCTTGCACCTCAGAGATAGTTCTTGTCTTTTCACACAGTATTAAGCAGGGGTCAGAAATGTTTCAGGGTAATTCTCTGAGTCATACCCTGTTGCATACCATATGTAACTTTATTACATTTTTAGAATGTGGTTAGGACATTGTATAATGTGCAAAACAATGAAGCTTTAAAATACTATTTCGTAGTAATCTCAAATGTAATAGAACAATTTAAAATATTTTTAAAAAAATAATTTTCTGTATAGTGACTTCCATTGTCAAAAGAATTCTTTATTTAGTGGTTGAACAACACCAGTAGATTGTGGTGAAATTTTCATGTTTTTAGTATCTTTATCTACATTTCCCTTAATGCCTGAAATGACATTACATCCTGCCTATGAAAAAGCGATTTTTTCTTGCACTAATGTAAAAAGGAGTTTGTAAAATTGAATTGCAAATTAGATTTATCCATTTTGTTGAATTTAGAGATCAAAAGGTTTGAAGCTGAAAATAATGCTTTTGGAACTTGTGGTCTTAATTTTTCTTTGGGTTCTTGCAAGCATAGATAGGGAGAAGAGGAAAAGGGATCTATCCATTAAAGACACAGGTATAATTGTGTGTGAATTAGTATTGGTAGTCACACAATTGCTTATATTTAGAGGGTGAATTTTTAATGATATATTTTTTCTTTTCACTTAGGACAATGCCTTGTCGATTTTTTTTTTTTTTTGCATTTTTTGTTGATTTAGACTAATAAGTCATTTTTACCTATTTCCTTCATTTTGAAAGCATTTTTCGCTGATTTAATTGATTTTAATATCATTTTAATGGTATTTGCTTCAAATAATATTTACAAGATACAACAAATGTTCACCACAGATTTCCTGAGTAACCTATTAGGTTTCTTTGCTCAAATATGGTCAGCCTTTGTGAGTACTATGTAATCTAAGGTTCCTGTGATGCCTATCTGACCCATTGTCGGTTCAGCTGAGTTCACGACAAGAAAAGAGACTGATTTCTTTGTAAACAACAGTCCAAACCAAAAGCTTACAAGTTGTGTTCTCTTGAATGAAAGAAAGAAGCCTCGATTAAATCAGTAACATATCCAAACATTAGAGTTGTCGTCCAAACTAGTTTTAATAATTTTTTGATTTGCTTTGCTTTGATTTTAGGGCATTGTCAAAACCTTTTATTGATCACTTTTGGCAGTGTTTTAGGTCATCAAAATCCGCCCCTACTTATGTATATTTCTTGCCACAAAAGAATAGTGTGTTTTATAACCATTTCTTTTTCTAAACCAGTTTGGTCTGCATTATATATTGCTCTTAGTCAGTAAAGAAAGAAAAAAAGGCCTCTTTTCTTTCAAGCAAATGTTTGAAGTTATTGTTCCATTTTTCTGGTACGTGCTTCCTTGACACAAATAATGTTATTTTCCTACTTCCAATTTTATTTCCACTTTTAAATCATGTCGATCAAATTGTTGAAACCTGAAAGTTGTGCATGTTCATTTCACTGGCTATATGAAGGAACTGATCTTGTGGATCACTGTCACTGATGATACATCGATTCTAAAATGATCTAATTCTAAACTAAAATGATCGTGAAATTAGCTATAATTGACAAAGAAAATGTAATAATAGTATTATTAATAGTGAACTAGTGAAATGAGCAAACTTTTTTTCATAGATACCAATAATAAATTGATAAAATAATGATGAACACATTCAAATAAAGGTTCTTAAAATAGAAATGAAATGCACTACATTGTAATTAGTCACTAAATGTTTTTTTTGTGAAATCACACATGCGAGGCAATTGCTGCGAGGCAATTGCTGCGAGGCATTGCTGCACACCCTTTGAACGTAAGGAAATTCTCTATCTTACCTTCACTAACATTAACTTCACACTCGCATGTTTTCATGAAAGGGATAAGTCAATTGCTTTCAGTTAACTTGCACAAAGAAATAATGAACATAGTAGAATGCTTGTTACCTGTTATCCTTTGTAAGGCCCGGATTTTCAGAAAATGTGAGGTGGAACAGTTTTTTTCCTGAGTGCCTCTACTTAACCTTTTATTTTTGGTAGGGTATTATTTGGTGGAATATTTCTCCTGAGTTTTTGAAATTTCATGTAAATTAGTCAAAAAGAAACCTTGTTACTAGTTTTACATTGAACATGAATTTTGGAATATAAATTCAGCAAATGTTTTGTAGTGCATGAGGTAATTACCTTTATTTTGGGTAAAGTTATTGCTTGGTTTTTTGAGATTTTTCAGCTTTCATGTATATTATTCAATAATAATGTATATTACATTTGTCTCTGTACAACCTTGATTTTTTTAAAATTTGGACCTATCCTTGGATTTTGGGTAGGATTTCATATTTTTTGCAGCTTTTGCATTTTTGTGCCCACAAGGATGTTTGTTACCTGTTTCATTCACCTAAGTTTTAGAAGCTATGTATTATTTAGCTAAGCTAATTTTTTTTTGTAGAGCCTAAAATTAGCCTATAACTTTGGATAGGATTTCATGATTTTTTTTTTTTAAGTTTTTGAGTATTTGTCCATATTAGGCCATAAGAATGTAAGTTTCTCTTTGTATAGCCCTGAGTTTTGGAAAATATGAGTAAGAACATTTTTTTCCTAGGACCATTAATTTTGGATGCAGTTTCATTGTATGTAATGCTGGGCAATTTTATTTTCATGCTTTTTGGAAATCCTCAACAGCCTAAAATTCAGGAATAGAGCACTTAATTAGCCTTTAATTTTCAATTTGATTTGGTTGAGTTTTGCTTTTGAGCACTGCTAGCTTTAGATGGCTCAAGGTGGCTATTTTGCATTTATTGTGTCAGCTGTTGTCAACTCACCGCATCTGTACATGTATTAATGAAAGATAGGAACTGACTATTACATATGTGTTTCACTGGCTTCTCTGTATTCCCACCCTCAGAGTTTCAGAGGCTAACTTTTTGCTCTTGTCATCCTACTCGTTCAGTTGTGTTGGGGCAGGTTGCTCTTCAGCAGTTAATAAGTGACCATAATTCCAGGAACAAATTGAGCCACCCACTCTGTCTGCTGCTATTTATATTTAATTTATTGGTGACAGCTTGAGCACAGCAGTTATTGTATTTCATGTTTCTGAAATTGTTTTGATTGATATTCAGGCTGAAATAATCTTTTTGAATATGTAAATAAATGTATTTGTGAATACACATTCTTGGTGTAAGCCTAAAATTATTTTCTTTAAGTTAATCATTGAAATTTATCTCTGAATGCATCAAACCTCAAATAGAACGTTTATCTAAATGAATGGAACACAATGTTATGCTCATTATCTACATGTTCAGAATTCTGTCAAAGTTAGCCTTCGTAATGTTGTAATTGTGTATATTTCATTCCTGCTTGAGATATAGCATAAGATTCTGCAGAATCACATCTTCTAGCTCCCAACTTTTAGATTACAGAAAATAAGTCAATGAATAATACGGAATAATACGCAACAGTGTTTGCCCCGTGGAGGTGGTTCAGTCCACGTCCTGACGAGGGGATGCAGGGAGGGCTCTCAAGTATTCCTTTCTTTCACCGGTCCTCTTTCTTCTCTCTCAAAGTTTATTCTCATTATTTTATAACTGTTCTGTTTCTTTTCTTCTTCCTCTTCTATTTCACTGGCCCTCTCTGTATGCTGAACGCCCTCCTTTGTGTTTGCCGTGCATGGCGACCCCTGTCGGAGGAATGTGTGTCCTGGGTTGAGGGATCTGTTTGTTTCCCAACTACTCACCTTGTGCTACGTTCTGCTTTGCACTTAGGGATACGTTGACGTATTTTGGGAAACATTCCTCTGGGCTTCAACACGCTTGCTTTGGCCTCGGACTCCAGTCGGGCGGTCGGGAGCTAACCCACTCCCGATCAATCGGCTTGGATTAGGTCGTGCACCGAACTCCAGGGTGAGCGCAGGGATCCACGGCGGTGCAGCGCTGTCATCCATCACTATATTTCCGGGGCGACCCTGGCACTCCGACGAAGTGTCTCCTTGCTTGGGCTCCGTGGTGAGTGGGGACCACAGGGATCAATCTGATATCCACCTCATGGATACTAAACCTTCTCCCCCGCCCTCTTCCGCAAGGAAGAGATGTGCGGAACGAATTATTGATTTAAATAGTTCCTTTTCGAAAGAAGATGGGCCAAAGAAGTTTCGATTCCTCCTCATGGCATGCACTGAGGATCATTTAAAATTGTTAGTACTGTCCGTTTGGCGCGCGCTATTGAGCTCGTGCGGTTTTTATAACCTTCACATATGGCAAAACATACCTAACCCTTTACGGTTTTTCGAGTGCCAGAGGTTCGGCCATACACAACAGCAGTGCATGGCAGAAAACCTGGTGTGCGGGAAAGCAATGCACGAATCTGAACCCTGAGCCACTGCACCGCATTGTGTTAATTGCGAAGGTGACCATCCGGCAAACTTTAAGCAATGCCCTACCTTTCTGAGATAACGAGAGATCCAGAAGATTGGAGCCGCTGAGAAAGTGTCCTTTCCTGAGGCCAAACGTCGGTTCCAAGCGAGGGACCCTGTTGATCTTTCTCGATCCTTCTCCGGTGCCATGAAAGCTAAGACTCGGATGTTAGCAGCAGGCTGCCAAACAACGAGCTGCCCTCCAATTGGTGAGCTCATGTTGGGTGTCTCCAGCGGACCTCCCTGTGGATACCTCACCCCTGCAAGGTGGGAGAGTGATCATCTCGACAAATAACAAGAAGATGGACAGTAAAGCTCAGCTTTCGCAGACGACCAAAACGTTAAACAAGCCTCCTTCAATGGAAGTTGATGTCGGTCGGCCTCAGAACCATGACCCTCAGGTCATGGAATACAAACGGTTTCTCCTCGCGATGGGACGATCTTAAACTGTTGTTGTTCCGTTATAATTCCCTGATAATGTCTCCAAGAGACTCACCTCACCCCACCCCGTGCCTTGTCTCTTAGTGTTTTTTCCCCTTATAGGTTCGATGTGGTTGATGGTCTCCGTGCTTTTGGCGGAGTTGCTTCACTGGTACATGATTCGATGCTGTCTACAGAGGTTCTTCTTCAGACCGACTTTCAAGCAGTGTGTGCAGGTGCACCTCCCATCCCTCACACTCACTGTATGTAACTTTTTACATCCCTTCAGGACTGAGTGCATCAGCTGGTATACCAACTGCCCTCTCCGTTCGTGATAGTCGGGGATGTAACTGCCCTCATCCTCTGGGGCTCTTCCCGCACTTGTCGGAAAGGCATCGTTTTAGAATCGCCAATAGACACTGCGAACTTGGTTATTCTGAATTCCGGTGAACCAACTCATTTTGCCGTCGCCTCAAACTCGAGCACGTGTGTCGATCTAGCTCTCTGCAATCCTTCTCTTGCAACCGTTCTGCAGTTGTCCATCCTAGACGACCTATACGGAAGCGACCATTGTGCCACTATCGTCCACATTGATGGATCTTTTCGTGGGTGGGCGTGCCTCATCAGTGGTGTGTCCGACGTGCCAAACGACATTCCAAGCGATCGTCAGTCTATCGGAGGGCGAATTTGTCAGTGTGGTGCAAATGGCAGCTCATTTTAACAGTGCTGCACTACGTATATACAAGCTGCGAACATTGCAATTCCCAAGTCGACCGGTAAATCGCAACACCCCTTCGTCCCGTGGTAGAACTTGGATTGCTCAAGGGCTGTCGGTGCTCGTAAGAAAGTGTTGGCGCGTCTAAAACACTATCCAGCCGCGGATAACCTAATAGACTACAAGAGGTGCAGAGCGAAGGCAAGGAGAACCATTTTAGAAAGTAACTAGTTGCTACAGAATGGCACAGACTTTCTCTAAGTAAAGATTTCTAGTTCCCTTGGTGTGGACTGGTACTGTACAGTCTTACCCTTCCTTGTTGCCAGCTACCATCTATCACCGTATTTTCTCAACTTTTCGGTTTCCAAATAGTAAAACCGAAATATTATTTTAAGAATACTAAAATCTGGTCCTAAATAATAATTTGCGTTGAAAAATTTGAAGCTGATTTTATTATATATTATTCTCAAGTCACCAGTTAGAAAAGGGTGTTCTCCAGGGATTGATTCTGAGCGTCACTCTGTTTGCAATTGACATCAATAGTATTGTATCAGTAATCCGGGAGCCTGTGAAGACATCACTGTCCGTTGACGACTTTGCCATTTTTTGTTCCACCAAGAGCATGCAAGTTATTGAGAGGCAGTTACAACTTGTGCTCAACAAATTGCATGAATGGAGCGATGAAACAGAATTCAAGTTCTCCACCTCAAAAACCAACTGCATGGACTTTGCAGAATTCATCACCTCCATAACCACCCCACCCTTTTCCCTTGTGGGTTATCAGCTTTCATTTGTTGAATTCGCAACTTTCCTGAGGTTCACATTTGACAAGAGCTTAACTTGGCGAAAACACATCCGTAAATTGCAGGGCCGAAGTATATCACCTTTAAATCTCCTTCGTGCTCTTACTGGTAGCTCTTGGGGCGCAGACCGTGTGCGCCCCTTGCGTTTGTATAGAACACTTACTCGCCCGTCTTCGATTATAGACGCATTGTGTATGGGTCAGCGCCTCCATCAACCCTCCAGCCATTAAATACCATACACGATGCCGGTATGGTACAGTACAGGCGCCTACCGCACGAGTCGCATCGAATGCCTTTTGGACGAGGCTGGAGAACCATCTCTGAGGCAAAGGCGAGATATTTTGATTGTCTCATATGGTGCGAAATTATCCTCTGTGGATACTCCCTCACTCCAAGCAGTCCTCCACCCAACCCACTAGACTTCGTATGCACTTAGACTATCGTTACCCCATCCCCTGGGAATCCGTCTCCGTTTGCTTTTACAGAAGCTTAATATAAAATTGCCCAACTCTGACCCCCCAACCTTGTTTCCCCTTGGAAACTACACCAGCCCATAATAGACCTTAGATTGTGTAACCTCCCTAAATCCTTAACTCCGCCTAGTACGTTGCTAGCGGAATTTTAGGGTAGCGCAGTACCCTAACAAACGGATCACGGACTGCGCGCGATCTTTGCTTCCCCTTCCTTGTACTATCCTCGCCCCCTTACACATACACTTACACTAACTTGCACTACACTACCACACAAGTCGGGAGACCGGTCGGGGACTTAGAACTTGTCCCGGCTGAGGCGGTTCCGCACTGGTGCGGGATACCTGGTTGGGGAAACCCCCGCTGGTCGACGGTAGGTCGGCGGCGGATCTCGTCATCCAGTGGAGGAAGCCACAGCCACCTCCCGATAAAAACATGCACTACACTTACAGGATCAATTACCTCTCTAGTTGAGCGCTTAGCGCTCGATCAATTACCTCTCCGTTTCCCGCACCTCCAATCTGGAGAACTCGCCATTGATCCTAGCCCGCTCTGCATACACGACACGACGGGAAACCACACCAACCGTCCTATCGGACGTGTCAGCTGTTACTGGAACTTGCTCCGCATTGGCCACAGTAACAACACAACGTATTCTCGCAGCGAGCTATTTATTTATTTAATTTGTTGCGTCTACGACGCAACGCGTCTCCAAGCCCCTTGGGGGGCGTTGAGCGCTTAGCGCTTCTTGGAGTAATCCTCCATTACTAACAGCGCTTTTTCGGAGTAATCCTCCTTTAATATTACGTCTGTCGCGTCTCGTCGCAGTCGGTTGTCAAGAGGACCGCCAAGTAGCATCTCCGCGTACGCGCCTCCCACCGCGCGCTCCTGCGTCACTACCCAGCGGCCAGAATTAGGAAGAAAAAGGATGGGGGTAGGGTTCAGGACACTTCACACGGGTTGGACTAGCACTTGTGAAGCAGCCAAACTCGTTTTGTTGGAACAAATTTCACATGAGATTCGACGGGAATCGAACCGGAACTCAGTGGTGAATGGCTAGCGACTTCGCTATGAGCCACGAGTTCAGCTAGTGGAACTTACTTTCTGATTCGCCTACGTACAACTAATAACTTACCCAAGTTTTCCCAATCTTCTGGTCACTTGAAGACGCTACTAATTAAATATTTGAACAACTATTTCACTTTAAATCTCACAATAGACACGGGGCATCTCTTTTGAACTCTAGCCACCCTCTCCAAAACAAATCTCGCCCCCATAACAACCCCCACATGTCTCAATGGTTCTCTTATACGAGTTGATACACTCATATCAAGTTCTATTTTCATTTCGTAACAAATTCGTAGGCTGCAGATATTCAAGATTTGCAAGTTTATATCCATAAAAATAATATGCATAAAGACCACAAATCCATTTCTTGATGCATTTACGATATTGTATTGTGCAGCTATTCTTCGTGCGCCCTTAGATGCTGATGTAAACAAACCGGAGGCATTCATCCGCCTTGCTCCGATTCTCAATCGCCGACTCCGCTCGCACTACTTACGGCCACGCGCACTCGGTATAATCAGTAGTCGCTCAAAAAGGGAACACGACGTCTGCAGATCAGCAGGCGAATGTTAACGTTTCTAATAGCTCCGCAAACGCATGTTTACAAACATTAACAGAAACTACTTGATAGTAAAACCAATTAATCATCCTTAACTACCAGTTGTTGTTTTTTATTACATTTATTTATAGTCGCATCAACTGCGAGGTTATTAGCGACTATTCAGTAAGTTACAATAAGGGTGGTTACATACTTGGTGGTTACATAGCATGGTTACATACTTCTTTACATTTTTTACATTTTTGATCAGTGAATTACATTACAGTTTATATTATATTAACAGTTTATATTGTATTATATTATATTACATTACAGTTTATATTATTATTAATATTTCACATGTTATGGTAATACACACAATACATACACAAAAAAAAACAGTATTACAGTTCGTGAGAGACATTAATTGATTTACAAAATTTTATAATTTTTTCTTGTTGGGTGCTTGAATGAAGTAAAGCATCAACATTAATGTTCTGTAAGATTGATTGGCGGGATTGGTTGTACTTAGGACATTCCTGAATAATGTGTAATATTGTTATTTGTACATTACATATATTGCAAATTGGGGGAGTATTCTTGTTTAATAGGTGGATGTGAGTAAGCTTCGTATGTTCTGATCTAATTCTGGTGATTGTAACTTGATCTTTACGGCATATTTCTTTTGAAGTTTGTAGGTTGTAGAAGTTTTCTATCTTCTTATGAAGACTGCTTACAAATCTTCCACTCTTGGCTCCATTTGGTTTTCATTTTTCTATGCAAGTATTTCCAGATATCACTTGCCACTACCAGTTTGCAAAGTTAAATTTTAAAAAAAGCGTTTACGAGAATGAAGTGAACAAGTGAATGTCAATATCCAATTTACATTATTTCGACTGTATTAACTAATATTCACCCATTAATCTCATGCAAACAATATACTTACGTTCACTCTGCTTCAGGAAGAGGTTAAATTCCTTGCATGTCTGAAGCAGATGATTCGGTGTTTGAATAGGAACCTTCGGTGATGACTATCTTGACCACGACCCTGTCACTGAAGCCATCTACCACCCATATCCTCTGTTCCTTTTCAATAGTATGCACTACACCAGCGTTCTGGCGGCACTTCAGAAATGCCTTGCTCGAGGAAAACGCGAAAAATGTATTTAAAACGTTCGATACCACGCTTTTCATCACGCCGTAATAGGTTTACCTCTGTAGTAAATCACTATGGAAGGACCTGCAGCGCTCTCCGACATCTTCAAGCGAACGCTTCGAACTGCTTGACAAAAATCTCGAAACTGATCTGCTTCGCTTCGCATGAGCTACCGCCTCTCACCGTGTGTGACCGAACCTGCATCTGTCATCAGTTCTTGCGCAATCAACGGCTCCAGTTGTTGTTGCTGCCATGTGCGTGGGGTACAGTTCGCCTCTTGACTCTCCGGATTCATTTTCCGCCCGTCTGTCCGTCTGGTGCATGTGAACAACACTAGCGCCTAAACCTTACGTAGGATTTCATCCAAATTGAAGAAACCCCTGTCCATCAGGCCTGTGTCGAAACTCTGCGATTTTGAAAAAACCTTTCATTAATTTTGGATCTACTTTATAAGACCCCCGGACATCATTGTGGTGCATTAGAATATTGTGCTACACTTATCAGTAGGAGCGGATGTTGATGCCCTAAAACATCGCCAAAAATGATGAATAAATGCTCTTACAATGCTTTAAACATGCCCTAAAACCTAAGAAATATTATGTAGAAATGTCTTATCAAAACCAGTTCGGATGAACAACTCAAGCTATTGAAAACGTTACTGATGTAATCGAGGCTCTTTCCATTCTTTCGAGTGAACTCAGCTTGCAAGCTTTTGATTTCGACTGTTTTTCAACAAAAAAGTCTGTCTTTAGTTCTTCCGAAATCGGCCGAACCGGCAATGGTGCTGATGTACGTCACAATTCATACACTACATACAACGGATGTCAGAACAATTTCTGAGCGAACATACCGAATAATTCTGAGTAAATCTGAGAAATTCTGTGAAGAATATTTATTGCATCTCGTAAATGTTATTTGAGGCAAGTACAATTAAAAATGACATTAAAATAGATGAAATTAGCAAAAAATGCATTAAAATGGCGGGAAAAGGTAAAAAATGACTTATTAGTCGACTGACAAAAAGTGCTAAATAATGACTTATAAAAATGGATCATTTCCTTTTGTCGTAACATAAAATGAATTTCTATACTGAATGGCATTGTTCTAAAGTGAAAAGAGAAATGAAATTTCATTAAAATCCGACCCTTCTTCTTAGTTTAATCGTATGCCTACTTAGTATATATCATACTTGATCAGTAAACCGGGTAATTGCAGATACTTCAGACACGAATTCAGTACTTACACAAAATAACAAATCTGGAGGGACTTTAGGAGAAAGTAAAGTTTTCAAATTGGTATTCTCATTGTTTAAATGCACTGGGATTGATAATTTTCCTTTTTACTTTCTCTGTACCGCATAGACAATAGAGAGAAAGTTAATGTAATGCTGCGGGAAAAACGGGCAGTTAATGTAATGCTGCGGGAAAAACGGGTAGTTAATGTAATGCTGCCGGGTTCTGGTACCGGAGAAATCCAGATGCTAAATTTAGGAACAAAAGTCCTCTGATAGTGGTGTAACCAAAATCCTCGTTTTGCGAGTCCTTGATACCGAAAAACCGATTGACGGCAAAACGTGTCTGTGAAAGCTAGCGGCTATGCCGTTCAGCTGATTGCCTCCAAAATTGACATTCCCCAATCGATCGGGCAGATGTCGCTGGCCCTGGAATTTGAAACCGAAAGTTTATTTTTGAGGTGTTCTTTACATGAATCCAGTGGGACATTTTCCAAATTTTCACAAAATTCTCTTACGTTTTTGACAAAATTTTATTTTACAAACATTTAATACTAAATAATATAAAGCCAATAAATGACTCTTATTATGTCCTATGCGAGTTTGTGTTCTATAAAATAAGGAGTATTTGGAGTTAAAATACAATAAGTTAAATATAAAATTAAAACAAAATAAAAGTATAAAATATTTCATAGTTTTGTAATGTAACAAAAACAATTAAAATGCATGAATACAAATGTATTAAAACGAGAAAAAAAGAATTTTATTTACATCGCTTGACATTTGTAAAACCACACAATTTTCACCCGTGTTTTGTTTTGGACGGGGTCCGTTAGACTACCGCCCTCTTGCCCACCCATAAATCCAGCCCTTTGCTCTTGGTTCGAAGGCTTTCGGGACACAGCGCTCGACGCTCCGGGCTCATCGCACTCCCGACCCACGTTCGGAGCCGAAAAGGCTACAATCCATTTTGCGCATCGTATGCCACTTCAGCCAATGAGCGTCAGACACCAGTTTGCCTCGCAATAGTAGCGGGAATCAAAATTATCATACAGTTACAAGACTTTGAAACAGATTTATGAAGCGTTTCTTTTAAATATTCCATCTTGTACAACTTCATCGTCTTACATTTTTTGGTTGCTTTCTCTTGAAAACTTTGTGCCATTTTCAGAATGTTTCTACAACTTGGCGGCCAGCATTTGGTTTGGTTCTTCAAACGAAGTGCCCAGCTAAAATCGGTGCATCGGAGGAACCCAGCCATTTGTTTCCATCAAGCTACAATCAATCACACACTTCACACTCACGCCAGAGCCCTAATAAATCGCTATAAAACAATTCAGTAAATAATTTAACAAACTGTTAAATGCTTATTTCTAATATGTCCACATGCTACACTTGCAGCAAGACAATCACTTGAGTGGTGGTAGTCGAGAATTTGCCATGTTCCGTGGATGATGTTCAAACCGATAGCTCAAGATATTCATTTTTTAATTTTTCAGAAATTCCTTGTTGATGTTTCTTTTCTTGGCGATGTGGTTGTGAGTATTTCCTTTTTTTATTGTGCAGGGTACCAGACTTCATCAAAGAAAAGCGATTTGGCAACTGGCTGAAGGAAGCGAGGGACTGGGCCATTTCCCGCAATCGGTACTGGGGCACGCCCATTCCTTTGTGGGTATCGGATGACGGAGTGGAAATAGTGTGTGTTGGCAGTATTAAGGAGTTAGAGGAGCTCACCGGCAAGAAAGTAAATGATTTACATCGAGAAAGGTGATTACTCTTTGTGCTTGTAACTTTGTAACTTCATTATCTGTGCACGACTTCTAGAATTCAGTGGGAAATATAGTTATTCAAGTTATCGTTTCCATGTTGTCGCGGCAGGAGCGGATTCCTTGACGAAGGACATAATGAATAAGAGCTCAAAATTTATTGCTGATTTATTCTTGAAAATAGATTTTATTACTTGGGAGCGTTTTTTTACTCAAAATTCAAGTAGTATAGAACTTAGTATAGTGATCACAGAATTTCGAAAACGTGCACAGAATTCCCCTCCCCATAGCACGTCATACACAGCTTTCACTGTTTTGTGACGTTAAATAAATGAAAACCGTGAGAGCTGTAAAGAGCATTGTATTTGAGGTACTGAAACTGTGTGTGGCATTCTTGTTTCAGCATCGACGATTTGGAAATCCCGTCCCAACGCCCTGGATGCCCGCCGCTCCGCAGGGTGCCTGAAGTATTCGATTGCTGGTTTGAATCTGGATCAATGCCTTATGCGCAGTATCATTATCCTTTTCAGCGAAGAAATGAATTTGAAGCTTCTTTTCCTGCTGATTTTATTGCAGAAGGCATTGACCAAACTCGGGGATGGTAATGTATTTTTCGAAGTTTGTCTCATTTTGGGTGATAGTTCCGAGAGCAATACCTTTACCTCAAATCTCTAGTAGCTCAACAGCTTGGCTACGGGTCAAGGAGGAGTCGGTAGGAGGTGTACCACATTCCCCTTGAGAGAATGTGCAAGTGAAAGATAAGAAAGAATGATTTCTGGAAAATAAAGGGAGATTTATGACGAAGGTGTAATCTTATGTGTGGTTCCTGGAAAGCAAAACCAGTTTGCAGCCTTCTTTTGTTATTAGCGAAAAGTGTATGGTCATGCCCAAGTAAGAAGTCCCGAAGCAAAGAAAAAAAAATGTCTACCTAGATGCTACACTTCAGAGATACAAGGTGCGTTTCGTAAGTAATACGCCCACATTCGTAAAAAAATCATTAAGTGGGCATATTCGTGCAATTAGTGAAAAAATGTTCAAAATAGCATCTTCCTGCGTCGATACACTGGCGGCGGTGTTTCCAGGTCTGGAAGGCGTTCTCCTGAACGTCCTTTAGAGCCTTTGTATCGCGTGGCCTGATGTTTTCAATCGTGTTGTAATATTACCCCTGCAGGTCTCCTTTTAAGCGAGGGAACAAAGCAAGAAAGAAAGGGGTGCAGGAGCCAGGTCATAACCGTACTGGCGCTGGCGAGCATTGGGGTTTGGGTCCTGGCCAAGAAATCGTTGACAACTATGGCGATGTGGGTTTGTGCATTGCCGTAATAAAGTTACCATGCGTCCTTGATGTCCCCCGGGCAGCGGTTACAATGCGGAAAATGATTGTTTTTGTCTTGTTTAGGGTTTCTGCTATCAATGAAAGGCTCAGCGGTTAGAATTCATGCATATGCGTAACATTTTCGTTCATTCGGGAGGTTGATGGACGTCCTCTCGGCCTTTCGTGAATGACTGGCGCCATCGGAGAACTTGCGATTTGGACAAGAAATCACGCCCAAGAGCGTGCTGAATTAATGGAAGCGTGTCGGAGGTTATCTTACCAAGTTAAGCACAAAAATTGATATAAAATGTTGCTCTACAGAACTAACCAGCGCGCCGTGTTGCGAAACCTCAAAACGGGCTTCGTGGGGACGCACGTCTCGATTCTCCGGCAGCCCGGAGGCTTTGAAGCTATACTTCAGTTTTAATAACGTGGCGAATGGAGATCTTGCCTTCACGATGAAATATGGCACGGCAATATGATCGCGACCGTATCAAGCAGTGCTGCTCATCATGCGACATCTAGCGGCACAACTGAGCAAGACGTGGAAAGAAGTGTCATATTCCATCGCGAAGATAATAGCCCCTGGCGCTACGTTACGAAACCCAAGTATAATACCCCCTCCACCCAGCCCAATAGGTTGAAACACCCCTCAGTGTTGTCGCGTTAGAAACGCGATATGATGTAATTTCCAGTGTTATGCATATCTGTATACATATTCTTCCCAGCTTTAATAAAGTTGAATGTACCGTTTTATTAAACAGAGAGCCATTGTAACATTAACGTTAAGTAACTAAGACTGCTTATCTATCTTTCCATCCAATAATGAATCTCTCAGTTTGTTTGTTTTTTAGTTACACTTCTGTGATTAGGGCATTTTATATTTATTTATTTATGTCAAATTCAGTTAAAAACTGTGAATGACGTGCTATGGGGAGAAGTGAATATTGTGCAAGTTATATTATATTGTTAACGTGTATCATTAAATACTATTAATTTTAATTTCTTGAATAGAATAGTCGTAATAAAACTTCGTGCAAAATTGTCATACTAATTTTTTCTTTCATATTACATTTGAATAGTAATTTTAAGAGAGAAAACATAATTGGGCTAATTTTAATGAAGGTTTGCAGATTGAAAGAAAATACATCGATATATTGCAAATACAAATTATGGAATAGAGTAAAAATTGAAATAATATTGGTATTTTCCATTTTAAAATATGATTAAAATAGTATTGTTTTTCCATACCCTTTTGATCCATTCCTGTTCTCAGAGATTTTTCTCATGGCCTATAGTTGGTGGGACACCTGCATATTTTTGATTAATTTCAAGCAGAAATTTTGCAAAAGCAACTTGTTTTTTCAAAAAATTGTACATGGCGTCTTTAATGAGCTAATTCTGTAGAACAGATGTTGTTGAAGGCAAGTACCTCTATCTTCAATTTGGTAGTTTTCAAATGTTATTTTTTTGCAATTTTCGAAAATAACGAGAGATCAAGGAAAAGTAGATATGTGTTGTTCTTTTAAGCATTCATTGTTCTATCTGTGGAAAATATTAGAAGAAAAAATCTGAAGCAGTTTCTGAGAAAATATTTTTTTTAGAAATTGCAGAAATTTCAAGCACAAATTACACAAAACTACTTGTTTTTTAAAAAATGTTACACAACATTTTTTGAGGGGCTGATGATTTTGATCAGCGTTTGGTTGAAACAAAAATGTTTCAAGGTTTTGAAATTTTTTAATGTTAAATTATTTTAATTTTCGAAAATAGTGTGCTCTGGAAATGATAATAGCACCAATTTACTGTCCTTTGATACATACAAGGACAAAATTTACAGGAAAATTGGGTGTTCTTTTTTGCGAAAAAAATTGTTTAAAGAAATGTAAAATTGCATTTATTTCATGGAAATTTAGTTGAAATCTACTCAAATTTTTGAAAAAAATCTCTCTCTTCAATATTTTAGTTGAAGGATGATGCTGAAAAATTTAACTTTTGCAATTTTCGAAAAATCAGGAATTTGAATGAAAATGAGACCTGCACCAGTCTCTTAAGCAGCCTAAGCACTATCCAACAACAAAATTTAGTCAAAAAATGTTACGACATTTTTTGAAAATGCCCCATGGGCTTCATGTAAACTACTTCCTAAAATTAAAATATTGGTTTCAAATTCATGGCATCATGACATCGGCCAGATCTATTGGGAATATCAATTTTGGAAAAAATCGTCTGATCGGTGTAGGTGCTTCGTCTGTCTGTCTGTCTCTCTGTCTCTCTCTCTGTCTCTCTCTCTCTGTCTCTCTCTCTCTCTCTCTCTCTCCTCTGTCTCTCTTCTCTGTCTCTCTCTCTCTTCTCCCTCTCTGTCTCTCTCTCTCTCTCTCTGTCTCTCTCTGCCCTCTCTGTCTCTCTCTCTCTCTCTCTGCTCTCTCTCTCTCTGCCTCTCTCGTCTCTCTCTCCGTCTCTCTGCTCTCTCTCTTCTGTCTCTCTCTCTGTCTCTCTCTGTCTCTCTCTCTGTCTCTCTCTGTCTCTCTCTCTGCTCTCTCTGTCTCTCTCTTCTCTCTCTCTGTCTCTCTCTGTCTCCTCTCTGTCCTCTCTGTCCTCTCTCTGTCTCTCTCTGCTCTCTCTCTGCTTCTCTCTCTCTGTCTCTCTCTTCTGCTCTCTCTGTCTCTCTCTGTCTCCTCTCTGTCTCTCTCTGTCCTCTCTCTCTCTGCTCCTCTCTCTGTCTCTCTCTTGCCTCTCTGCTCTCTGCTCCTCTCTCTGCTCTCTCTCTGTCTCTCTCTCTCTGTCTCTCTCTCTCTGTCTCTCTCTCTGTCTCTCTCGTCCTCTGCTCTCGTCTCTCTCTCTCTCGTGTCTCTCTGGTCTCTCTATATATGTATCTATCTCTATCTCTATCTCCCTCAAAGCACATTGCCATATTCAAGCAAAGACCTGATATATCTAATGTGGATTTTCTGAATGGTAGAGGGTCAGAACGTGGTAAAAACTTTTTTAATTAAGGACATCATCAGTGCTCTTTGGTTTTGGGCTTGATGCAACTGACTCTCCTGTTTATTCCTTTTGTGTATTAGAGCTTTATGATCAAGCAGGTTTGAGTGTGTCTATACTGAAATGAATAGAGGTCAATGAAGAAAGTCCTAGACTCCAGGCCGTGTATTAGGCCGCACTAAATTCGCAATATGGCAGCTTGAAAGATTTCCTGTCGGAATAGCCAACTTATGAAACTATAACTCTGATTAAGTCTCTCGCTTTTGTTTTGTTTGTTGTCTCATTCACAATCCTCACGCGGTCTCGAGTCTTGTCCACTGTTGAATAATACATGTTTCTGCTTTTTCGTAGAATTAAAAAGAGATATTCATCTATAAACGAATATTAACTCTGTGAATAATTATTAAGTTAATTAAGAATTATCATTATCAACTATTGCGAGCTTAAGAAGTGTTAAAAAGTGTCAAGTGCAAATGAAAAATACAACCTCAAAAGTTATCTGCGGTCATACTTCTATGTTATTAATGCTTTTGAGATGTGTGTCAACATTTCCTTCACGTTTTGAAGTGGTAGTAATGAGTTTTATTGAACGCAAATAAATACCACAATTATGGAAATTAATTAACGTGATATACATGGTAGTTTTTAAGTGATCTAATGAATTGATCTTAACAGTCCAGTTATGTCAATGTCAATGCAAATGCATCCATTCAATTTATCTGTTCAATTATTCATTAGCTTTTAAAAGTAAGTTCAAAAAAAATAATAATAAAAATCATCATTCGTAAGTAAGTCTTCAATAACTTATCCTTTTACCAGAGACAGTCTTTGGGAATACTGTTATCTTCAAATTTTTGGGTTTTCCAGTTATAATTAAAATGAATTCAGAAAAAATAATAATAATAAATATAATATAATTAATTTAAAACAAGAAATAATAAAGGGACACTTAACAACAACAAATAATGAACTACTATAACTATTTCAATTAACTTTATTATTATTACTAAAGAAAACAATTGGAAAATAATAAATAAAACTCAAAAACGCCTAGTACTACTAAATAAATAAATTGAACGATAAAACGCAAAGAACGAAGAGCACCAAAACGCAAAATGCAAATCTTTAGCAACACTCGTAAACTAACACAACTTCACTTGGATGGCTTTGAATGTTGGCGGAATCTACGGAAGTAGTCATTGTTTCATTGCAAACTTAAATTTTAAAAAATATCCCTACCGCGTGAAAGTAATATATACAGGGTATTTGTAGGGACGTTGGCAATAACTTTTGCCAACATAAAACGAAACGAAACTACCCTAAATCGAGTATAAATGTATGTTCTCATCCGACAGTGACATTTTTCAAAAGTTGTCCCGTTAGTTCGGCTTTTTAGCTGGCCAGCAGCTTAGGATGGAAGCAACAAGGGCAAAGAGAATTGCAACGAGATGATATGTAATGAATGATCTTAAGACAATAAGACATTGCTAAAGTGAAAAAAAGAATAAAAGGATGTAGTTGAACAGACAGAAATAATTAGAAAAATATTGTTTTTAAGCCTTACTGAGAAGAAGATAACAAAATGCCTGACTTAATCAGTTGTTACTCTTACTCTATCTTTCTTATACTTGAGTATAAAACGCTTGCATGTGCTATTTTAAATAGCTTTGCTTATAAATAGCTCTCTTGGGGCAGATTTCTTTGACTTAAAAATTAAGAACTATGGACTGCTTTTATGGTCCATAAGTTCATAATATAACCACTAAAGGCACGGAATATGACTTGATCACTAAGTGCATGGAATTCTCTTAACTGACTTAGGGCCAGTTTCACCAAACTCTTGAAGTATCTCGCTAATTGTGTTTAAAGTAAACACGATTAACATTAAACTCGCAATATAATCGTGTTTATATGTGCATCTGTTTTACCACTGAATATATAAACTTGATTAAGTTAAATGAGTTTTCATGCTAAAACCCTGAGGTTGGTACTGGGTGCGGAGCATTGTGGGCCTTAAATTTTCTGTCGTATACTCTTTGCAAGCACGAAATTGTATAATATTCTAAGCAAAGAGGTTAGAAACCATGAAGTTCATACAGACTTTCTGCATGGATGAATATAGGTGTTAATGAACATGGGTGATAATCTATATTTCTTGTTAGTAACGATATATTTTAACCTCCGTGGTCTTCTCAGCTGCTAACTTGCAGAAATAAAATATTGTAATGTAATGACAAATGAATTATTTGTTGTTAAATTATATCTGTAATATATAAAAGAAAAAATGCAGCATTTGTTAATATAAACATTAATATTAACATAATAATATAAACATAAATTAATATGAATATTTGAACTAAAAATAATAATTTCCTATTTTTATTTCCAACAATGAAATATTCTATTTATGTCTCCTATGAACTATTTATAAAATGATTTTTGTAAAACAAATATTTTTTTAAAATTATTTTTATTTTAAGTCGCATAAACTGCATAGGTCACAAGCAACTAGTACAGTAATACAATTACAATTCTGAGAAAATATTGATACAAAGTGATACTAAAAAAAGTTGATACTAAAAAAATATTGAAAATATTGATACAAAAAAAAGGGTTACAAAATTGTAACACTTTTTCTTGGAAACTTGGCGATGATAAAATTTCATTGAAATTTTCATTTCCTAGACATTTTTTTCTGTTTTCGATGTGTACGGGGCATTCCAGAAGGATGTGCTCTATTGATAGAATTCTATTGCAGATGGTACAAGTAGGTTGTGGGGCTTTTTCAATTAAAAATTTATGAGATCTTTTAGAATGGTTTGATAGAATTCTTGACAAAGCAACTTAATCATGATGATTAATAGAGGGGTTTGTGACAAGTCCAAAGAAATTAGTTAAATATTACTTTGAATTTAAAAACAAATGAAATTCAAGCTGCTGCTTCTCAGTCCACATTTCTCCCATCGGAGAAATAATGTTTTTAAAAACAGTTCTTGACCATAAATCTAATAATGAAAGCAGCTTCTTCATGGGACTTTGGAAAGTTTGAATTATTTGTTTCCAGTTGTTTTTGAAAACTTATTTGAGGGATATAGTAGATTCATAAGACCAGAAAGCATTAAAAACATACATAAACATAATTTTACTAACATATACTACACTTTTCAAGTGACTCAAAATTAACACTCAGAATTTAAAAAATAAATTGAGAATACTTTCCACACAACAACATACGAGGGGTGTTCGATAAGTAACTTGTTTCGATATGAAAAACAATGATCTGAGTTTTGTAACTTACCTTATTTTTCGACGTAATCCCCTCGAAGTTCAGCACACTTGACCCAACATTTCTCCAGGTTCAGGATCCCTTCTCTGAAGTGATTTTCTTCAAGACCCTCGAAATAGTCATTGACTATCTGAATGGCTTCTTCATTGCTGACAAATTTTTGTCCAGCCAGGAAAGTTTTTAATTTTGGGAACAAATGAAAGTTCGAGGGGGCCAAATCAGGTGAATAGGGCGGATGTAGAAGCAGTTGGAAATGAAGTTCAGTCAATTTTTGCTGGGCGATATGGCTTGAATGTGCTGGGGCGTTATCGTGATGGAACAACACTTTTTTTCTTGCCATTCCAGGACGTTTATCCACGATAGCTGCCTTGAGTTTGTCCAGAAGTGATGCATAGTATTTTCCAGTGATGGTTTTTCCCTTTTCTAGGTAGTCTAGTCTATAAGAAGAATACCTTTAGCATCCCAAAAGATTGACACCATCACCTTCCCTGCTGATGGATTGCATTTCGCCTTCTTTGGAGCCGGTTCTCCTCTTGCAATCCAAGTTTTGTCCGTGGTAACAAAACTATGCAAAAAATCCGCTGAATTTTGCTTGAATAGCTGCAAACACTCAACAGATGTTCTCATACGATTTCGTTTCATCTCTGCAGTCAGCAATCGCGGCACCCATCTTGCGCAAAGTTTATTCATACTCAATTCATGATGCAAAATAAAAGATCGGATTTTTTATTGGAGCCCCAGGTCTTGAGGCATCTTCGATGCTTGTCCTGCCTCGCTTAAATTCGTTGACCCAAAGTCTCACCGTCTCATACGAAGGGCATGAATCACCCAACGTAGGTGCTAGTCTTTCATGAATTTCTTTCGCATTTTTACCTTCCATAAAAAAGAATTGGATAACACCACGAATCTATCCATCTTTCCCACTGACTCGCAAACGCTTTTGTTCAAGTCGCTGTCCAACAATGAGCTAGAGTGATAATGACTTGCAACAATGAAATTTTACCGTATATTGTTGTAGCTTTAAATTAAAATTCAGAGAAGTTGCTTTCATCATCTCTTTGTATGCGAACCAAGTTACTTATCGAATGACCTTCGTATAATGGAGGTAAATGCACATGTTGATTGGTAAGCAGATGTAGTGTGTGGCCTATTGTCATGGCATCACCTCACACCTCACCATATTTACGATTAGCTGAATGTTGAAAAGAAAAGGAAGCTAGCCAAGCATGACACATATGACACATATTTCTGCTAACAAAGACAGTTATAAAGGTGAAACCTCCAATTACAATGAAAAATAAAACTATGTTCAGACAAGGTTAACAAAAAATTAATATTGAAGCTATGATTATAGTTACTACATGCAATGTTAGCCACGTCATTTCTTGTTACACTCATGAATGTTTTTATTTCAAAGCATTGTAACAAAATTGATATTGCCAACACAACTTGAAATGCTTTGGGTTTTTTCTTTTCTTTTATCTTCTCTTCCTTCTATAGCTGTATTCTGATTTACATAAATGTAAGTTCATGATTAGTAACAACTGTTGTATTAGTTTATACTTTACTTTATATTATCTTATTTATTAACGTTCTTATGCATTTTCTCAGTTTTCTTTGTTTATTTTTAATTATTTTATACTTGTATTTACTGCTCTGATATATGTCTAGATGACATGTTGTATAGATATAGATGATAGTAACAATATTTATGAGTGCTATAAGCAATGAGTTGGCTAACATTCTCTGCAATAATCACCACCATAGATTCTCTTTTCTTTTCTTTTTTCTTTTCTTTTCTTTTTCTTTTTTTCTTATTCTTTTCTTTTTCTTCCAGAACTGAGTATTGTTTACACACCTTCGGAATAGACTATTACCAGAAGTATATTTTGTTTCAAATAGTACATGCTTTGTCAAATTCCTTTTCTTTTGAACACTGCTAATTGTGACACGGTTTGGGTGTTGTGAGATATCATCAGAGAAGAGCCATAAATTACTTCTAGTTATCAATCAGCATCTGTATTTAGCTCCATTGTTATTTGTTATAAGTATCATCCATTTATAATAGTTTTTTCAAACTCTGATTCTCATTTTAGTGTAATGGTTTATAATGTATATGTGTAAATAAAATTGACTTGTTTTTATAACATTGCTTTTTGATTTTATGTACTATATGATGATATACTTATATGATAGAAATAAATTTTCAGAAATATGGACAAACAAATACTTAACACTATATTCTATCAATCAAGAAACATGAACCAGCTGCTACCGTACTACTCTACTGCGTTAAAATAACCTCAAACACCATGGGCCTACATTCAAATGACCAGGACTAGCAATCAAATCTAGGCCCACGAATGTTCCAAATATCAGGTTTTGCTCAAGATCGTTGTCATTCAGCATTTTGCATTTGACAGTCTTTAAACATTTTATTATAATAAAACGAGACCATAATGTGTCGAAACGAGGATGAATAGCTGATAATCGCGATTATCTGCGCTTAAATGGCCGATCTTGGGCGTTTAAGTCCACGTGAGTTTAACTTCCAGTAATCGTGTTTAAATCATATGGTGAAACTCCCAAGAACTTTAAACGCGATTAAACTCCAAGATAAATGAAGTTAAACACATGTTCGAAGGTGGTGGAACCGGGCCCTAATGGTAATCCAAGACATAGAAGGGAAAATTTGAAGATGACAATATTAGGGAAAAATCTCACAGTTCTGTGGTATATTTATCACAAAATATATTTTTGAATAGGGGGTCAAGGCATATCTACTACTTGAAATTCTTCATTCACTGTTGTAAAGAAGTCTGCCCAATTATTTGTATTTATATTTATTTTTATTATTTATTTATTATTTTTAAACTGTTTAAGCCCATTGCCCCAATAATGGTGCAGTAAACTTCAGTATTTTTTGTAGCTCAAATGTCCTTTCTTGTGAATTTTATATCCACTATGCCTGCTAAACAAAAATATAAGCAAATTTTTTGCATTTCTGATAGTTAAGTGTAGATTATACATTGTACACTCTTGACCCGAGTAAATTTATTTCTTGCAATGGTTCAAATCATATATTCCAAAACTTGACTTAGCTGTTCAATACCCTTGAAGGGAGAGGCTGACTTAACGTAAACATGGCCTACATGGCTTCTCTAGCATTGTGTGTTCAGTCTGTCATTTTCTAAACTAACCACTATAGTTTTAGTTTTGGTTGTTTTCTTAACGTAAATACAAACGCAACGGCCAGCAATTATGTGATACATTACTCTTTACAAAGCTTGTCTATTATTGTTATGTATGATGTATTAAGGCTTTAAGTTAAGGCGGAGAACAAGATATCTGATAAAAGTTCACTACAATATCCATTTACAGATATATATAAACTCTAAATTTTTGAAAATTACAGAAGTTTTAATTTTTTTCGGTGTCATCATACAACTAAAATGAAGATGTTAATTTTTTATTCAAACGAAATTTATACACATTTAGTTCACTCATTAACTTCGGGCACATTTTTTAAAGTTGTAGTATTTTTTGCGCAATTTTGATTGAAATTTGAGTAATATGAAAAAATATTAAAAACAATTTTCTCAGATATGGTTCCAAATTTTTTCCTAACTTTTAATACTGATAGTGCTAAATACACTGAATTGATGACATAAACTACACAAAAGGAATTTTTTATTTTCTTACATACCTATGTAAGGAATTAATAATATAAATATATACAAATGTATAAATGGAGTAATATATGTGTATAGAGAAAGTGATGTAATTCTACAGAAAAATTTGAGATTTCATGGAAAAGCAGATTTTGGGGTTCCCTGGTACCAAAAAAGTATTTGTTTGTTTTTGATGTTTTCAAAACCTGTCTGTCTGTTTGCCCTTTTGTGAACCGCTCTAGTGCCTAAACTATTTGTAAGATTTTTCTAAAATGAAATTTTATGAATGCGATAATAGGGATATTCTTAATGAAATTCCATGGTGGATTTGGCCTGACTTGAAGCTCTGTGATTTTGAAGAACATGCTTTAAATTTTGGGTGTTTTAGATACTAATAGATATCTGCTCAGAAGATGGTGGGACTAAATTAAATAGATGACGTAGACTAAAGAGAGAAGGAAAGTAACTAGGAGAAAGTTTGTGCCATTCTCTGGCACCTTTATTTTAATGTTTTTTATTAAACTAATCAAGTTATTTATTAAAGTATATATTGTGTAGACAGAGAACATTTGGTATATTTTTCTTTCTTTCAGGTTTTACACCTTGCTGGTGATTTCAACAGCCCTTTTCAACAAACCTCCTTTCAAAAATTTGATTGCTTCTGGACTTGTTTTAGCGTCAGATGGACAAAAGATGTCAAAAAGAAAGAAAAATTATCCAGATCCAATGGAGGTACTTTTTTTTTTCTTTTCCCTAAAAAAAAAATGTCTTTGAACAATTTTGAAATCCGTTTCTTATTTATTATAAGACAGTATTCATAAAAAAAAAATTTTAATAGTTTTCATTTTACCTTGTGTAATATCTTATCTGTTTAGAATCTAATTTTTGGTTCTTTTTACTTCATGTATCTGTGGAAGTATAATATATTTTTAGTATTGAATTCGAAAAATTTGTCATTTTTCCTGTTATAGTAGGCACTATCTTCAAACCTTGTTTTCAAAATCTAGGTGGATTATTGTTAATATTGTTGATAATGATTTAGGTCGTGAATAAATATGGAGCAGATGCCTTGAGGCTTTATTTAATCAATTCACCAGTGGTGCGAGCTGAAAGCTTGCGTTTTAAAGAAGATGGTGTTAGAGATGTGTTGAAAGATGTCTTTTTACCTTGGTACAATGCATATCGTTTCCTTGTACAAAATATTGAACGACTGGGCCGTGTAAGTAAATATACGAAACTAAAAAGAAATTACAAATGTTAGTAAGAAGATTAGAATTCTGATAACTGGTTATGTTGTGATGTTTTTTTCATTTCAGGAAGATGGAAAGGTGTTCCAGTATAGAGAAGGAAATGCTTTGTCAGAGAATTTAATGGATCGTTGGATTTTGTCTTTTACCCAGTCATTGATGCAGTTTGTTCATAAAGAAATGACTGAATATCGGTTGTATACTGTTGTACCGCGTTTAGTGAAATTCATAGATAATCTGACCAACTGGTATGTGCGAATGAATAGACGTAGATTGAAGGTAAGATTTTTGTCTCCTTAATACATTTTATAGTAAATTTTGACTATGAGCATTATTTTTATTCCAGTTTTGAGCAATTTCTACAGCATTTTATTGTGTAGCATGTGGTGCTTAAAACCAGGCAAATAACTTTTTCAAAAACCCACAGAGTTTCCGAAAGAATTTCAAATAAAAAATATTTTCCATCTCTTTTGTGTAACCTCTTGAAAGATAAATTTTCAATGTAAATCCTCTAGGCCAGTATTTATACCTTCTCTACCCTTGACTGAACTCTCAACATGAGGACTTTGTATAATCGTGGTTCTTTGATTGTGTTTCATTACATCTTGATGGATTTGAAGTTTTGAATTAACTGGAAACGTGTAGCTATCACTAATTCCAATAACAATATAAAACAGGAGACTTTTCCAATGAGAAGTTCTAATTAAAATTTGCTTCGATTTAAGCACTGCACCCTGTATATTACCCATACAACTTTTCTTGATCAATGGCATACCTTTGCCTTCCCTGGTACATTAAACAGTTGAAGGTATAAGCTCACAGCAAGCACTGATGATAACACCTTCCTAATCCTCATTGACACGAAACAGAAGCTATTTGTATTTGAAGATGAGAACTCCTTTTCGTATTGTTTCTCAGAAAAATGTCGAGAAATGGCCTAGGCAGGTCCAGATCCTTCACAGGAGAGACCTTGAACTTGCGAAGAAGGCAGGAGAACTTATAATAGCAGCAAACGCAAAATTATTGAGAAAATTAAGAGGTGCGAGTTGAGAAAAGGGAACAAGATTCTAATGCATTCTTTAAATAATGTTGTGTTGGACTTCTGCCTACACTGAAACATGTATTTCAACAATATGGAGAATAAATACTAAAAGTGTCTTAATTCTCCAGAAATGCCTGATAAAAAAAGGAAACATCTAAGGAAATTGACCTTAATCTGTGTATCTATGTTTTCACATATTTGCCTTCAGCTTTTCGCAGATCTTCAAGTAAAAGTATTCTAAGCCTAAATTTTTTTTTTTTGTAAGTTGCTATTTACAGTTGATAAGAAGGAATTCATTATAATAAAAGGGATTTATCATTTTAGGCACTTGAAGTCGGCATTCTTCCCAGGTCAAGAAATTAACCTTGCATTGAAATGTACATACACTTGACTTTGATTTTCCAAAGGTTGGCATTGTTTCAAAAGCTCTAGTGGCCGATTTTGTAAACACTTGATCCGCATTTCCCCCAAGCCATTGGTTAAGAAAATTGCACTGATATTACGTATACTGTTGCCCTGAAATAGTGTTGATGGTGACCATTCTTTGAATACCTGGAAAAGCCAGAGAATAAGCAAGGAATAATTAGAAGAATAAGTCAGTAAAATTTTTCTGAGGAAAGAATGGCTACCTTTTTCTTTTTTTGCCTGAATCTCAGGCTATAAAAACAGTGTTCTTCTATTTCTATTTTAATATTGAAACATGCCCGACATTGACTGGTGCCAATTTGAAACAAGCCCAGTCTTTCTATTTAAAAACAAGCCCCACTTGAAGCGACATTTTGAAACACAATTATTCCTGATAAATGTGATTTGGGCGCCAGGAAAAGGTTACACTTAAAACCTAATGATTTCTACATAATTTAAATATCTCTCATTCCAAAATTACGTTGTGCTAGCTTAGTTAATTGGGGTTCAAAGTTCATAATTGTTGTTACTTACTCTGCAACTAATTATTCAATATGCCATCCATACACAGTGGCAAGGAATCTGAAAATCTTATTAAAATCCTGGATGGCACGTAACGAACAATGATAATCAGCTTTCTTTCAACTTAACAAATTAGAATTTAGTATAATATCAACTATGATTGTGTTGCAAGTTAAACAATTATTACATTGATAATCAAAAATGAATTGATCTTTAGTCACGACCAGTTTTCTCTTTATTACAATAGTTATAAAACCTTGTTATTCATTCGTGGGTCTTCGGGCACTCCTCACTTCTTCGTTCGATGGTGCCCCGTAGAACCTTCTCTGACAACGCAGCAGAATCTTGTTTCTAGATAAAGTCCTCGCCTAATGTGCATGATCTGGTTCCAAATTCTCCCGGCAATACTATTATAATCTGGAACTTCCCTCACTTGCTTCACGGGTGGTTGCCTAGACATGTATTTTCTTCCCACAAGAATGCTCTATCCAGTTGTTTGTTTGTCACATAGCGACCCCCTTGCGATCGTCTATTGACATCCCTATATTCTATGTCGTATAAAATGACATTTCCGTAATAAAAATGGTTTGTTCTTTTGGTATATTAGAATATATTCTCAATAATTATCATCTCCCTTTACTTTTTTCTCATTTCTCTTTTCGTTTCGGCTAATAAATTCTTTTCTCTATTTTTTTTTTTTTTTTTTTTTTTTTTAATTTTTTATTCTTCTGTATTGCTTCATCTCTGATTACTCATACTCTTCAAGTTTTTTTAAATATTTTGTCATAAAAGGGTAGTATATTTTTAAAAGTTCCAAAATTTGAATAAAATCTTCTCCTCTGACGAAGGAAGTCACCACATGAAGGCTGTTTTCTGGACATTAAATTTCAAGGTATGAATCTTTCATTTGAGACTGAAGAGAGAAGAGAAACCAACTTAAATAGATCAGTTACCTAAACAAGCTGAGTTGTAGCCAATTTTTAATACTTGAATTTTGTAAATTCTATTTTTCTCCAACAAACCTTTTAATTCTTTCAAAAAATATATAAGCTTGTGTTTCCATCAATACTGGAAGTCTATTTGTTTTTGTACAAAATACCCAGTGTATCCCTTTTAAAAATTTGGAATTTTTCTGCTTTTGAGTTGCATTGTCTAGACACCTACCTAATAAATTAATACCTTAAATGAAATATCCATACTTATAATTTAATTTATATTACTTTAATTAAAATGTCATGTGCAATATGTACAAAAATCAAAAAGAAAAATTTCATATCACATTAATATATTAATATTTTTCCTCTGATACAATATCCGTGATCTTTTCATTGGAATCTATACACACTTTCAGAATGTGATCATACCACTGCGAATCATCTGGAAGAATTTAATTGTATATACCTTTGTAATTCAGTCAGTGTATACAAATAGCAAACATTTGAATGTCTTGATTCTTCTTTATTCACTAAGTTTAGTGTTTCTTTCTGGCAGATTAAGACACAAATTATGAACACTCGACACTTTGGTGCAGGCAACGAAGTTTCTTGGTAAAGCACTGCTTTTCATTGCATGAAAATATAAATGTCTTTGTTGGATTGAGTGTTACAGTTACAAATCTTATTAGTTACATCAGACATGTAGATAACACGTTTGCATATTGTTGTGTTATGATAACGTCTTGCACTGAAACCTGCTGATTTATTCTTACAATGGGGTACTCTTCAGTAAAAAAATTATATCAAATCCTATGAAACATTATGAAGCTTCTGTTGGTACTCGTGGGCAGTGTTGAAAACCAATCTCCTGTTTGCATGACTATTAGCATGTGAACATTGGAACCGTCTGAACAAAGCATGTTTGTGTGTATAAGCCGTCAGTTTTTCAAAGAATAAATTCTTTGCAGACAAAAGTTCCATTATATGTTCTGTCACATTCAAGAAAGTAAAGAGCAATTGGCAATGTGTTGCTGCCACAATCCATGAATTTACTTTCCCATGTTAATTAAATGGGAGCAATTTTATTCTTTTTTTAAATAATGTAAAAAACGTTCATTGTTTAAATTATACTTCCAGCATCTTCAAAAACACAGATATCGCCTCTCAAAGCACAACTACCAAATTATTAATATATCTTATAAATTATTATATATATAAATTAATTATTATATATATAAATTAATTATTATATATATAAATATCTATATTAATAAACAAAATTAATTGTTATCATAGAGAAGACAAGTGAGTGCATATTTATGTACAATACACAAACATACATTTACATTGATGATTATAGAACTTAAACATTTCCATTACTTTCCAGAAAATTCCTGACCAATACACGAGTAAAACAGATGTCTGGAGACTGATGTATGCTACTGCTATATCCACAAATCCCAGTATTACGTCAGGTCTGTTGTGGTGAACTGTTTGATCTGTCAGTATATTTCGGTTCCAGTACAGTTTATAGCTGTTGTTTTCAAGGACTTTTTTGGGTATATAATTGTAATTCTGTGTCATGGCATGGTACCAAAACAAAGATCTTGATAAGTTGGCCATGGATCATTTGTCCCATGGTGTCAGTATGGCTAGAACATTACAGCCTGAAATAATATGCTTAATAGTCTCACTGCATTGACCACAATCCCTGCAATCGTAAGACGACACATCACATCTGGATCTTTGATGATGAATTTCAGATAATTCTTTGTTGCAATTACTTGGTCTTGGATACATGTACTCCTCTTTGTCAGGGTACATGTATCCAATACTGAGCTATTGCACCTGCTGACAACATTGGAATTGTCTATCTTGGCCGGATATCTTCCTTGCCTTCTGCTTCCATAATTCCATCTCTCGGTGGAAGGGTGGTTGCTTGAGTTCAATTTCTTATGGGCTGAAACATAATAGTTGTCTACTTCCTCTACCTCTGTATGTAGATGAAATTATCAGTTTTCTTCTGAAAATACTCCCTCTTGGTGATGATCTGTTTCGAATGGATATCGCTGATTTTTAAGTTATCGTGACCTCCCATCTTTCTTGGGGGTGTGACCCTTTGGATTGAGCTTCTGAGATAAGGAAGATGGAAACGACATTTAGACTCTGAGAAACCTTTCCAGGGATTCAATATCAGTTGTCGACCATTTGATAATCCCCAATAAGAATATAATTCTTTGTTTTGCATAAATATTAATTGCTGTAAGATTTCGTTAGTTGAGAAAGGTTTTAAATATTCTTTGTATTCTCAACAGATTCACCATTTGATAATCCCCAATAAGAATATAATTCTTTGTTTTGCATAAATATTAATTGCTGTAAGATTTCGTGAGTTGAGAAAGGTTTTAAATATTCTTTGTATTCTCAACAGATTCCACCTGTATTTCCTTTTTAATTTTACTATGCACGATCACTTGTTGTGCTGGATCCCTAGGTACTTGTAGAGAATCTGCTTCTAGGACTGATGTAGCATCTCGTGACATGATTTCATGTTCTAGTGTCCTGATGAATTTATCATTGTTGATGCTTTAGTCTGAACTTTTTTTAGTACTAAATTGTATTCGAATATCAGGTAGAATCTTTCAATGAGATGTATGAGCTACCTTAGTCTGTGTAAGGTTCCTGAGAACAGTCAGTGTCTATGTATTTCGCGTCTGTTTTTCCCTCATCAAGGTGATACTCTCCCAGACAGGCGTTGCTAATTCTCCAGCATGTTTCAGGTAATGATGTATTACGATCAGAAACGTCTCGTGTAGAGAGGTCTATATTGAATCCAGAAACTTATCAACCTGATCCGTTCCAGGTCATTTCTAATGGACGCTTTTAGAACTATTGATGTATTCTCAACTTTCTTTGATCTTGATTGAGATGATCGACACTTCTCTCAACCAGAATGCATTGGATTAGAAATTAGTCTGTTGTCCATATTTCGGCCCAGTGATTTCTCTGGCAACTTGGTGCACGACTTTGCTTCGAAGTGACGTAGCCGCACCGCAATTTCTCCTAGGGAGACGTAAAGTATAGTGATTGTAAACCTAAATGAGATACGCAGTTGATCGGCGGTGCATTTGGCTCACACACAACACGCGCCTTCGTGGACACTCGGGATGACATGAAATTTTACTTGCTCGCACAGGACCGTTCAAAAGTCTTGTGTAAATTTCCGAGTGTTATGAAGCAGAAGAAGAATTTATAAGGGAGAAGTTTCCCTACAGCACAAAAATACTCTGAGCTTTGTTGAATTGTCACAATTATACGAAAATGTTTAAAAGTAAATTTCATAGACAATTTCCCGTTGAGGTGGGTCGATTCATGCCCTGACGGAATACAGAGAAACTTCTCCGTGTGTTCGTTTCTCCATCTTCCATTCTCTTGCTCTCGATTTCATATATAGCCTACATTGTTTTAACACTTCTTTCTTCCTCACGGGCCGTCTATATGCTGAGCGGTCGCTCAGTGCATCAACTGATGTCACCGCAGTGCCTATGATCGGGAGGCCCTAGGTTCGAGTCCTGAGGGCGGCAGGATTTTCGAAACTAGCTTTTCAGCTAGGTCGAATTCAGTCGCTGTCTGAAGGAGAATTCTAGAGGCCGGCTGCTCTGATCGGTAGTTTCTCCGATCACCACCAGGCGAATGCCGGAGCAGTACACTAACACACGGGCCACGGACCGCACGCGATGTTTTCTTCTTGTCCTATTCTCGCCCCTTACACACACACACACACACACACACACTAACACGCACTACACTACCACACATGCCGGAAAACCGGTCGGGGACTTAGAACTTGCCCTCGCTGAGGCGGTGCCCCGCTGGTGGGAGATACCTGGTTGGGGAAACCCACTAGTCGACGGTAGGTCTGTGCCTGATCTCGCCATCCAGTGGGGGAAGATCACTTCCCTCACCCGATGAAAAACATGCACTACACTTACGGGACTAATGACCTTAGTAGGTGACGCGCGCGGAAACGCTAACAATCAATGAATCTGAGCGCCCATCCATGTTTGTCGTGCATGGCGACCCGTGTGGAAGGGAATGGGTGTTGAGGGATCTGCGCATGCTTTCTTCATTGCCTCCTTGACGGCGGATGTTTAGAGGTAACCTGTTCTAGTCATATTCACTACAAACACCGGAGATCCCTGATGGCTGAGGGGAAGTCTCTGCATCTTGCAGGTCCACCACTCTTCGGCCTCAGACTCTTCTGGAGGCCCCGTCGAGATGGGTCGCTCTACGTCCGCAGGGGGGATGCAGGGAGGGCTCTCGAGTATTCCTTTCTTTCACCAGTCATCTTTCCTCACCCCAACGTTCATCCTGGCTCTTTTCTTCCCCTTCTTTTTCATTGCCCCCCTATATGCTGAACGCCCACCTACGTGTCTTTCGTACCCGTGTCGGAGGGAATGTGTGTCCTGGCGGTTGAGGGGTCTGTTTGTTTCCCAGCTACTCACATTGTGCTACGTTTTGCTTTGCACTTAGAGATATGCTGTGTGGTATTTTGGGAACATACGTTTCAGGCTTCAATCCACTTGCTTTGGCCTCGGGCTCTTCTAGGCCGGTGGTCGGGAGCTCACCCACTCCCGATCAGTCAGCTCGGACTAGGTCTTGTACTGACCTCCAGTGTGAGTGGGGGGATCCACGGTGGGGCAGCGCTATACCATTTCCCCACTATATCTCCGTGGCAACCCTGGCCCTCCCATAGAGTACACCCTGGGTCACGTGGTGGGGAGTGACCGCGGGGATGAAGCTGATATCCATCACAATGGATACTAAACCTTTTGCCCCGCCCTCATTCGCAGAGAAGAGATGTCCGGAACAAACTATTGACTTGAATAGATTCTTTTAGAAAGCCGAAGATAGACCGAAGAAGGCTCGTTTCCTCCTCATGGCATGCGCCGAGGAAGGAAAATCATTTAAAATGGTTAGTGGTGTCCGAATGTCCGAGCTATAGATGAAGCTTATGAGAAACTGCAAGCTGTAGTGTGACAAAGGAATGATACCATTCTTTTTGGAGCTCGAACGGATGATCAAAACGAAACAAATTCGGAAAGCAAGCAGATACCTGGCCTCCAGGTGGAAGTGACCACTCACCCAATACTTAACCTTTGTAAGGGAGTGGTCAATCACAAGGATTTTTCTGCAGAGTGGGAGGAAGAACTACTCTTTTTTAAGAGGCAGGGTGTGACCGACGTCTACAGAATCAAGAAGAGGGAGCATGGGCGAGAAATCCCCACTTCCACTCTTATTCTGACATTTGATCTCTCTCTCCCTGAAAGGATCTGCGGTTTTTATAACCTCCGCGTACGACAATACGTGCCTAACCCTTTGATATGTTTTAAGTGCCAAAGGTTCGGTCATACACAACAGCGGTGCGTGGCAGATAGCCCGGTGTACGGAAAATGGATGCACGAAGCTGAACCCTGCGCTACATCAGCACATTGTTTAAATTGCGAAAGTGACCATACGGCCAGTTCCAAGCATTGCCCTACCTTTATGGGGGGAAAGATCCAGAAGACCAGAGTCGCTGAGGGGGGCCTTCCCCGAGGCCAAACGTTGGTTCCAGGCAAGCAACTGTTGATCTGTTTCGAGCCTTTTCCAGCGCCCTGAAAGCTAAGACTCCAAAGGTAGCAGCGAGCTGCCAAACCGAACTGTTCCCAAAGTCGTGAACTGCTCGTGCCAGGTGTCTCCAGTGGACCTCCCTGTGGATACCTCACCCCAACCAGCCGGGAGAGTGATCATCCCAACCAGATTTAATAAAAGCTGTAAAAAGAAGCTCAGCCGTCGCAGTCGACCAAATCGTTTCGTAAACCTCCTTCAATGGAAGTTGATGTCGGTTGGACAACTGCCTCAGAACCGGCAACAAAAAGCTCGTTAACAAGGCCCCGCCTAATTCCTCCTTCGAGAACACACTAAACGAGCATCTATCCTCTGGCAATGCCCAGGAGGTCGCAGCTTCGGAGGAAACTCGCGCATTCGGCTCTCAGCTCCGGATGAAAAAGAGAAGTTACCTGATACCACCACGGCTCTCCTGTCATGGAATGCTAATGGTTTCTCCTCGCGACAAGGCGATCTAAAACTGTTGTCCCGGTACAACGCTCTGATCTGTTTACAAGAAAAACACCTCGTCCCTTGCCTCTTCGCATTTTCCCTTATAATTCGATATTTATGGTCTTCGTGCTCATGGCGAAGTTGCTAAACGATTCACTTGGTACACGATTCGTTGCTGTCTACAGAGGTACTTCTTCAGACCGACTTGCAAATAGTGTGTGCGTGCAAGTGTACTTCCCATGCCTCACACTCACTGTAACATTTACGCCCCTCCAGGGCTGAGTGTATCAGCGCATGAACTTTTGGGATTGATAAACCAACTGCCCTCACCGTTCTTGATAGTCGGGGATGTAAATGCACACAACCCTCTCTGGGGCTCTTCCAACATTCGTAATAAATTCTTCTGTGTTTGTATTGGTGATACTATCAAGTAGTCACCCTCTTGAAAGTGGGATCCCCCAAGGATCGGGTCTGAGTGTCACTGTTTTCCATTCCCATAAATGGTATAGCGTCGACTGGGCGACCTTTTAAGGCGTCGTTTTTTGGATGATTTTGCCATCTTCTGTTCATCTAGCAGCATGAGTGTGATCCAGAGGTAACTTCAGGTGGTGCTCAATAAGCTCCACGAATGGAGCACGTCAACAGGTTTTAACTTATCTACTACATGTATCATTTACATAGCAATCCAATCCTTCACTTGAAAGGAATTCAGCTTCCATTCGCTGAATCTGCCAGGTTCCCGGAGCTCACGTTTGACAAGTCCCTTACTGGCGTGCTCATATCCGTAGGCTACGAACCAGATGTGTCTCCCCCCTTAATCTTCTTGGAATGCTGAGTGGTACATCATGAGGTGCCGAACGCACTACCCTCTTGCGGTTATATCTCCCAATTCTTTTACTCAGATGGTTCATCGAGCATTGACGCAGTGGAATATGGTTTTTATTTCATCAGGGACACCAAATCATATGTTACATTCTCAATGCAGTATATTCACTGCTGAAATATTTGCAATTCTTGAAACTTAGAGACGGACAAAACTGCATTCAGCCCCTCTCGTATCTCTCCCGAGCTGAGTCATTCTCGCTGGCCCAACAAGGGAAGGGAAAAGGGTCGTGGCGGGGGAAGCGCCCAGCCAAGGCCGAGGGAGTCCACTGGCGAAAGAGATTCTCTTTCTCAGCGGGAGGCAACGAGAGCTGCCGACCGCGAGATTCTCGTATCTCGTAAGGACAGAGTATTCTCGTAAGCAGTCCAAGGCGGTCGAGGATCGGAAGAGTCGTGGTTACTACTACTTAATGTAGAGCAAAGATATCCTTCTAATTAATTTATTTAAATTAAGTACAATAATTCCTCTCTGGCGCAATAATCAAACGTTTCCTTATACTTTCGTAATATTAAAGTGTTTCATATCGTTGGTACAAAAGAAAAGTTTTAAAAAATTAAAAAAGCTGAGATGGCTTACAGAAACAGCTGTCAAGTCGAATCTTTTTATCAACAATGTTTTGTGCTCGGGTGTTCACATTTTCGATGTTTCGTTTTTAAATAAAAACCTCTTACAATTACAATTTTGGAAAAGTTTAAATATGAAATAATATTTATGGATTCCATTGAAGAGAACTTTTTAGTGTCCTTCATCGCCTTAGGCGTAGGACCGTTTCTTCCCTCCCTGACCCCTCCCACGGCGAACCAAGGCTGCATTCAATATATTGATATGATATTCAGATGCTCAGGCTGGATTTTGTTAATTATTCAAATATGATGCTCTTTTACTACATTTCCCAATTAAATCTTAATTATACATTAATGAACAGGGTTACAATTAAAATGTTGTTTTCCTAGTTCATATTAAGTGGTTGAAGTGTTTGTTTAATCTATTTAACATTGTTAGTACGAACTTTGAGAAAATTTGTAATAAAAATAAACATTATTATTAACAGTCATTTACGTGTGACCAAGGGATTCCTGCCAGGGAGAGTAGCTTACATTGTAAAAATCTTCTCGAGTGCCACTTCCTGAAGTTTTCTTAATTAATATTAAGAAATTAATACGAAAAATAATTAATTGAAAAATATAATATTATTATTTTTACTTTTTAATTAAAACTAACATTACATTGAAATAAATAAATTAACAGGTAAAATAAATGAATTTACATAAATGGAATGCAATTTAATATTTAATTTAATTAATATTAGTATTTAAAATATTTAATAATATTAATTAATATTATATAACTATTCTTTCTAAATAAAATTTCTTAAATAATATGTGGGCGTAAATTAAACATGTTTCATTCAATAATTAATTTTGAATCACACATTACGTCTGACTGCCCTGGCCATGAGATCTTGGAAGTCGTCTCGCTCTCGAGAATGCGTTCACATTGCACGAGATTCCCGAGGGCCCATTCTCGTTCAGCCTTACGAGAACGACAGAGAATCTTCGGTAAATGACCGCCTTTACTTGAAGCCCTAAAATCCATCGAGTCAGCGACGGTGCGCCGAGCAGTTCTCTGTTCTCATTCAAGTTGTCTCCTGTTCTTCCTCAGACTACTTGTGGAAATCAGTTCAATACCTGCTTCATCGTCTTCTGTCTCGCCACTCTGATGTGGTATTATTAGTACTCGGTGGGGTCCAGGCCACGTGGGAATCGCAGGGTATGAGCTGGCTGATCAGGCGGCGGTATCGGCGACGCAGAAGACTCATTTTGACATTACTTCTGACCGGGAGCGGTAGCTCAGCTCATCAACTGATGTCACTGCAGCGCGTCCGGCCCTAGGTTCCCACTTCTCACGGCGGCAGGATTTTCGACACTAGCTTTTCAGCTACGTCGAATTCACTCACTGTCTGGAGGAGAATTCTAGCGGCCAGCTTCTCTGATCGGTAGTTTTCTGTGGTTTCTCCGATCAACAACAGGCGAATGCCGGAGCAGTAACCTACCAAACTGGCCACGGACCGCGCGCTATCTTTCCTTCCGGGTTTCTTGTCCTGTTCTCTCCACTTACACTAACATGCACTACACTACCACATATTCCGGGAGACCGGTCGGGAGCTTAGAGCTTATCCCGGCTGAGGCGATGCCCCGCTGGCGGGAGAGTCCTGGTTAGGGGGAACCCCACTAGCCGACGGTAGGTCGGCGTCGGATCTCACCATCCAGCGGAGGAAGATCACCGCCATCTCCCGAGAAAAAATGCACTACACTTACGAGGCTAATGACCGTAGTAGTTGACGCGCTCGGAATCTCAATCAATCAATCTTATTACTTCTGTACCATCCTCCGATGTAATGGCTTTTTTGAAACGATCCATCTTTAGAGCGTGGCAAACAAAGTGACACAATACTACTTTTAAACTAAGTGTGATAAATGGTTCTTTTAATCCCTGGAGTTCCTCATCTGACGTAGTTGTGACGAAGTCATTTGAATCCGTCTTGCTATCGGACACTGCCACTTTACGCGTGGTTTCGTCTTTGAGGTGAATCTCCCATCATGCAGGAGGGTTTTTTCTGTGGAGCACGTCCTCCTACGCTGTATGAAATTTGTTGGCAGCCGCCGAAGCCGTGGCCTGGGCGACTCTACGAGAGGCGCTCGGCGATGACGATTCCGCGCTCTCAAAGCTTTTTTGTTTATTGAGAGAAAGAGGAATATATAATTTCATTTGAGAAATAAGGACAATAATGTTTCTATGTTTCCTGGACCCTTTACAGCCAGTTCTAAGTTTATGATTTCTGTGTCGTATCTATGTGTATATTTTATATGGAATTGAAGCTTACTTTTAGGTTATCTCTGTGCTTCTAATTAGCCGATAAGTTGCATCTGCAACCTTTTTGTTTTTTAATACTTTGACATGGGCGCCAATGATCTCAATAGTTGGAGCATCCTCTAAACCTAATCAATCGTTTCAGAAATGGAACATTTTTTTAAGGACGCTTTTCAACTGCTCGGTCATATAGTGACCATTGTAACTTTTAACTTTGGGGGAACATACACAAACATCCATGCCCAGGGCGGGATTCAAACCAATTCGAGCCAAGGCAGCTATGGCCCTTCAGCCTTGGTGACCTTGGCTCTCCAGGCCAGCCAAACTTCTCTGATTTCCAATTTACTTAGCATCATACTTACATTCTTCAGCAAAACTGAATTATGATCCTTTTGAAACAAAATGAAATAGAAGTAAATAAAGCTGACCCACAATTCTCTAAATATCTAAGAGCTCAACTTAAACCTAGAAAGTCCAAGTTTAAGAGTTTGACATCATTTTTATCACCAAGAAACCTCCTTATGATTTCTAAAGTGTCACTTCTTTTGAAACAACTCTGTCAACATTCAAAACAGAAATTTTAACCATTTATGAAGAAATCTTTGGAATAAAGTTGCAGAAGTTTATTCTCTTTTTTCCCTGATTTTCTAAACATGCTTGTTCCAGGGTGAAGGTGGTGTTGCTGATTGTGAAAATGCTTTGAATACTTTGTTTAGTGTCCTCTATTCAATGATACATGTAATGGCTCCTTTTACTCCATTTCTTACGGAACTGATGTACCAAAATCTTCGTCGGACTGTTGCTCATAACAATCCCAGTTCTGACAGTATTCATTATTTAATGATGCCTGAACCCAAGTAAGTATAAATGAAATGCTTGAATCAACTTCATTAATGTTTATTGTTCAATCTCTTTCATATTTTTTTCCTTTAATGTTTGTTTAGTACATCTCTAATAGACAAGAATATTGAACAAGCAGTATCACGAATGCAGACTGTAATTGACCTTGGCCGTATAATAAGAGATCGTAAGACACTGCCTATCAAAGTAAGTTCCAAACAGTTTTTTGTTGTTGTTTTTTTAACACATTAATTTCTTTTTTAACTAAAATCTTTTCTTTTTAGTATCCACTTCCAGAAGTTGTAGTTATTCATCAAAATCAAAATGTATTGAATGATGTGAAATGTTTGGAACGCTATATTCTTGAAGAATTGAATGTACGACAACTAACGTTGAGTGTAGACAAAGCAAAATATGGAGTATCACTGAGAGCAGAGCCTGACCATAAAGTGCTTGGTGCCAGATTGAAGGGAGCCTTCAAGGAAGTGACCAGTGCTATCCGGGAACTTAGTGATGAGAAATTACAGAAGTTCTTAGTTCAAGGGCACATTGAACTTGTAGGGCACACATTGAACATTGAGGACATCAGGATAATGTTTCGTTTTGCTAGTGATTCAAATGCAGAAGTTTCTCAACGTTATGAAGCTCATGGAGAAAATGATGTGAGTAGACAAATATTTTTATTAGTAATTTGCAATATTTTATTGTGAAAGGAAGAATTTATTAAACATTTCAGAAAAGTTTAGAAATTTCACTGGTCACAAAATGTCAGGGAATTGTAAAAATATTCTTTAATCATAGAAGTTTCTGAAATTGATTTGGCCATGCTGTAGATCTTCTGTGTAGTATTGACTGTCAAGGAGCTTTCAACTTGTTTTAATTTTTTTATCCTTGATTTATCTGAAAGTCCAATGGAGGAGACTTGCCCTAGAGAAAAATTATGAAAAGTAATAGGCCTAAAAGCACAACTGCAATAGATGAGTATAGCCTAGATTAATATGCTGTAAAATTGTGTGTACTATGCTGTATAATTTGCACTAAAACTTTAAAAGATGGTATCAGGCATGTATGTTAGCAAGAAAGAATTCATCATAAGAAAATAAGCATTATATTTTGCATATTACAACATGTAATAATTATTATATTTCTTTTTTCATAGATGTTGGTGTTGGTGGATATATCACCTGATGCTAGTATGCAGGAAGAAGGACTTGCCAGAGAATTCATAAACCGCATTCAGAAATTGCGGAAGAAGGCACATCTGGTTCCATCAGATCCTGTTACTGTTTATTATGGAGTTGAATCAGAGAGTAGTGACATTGCTTCAATTGCAGTGTCACATAAAAATTTCATTGAGTCTAATCTGAAAACACCTTTGCGTCCAGTGCCATCAACTCAACTGAATAATATTATAATTGAAGAGAAACAACAAGTAAACATGTTGATATCTACCCATTTAATTTTATTTTGATAATCAAAAGAAATGTTTTCTAATTTTCTTTCTTTTTACGTAGTTGAAAGGTTCAATGTTGAATCTAATTTTAGTAAAGGGATTTTGTGCTGATTGGCTTAGTGGCGGACCAACAACACCTCTCTCCGAACCATTTTGTAGGTAAGTTTGAAAAGCTGTTTTGAGAAAATCTTGTTTTTTAATATTGCTCATATTTCACTCAAAATTGCATGAAAACCAGTAATATAAAAAATGTATACAAACAAACATTAAATAAGGAACTAAATACAAAGAACAAATTTCATTCTTGAAATTGAATTCTATCTAGAAGCGATACATCACATAACTTTGATATTCAACATCTTTGATCTGGGACAAGAAACTCGAGAAATATCCATGTTTTACATCTGCAGCCTTTCAGATTAAGATTCACCTAACTGTAAATACTAATGTTGAATGTAACATTTTGACATGTATAATAATGTTCTTTCAAAAATTGAATTGTTTTCTAATCTTAACTGTTTGAAAAGCCTTCTCTACCCTTTCACAGCCAACCCCCTTCTCCTTGTCCTGTATATGTTGGGCCTTAGGAAATATGATGCAAGTTTTTCTTTAAAACATGAGTTCCTTACAGGTCCTTTTAAATTTTTTTAAAAATCTTTTTACATATTCTTACTTTTCCATTTTTGGATGCAAAATTATAAAACTTGACAATTACTTTTCACTTTTGAAAATGTTGATTTCTAAATTGGACATCATTATTCTTATACTGTTTACAAAGTACCATTTGCATCTTTTTTTAAAATTATTATTATTATTATTATTATTATTTTACAAAATATGTTTCAGCAAACCTGATATGAATTATCAATTCACGAAATGTCTTGTAACTTAATCTACCTCTCCTTTTTTTTTTTCCTCCCAAATAATATACAATAAAAAATAATTCCTACTTAAAGAAAAATTGATGGTCTCTAACTAATAAGGATCCATCACATTTTAAACACTATCTTAAGATAATCATTGTTAATGGAATTTTTACAAACTTTATTTGGGGAGGGGGGAGAAGAAAAAAAAAGATTGAACTATTGCAATTCATTTAAATGTAACTTTATTCCTTAAGTGATAGTAAGCCCCTAGTAAGGAGAAAGATTTTTTAAAAACATGAAAATTGGAAAAATTAAACATAGAAGTTTTAAATAAGTGTGTAAAATTTCTGAAACTTTTATAGTACTTATGTGCAATGTCTCTTTTCAATTAAATACTTAAAGTTGCAGAATTTATTTGAGCACGTTGTAATATGAACTTGAGAATTATTAATTGTAAATTTTCTGTATTTTAATAAGCTGGTTTGTACATAGGGTTAAACCAAATTTATTCCCATATAATTTTGGTCAGGCAAGAAAAGGTTTGGCCAGGAAGGAAAATTAGTATTAGTAACTGTTTGGCTGTTCAGAAGACACCGTGTCCTAGACACAGGTACCAAAGTTTCTGCAGTGTACACTCAGAATTAATATTGGTGTTACAGGTATGTGAATGTATGTTTGGACAACAAATTGCAACCAAGGCTTGGTGCTACCTGTTCAAAAGGAACAATCCTCCTTGAAAATCCTGCAGGTCAAAATATACTGAATTTACAGCAACTTAAAGACGAGGTAGGGAAGTTAATATCTTAAAATTTGAAACTTACGAATTTGCTCTGTATTTATACTGAATACTTTTCTTGAAGATCAACATATTGTTTGGATTATTTGGATGCCATTACAATTTGGAACCATGTACTAGCCCTGACAAATTAGCAGGTCAGACTGTATACATCTACAACGAAAATACCAACTTTGAAGAAAGAAACACATGTTCGCCACCTCAAGTACCGTAAGTACTGTACCATATGTTTTTGATATTTTGCTTAAGGGTTGTTAATTTTGGATTTTTGTGCAGGTTTATCAATGTCTCTGCTGGAGATAAAAAATTCACTTTCTTGTTAGAAAATCCTGTGGGAAATACTCTAATGGATGCAGTGAAATTGAGAAGAATGATTACTACCGCTTTGGGAGTTGATGAAAAAACATTCTTACAGAAAAATAAGACCTTATTTTCAGAGAATGTTCAAAATGGTGCTACCTTGGTGTTAAAATTGTGAAATTTATGTTGTAATTTATGAATGTAATTTCAAAATAAAAATTTCATTTGAATTTGTGTTGTACGTTGGAGGTATTGTTTCCTTGAACATCTTGAATTGTAGCAAAAACATTGATTATTGAATAAAATGTATAGTATTTATTTGCCAATTTGAATGGTAAGAAAATGTCTACAAATGCATATAGAATTGCTGCTCAATGACAATGGTAACCTTTAAAAAATCATTTTTTCTTTAGTCGTTTCATGTCGGGCTCCATCACTTGTTTCAATATGTAAATCATTTTTAGTAATTAACTTCGTGGTAGCCAAAAAAAACGTTAAATCGCAGTTGTTATCATCCAGACAATGAATTCACTTGTCAAGTTTATTAATATTTCTTATTTTTCATTTTCTTGTTAAATATTTCAACAATTGTTTAGCACTTAACTGTGATCTATCAGTTGCATCATTTCCGACAAAATATACTATTGTGAAAGTAACTTAAATTCATTCTGATCGAACAGGAATATTGATCAGGTAAATTCTGAAGATAATGTGCAATTTTTTTTTGTTGCAATTCTGATTCACCAAGAGCAGTGGTATATAGTCTGCACACCTCGTCAATTTAAAAAAAATATAACTCTGGGCGAGCAGAAGATTTCAATAAATGATTTTGTCATAGTTTTTTGTTTTGTTTTGTTTTTTTTTAAAAAAAGGATCCATTCATAGTTCTCTAAAGTAAGTGGCAATGAAATTGAATACTTCCGCAGGTTCATGGGCATTAGCTTCCGTTTCATAAGAAACTCTAATGTTGCTGGATTTTGAAGAGCGATGTCAAGCGAAACAAAAACGTTTTATGTGAGCGATTTTGTTCTTTGTCAGGAAACTGGTTTTTGCAAGTACTTTTTAACAAACAAAATTGTAAGAGTAATGGTGGATATAGGATCTTACTTGACTAATGTATTCCTTCGTCACTTGCTGGGATGAGCGACCGCACGTCATTCCTTGTTTAGAAGATGGCGGACACGAAGTTGTATGATGCGCTGGGAGTTAGTAGAAGTGCTACGGACCTGGAAATTAAGAAGGTAAATGTTCTGCGCGCGATGATTGCTTTATATATTCGTTGTTCCCCTATTGATCATTGTGATATTTTATATTACTATCTGATGGAAGCAATATATGTGCCAATTCTATTGACGTCAAGGACAATTACTAATCAATTTAATGTAAATCGCAGTAAGTGTTTCATTATCAGAGAGTGAAATTATTATTAACAATCAGGAGAGATGAAACTGTGAAGATGTTTATTTTATATTGAATGTCACAAGGCCTTCATTTTGCATCATTGCCGCGTATCCAGTGGACAAAGAGAATGTAAAGCATAGCCATGTCCTATCGTTGGGTTGGAAGAATGTTCTTAACATCAATTCTGTAGCACCGGGCTAAATATTGTCTTGTCTCTTGTGTGGTTAATCTTCTTTGACTGTAAATTCCCGTTGACCGCAGAGTGCGCGAAACGTGTTTTTCTGTATCGAAAAGTACTTTCTAGAAATAGTCGGATAAGTCTCATGGTGGTCGCGTTTGCTTCGGCCTTCCAAGTTTTATCGCAAAGAAATATTCTGGTATTCTACAATGCATTTAACCAATCGTTGATGTTTTAATGTTTTTTTTTTCTTTTGTATGGCAGGCCTATCGTAAGCTAGCCAAGGAATTTCACCCAGACAAAAATCCGGAAGCTGGAGACAAATTCAAAGAGATTTCATTTGCCTATGAAGTACTGTCAGATCCCAAAAAGAGATCGACATATGACAAGTATGGGTTGAAGGGAATGCAAGAAGGTGCCCATGATGGGCCGTCATTTGGTCATGAGGACCTGTTTTCACATCTTTTTGGGGGAGGACTTTTCGGAATGGGAATGCGATCTCGCCGCCCCACGCGTGGAGAAGACACTATTCACCCATTGAAGTAAGTGAGCATAAGGAGTGCTGCTTCAATATTTGTCAAACTTCAATATTTCGAGTTTCTGGGTGCAAGCTACTGTTGGCATTGTGAATTATTTCTTCCTTTTTTTAGGGTGTCTCTTGAGGATCTTTATAATGGTAAAACAGCTAAATTGCAATTGAGCAAGAATGTGATTTGTAGAATGTGCTCTGGGAAAGGAGGACGTGGCGATGCTCATCAGTGTGCTACTTGTGGTGGATGTGGTTATAAAATGACATATCGACAACTAGGACCAGGAATGTCCCAAAGATTGCATTCGCAGTGTACCGATTGTATGGGAGAAGGTATGAACCCTGATTTATGTGTAGAATTATAATTATAGGAGATGCTTATGAAATAATTAAAAATGTCTTTGTTTCTAGGTATGGTAATTAGTGAGAAGGATAAGTGCACAACTTGCCGAGGTAGAAAGGTGGTTAATGAAACCAAAATACTGGAAGTGCATGTTGACAAAGGAATGCATGAGAATCAGAAAATTTATTTTCGGGGGGAAGGTGATCAGCAGGTATTTGTGATCTTATTGAAAAGCATAAACCATATTATAACTTTATATTTATAACCTTATGAAGTAAACTTTTTGTTGTGGGTGTTCGAAAAGATTGTAATTAATTTGCTTTGTCTTCAGCCTGACGTTGAACCTGGTGATGTCATTATTGTACTTCAACAAAAGGCCCATGATCGCTTCCAGCGGTCTGGTGATGATCTGATCATGACTCATACAATTACTCTGACTGAAGCATTATGTGGATTTACTATGACTGTTCGACATCTGGATGGACGTGACTTGCTTGTGAAGCACCCGATGGGCCAAATTGTAAAGCCAGGTTGGTTGTTTCAGAGAAACTACTTCAGAAAGCTTAACAGTTGCTGTTCTATTGTCATTTCTGCAAATTTATTCATTTTTGAATGTTGTTTTTTCTAGCTGATATCAAAGGAATCAAGGGTGAAGGAATGCCTCATCACAGAAACCCATTCGAGAGAGGAAACCTTTATATTAAGTTTGATGTTACTTTCCCAGAAAATCATTTTGCCAATGAAATTTCCCTCAAGGTATTGTCCTATTAGTGTGTTTTGATGTTGATATTGATACAGTGGTAGGGATGTGAGATGAGTGTGCAATTGTTTGTTTGTAGCAACTGGAGAATCTGCTGCCTCCTCGGCCGTCGTTTGAGATGCCAAGCGGAGAACATGTTGAAGAAGTTGATCTTCACGAGTACGATGCTTCCGAGGGCCACGGCGCGGGTGCTGGAGGGCGGCAAGAAGCTTATGCTAGTGATGAAGACGATCACCCTGGGCCTGGCGTCCAGTGCGCTCATCAATGAGCTTGTAGCCTAGTCATCCTGGTTTCCATTGCCTATTTGTCCAGCGTACAATTGTCCATCTGAGTATCGTTTATTTAATGTCACAATCGAATTGCCCATCTTGTATACTGGTACATGTTATAAACTACAATCTCAGCTGCTGCCCAAAGCAATAGTGTCTGGTACTTTTTTTTTAGTTATTTAATACTGATTTCTTTGAACTACATAAAAATTGTTTCTGTAGCAGTTCACAATTAATTGTGGTCAACTCTATACACAAATGAAAGTAACTTCCAGTGTACACCTATTGGTCAGCAAGTTCATGTTCTGTGTGAAAGTGTAATAGTATGAAAATAATTTTTCTCCTAGTTCACACTTGCAGGTAAAGCTATACTGATAGGTGACAAAATAGATGTCAGAATAAGATCATAAGACTTAATAAAAGCATGACAACTATTTGCTCAATCTTTGGGCAAATGTGTTTGGAGTCTTCTAATGAAGTGATGGGTAGGTGGCTGCTTTGTTGCAGTGAATGTGGGAAGCTGCTTGGAGAAATGGATTAATACTTGAAGAATGTGAAGTGAGACATGTGATCCTCCAATAACTGAAAACTGTATTATGAATGTACTGAGAGAATGTTCAATGTAAGCAGATTGCAATGTAGTAGAGAAGAATTTTCATTTCCCTGTCAGTAAAGAACAAATAACCCCTTCCTGTATATTGACATTTAATGAACCACCTTACCTTTGTCCTCTTCGATTTGCAAGCTCTGAATAGTTGGAAGTTCATTGCCATGGATTTTTTATTGTATTTTTGTATGCTGGCTTGTATAGAGCAGTGTACTCTTGAGAATTGCCGGCAATTCTTGAATGTAGAAATGGTAACGGAAATGCTTGAAAGTGGCTGTTGATTGTCATTTTCCACAAGCAGCTGTGGATTAATTGTACATTTGGGAATAAATTTTGTAATAAAAAAATTTTATATTCATTCCTTGGTGGTTGATTACTGGAGGGAGCGGGGAGGCTGGAGGCCGCGTAGCGTAGGGCGTCGGGGTCTGCGAGCGGAGAGCGCAGCTGGCGCGCGCGGGGGCTGTGGGAGGAGAGGAGCGCGCCTCCCCCGCGCCGAGCCGGCGCGGCCTGCACACGGCGCTCGCCCGTCCGCCTGCCGCTGAGCCTCCGCGCAGGGAAGGGCCTTCCACGTCGCTCCTGCTCTCCGCCAAGGTACGTGCGCAGCCCAGGCAGGCAGGCGGTTACGTAACGGCCGAGGGCAGCGGGCGCTGCTGGCTCCGGTCGATGGCGGCTGCGGAGGGCGCGATCGACCTGGATGGCCACAGCGCGAGCTGGCACGCGGCCACCGCCCGCTATTTCCGTCGCGCGGCGCGGACGGCGACGAGGAGGCGTCAGCATCCGCGCGCCGCCCGCCCCGCCCCGCCCCTCCTCGCCGCTCCTCCGCGCCCTATTGATCGAGCGGCCTCCGCGATCACGCGGCCCCTCGGCCGCCCGCCCGCCCGGCTGCCTCGCAGCTCGCGACCCGCAGCCACTCCTTACGGCGCGGCACAGCGGGCACAGCTACTGCTCGCCATCAAATGACGGACTGAAAGGTTGCGCGTGGAGAAGCACCGCAAGCTTCTTCTTTCATTTCACTTTTTCAAACAATCACGTACTTCTGTTTTATTATAGGAGAGAGAACTGTTGTAGCACAGGTTATTCTTCGTTGTAACTATTACTACATGAAGTACATGCTAATGACTCAAGAACGTGGTTATTACATCTCACAGTTGTCCTAGTTGGCGCATTGAAATTTCAAGGAGCTCAATACGATTATCCATCACGGGAGGTCGTCCGTGTTTAAGAAAAGTAATAATCGTCCCTTTGCACGAGAGCGGTTGTATCTGTGCTGAGCGGAACCGATGGTTTCCCAATGAATGCGGAAGTGATTCATCGTACGTACTGGCTGCCGCGTGACGGACTTCTTTTACCTTAAAATATGCACATAACTAAAGTAGTGGTGCTACAGAAGGGCAGAATTTATCGCACTAGTTGGTTTTCTAAATACCTTGGTTTGGGCTAGTTTTTCGGTATCGGCCCACCGTTTTCATAGCTGCTACGTATCCTCACATACGGTTGTGTGTTTTTTCTCTCCTACTTTTCTCAAATATTCGACCCCCCTAATAGTAAATTTCAAATATGAATTTAAGAATATTACTGGGGAATAAAGTCTGGTCACATACCCAAGTTTTCATTCAAAAATGTTCAGTCGTTTTACACAAAATGTCGAGCGTTTATGACAATGCGCAACTTTAAGCTGATGTTCATAGAAAACTTTTGAGTTTGTAATAAGTCAAAGGAAATCATTTGAAGCTCTTGTACCAACAAATGCAATAATGTATACAAAGTTTCTTAATGTAAATACTTACGACGTGAGAGATATTAACATACATTGCATTATTTTCGGATAATCTAAAGAATACATCAAAATGGGGGTTATGTCGTGATATTCAGTGCATTTAGCACTATCTTTCCAAAAAAATGAAAAGAAAAAATTGGAGCTATTTTTGAGAACAACAATTTTTTAATATTGCCCATGTCAGACAAAATTGTACCAACACTACTAATATTTTCATGAGAGTAATTAAACAACTATTTATGGGAACAAATTTCATTTGAAGAAAAAAATCACTAACTTCAATAACAGCTCAAGAGGATCCAAAAAATTTCAAACTTTTGCAATTTTCAACCATTTTAGGGTAAGAATGAAAACCGGACCTTAGTAGAGAATTATGTAATAGTGCGGATAATTTTGAGGTTTCGTCGGAATACAGGTTTTGAGAGCCCCTGAAATCTGAAAAGTGTTTGTTTCTTTTTTCTTCAAAACGTCTGTTAGCCTGACTGTCCGTCCGTCTGTCAACACCAGCGCTTAAATTATTCGTAAGAACTTTGCCAAAATGATAATTCACTGATCGATTTGACCCGACAGAAAGCCCTTGAGACACTAAAATTTTTTTAAAATCTTGATTTTTTTTCTCTTGAAATCTCTCCCAATTTTTTAAAATTTATTGTGAGAAAAGAGCAAAATAAATTTATAAAAGTTGCACAGATTCGATTTTCACTGTTTACTCCGGATTTTTTTGGAGCCCTTCGCGAAGGGCTCTAAAAAATTAGTGAAAATTAAATTTTAGTGAAAATCAGATCTTTGCCGCCCTTGTAAGTTTATTTTATACATTTCTATATTACAATATAAAAATAGAGATTTTACTTGAAATGAAATTTGTTCTCCACTTTTAGTTTTTTAATTAATATCATGTACATTTTTGAAAATATTAGTAACTTTTGAAAAAAATATGGATGATATTAAAAAGAAAGATTTTATCAAAAACGACTCCATTTTTTTTTGGACGGATAGTTAAGTGCACTGAATAACGGGACTGAACTCTATTTTGAGTACCTATTCTTTTGTAGTTAAAATTTTATCACGTCGTTAACATTTCATTTACTTCACAAAACTACATCTACGAACGCAAGCGCTTCAACTTATTTCTAATGAAGTTTCTCGAAAACTTACTTCTAATGAAGTTTTATATGAACATCAACTCAACGTTGGGCATTTCCAGAAACGCTCAACAAATTTTCTCTAAACAGCTTCAATTTTTTTAATGAAAATTTGCATGTGGCCAGGTTTTATTCTACTCAAATAACCTTAAAATTATATTTCAATTTCATTGTCGGGGACCGAAAATTTGACAAAATAAAAAAAAAATTATTTTAGGTGCCGATAAGTAGCACAACCGAAAACTAACCCTGGCTAAAGGTACAAAGAAACTTACTAGTACGAAAAACTATGCGTCATTCTGTAGTACCACTGGTTTTTTACTTTCTTGTAAACTTACTTTTGCCCTACGAAAAAAATCGTAGGAACTTCGCAATCGCGGAGGCAAACGTGGGCCACCTTCGATTCAGGGGACAGATGCTTTGACCTTCAGTTATGCTTAAAAAATTGTCCAAAATTTGATTTGCAGGAAAATATCTGAAATTTCGAAAATTGCAAACGTTAAAAATATTTTGACCCTCAAGCACAATGGCTTTATTAAAGAATGAGATTTTCTTAAGGAAATTCGCACATCAAAATTAGATGGTTAAATGTTCTTGTGCCCACGGTTTCCAAAATGTGAAGAGTTCGTGTAATTTGGAGTAAATTTGGAAAATTTAAAACAATACATAAAATACAATTTTCAGGAAAACATCGATGGTTTCTTTTCAGTTGTTCTCAAATACAGCACAGTTAGTTTAATAATATATTGGAGGTTGGAATGTGATTATAAGCTCTAGAATTTCGAAACAAGAATTCATATATTTTGGGTAATTAGAAGGCTTGAATTTCATTTCCACGATTCTTTTGGAAAAGTTTTCTTTATTTTGTTTCTTCCAGTAGAGAAGAGGGCGCTTGTAAGTTCGTTTTCATTAAAACCTCTTCTTCTTAAATATTTTGGAATTTCGAAATGCGAATCTCTCGCGGTTACTTGGCGAAAGGGGTGTGTCGTGAGGTGATTTATTTATTTAGTCAAAAAAAACAGTCAAAAACTGTATGTGACGTATGGGGGAGAAAATCATCTGCGCACGCTTTCTTGAGTTTCAGAGTCCCTTCCCGACAATTTAACTATTAATAGTTTAAAGATGAAAAATAATAACAATAACAACAAATTTAAAAAAGCGAGGGATTAACATTTCAAAAACTAGATATTTTCGTGGCGAAATTATAGAAAACTTATTTTTAACGGAGGCTGAAGATTTATGAGCATGCAATTTGTAAAATTTTAATATCATATATAAACGCGATATAAGTTGCATTATCGCTCAATTCTCCTAATTTTTAATTCTTTTGAATAATATATTTACTTTCTTGCTTTAGTATGCATTTACGCAGTAAAGAGAAATAATTGTAATGTTGCGGCAGGAATTCGCGTTTTTCCGACAGAGAAACTCGTATTGCGCTGCCCTAATAGCTATCAAAAATGGGGTAAATCTTTTTCTCATATACAGTAAATTACTTACATTAATACGCCTTCAAGTTAGAATCCAAGTTTTGTGGGTTCTTGATACCGAAAAATATATTGACGGCTGTCTGTCCAATCTTCATGACTTTATCTGTGTAGAAGCTAAACGCAATTATTACGTAACTCACATAACCAATCGTTTACTTCTAGCACCCGGATTATAAATAATTGTCCCGTAACAAATAGCCTCGAATGTTAATTAAAATTTGGGAAGTAAAAGGTATTCAAAAAATAAAAATTATTATAATTTTGTAATAATTTTATTTTTTAATCGGAATGAGTATTGATAGTAATCTTTAATTGATAATACAGGTAGTAACCAAATAATTTTTTCTTTAAAAATATTTAACCCTTGTTATCTTTAGGGTTGGGCAGTATTTAAATACTTGTATTTGAAATGCGTATTTTAAATTTAAAAACATTTTGAATTTACATTTTGAAATTTCTACTTACATTTTGAATTTAAAAACTGTATTTTTGAGTTTTTTGAACATGTAATTTAGAGATGTATTTAAATCCATAAAATATGTGTGTTTGAAAAAGGAAATACTTCAAATACAGCTTAAGATAACGAGGATTGTTTCTGTTTCTTTGCTTCTGCTAGTGAATGAACCCTACTGAAACGAAAACAAAAGCCCCTTTCAGCTGTTCAATTTGAATTCCCTTCCCTTTCTCCTTTTTAAATTGTAAATCTAAATCATTAAAAATGTTGGACATTTATCCGACAACAAAAAATGTGTTATGCCAATTGTATTTCTGTAAATCTATGTTTAGGCAACGTACGCCATTATCAATGTTTACCTCGGAAATGGCTTTTGCGAGGGTTTTATAACACCTATTTTAGAGATCATTGCCTAATCGAGTGTTAAGAGCTTACACGTTCCTATATAGAATTTTCCGAATTTTTAAAATTTTTTGTTCGCAGTATTTTGTTTTCTACAGTCGTTGGGGCTGACCCCCATGATTTGAGAAATCACTAATAGGTGTTTTTTTACTTAACAAGTAACAACCGCTTAAAGTCTGCCAGGGCGTCCTCCGATCGAGAAACTGCGTGTTCTTGCCTGTAACGCGTCGAGCAGGGACACCGCTTAGAGACGTACGAGAATTTGACACCGAGCGGGTAGCCTTATCTACTTTGCCAAAGCTCGTCAGAGCGCTCCAGAGAACAGGATATTGCTCTTGTCTTTCTGTTCCTTACCGAGAACACGACTGTCTTCAAAAGTAGTGCTTTCGGCATCTTTCGCTTTTAGAAGGCAGAATTACACAGGATATGCGGAGTTTTCTTCTATAATTTTGTATCAGTTTCGAAGCTTGGTGCTTGCCAGATCAGTAAATTTGCTGTTCCTGTTAAGCAGGCTTGCTACAATGCCAAAAGAGAAAGCTTCAAGAAGTGCATTGCTAAAAGAGTGGATTTATGGAGAAGATTCACGGCGGACTGGAAATGTATTTTTTTTCTCGGTGCTGAGGTAAAGTGGTAAACTATGCAAAAAAAAATAGTTATTACAACATAAAAACACGCATGCAATAAATGCAAAAAAAGTGAGAAAAACTATTCTAACCTTCTTCAGCAAGTGCAGTCAAAAAATGAAGACAAGACAGAATTTCAACACTGACTTCTGCTATGCACTCCATTTTCAAAACCTGAAAATCGAAAATTTAACCAGTTTAACCTACAAAATATAAAATTCTACACGAATCAACTCTTAAGAAATGTTATCTAACTTCGCAATATGTTTTGACAATCGAAGAAATTCGATTTGTTTTGAGTTTTTAGTGTTCATCCTTTATGTAGTACGTATTACGTATGTTAATATTATTCGACCATAATACCCATTTCCCGACCTATTTTTAAGTTTATACTTCCTAAGTGCCTGCCTATTCTCAACTGAATGCTTATTTCCCTGCCAATTTTTAAGTTTTTAAGTGACTATTTGCTTACCTATTTTCGACATGTCGGAGATCTACATATAACTCTAGTTTACGTTGGTCCGCGCCAGTTTCAACGACCGTTTTCGTTTGGAGGTTTTAGACGTTCGCCGAATAGGGGTTTGTTGTCTGATGATATGTTTGAAAAACTGGTGGTAATATTAAAAAATATTGTATTTACTGCATTTTGAATATTAGAAGTATTTTAAATACGTATGTATTTAGCTATTCAAATCCTAATGTATTTTGAGTACGTATATAAATACTTAACTGCGAAGTATATAAATACTAAATTTAAAGTATTTTGCCCAACTCCTGGTTATCTTAAGCTTTAAATAGGAATTTCTCATCCTCAAAGTAAAAGCAAAAGTCACTTGCGAAAGCACAATTTTTTTAACACGCGGATTACAAATATTGAAATTAGGCCTTTAGAATTTGAATAGTGCAAATTGCAATACACAGAAGGCTCGCCTTCACAAAAAAGGAAGTAAAGAATCGCAGTGCGTTCCCTCAGAAGCCTCTGGGCCGCCCCTCGTTCGCCGCCAGCCGAAGGAAGGCCCCTCTGCGTTGGCCACGCCCGCGCGCCCGCGCCGCCGCCGCCACCCGCCACTTCTCACACGAGGGAGAATGCCATCCTCACGGAACGAAGCTTCACCAAATGGACGCACCCGACTAGCACTATACGTAGGTCTTCGTAACGTGACGCGTGAGTGACGTGTCTTCACGATGGATAGCGCATGGGTTTTTGCGCCTTTCTCGATCGTTCTGCCAGATGTTGCTTGATCGCGAACTTATTAAGCAGTGCTACAGATCAAGCGACATCTAGAGATGCGACCTAAAAAGACGCGACAAGTCATATTCTCGAGTGAGCCAAGGAGAAACTGAGACAGGGAGAGACTGTGACAGGGAGAGGCTGAGACAGGAAGAGGCTTAAACAGGAAGAGGCTTAAACAGAGAGAGACTAAACAGGGAGAGGCTTAAACAGAGAGAGACTAAACAGGGAGAGGCTTAAACAGAGAGAGACTAAACAGGGAGAGGGGGAGACAGGGAGTGGCTGAGAGAGGGAGAGGCTGAGGTGGGGAGAGACTGCGACAGGAAGAGACTGAGACGGAGAGGCTGAGACAGTGGGAGGCTGAGACAGGTAGAATCTGAGACAAAGAGTCTGAGACAGGGAGAGACTGAGACAGGGAGAGGCTGAACAAGGAGAGACTGAGACAGGAAGATGCTGTGTCGGACAAACTGAGACAGGGAGAGGATGTACCAAGTAGAGTGTGACAGGGAGATACTGAGACGGAGAGTGACAGAGGCAGGGAGAGACTGAGATGGGAAGAGACAAACTGGAAGCAAAACAGACGGACGTTTTGAATAAAATCTCGGTATAAAGGGCCCCGTAAACTTTTTCGGTATATGTGGACCCCAAAACGTCTATTTCCGGTAAATTCTCGAAACCGATTTTCCGTAGCATTACGCTACTCTCGCTATACTATGTATATTATTCCGTAATATAAGAGAAAGTAAAAAGTCTGAATCTCGCGATTCGGAAGACATGTGGAATAATTTCGGCGTTCACATTAGCAAGTCCTGGAGCTTTTCTTAGCTGAAGACTTTTGATTGATTCCTCCAGTTCCTTGACGGTTTTCGTAGTTCACATAATCAAACACAATAAGATAGACCCAAGAAAACAGAAGAAAAAAACTTTCGGCATCAGGAGACCCCAAATTGTATATTTGCCCTAAAGGCTCGCAATCGATTTTCCGTAGCATTACATAACTTTATCTCAACTTCGTAATTTACTCCGTACAGTATACGTAGGTATACGAGAAGCAATCACGAAGTGAGCCGTCACAGGAAATGATTCTGAGGAATTACAATCTCCTTCTGAATAGATTATATCTTCATTTTCATACTTAACGCAATATGTGAAAGTTGTATACATACAATTAGAACCACACACCCTGATAAGAGCATTATATTTCATCGCGATCACTTGGTTATTCATTTGTTGACAATGAATGCAAAATATTCTTTTTGGAAACAAACTTCTCTCTCTCCCTCTCTCTCTCTCTCCCACTCTCTCTCTCCCTCTCTCCCTCTCCCTCTCTCTCTGTTTATTCGACCAAGGCAGAAAATATTATAAAAATAGGTAAATTAGGCACCCAGTATGTAAAACATACTGTCCGACTGTCTTTCCTACTGACTGTCCCACTGTCTGTCCCGTTCGGTCTGCCTATCGGTCCGTCCGTGTGTATGTATGCGACTGGCTGTCCGTCTATGACCGGTAGGACGATGCTCTGTTGGACCTTTCCCCTTTGGAAGTAGAACCACTCGCTGCATATTCCATTTATCTGGAATCTATCGGCCTTGCGCCGTGCGATCTGCTCTCGTCTCTTCCCGCAGCGCCCGCTTGCGCCTCTCAGGAAGGACCGGGAGCGGTGGCTCAGGGCATCAACTGATGTCACTGCAGCCTCTGCCCGGGAGGTTCTAGGTTCCAGGATTTTCGACACTACCTTTTCAGCTATGTCGAATTCAGTCGCTGTCTGGAGTTCTGGCGGCCGGCTGCACTGATCGGTAGTTTTCCGTGGTTTCTCCAATTGACACCAGGCGAATGCCGGAGCAGTAACCTACCAAATGGGCCACGGATCGCGCGCGATCTTTCCTTCCTCTTACTTGTCATATCCTCTCCCATTACAACACACACTTACACTAACATGCACTACACTATCACATATTCCTGGAGACCGATCGGGAGCTTAGAGTTGGGGCGGTGCCCCGCTGGTGGGAGAGTCCTGGTTAGGGGGAATCCGCGCCGACGTTAGATCGGCGCCGGATCTCCCCATCCAGCGGGGAAAATCACCGCCATCTCCTGAGAAAAAGTCATGCACTACACTAACGGGACTAATGACCTAAGCTGTTGACGCGCCCAGAATCACCAACCAATCAACCTCAGGTAGGCACGCCCGGGAGCTGCCTGGCTTCGCTCGCATTCTGAGAAGCCCTGGAGTGAGCGTAGAGCAGGAGCATGCGGTGTCCGCCTTTCTGTAGCACCACTATAGCTCGACTACTTAGAAAAAAATCCTGGTCTGCGCATGCACGAAAAGTCCTGGGGGGAAGGTTCGAGGCCCAAGCCCCGGGGAGGGGGAGAGCGCCTAGCCATGACGACAGTTCCGATCACTGGGGTGGTGAAGGCTCGTGTCTCTGTTGATCCTGCCGAGTGGAACGGTTATGGGGCGTGAGAAGAGCCATGTGGAGAGAAATGGCATTTCTTCCCTCCTCCTCACGAAGTTTTTCTCGCTCGGAATGAAGTCAGTGGGCGTGCTTCCTGCTGTGCGTGAGTGTAGATCTTCGATTTGTTTCTTCGCAGCGTTTTCAATATTTTACATTTCTGTTGAAATGACTGACTTCAACATTGACATGTATATCAGGGTGATCGTTGCGAGGCCAGGCTCGTGAGATAGTGTATCGAATGACACATGACATTCGGCAAATGAAAATCGCTAGTCGTCAAGAGTATAGCATGAGAACGAAATTGCAAGAGCGAATCATTTATCGTTGTAGGCGGTCCTTGGGTTCAACTGATAGCTCTCCCTCGAGAGCAGTGGGGGAATACTTCGCCACGCCTGCTGATGTGAGCGACGCCATGATGGATCGAGCTATAGTTATATTTACATCCGATTTTAAGGCTCCCACAGAGCGGCGCGTAGATCCACTGCGGGGGCGGCGTGGAATGCTCGGAGCGAGACGCGGCCGCGCGATTCGCGGGACCGTTCACACCGGAGCGTCAATTAAGAGCCTGCGTCTGGTGACGGTTGGCAAGGTCGCTCGACCCAGAGGGGAGCGAAGACTCCCGAACACGCGCGGACTTTCACGAAACTCGAGCTGCAGCGGAAGAAACGGGTTTGACTGCGGTACAAACTTTCGCAGGCGATTAAACGCCGCCAATCCGCTGCCGTCCCGCTCGCCTGCCACGCAGGTCTGAACAAGCTCAAATGCAACACGTGACGCGAAACTTCCGCTGTGGCCAATCCGCGTAGGCTGCGGATCTTCCGCGTCCGTCTGTCGGTCTTTACTAAATATTATGACTACTACGTACCCGGTACTACTACACATACATTATGATAACAATTACATGCACCGTTTTCTCATCTTAACGACGTAGGGAAGAGACAAATGTTAGATAATGGTCGACCATTCCTACGGTTCTACATCGTGCTGGCGAGAAAAATGCAATAAAATTCAATCCTTCGTGGTATTGTGCGCACAAGTGGATAACGAGTAGTGAAGTTAAAGCAACGTTCTATTGTTGGCCATGTCTTTTATTGTCAATGAAGGAGAATGCTTGGAATAGAGATGGGTACTTTCACATGAAAAAATTATCAAATCCTTTTCAAAAAATGAAATTACAAAAGATCACATACATAATTCAGTGAAACTCAAAGGCCTGGAAAAAAAATTAATCCGATTTCTGAATTATTGTCAGGGCAACACAAACTTGCAACACTTTTAGAATGATAAAATGTTCGGGATATAAGAGGGATCAACCACAATAGTAGGGTTTATAAATTTACTTTGCAGAAAATTCAGCCATACTCGTGGTTTGGGAGTTTTTCCCCATCATCAATGACCACAAGTATTTCTGCAAAGTAAATCCATATAGCCTTCTATTGTGGGCGATTCCTCTTATATCCCGGTTATTTTATCATGGATTACCACACGATCTCCGCTGCCACTACAGAACTTTTAGAATGAATATTTTGAAATCATTTCTTCGCGTGCTTCATGGAAATAATGGTTTGAAACGTAATGATATCAGTGTTACAATTGTATTGAATAAATTGAATAAAATTACAAAAATAGGATTGTGGTGGGGCGTGGCCCCCATGCCCCTTCTCTGGATCGGCCGCTGTTCAATGATCTGTTTTGCCTACACCGAATATTTGTTCACGAGCCGCTACTGCTGTCTGTCCATCTGTTTCTCCGTCCATCCGTCTGTCTGTCTGTCCGTCTGTACATCAGTCTGTCTGTCAGTCTCTATCCATCTGTCTGTCTATCCGCCTGTTTGTCTATCCGCCTGTCTGTCTATCCGCCTGTTTGTGTATCCGTCTGTCTGTCTATCTGTCCGTCCGTCCATCCGCCCGTCTGTCTTTCCGTCCGTTGTCAACGCTAATGCCGAAATCGTTCGACTGATTTTCCCCAAATTTCCTGATCGACATGAACGAACCGAAAGCCTTGATAGTTTCTACTGGATATTTTGATTTTGCGGATACTTACATGAAGCCCTAATCACATTTTCAAAATTTTCTCAAAGATAGCACCAACCTTTTTTATTAAACTTTGTTCGAGAATGGTGCAGGTCTCATGTTCGTTGAAATGCCAGATTGTGCGAAAATTGCAAAATTGCAATTTTTTGGGACGTCTTTCTACAACTATAAAATTGACGATAGGGATTTTTCCTTCATGAATACTGTTCTTTAAAAAGGGATCTTGAAATAAGGTCATTTTCAATTGTTCGAAAATATGAGGTTTCGTGTTATTTTGTGCGAAAAATAGGCAATTTTAATTTAAACTTTTTTTTTTCAAATATTGCTTTCACTTTTTTCTTTATTTTTCTCCTTTTATATTTATCTCCTTTTATATGTATCAAAGGGCAGTAAAAATATGGCGCTAGTCTCATTTTCGGCGAACTTTCCGTATTTTCGAAAATTGCCGAAAGTTTACGTTTTCAACTACAAAATTGAACATAAGAGGTTTTCGCCTTGAGAAGAGTCTGTTGTAAAACGTTAGCTCTTTAAAAAGGTCATGTACAATTGTTTGAAAAAAATAATGGATTTCACATAACTTGTGCCTGACATTTTTGAAATTTCTAATGCATTGTTTTTCTCCAAAAGCGCTCCTATTTCCCTTCGATTTTTTCCACGGATAGGAGGAGGGACGCTTAAAGACTGACGAGTCTCGTTTTCATTGAACTCTGAATTTTCGAAAATTGCATGGTTAAATATAATGCGAGAAAGTATGAGCTGTTGTAGCACCGTTAGTTATATGCTTTGATGTCTTTGATTTTTATACACTAGCGCATTTTCTAGTACAATTGTTTCAAATTATTTTTGTTGAGTTTCTCAAAAACACGAATTATTCTGTGAAAATGCGCATTTTCAGAAAAGCTGCTTCCTTAAAAGGCTCCAAATTGTGCAATGAAAATTTGCATGTAGGGTCACGTTTTACTCTTTTATAATATTTTTAAAGTCGTATGTCCATTCAACTATTAAAGGGAACGAATAATCGAGAAAATATGACAAATGTGTTTTAGGCGTCGATAGGTAGCAGCTGGAAAAACGGCGGGTTGAAATGGAAAAGCTAACTCAGATGGAAGTGACTAACTAATACGAGAACTTTGAAAATGTGCACACAATGCACTTTTCCCCATAGCACGTCATAAGCAGTTTTTAACTTCTTTTTTGACGTAAAATAAATAAATAAATAAATAAATAAATAAATAAATAAATAAATAAATAAATAAATAAATAAATAAATAAATAAATAAATAAATAAATAAATAAATAAATAAATAAATAAATAAATAAATAAATAAATAAATAAATAAATAAATAAATAAATAAATAAATAAATAAATAAATAAATAAATAAATAAAATAAATAAATAAACTGTCCATTCTGTAGCATCACTTGTTACAGTTATAGTTCAAAACCATTTTCAAGGAAAAGCTTTCTTAACTGTTTTTCTCCAGAATTCTAGGGAAGTAATTCAAAAATGCCTTTTGATATGCGGCGAAAACTTAATTTTTAAGAAGAAAATAACTCTGTCCAGTGTCAGGATCACCCCATGTTTTGTGGTGACTTCGAACTTCCATTATTTATTTAACTGTTGTTATTTTTACAATAAGGATTTTAATACGGACAGCTGAAGAAGTATTAAATTTAGTGGAGCTGCAGAATGGCACAGACGTTCTCGTTCTAGTCAGTGACCTTATCTCTTCAGTCTGGCCCATCTATTCGGTTTTGCCCCACTCTCTTCTCATCTGCCTTCTATTGGCACCTAAAGAACATTTTTTCACGTTTCTTCAGTTTTTCGGATACTTAATTGTAGAATTAAAATGACTCTAAGAATATTATAGAAGGATAAAATCTGATCCTCTGTGCACTTTTTCATTGAAACATTTGGAGCCGTTATAAGAAAATGTTTAGGCGTTTCTGAAACTGCTCATTCTGATGCTATTTTCAACCAAAACTTTGGATTTGTCAATAAACTACGTAGGAAATCATTTGAAGCACTTCTACACACAAATACAATAATGTACAAAACTAATGGTGCTAAAACAACACGTAAACTTTCACCTTCAGTAATGGTTATGCAATACTATACCTTAACATCTCTCCGAATTAGCACGTCTCAGTCGTGATTTTTTGTAAAACTCAAAACAAATGGTGGAACAATTGGTGCGAAAACTAAATATTTTCAAACAAATATCACCACACATCTGACAATTATAATTGATTTTCTTACAGCTAACTCATGTCACAACAATGACACGTAATTCACAGAAATTCGCGAGTCGCGATGCAAAATGTCGCTGTTACATTCCAATCTGATACATCTGAAGGCTAGCAATTTTTATTTCATATATTTCAATTAGGTTTTAAATAATTTCTAAAAGATTAATTTGTAAATATAAATCGAAAGCTCTAATGTAAGAAACAAAGAAATATGAAATATCATACTCATTCTAACCTACGTAGCATCCAACTGCCTCAGAAGACATCTAAAATTACGTTCACAAAGCGCAGGATTTTCGGAGCGGGCGACTTTGACCCCAAATTACACAACAAATACTCATATTTTTCAAAAATTCAACATGACGTTATTTGAAGATGTTTTGGATGAACACATTTAATTTAGAAAAAAATTGTATCTTCACAATTGTAGTTGTAGGAAGACGCTGAAAATTGTTTATTTTTTAAAAATTTTCGAAAAATTAGCGTTTCAACGAACATATGACCTGCAACATTCTCTACGATATCTAAAGTCTGAATTTAATCACATTTTGTGTCGATTTTAATAAAAAATGGTTTAAAGGACAAAAATCCCTACGTTTCACACAAAATTTCGCAAAACTACTCATATTTTCGAAAAATTCAACATGGCCTTATTTGAAGATCTTTTTTTTATGAACACATTTCATTAGGAAGCAAATTATCTTCATAATTGTAGTTGTAGGGACCCAATCGAAGTAGTATATTACACAATCGAGAATCGTTGTTGGAACACATTTTCGAAAAAGCAGTGTTTTCAACCAACATGAGATCTGCACCATTTTATTAAACGTCTTTGAGACTATCCAACAATAAAATGTAATTAAAATCGATGGAGACGTTATATTGAAAATGCCCAGGGGCTTCATGTAAAGTACCCCCCCCCCCCAAAAAATATCAGTTTCAAATTCAAGGGGCCGAGACATCATACACATCGATTGGGGAATATCAGTTTTGGAGAAAATCCGCTGAACGACTTAGGCGCTAGCATTGTTCACAATCGGACAGACGTTTTGCCGTCAATCGATTTTTCGGTACCAAGGATCCATAATACATGGATTCTGGCTACACCCCACGTTAGAGGGGTTTTTCCCAAAAATTTAGCATCTGGATTTATCCTTTTTTTCTTTGCCAGGACCCTGTAATAAGAGTTTTCTGCCAAAACTTCTCCGTTTTTTTTTTCGCGCAGCATTGCATAACTTTCTACCGCGATACCGGTAGTTGTAGCGAGAAAGTAAAAACACTACTTTAAATATGAACGATATGAGAAATACTTTTAAAGAATCTCATTTGTGTAATTTTTGGAAAATCAAATAACCTTATAAACAACCTTCTATGTACGATTAAAATCTTTAAAGTCCCACTGAATAATTTTAAAGAAAACTGGTGCAATGTTTGAGAAAATCTTGTTTTTAATTTAAACATGTGTGCATACAATTAATAGTTTTTTATGCAACCAACTTGATATTAATTAAAGAACTACTATTGGAGAAAAAAATCATTTCAATAAAACATCTACGAGTATATCTTCAATATGGTAGTTCTAGGAAGAGACAACAATTTCAAACTTTTACAATTCTCGAATTTTTAAGGGTAACCGTGGAAATCATGTCACGTGCGTTTCACTCTTTACTTACAATAAATTTAAAGAAACATTTTGGGCCATTTTTGAGAAAGTTTTGAGGAGGGGGCTTTAAAAAACACTTTTACTATAAAGGGACCCCAAAACGTATTACTGTAGTTGTTGGGAGACGTTGAAAAAAATTGAACTGTTATAATTTTCAAAAAATCAGGGCTTTGAACAATAATAAGACCCTCGCTATTTTTTAGTGTTGTTCATGCTATTCGAGGACGAAGCCTAATCTAAAAATTTGGAGCTTTTTCAGAAAATGTTTAAAGATGTCGTGGCTTCAAGTAGAGGACTCCCAAAAATTAAAATATCTGTTTCAGACTCGCTGGGCCTCGAATTGTCTACATCGTTCCAAAATACAATGTTCCAAAATAACAAATTAATAGTAAACGAAAAGAAAACGGTTGTAATGCAGTTTTCCATTTCAAATAAACAATTCTGTGCTCCATTGAAAATGAACAGTGTACCATTGATGATGTTAAGGCAACAAAATTTTAGGTCTCTCAATTCAGTCAAACCTTAAATGGAACGTCCTTTAAACACAAAATTAAGTTCATTATGCTACGCGTTCAGAATTCTTGCAAATTCAGTCAGCCTTCATACTGCTCGTTGTGTATACTTCGCGAATGTTCATTCCCGCCTGAGATATGGCATAATATTCTGGGGAAATACATCTTATAGCTCCCAGACTTTTAGATTACAAAAACGAATTGTACGAATAATAACCAAATCCCACCCACGTGATTCATGTAAGCCTCTCTTCATTAATCTAGGAATTCTACTATTACTGTGTCTTTTTATTTACGAATCTTTGGTTTTTGTAAAAAATGACTTGCTTAAGGGCGGGAATATTTTTTCAGAAAATGCCGAAGTCTATTACTATAACACTCGACGTAGAAATCATATTCATCAGGTGACAGTATCAACAGCCCATTACAAAAAATTCACATACATTACATGTACATTATTTTACAACACTTTGCCAGATGACATTAAACGATTAAATTCAATAGAAAAGTTTAAATCCCAAGTGAAATCGTTTCTGCTGCATAACTGTTTCTATACAATTAGAGACTATACTGAGCATCACAAGAAAAGTAACATTAATTTTAACACTGATACATAATGCATTATTTACCATTTGGACTGTATAAATGAGTATAAACAACCTGTAACAACTATTGTACTACAGCTTCCGGGTCAATGACCCCCATCTCGATCAGGTTTTCGTCCAGTTTCCTGATCCATTGAGCAAATGCTGAGATGGCCCTTGTTTGCTTCTGGACATAAATGTAACTTCATTTTCTGTGCACGTCTTCTAGAATTCAGTGGGAAATTATTTTATTAATGGGAGTTTTTTTTTGTTTTTTTCTCTTGTGGGAAATACAATTATTCAAATTATCGTTTCCATGTTGTCGCGGCAGGAAGTAATAAGAGCCAAAATTTATTGCTTATTTATCTTTGAAAGTAGATTTTATTACATGGGAGTTTTTTTGTTGTTTTTTCTCCCTTTCAAAATTCAAAATTTATTGCTTATTTATAAAAATAGTTTTTATTACATGGGAGTTTTTTTGTTTTTCTCCCTTTCAAAATTCAAAATTTAAGTAGTATATGACTTAGTGTAGGGATCACAGAATTTTGAAAATGTGCACACAATTCACTTTTCCCCATAGCACGTCATACGCAGTTTTTAACTGTTTTTTTGACGTTAAATAAATAAAAAAATAAATACATCGATTGGGGAATATGTTTTGGAGAAAAACGCCTGAATGGTTTAAGCGGTAGCTTTGACCAGGGACGGACAGACGGACGGACAGACAGACAGACAGACAGACAGACAAGCAGACGGACGGACGAGAAGGCAAGCATTTTCGTCAATCGATATTCGGTATCAAGAATCCAGAGAATGTGGTTTGTGACCACGTGTTTGAGGAAGTAAATTACTACATACAGGTACAAGATTTCTCCACTATTTCATGGCCAGGGTCCGAGAATAAGAGTTTTCTTTCGAAAAATCGCCGTTTTCTTCACCAGCAGCAATACAAGAGTATCTCTACACTACGTAAACAGTAAGCGAGAAAGTAAAGACGGTACTGTCCCGATCGAAAATGGGAATAAGACTTTGAAATCTCGACCTCCTCTACACACTCAATGTCCTTCAGAGAACAAAGAAAAATACAAAATGGCACGAAAGGGAAAGGAAATCTGTGGAAGGAGCTGAGCAAGCGCATAAGCAATGCTTTCCAGAGGGCCGTGGAAGTGCTGGGCGCGGGGAGAGCTCTTCTTTACACGCGCGCTGCCCTAAAGGAGATGGTCGCCACAACGCCACGCACGCGGCCTCGGGCTCGGCCTCTGACTCTTACTTGCGAGATTCAAGAACCCATTTAATTGTTTTTACAAGAATTGTCTGTCCGTCCGACTGTACAGCTATCTGTCTCTCAGTTTGTCCGGCTAATCTGGAGAGCGGCCAAACCGATTTCACCGAAAGGTGTCAAAAGTATTTTGTTCTGCAGAATGAGGTTCCTTTTTACTATCTCGCATACTATCTCGGAAACTATAGAAATTTGTCGATCAGGCATTGGAGCTTGCTTTATAGCTAGTGTCGGAAAATCCCCCCCAGTTGTGGCTGAAGCTTGAGGGCCTTCCTGCCGTGGCCGCCGGCCGCGCCCTCGAAGGCCCGGCCCAGGGAGAGGGCGACGCGAGGTGCAAGGCTTGCTCCTCGCATTGCCATTCATTACGGCTCCTTAATCTACTAGCAGAGAGAATGTTCACTTGAAACTGGAAACCAAAATAAAAGATTATTATTTAAATACGGTCCTAAATACATTATCTGACAGTCAAAACATTCATTATAGTGGACAGAAGGTCAAATTGGGAAAATAATTTAATCCAGGTATTTACTAAAATATTTTCTTATCCTTATTATATTTTATTAATTACCTAAATTAAATTATTTTCCCAATTTGACATTTTGGCCACAATTAATCATTTGATTCGCTGATATATATATATATATATATATATATATATATATATATATATATATATATATAGTGACATACCAATATGTGGGACCTTGTATTGCGTGACATTTATTGTAAACAGGGTGAATTGTAAGGATAGACATATGTAAATATGGCGGCCTAGCAACGGTGGACGAGTTATCAAGGTCAACAAACTTCATTGCTTTGAACCACGGGGCGCGGCTAGTTGATAAAGTAAACTGTTTGGGGATTGGCCGAGAAAGCAATGACAGTATGGGGCGCGGCTAGTTGAATTTGTAAATAATTGAGGTTGGGAGTTTGGGAATTGTGAACATCTACTTTGGAGCGTATGGTTGTCGGACTTAGAATATTGATGTAATGTGCGGAAATTGGAACTTGGAAATATTTCGAGTGCAGCAGCTAGAATTTAAACTGTGAACTTAGGTGAACAGGTAATAGTTTGCTGAACTTTAATATTTTAAGTATACGCGTAGAAAGAACTGGGAACTTTTAAAAGGAAAATTAATTAAGACTTATCAACTTATGAGGCGGTGAGGATCAGTGACTTGAATACACTTGTGCCAGAACGGAAGAAAAGAAGATGGTATTTGGACCTGGAGCCATCGACACCGGAAAGAAATAAAAATGGTTCTACGCGGCGACATCGGCCAAGAGCGCGCGAAGACGGGTGCTGTAGTGTAAGGTTTGAGACTGGTCATGACCGAAAGTACGTTTCGTATTGTTAAAATTTCATAAACGTTGCATAAACTTACAAGTTTCTGTGAATAGAAAAGATGATTTTCATTTAGCAATTCCAGCAAATGAGTAGCGAGAAATGTATATTTGCTTTTCAGATTCCTCGGCCACTCTGTACAGATGGCAGATCGAATAATCGGCTATTAGTAGGCAATGGCGATTATTTATTATAAGACCCATCGACCCAGTTAGCCGGATATTAATTTATTGGAAATAGCAGTTGAAGATTAATTTTAAAAATAGAATTAAAGTGATATTTTCCTGGCCTTTATAAATTTGGAACGGGTTACGTTGAATTTATATTTAATAATATTAGAAGGGCAGAGGAGATATTTAGTTTAAAAATTAAATTAGACAGTTTGTTTAAAATGAATATATAAAGACCATATTTAAATAATCAAATTTCAATAATAAGACAGTCATAAGATAAGATATAAAATAGAGGTGATATACCCGAAAATTCTAACTGTGAAAGGTGAAAATGTGGCGGTGAAAAGTAAGCAATGTGCAATGTCTTATTCGAAATTGTGAAAAAAAAAAAAAAAATAGTGAAACAAGATATCCTACTCTTTGCGTCGGTAAATAATTTAGACAAATATTTCTTATTCTTCGTCGGAATCTCAAACGAGTGGTTTTGTAGCAACACGTACTTTCTGGCATCAGAAATTTCCGTAAAATTATAATACCGCAATTTCTGTGAATATTGACACTTCTCAGCCATCGTTTGTAAAACTCATTATCAATCGAAGCGCGTTAGACACAAATATTTAATTCATTTCAAGGAAGACGAGTGGTAAGCCATGGCAACTATATTTTTTCTAAAAGAAATGTTATCGAGTCACACAATTTTATTTGTCGCGTGAAAGTAATACTGTACTAATGTGGGTTCATGACAACAGGTGGCAATGTGAGAACCTCTAAGCACAGAGAGCGTGAAATGAGGTGTCTGACGCCGTGCGAAATGAATGCGAAACAACCGGAATAACGCTCGTACACCAAGATAGCTGTTCTCCGCGGGAGAAACGCCCGACCATGTCACAGGGACTGGTGCAAGCTCTTGGGGAAACGCCCTTCCATCCCGGAGAGTCTGCGAAGACGCGTAGCCCCCAGTGGCCACCTGTGCGTGCGGGCCCACGGGCCACGTGCGGTGACCCACCATCTGCCGTAGAGCGCCTTTAGAACGAGTATGCAATGCTTTTGTAAAATGCTTTGGAACATGAAAAAAAGTCATTTCAAATAACTTAATAAATAGGACTTACACAATTTTGGCGTGGCGTTAAATGTCCATGCACTTAGTTCTCTCTCTCTCTCTCTCTCTCTCTCTCTCTCTCTCTCTCTCTCTCTCTCTCTCTCTCTCTCTCTCTCTCCTCTCTCTCCTCCTCTCTCTCTCTCCTCTCTCTCCTCCTCTCCTCTCCTCTCCTCTCTCTCGCTCTCTCTCACTCACTCTCTTTCACTCACTCTCTCCCTCTCCCTCTCTCTCTCTCGCTCTCGCTCGCTCTCGCTCGCTCTCGCTCTCTCTCGCTCTCTCTCGCTCTCTCTCACTCACTCTCTTTCACTCACTCTCTCTCACTCACTCACTCTGATTTTCTTCCCCATACGTCACATACAGTTTTTGACTGTTTTTGACTAAATAAATAAATAAAAACTCACTCGCTCACTCATTCACAAAGATCGCAGCACTAAAAGATGCAAAAACAAGGTTTTGGAAATTTCTTCGAATTTTCTGACCGGATCTAAAAAAATTTAAAAATATAAAAATCCGTTTCTTACCAGGAGACCAAGACGCGTTGCAAGGCGTATGTCTCGATTGGGGCGCGGAAAGTGGTCTGTGTGTGTCGCTTCTCTTAAAAACAATTGAAAATTAAAATGAATGGAAAGATTTTGCAAGGAAGAAATGTAGATTCCTCCGTTACAAAGATAGTTACAGAATGGAACGATAGTCAATTTGTTATTGAGAGAACAGTTGAGGATGTCCTGGAATATCTTATTTTGTTGTTTTGTACTTACAAAGATTATGTGAATAAGAAATGACAGATAATTACAAACAAATATTGATTAACACTTGACAGATCAAACTTAGATATAATGCAATCACTAGTGAATTAATTGTTAAAAAAATCATCGATTCGGATACCTTACTGCAACACAAAAAGGCTTATACTTAAAGGACGCAAAATAAAATTTGACGCCAGGAGTTATCCCTGTCCAGTGTGATGTTTTTTACAGTCTTTGATACTTCAAGAAGCAATTCAGTGAATACACTGAATTAATGATTAAGCCACCCTGCATCTTTTGTGCTGCATCGAACAGTAATGGCTTTTTCTGAATGCCTGAAACATGACACGAATTCAATTCACCTTTTTCAGTGTAAACTCATAACATTCCTCACGAACATGACACCTGCACATTTCTCTTAAGCATCCTTTACGCTATCCGAGGACAAAGATTAACCAAAAAAATGTCTCAAAGACGGCTCCAAATTTCTTGATTAATTTTTGTCATTTGATATCGTAAATAGACCCTTACTAAAAATGAGTGGGTGTCAAATACCTAATTTTTCGAAAATTGCAAAACAGCAATTTATTTTGTTACAACTACAAAATTGAAGAAAGTGTTTTTTAAAATAAAATCTGTTCTTAAAAAACATCTTAAAATAAGGTTGTGTTCATTTTTCCGAAATTATTAGTAGTTTCCAAGTAAATTTTAGGAGTTACATAAGTAATTAAAAAATATTTTTTCATTATTTTTCTCCACAACCGCTTTACATTTTTTCTTTACCTTTTCTCGTGAAATGTATCATTGGACGGAAAAAATATGGTGCAAGTTCCATTTCTGGCGAACTCTCCGTATTTTGGAAAACTGCAAAAAGTTAATATTTCAAATCTAAAAAATTGAAGATAGCGATTTTGCCTTAAAGAAAATATGTGGTAAACTAGTCGTGTTAAAACGATTTTCACGTAAAATTACGTGAAAAGTACTCAAATTTTCGAAAAATTTTACATGACCTTAGTTCAAAATTTACGGAACAGATCTCATTCAGGGAGAAAATGTCTATTTTTAATATTTTAGTTGTAGGAAGATGCCGAAAAAATTTTGAACTTTTGCAATTTTCGAAAAATCAGGGTTTTCAACGAACACGAGACCTACCCTATTCTCTTAAATGTCCTTCATACTGTCCAATCACAAAATTTAGTCAAAAACGATGAAGCCATTTGTTTGAAAATTTTGAAAATGTCCCAGAGGTTTCATGTAAAAGACCAAAAGTCACCCTCCAAAATTGAAATAAGAGTATCAAATTCAAGGGGCGCGACATCAGCTAGATCGATTCGGGGAATTTTGAAGAATTTCGGCTGAACGGTTTAGCCATTAGCCTTGTTCACAGACGTACCGACAGATAGACAGACATACACGTTTTGCCGTCATTCAATTTTTCGGTATCAAGGATCCACCAAAGATGAATTCTGGCTATACCACATGTTAGAGATTGTTTATTTTTCTAAATTTAGCAACTGGATTTATCAGCTTTTTTGTTACCAGGGTCCCGTAATAAGAGTTTTTCTGCCGAAAATTCCCCATTTTTCCCGTAGCATTACATAACTTTCTCTATATTCCGTAGGGAGTAAGTAAAAATCATCTCTTTAAAAACGGCCTCGTACATTTTTTTAAAAAAAGAAACTTGTAGATTTCGCGTAATTTTTGACTGAAATTTATGCAATTAAAAAAAAATTAAAAACCGCTTCCAAATTTTTTATCAAATTTTCTCCTCGTACGTAACAACGAACGGTAAAAAATGCCGTTTTTAAAAATTACGTTTTTAAGTGTCAGCCCGAGATGATAGTTCACCGCGTTCCTACCCCTACATAGCGTAGTGCTATGGTTGTCAGCAAGTCAAGTCGGAGGTCGAGTCTCGGTGCGGAAAGAACTGTTTTCTGGTAGAAAACACTTTTGCATGATTATGTAATAGTGTAATATAGCGGAGCAGTTAGAAAAAGTGTGAGAAAGTATGTGCTGTTGTAGGGCCAATAATTACTTTCTCCTATACGCACGGAGGAATAAACGTAGTATAGTGAAAGTTATGTGATGCTGTGGAAAATCGATTTCGAAATATCAACGGAAGTTCGCGTTTTGGGGATCCTTGATACCGTTTTTTTTTTTTTTTCAAAGAACCATCCGTCTCTCTGTCGTTTTTGAACAGCACTAGTGCCTAAACTAGTCCTAGGATTTTTTTCTAAAATGAATATTGCTCCATTGATCTGGCTCGAGTGGAAACTGTGCGTTTTTGAAAAGCATTCTTTAAATTTTGGGGGTACTCTACATGAAGCCAGTGGAACATTTTCAAAATTTTCTCACAAGTGACGTCAAATTTTTCTTTAAATTTATTGCAACAATAGATTAAAATACACTTATAAAAATGGCATAGGTCCGATTTCACTGTTAACTCTCAATTTTCGAAAATTGCAAAATTTAGAATTTTTGCGTCGTCTTCCTTTAACTACAAAATTAAAGATAGAGATTTCTTTCTTCAAAGGAAATTTATAACCCATCAGTATTTTTTCATTAAGGCCATGGATATTTTTTTGAATGTTTTAGTTGTTTTCACGCAATATTGCGCTTAATATGTGCAATATAAAAAAAATTAAAAGCAAGAATTTCTATATAAAAAGACTTCAAATTTTTTCTTAAAACTTTTGGTAGGGGTAGTGCCAAATGTACAGAATAATATGACATAAACGCCATTTTATCTATTCTTTTTTTTAAATTGGTTATTTTAGGTTGCATCAACATCTAGGTCATTAGCGACCATATTCTTTTGTTTCTTCAAAAATTACACAAATGAAATATTTCTGGCTTGTCTCTCACGTCGTTAGTATTTATATTACCGGCGGTTTGTAAACATTATTTCATTTATTAGTACATGTGCTTGAAATGATGTGTTATGATGATTCTCGAAAAATCATTACTTTTCTGTGAAAATGTGCTTAAATTTCCGCATTTTCAAAAACGCTCAAACGCAATTTTCTCGAAAATGGACCAATTTTTTTCTTTAATTTTTTTGCGCGGATAAATGGACTGAATAATGATGTGAATGCAGTCGCTTTCAATAATTCTTTTGTATTTTCAAAAATTACGCAAATGTTTTTTTAAAATATATTTCACGATGTTAATATTTATATTACATACGATTTGTATACATTATTGCACTTATGAATCAATGTGCTATATACGATTTCCAATAAAGTTTCTCGAAAACAAAAATGTTCTCTAAAAATGAACGAAATTTGAATTTTGCACTTACTGAAACACTGAAAAGACGTTTTCTCGAAAAACCTCCCAATTCAACAAAAGTTGCCATACAGGATGGTGTTTTACTCTTCTATAACATCCCCCAAATTATATAGTTTGGGCGAGGAAAGACAACAGCTGGGAAGAGGGGGAGGCCAAATCTAAACGCTAGCCAGAGCAAAGAAATCACAAGAGGAGTGCTGCGGAGGCCTGCCCGCGAGAGCCCGCGCTGCCCCGCGCCGCGACCACGTGGCAGACGGAGCGCGGGCGAAAGAATCGAAAATGACGCTTCTGTTTTATGACCATTTGCTAATCCTATTGTGGAAGAGCTTCTCTCGATGTTCCGCCTTCGGAGAAAAGTAGGCTTTGCTATCACTTCCGAAAATGCCTGGCCTTGTGGAGTCTGTGGGTCCTCTTGATGTTACCAAACTGCGCCACAGCTCGGGAGGGAGTATTCTCTGAAGGGCCATGCACAAGGGGCGAGGGCCAAGCAGCGATCACACAACGCGAACTCAATTATCAACGAAGGAAATTACTGAGGACTTCTCCTAACGTCTTCCCACGGAAGGCCATAATTCGTATTGCTAATAACAGTAGGCTTCACTCACTAACGAAATAAATAAAGAAAGAAAGAAAGAAGGAAAGAAAGAAAGAAAGAAAGAAGGAAAGAAAGAAAGAAGGAAAGAAAGAAAGGAGGAAAGAAAGAAAGGAGGAAAGAAAGAAAGAAGGAAAGAGGAAAGAAAGAAAGAAAGAAAGGAGGAAAGAAAGAAAGAATTTTTAGTAGGCTCCATCACGTCTTCCGATGTCCCTAGAAGCTTGCACTGCCCCCGGCGTTTATTTTGAGTTTCGTGGCGCATTACGTGCTCCAGTCGTTCACTTACAATTAGGGCGTAGTGCATGGCAGCAGCGCGCGGCGCGGTTCCAGTCGGGAGCGCAAGCCGGTGCGGCAGAGCGGGGGGGGGGGCGGTGCTGTGCGCCCGTGGCAGACGGCGCTTCCTCGCGGAGGAGCGTCCGGGGGGCCGGCCGCTTGCCAGAGAGGGCCGTGGACGAGGAAGGGAACGTCGCCAGCGGTCGCAGGTTCGTTCGTTAGGGGCATTGGTGCGTATTGATCGAAGAAAGGACGCAAAAGTGCGGGCGGCGTCGTCCTCGCCACGTGGGCGTCCGGAGCGAGGGGCCCCCGCCTGCCCTCGCCTTGGCCGAGCGGGCTCCGGGCCGCGCGTCGCCCTCTTGCAGAGCAGGCCGTTGGCGAGCGCGCGCCAGATAAGAGCGCGCCCGAAGCCCGGCCGCGACGAGGCGAGGCGGGCGAGGCGGCGTGGCGCGGCGCGGCGCAGCGCCACTCGCCCTCGAGGTCGTAACGATCGGACAGCGCCTCCGCCTCGACCGGTGCTGCTCCTAGCGGCGGCGGCGGCGGCGGCGGCGGCGCGGGCGCGCAGGGCACGTGCTGGCAGTTGCCGCCGCCGAGTGGAATCGTCGACAGCGTCGCGCCGCCTCGAGGAGGACCGCGCGGCCGCCGCCGCCGCCGCCGTCGCGGCCAGCTGCGGAGGATTTAGCGCGGTGAGTGAGCGGGCGCCGGAGGGGCCGTGGCACAGCCGCGTTGCGACGCGCGTCGCCGCCGCCGTGGCAGCCGCCGTCGCGTCGCGTCGCGTCGCGTAGCGCCGGCAGGCCGAGGCCGCCGGCGCAGGCGGTCGCCCCCGCCCAAGAGCAAGATGGCGCCGCCAGCTGCGCGCCGCACCTGGCGCCGCTGAGGCCGCGCCCGCCCCGCGCCCGAAGGCCCGCCCGCCCCGCCCCGGCCCCTGCTCGCACGGGCGGGCGAGGCCGCGGCCGCCGCCGGGCGGAGGCGCAGGCGGAGGACCTCGCCTGTGAAATCCAGCGCGGCTTATCGTGTGCACCTTATCAGCGCTGCTTGCGTGCGCTGCGCCGCCGCCGCCGCCGCCGCCGTCGTCTGCAGCGGCCACTCAGGTGGGGCAGCGCGGCGCGGGGCGGGCGCGAGGGGCCAGGCGGGGCGGGGAGGGGCGGGGCGGGAGCGGGGCGGCGCGGCGCGGGTGGGGCCGCCCGCGCCAGGACGGGGCGTAGGGGCGACCTGCCACCGCGCTGCTGTGGCTACCGCAGGAGGCGGCGGCGGCGGCGGCGGCGGCGGCGTTTCCGCGACGGCCACTAGACCGCGCGCGCGCGCCGCCGCGAGGCGCGACGAAACCCGAACCCCAGGCGGCGGAAGAGGCGACGCGGCGCAAGCTGGCGGTGCGGCGCGTGGCGGGGCGTGGCGGGGCGAGGGACTGCGCTGCGTGAGTGACGCGGGCGCGGAGCGGGGCGGGGCGGGGCGGGGAGGGACCTGCCGCCACGTCGGTGGCGTCGCCGCCCGCGCCCTCCGCCTATTTCTGCGCGCCTTCCTTTGCGCGCGCGGCGCGGGCGGCGAGGGGGCGGGGCGGGCGGGGCCGGGCCGGGCCGGGCCGGGCTGGGCTGCGGCTGGGGCTGGCGAGCGCCCAGCGCCAGGAGAGCGCGGCGCGAGACTCGCCGACTCCGACGCGGCGCGACGCCCCACGAAATAGACCAGCGCCCCTCGAGGCCTCGCGGCCCCGCCTTCCTCCTGGGCCCCGCCGCTTGCCCAACCGCCCCTCCGCCTCCGCCCTCTGGATCGCCTGCCCCCGCCTTGCGTTTATTCCTCCTCCGCGTTTTTTACGTCCTCCGGCTTGTCTTTCGTTTTCGTTTTGTTGGCCCTGCCCGCGCTCGTCTTCTCCTTCGCGTTCTTTTTCGTCCTCCTGGTTTCGTCTCCTATTGTGGCGCCGGTCGCTTCTTTTTATTCGCCCTCCTCCGCGTGTGTCCGTGCCGCTTTTGCGCTCCTTTGCCCTCTGCCCCCGCCGCCTCTTCGACGGCATCGTATCAAATGGGGCCAACTTCGTTTATATGGAAGTTTATTCCATTCACGAAGTAGATGCCAAAATATATTTATTTTTTTTTCAGATACGTTATTGCTTGTTATTGCCACTGCAGAGGCTACCTGGACCAAAGGGATCATAGTTAAGAGGAAAATATGAGAATAGCTGAATGATGCCAAATGTTCTCTTATGGAGGCAATTATGAAAAAGAATTTTCAAAGGAAAATATGAAAGAGTTTAATTAACATTTGGTTCATGAGTAAATAAATCTGTCTTGAAAATTAGATAAAAATAAAATCCTGTATGTCACCAGTCAATCATTCGATTCGTTTATAGGTTCGAGATATTCTCTAAAGTTTCGAAAATTGCAAATGTTTAAAAAAAAATTCTCAGCGTCTTCCTACAACTACAATATTAAAGATATTTTTCTTAATAAATAAACGTTGAGCTATTTAAAAAAAAGGCGTCTATTTTGTTTCTGAAGGGCGGCAAGCGCCCCGCTCACTAAAGCAGCGAACTAAAGATTTTGCATATTAACAAAAACTTCTCTACAATTAATCCCAAGGCAACACACCTAGAGCGGAGCGGTAATTCACCACTTTGCATAGGGTAACTGCTGATGCTATGACAACACATTCTCTCACGATATTTGTAGCGGATATGCAACATTATACTATTTGGTTGGAACTATCAAAGGGTGTCCACTCTGCAAAATATATTTCTCCGAGCTGAGATTGGAACTCAGTCAGGTTCGTCTCAGACATTGTCAACGACAGTCGGACAATGGCATAATCAGACACTGACGTAGACAGTCAGAAACTGTCATAGACAATCACTCACAAAAACAGTTGGGCACTGTCATTGACAGACCGAAAGGCACTGTCATAGACAGCCAGACAGCCACTGTCGTACACAGTCATACACAGTTTTGTGGCTGTTGAAACCGAGAAATTGGTTTAAGAGAATCGTTTGTTCGTTCGTCCATCTGTGATCAAGCTAGCTGCTAGTAGCTAGCGGCTTAACCTTTTATAGGATAGATCTAAGTTCACTTATAAATATGGCTCAGGTCTGATCGTTAATTAATTCGAAAATTAATGATTTTTTCGGCGTTTTCCTACTACAACGTTGAAGATAGATTTTTTTCAGAATTAAATTTATTCTCAATAATTAGATCTTTAAATGAAGTCATGTACAATTTTTTTCAAAATGATTAGTTATCACATACATTTGCTCGAATTAATGGCAATTTTAAAAACAACTTTTGCTAAAAAGGTCTTAAATTGTTTTCAGAGACAGGGGCTCGAGGCACGTGAGTCAAATTACTTTGGTTTGAAACACACGTAAGACATGACTGCTTTCAATTGTGTTTGAGGAATTTGAAACCTTTTTCCAGATCAATGGCCAAAGCAGCGAGTTTGGGCCAGAGAATATGATGGGAGAATATGTACAGGATCAAGATAAGACTAGGCGGTGATTTGGGGCGAGCGAAGTTGCTCTTTACCACCTCCAAGAGGAATGGTAGATGGCGCGTCAGGTAGTCTTTTAGGCATCGAAGAGAGTAGGATGGTAACTAGTTCGAGAAAGCATAAACCATTTTCACCACTAGTTCAAAACGTAACATTGACATTCTGCGGGGGGGGGGGGGCAGCAAAGCCCCCTGGGTCCCTCCACCGCTGCTCACGTAGGGCAAAAATGAAATTTCTCTCTTTGGAATATATTATCGCAATTATTGTTACATCCCGCAAGAACTACATTCTTATCTCAAATGTACTTATTATTATTATTATTATTATTATTATTATTATTATTACTATTATTATTATTATTATTATTACTATTATTATTATTATTATTACTATTATTATTATTATTAATTAGTTTACACTTCTTCAGCAAGACAGACATTCTAATTAGTCTCGGACAAATGCAGCTGGCCTTCACAAATCTAAGAAAGGAGAAAGAATTCATGTTTGTTATTTGGTTAGTTTTAGAATTTTCGCACCACGTGGCAAGTCAGTTGGATTAAAGTTTGAGATGGTTGTGCTGATACTTTGATCATTCTAATTTTCTAAGAGCAAAACAAACCGATCGATCACAACTCCTATAGCTCAGATAATTATGGGTATTATTTCAAACATATATATTTGATATGTTAAATTTCTGCAGCAAAATTACTATTGCTAGAAAAACCCGCGGAGTGATTTTGATATTGTCATTGTCTAAACTTCTGATCCAAGAATGCCTTCCTCCGCATCGGAAGCTCTTCCGCCTCTGGTCGAGGGGATGGCAAGGGTAGGTGGACGCGCCACATCCCCGCATGTATTCAAACTGGAGCAGTTGGTGCAAGGAATGTGTTTAAAGAGTCGCGTTCCCATCATTCTAATCTTGCTTATTGATTAGATGAAATGTTTGCAATATTCCTGTGGATACGCTCAATCGGATGGCGACTGTGCGGCGAGTATAAGAGGACAGGCGAGTACGTGTGGGGAGGCGCGTGCGAGTGCGAGTGGGGAGGCGAGGGCAAGTGCGAGTGATAAGGCGAGTCCGTGTGGGGAGGCGAGTAGGGAGGCGAGTGCGAAGGCGATTGCGAGTAGAGAGGCGAGAGCGAGTGGGGAGGCGAGTGCGTGAGTGCGAGTGGGAAGGTGCGAGTGCAAGTAGGGAGGCGAGTGGGGAGGCGAGGGCAAGTGCGAGTGGGGAGGCGAGGGCAAGTGCGAGTGATGAGGCGAGGGCGAGTGCGTGTGGGGAGGCGAGTGCGTGCGGGGAGGCGAGTGCGAATGGGGAGGTGAGGGCAAGTGCCAATGGGGAGGCGAGTGCGAGTGCAAGTAGGGAGGCGAGTGCGGGTAGGTAGGCGAGTGCGAATAGGGAGGCGAGTGCGAGTGGGGAGGCGAGTGTGAGTAGGTGGGCGAGTGGCAGTTGGCTGGGGCGGGCGAGGGCGGGGAGTGGGGCGGGCGGGGCTGCGCCCACCTGGTGGCCGCGCCGTCGTGGGCAGCGCGCGCCCATCGATTGGCGCCGCCCGCGCGCCCTGGAAGACCCAGGCCAGGCCACGCCAGCCCCCAGGCCAGCCACGCTCCGCCCGCCGCTGGCTCTCAGTCGTCCTGGCCGTCGCGAGGTGTTCGACAAACACGGTGATTTCGCAGCTCCTTCATGAGTTGCATTGCTAGGGCCATGGGGCGGGGAGGGCGATGACAATGGCCTGTGGCGGGCGACACGCGAGTTACGTCACTAGTTTTGATATGAATTATTGCGTTAATTTACGAATGAAATGTGAATTGTATTAAACAATCACAATAATATATAAACTTTTGAGTTCCATAAGTTATTTCACTCATTATTCATATGAAACAATCCGAGACGACATAACGTTACTTCCATCTTTATTGGCACAATCTTTGAATAAAATTGGAAGTTTTCAAAATTATTCCTTTTGATGATTTACGTATGAAATGTGAGTTGTGTTGAAAGGTTGAGACCTTTGAATTGAATACATCTAGTTCTCTTAGAATTCGTGTAAAAACCTTCCGGAAGGTCACAGCTTTAAAGAAATGATTTTAAGCAACGTCATTTAATGAATTGTAAAGTTAAAAAATTATCGTGCAGTTCATTTATTTCAAGTTATGAGACTTCTGTGCCCTCTTAGAAATAGACCTACACATTTCCAAGTGACCTATCTCCACAAATAATTTTTCAGGCAGTGTATAAATTCAAAAACAGCCCAAATACGTATTAGATTCAACGGTTTTCGAATGCCATTTAATGTAGAAGAAGTGCTATTTTTAACACTGAATTGGGCTACATGAAGGAGAAGAGTCTTAAGAGAATATTATTACTTTAAACTGCACACCAATCGAAAGTGGAGGTACATCATTTTGAAAATAAGTTCAATTGTTCTAATAATCCTTGTACAGACAATCATTTAGCCTACATCCTTAAGGATCTGAGGGAGTTTTGTACTATTTGCATTTTTATGAAAATAACAATGATTATGTTGAAAAGCACCGATGTTAGACTTCTCTGACGTCGAAAAACATGTTAGGAGTCCGTGTTTAACAACTTTAATTCCAACTGAGCGGCTTCTCCATTCGAATTTTTTTTTTGGTCGCGAAAAGAGGAAGAGATACTCGTCGCAATACGATAGTAATTTGTTATACTATACGTTAAAGTATCCTTATCGAAGCGTGTAATATTTTATTTAATAAAATATGAAATAAAAAATATCAGGTTACGTGAGGACAAATAGTTTGCTGCGCTGCCGCCAGGAGCGCATATACCTCTGCCCAGGAAAAAAGAAAACAAATTGTATCACACGTTAAAGAGGCTCTGTAGCAGCTTATTATGTACACATTAAGAAGCATTTTTACCCTTCTGAAGGAAATATTAGTACATTATGAAACGATGATCTAATAATGGGTATTAAAACACGAGTGTGATATTACGATACGAGCGAGGTATGAGCGAGTATCGTAAACTCCACACGAGTGTATTAATACCCATTACATTGAGTTTCATACAGTACTTTTTCTACGACTAATGCTAACTTTTGTAAGTTAAACTTTTACATTCAATCGTTTCGTAGCAGTTGACATGCAAGATTCAGCCAAGGCCACCTAGCGGACAGCTTGCTACCTTTGCCTCAGATGGCTTTGGTGCTCCAGTCAGCATGCGAGAGCACAAAAGTTGCAGTAATAATTCCGACTCACCATTTTCGCTTTTTCTCTTATATCTGGAGGTGCCAACACCATTTCTGATTCACTAGACATTTGAAACTAAAAAATTGACCGCCTTTTAAAGGTAACCACAACGGCAACAACATATAACACTAAATCATTTGCGTTCAGATCTTAACGTCAGCAAATTTCTAATACACAAAAGCTAAATTGTTAAATGCAATTTTAATGTACACAATCGAACGAAACATTTACTAGAAAATTCTCAATGATTAAGTGTAAATACTTGGTTTGTAAATTCTCTGTGATTGGTCAAGAACCTGTATCATAATGAAATCTGTATCATAATGAGTATCATTATGCAACGGGTTGCAGCCATCAAATGAGAGAATTATACAATGGAAGTAGAAAAAATAATTAACGAAACAAGTGTAGGTATTTATCACGATGGTATTTTCAAGAAAACGTGGACCTTGCATTGTGTATGTACTTATGATCACCATAGTGTCTTAAAAGATAAACAAAAGTTTGCAAATTGAATTGAATGTGCCTTATTTTACGTGGCGAGACTAGGTCATGAGGCCTGCTCTTCAAATGGAAGTTATTGAACATATTCTGGATAAAATATTAGAAGAAGCTGACAAAGCCATGAAAACATTACTTCCCACGAAAAGTTAAAACAGGTATGAGAGAGATGAAACATTTATAAATATTGCATACTAAAAAACTAATCACTTCTGACTCAGAATTGATTCTGACGCACTTTTTTAGAACGGGCGACGTTTGTATTTGTTTTACATTTGTAATTTGCTAAGACCAAATGTTTTCCTTGTAAAACATTTAATTTATTAATGATAAATATTTTATGTTCCGTTAGTCAGCTAGTGTCCAACTAACAATTACTTCCCCAATTTTGTTTTGTTCATTCATTGTTTATATGTAGTTGATGTACGTACGAAATATGTCATGGATATTTATGTTCGTATTTCATGGTCGATTGGCAATACCTTGACCACATCTGTATTGTGACTAAATCAAACGTCTTGAACCATTTTCTGAATTCTAATTGGTAGTTTTGAAATTTTAATTGCACGGTGGAGTTTTAATTGCATACGTGATATAAAATGTATTGATAAACAATGATTTTTCATGGAGTTAATAAGTGCATTTCATTGAATAAACTAAAAAATATATTTGAATTCGTATTGGTGAAATTTGCGAGAAGTTTGCAAGAATTTCATGCTTTTTCCACTCACCGCAGCCGTTCGCCACGAAATAACAATCGTGTTAGTTTATATTCGTATGTAATATTGAGAACGTGTTCTACTGTCATTAGGCCCAATGGATGTCAGCGCTGACGAACCTCGATTTTCCTAGTATGATACTTGTTTTTACTTTCTCTTATACCTACGTATATACGGAGTAATATATGTGGTATTGAAAAAGTTATACGATAAAGCTGCGTAAAGTCGATTTAGAGATTTCAACGAAAATACAAATTTTGGGGTCCCCTGATACCATATCCGAACAAGTTATACCATATCCATACTGCGTATGACGTGCTATGGGAAAAAGTGAATTGTGTGCACATTTTCAAAATTCTGCGATCTCTACACTAAGTCATATACTATTTAAATTTTGAAAGGGAGAAAAAAAACAAAAACTCCCATGTAGTAAAATCTGTTTTCAAGGATAAATAAGCAATAAATTCAAAATTCAAAATTTATTGCTTATTTATCCTTGAAAACAGATGGGAGTTTTTTTTCTCCCTTTCAAAATTTAAGTAGTATATGACTTAGTGTAGAGATCACAGAATTTTGAAAATGTGCACACAATTCACTTTTCCCCGTAGCACGTCATACGCAGTTTTAACTGTTTTTGACGTAAAATAAATAAATAAATAAATAAATAAATAAATAAATAAATAAATAAATAAATAAATAAATAAATAAATAAATAAATAAATAAATAAATACAAATTATACATAAACGAGCAACGCACTGTTGCCAGCGCAGCTTTCACAAAAATTTGGGCATTCGCTTGGCGAATAATATCAATTCTTGGCAAAAACGCTTATTTGCATCTGTATTCAGATTTCAACTTGTTTATCGGTTAGTCATAGTACATTATACATAGTTGATACATAAATCTGATACTAATAAATAAATAAATTAATTTTTTATATTCTACGATTTGTAATATTAAGTTCATTTTTTATCGCCTTTTCATGTATTGACACCGCCTCAAACGAAGCACAGGAAAATAAAACTTTAAGGTAGTTTGTTCGTTAGATCGATCACAGTGATGTAGCCCCCAGAAATACTTTAAATAAAAGTCAAATCCCTGTTCTTCAAGACGGTAAGAAACAATTTGGCCCTTGTCGGCCAATTAAAAAAAAAAGAAGTCTAAACACGTAGAGGCTCTTATGGAAAAACTTTCGCGGGCACAGTTTTCATTAAGATACTGAAGTTACACGGTTAATATTAATTTTTCTTTTATTGAATTCGCAGTAAATTGTTTTAGGAATCAAATAATATTAAATGTAACATACCTCGCCGGGCATTCTGAAGACTAATATATGAAAAGAAAAAAAAAAAGCTGCGAAATTATCGCAAACCGAAATACTCTCTCGGCGTAGGAGTTACACTGTACAAATCATGCTATTCTTAGCACTGTTTCTCTTAGGGCACGAGAGAAAACTGCGACAAAAATATGATTATCAAATAGGTTTCGAATCATCGATTGCGGTATTGTTGCACCAATGCCAATTAATCTTTGCAGATGGCTTGTAAGAAATACATCAATACATTGAGAATACAAATTTTATAATAGAAAAAAGTGTAAATGCGAGAAAGTAAAACTATAATTAAAATTGGCTTTTGCAATGGTAAATAATAATTAACATTAATTATTTTTCATATTGTTCAATCAATTTTTTTCGTGCCTCTTTAATGATGTATTGATTAACACCTGTATATATTTCATTAATTTCAAGCAAAAATTACGCAAAAACTACTCTTTTCGTAAAAAATTGTTCATAACCATTTTTAAAGACCTAATTTTGTACAACACACATTACCTATCTTCAATTTTGTAGTTTAAGTTTTTTTAATTCTCGAAAAAACGAGCGATACCCGGAAATGGGACTAGCACCATATTTTTAACCTCCTCTTATTACATAAGTGGAAAAAATTTAAAGAAAAAATTTTGAGCGGATTTGGGAAAAAATGCGTAAATTTCAAGTGCAAATTACGCAAAAACGTCTCGTTTTTTAAAAACTTGCACACAATCTTTTTTAAACAGATAATTTTGTTCAGCATTCTTTGATGCAAAAATCTCTCTTCAAATCTGTTGTTTAAAAAATTTTGTTTGCAATTTCCTTAAAATCAGGGATTTCAACGAAAATAAGTCCTGCACCATTCTCTTTAATAAACACTATTCAACAACAAAATTTTATCAAATTTTGAGCCTTTTGATGAAAATTTTGAAAATTTCCGTGGAGCATCATGTAAAGTACCCTTCAAAATTAAAATACCGCTTTCAGATTCCAAGAGCCGCGACATCAGCCAGAACGATTGGGGAATATCAATTTTGGAGAAAATCAACTGAATGGTTTATGCGCTAGCGTTGTGCACAGACAGAGAGACAAAGAGAGACAGAGAAACAAAGAGAGACAGAGAAACAAAGAGAGACAGAGAAACAAAGAGAGACAGAGAAACAAAGAGAGACAGAGAGACAGAAGAGAGACAGACAGAAGACAGAGAGACACGACAAAAGAGAGACAAAGAGAGACAAAGAGAGACAAAGAGAGACAGACAGACAGAGAGACAGACAGAGAGACACAGACAGACAGAGAGACACAGACAGACAGAGAGACACAGACAGACAGAGAGACACAGACAGACAGAGAGACAGACAGACAGAGAGACGACAGACAGACAGAGAGACAGACAGACAGACAGAGACAGACAGACAGACAGAGACGAGAGACAGACAGACAGAGAGACAGACAGAGAGACAGACAGAGAGACAGAGAGACAGACGAGACAGACGAGGACAGACAGACGGAGACAGAAGACAGACAGACGAGACAGAGCAGACGAGGACAGAGAGACAGAGAGACAGACAGACAGAGAGAGACAGACAGACAGAGAGACAGACAGACAGAGAGACAGACAGACAGAGAAGACAGACAACAGACAGACAGACAGACAGACAGACAGAGAGACAGACAGAGAGACAGACAGACAGACAGACAGACAGAGAGACAGACAGACAGACAGACAGACAGACAGACAGACAGACAGAGAGACAGACAGACAGAGAGACAGACAGACAGAGAGACAGACAGACAGAGAGACAGACAGACAGACAGAATACAGACAGACAGAGATACAGACAGACAGAGATACAGACAGACAGAGATACAGACAGACAGAAACAGACAGACAGAGATACAGACAGACAGAGATACAGACACAGAGAACAGACAGACAGAGATACAGACAGACAGAGAACAGACAGACAGAGATACAGACAGACAGAGATACAGACTTCCCAATGATATTTCTCGAAAATTCAAATTTTTTTAATGAAAATGAACTTGAAGATGCCCATTTTTTGAAACGTTCGAACAAATTTTCTCAAAAAGTGTCTTTTTAAAAGAAAATGTGTATGTATGACCTGGTTTTACTCTTTTATAGGTCAGATTCTTAAAGTCATATTTCAGTTCTACCATTAGGGGCCGAAAAATTGAGAAAACGTGAAAAAACGACCATTAGGCAGCAATAGATGGCAGTTGAAAAGAAATTTGGGCAAAACCGAAAACTAACTCAGACTACAGGGAGAGCTAGAGAACTGAGTAGTTCGAGAATATCTATGCCATTTACTTGCAACACTAGCTTTTATAACTTTCGAATTGTGTCTCGTCTCATTTGTTATGCCTCGAAACTGTTTTGTAAATTTAAGTAAGTGTTTGATATGACTCTATAACAATAGCGCGAAAATAACTCTAATACATCTTAGAGCATAGTTCTTGAAGTAAAGACACATTAAAGCAAAATACTGATGAATTTGATTGTATTTCTTTCTACAGTTCCTAAAGTTATAAATAGTTTACAAAGTCACTTTAAAATTGTCATAAATCAAACATTTTATCTCGGGTGAACTTGTATCCAGCTTTGTATTCACTTTAAAGTGAAACTTGTTGCTGAAAACTACTGGCCATGGATGATGTCAGGCTGGTACCATCTTCAATATAGACGAAAAAATTCTCAAGTGTCCCTCTGATTTTCGACAGTTTTGAATTTTCCGTAAGAGATAAAAATGTGTGTTTTTCTTCATTGCGGTCAAACTCTTTAAAGGGATAGAATCACAGTCCGAACGTGCGCGTTCGGAAGCAACATCAAAATTATGTTTATGTGAAAAAATGGCAAAAAAACGAACAATACAGTATTTTCGGTGTAACTAGATTAAACCGTCGTGCCATTGAGCTCCTGGGTGTGTAGATTCTGCAGCCTCCGTCACCCATCGTCATAAAAAAAAAAAACAGCACCCCGAAGGACCATACTGTTCCAGTGCAAACTAGGTGGATATTTTGCACACCATTCGCTAAGCCCATGATTTCGTTTTCACGGTCGGCCGCGCATTGGGGGAGGGGGGTAAGGGCATGACGTCGCGCCCACCGGCCGAGATAAGAGGGCCTCAGACGACCATTGCGACATCGGGCAGCGTACCTGCTCGCACGCTGTGCCTGGGCGGCGCGTTCCACGGCCGGTTGCTCAGTGTGACGTGTTCGAGAGGGGCCCCTTCGTGGTCTGCGGGAGGCTGGTGGGTCCTGTCGCCGTTGCCGGTCGTACGGACACCACCATCGCGGCAATGCATTGAGGAAGGCAGCACGCACGACATGCAGGACCTGGACGTCAGCCACGAGGAGGGAGCTCCGACGGAACAATCTAACGACAGCGACAGGTGCTACTGAGCGGGCTGGAAGCGCCAGGCCCATTGGCAGGCGGCTGCACAGCGCGGGGCTCGCCGCCCGCCAGCGCCTGCCACGGACTCGCCTGGCGTGGGGCATCTCCTCTGCCTGGGTCCGTGTCTGGAAGCGCAGGGGGAGCGGTTTGGTATCCCCTCGCACGTCCCCTCAGCCGCGTGTGATGGGGTGGGGCGCGAGATCCTTGCGGTTCTGCCGTTCGTGGACGCCCACACCCATGCCCTCTTTCAACAGGCCAACGCCGGCATACCGCAACCGTCTCCCGCGTCGCCAGACCTCTCCCGATGGAGAATGTCTGCGATCAGGACCTCGCCCGGGCCCACTAACCTACGAGACCTGCGCGATGGACCAGCACGGGACTCCATTCTACAACTATACAACTCCATGCCTAGACGCGTCGCCAGACCTCTCCCGATGGAGAATGTCTGCGATCAGGACCTCGCCGGGCCCACTAACCTACGAGACCTGCGCGATGGACCAGCACGGGACTCCATTCTACAACTATACAACTCCATGCCTAGACGCGTCGCCAGACCTCTCCCGATGGAGAATGTCTGCGATCAGGACCTCGCCCGGGCCCACTAACCTACGAGACCTGCGCGATGGACCAGCACGGGACTCCATTCTACAACTATACAACTCCATGCCTAGACGCGTCGCCAGACCTCTCCCGATGGAGAATGTCTGCGATCAGGACCTCGCCCGGGCCCACTAACCTACGAGACCTGCGCGATGGACCAGCACGGGACTCCATTCTACAACTATACAACTCCATGCCTAGACGCGTCGCCAGACCTCTCCCGATGGAGAATGTCTGCGATCAGGACCTCGCCCGGGCCCACTAACCTACGAGACCTGCGCGATGGACCAGCACGGGACTCCATTCTACAACTATACAACTCCATGCCTAGACGCGTCGCCAGACCTCTCCCGATGGAGAATGTCTGCGATCAGGACCTCGCCCCTGGACTAGCACGGGACTCCATTCGAGACTGTACAACTCGTGTGTTCTCCAACATGGCGGCCCCGCGCCATACTAACATGTATCGTCTGTGGGCGTGTAGCGCAATAAATGTTGGTAAAAAATGTGAAATTGTAATCGTTTCGTATACGTCGTGCCCACTACCTATCTACCAACTGCAAGCTGCCTCGTCCTTCTGGGTGCAGTTTTTTTTTTTAGGTCGATGAGTGTACTTGTTGGAAATGCATTTGTCTTATCCGATCGCCTTTATTATATACATTTATTTTGATCTAAAACAGATACAAAATCAAAGTAACTTAAGCTTAACTTATTTCTAGTTACAACCAATATTATTTGCCTTTGATTCGTTGTATCATCTCTTCACCTGTTTACAAATCATGGCCTGCTAAAGTTCTATAGCTCTTCGCATTTCGCCCCGAGGAAGGGCGCAGAATGGCGGTCAAAACGTTTGCACCGTTGCCTATGACGCGGCGTCACATGAACAGCTAAGCAGTTATTGACTCGAACCGCGGAAGGCTATGCTCTCATCTGCAGAAGTTCTAGTTTGCAACTTTGAGGTCCGTTCAGTTTTTGATATTTAAATTAATACTTGTATGTACATAATTTGGTATTTGTTTTTGTTTCTATTGATTGGTTAGTGATACTGGGCTTGTCAACGGCTAAAGTAATTAGTCCCGTAAGTGTAGTGACTTTTTGTTGCTGGAGGCCGCTGGATGTCCAGATCAGACGATGACCTTCCTGGCGGCTTGCGGGTTTACCCATCTAGGCATCTCCCAGCAGCGGGGCGCCGCTTCAGCCGGTACAAGCTGTAAGCTCGCGACTGGACTCCCGACATGTGTGGTAGTGTAGTACGCAAACGTGTGTGTGAGGGGTAAGGATAGGACAAGGAAAGATCGCGTGCGGTCCGTGGCTGGTTTGTTAGGATACTGCTCTGGCTTTCGTCTGGTGTTGTCGGAAGAAACCGCGGAAAACTCCCGATTAGAGCAGCTGATCTAGAATACTCCTCCAGACAGCACCTGAATTCGACCTATCTGCATGTAGCTAGTGTCGAAAATTCTTCCACTGTCGGGTCGCGAACCTTAGGACTTTCCGACCCGGAGAAACCGCAGTGACATCAGTTGATGCCCTGAGCCACTTACGCCGTTCTTGGTTTCGAGCACTCTTCATTTTCACTTATTTACAATAATTACAGATCTTACCATCCCGCATTACACGGCAACGCCTATCAACAGTGAAGCCCAGATGGATGGATGTGTGCATTTAACGAATGTCGAAATGCATTTTGAGATAACAGTTTTGAATCGCAACCACGCTATTTTCCATTCTTGGCCCCTCTAAAAGTATTCGTGCCAAATTCGGGAGTAATCACTACGCACTTTTCCCCTTCAATCCAGAAAGGGGCACACAATCGCACGCTGAAGCGGCGCGAGGCGGTGAATAGTGGCTTCGTACGAAAATATGTTTGCCAGATTCTTTTGTATCAAATAACCGAGAATTGTATTATGTTTATATTCGTCACTACTTATTACAATGTCATGCTTATTTTTGTACTGAATTCTCCCTTTTATAAACACATTTGCAAGTGACAGAAATATTTTTAAGTCGCAAATTCTTTCCTTGTTTTGTGTCGTGTTATTAAATCATTGAGTTATTAATTGTATTTAGCAATAATGTGAAATAAATTAACAAGTCTCTATAAGTTAACAATTCTCTCTTACGGACGGACAGCGCTTTTAATTGACAAAAATATTTGTTCGTTAAACTTTCTAATTTGAACGTAGAAAGTCAATGCTTTTTTTTATCACCCTGAAGTAAACAGGATTCCAAAATGAAAATACTTTCAGTTCAATTTTTTAAACTTTACTCTCAACTGAGAATTTAAAATCGAACTGATGTATTATTTCATTTTAATGGATCCTTTCTTTGCCTTAAACTGAAAATGGGAATTAATATAGCTAAATATGTGACAATAACTGTCAAGTAGCTCCTCACAAAGATTGTCCTGGGTCAGGTATCCAGTACGTGGCGTCGCTCCATAGCATTGTACAACCCTTACTTTTAAACGTGGCGCCATTTCTCTGACTAGTGTCCGCGAGCTCTAGTGACCGCGTTACCTCGCGCGCGACCTTGACGTGGCTGTCGCAGAGGTTGTGCTGCTTATGTGGCGCATCCGAGTACATGCACTCGCTTTTATGTAACAAGAGCACAAAGCGGAGCTATACAATGTGGGGGATATCAATAGACTAATCATCTCTTCGGAACCGTTGGGGATATCATGGAAAATTTTTTTTGGTTCCATGGGTAGTGTCTCTAATGTGTTTAAATTTCATGTTGATAGATTAAGTAACCTTTGAGTTGAATCGGTTCGCACAGATGGAACTGATATGACGTGGAATTATTATTAGTAATCGATTAAGCAAGTCGAAAAAGAATTTAAAGCTGCAAAATCGAAAATTACAAACAGACATTTCAGATTTATTTCCCTGAATGGAAATATTGATGTAACGAAATTTGTAGTCATGGGTAAAATATGTATTTATAATAATATAGGCCTACACAAAAATATGCAAAATAAAACAGGATTTAATGCATTCAAATGTGTTGCAAACTCCAAAAATATTATTGATTGCAGCCATTTTTTACCAGAAAAAAGTATGTTTAAATGTAAAATTTTCCCTACTTATTATTATATCTAATTCGGGGAAGATGCCCTAGCAATAGTTTGATACCGGCTTCAGGAGCTCACGGCATCAACTGACGTCACGGCAGTGCCCTTAACCGAGAGGTCATGTGGTTCGAGTCCCGACGGTGGCGGTATCCTATTCTCACCCCCTTACATACATTTAAACACACTACGTTAACACACATGTCGGGAGCTTGTGGGAGATGCGAGAAAACCCCGGGAGTCGTCTTATAGGTCAGCGCCGGATCTCGACATCCAGCTGGGGAAGATAATCGCCATCTCCCGCGATAAAATCCTGAACAAAACCTATGGGTATAATGACCTTAGCAGTTGACGCGCCCGAAAACTCTAATCAGCCAGTTGCGGCCTTTTGCGGCACTCATGAAATCAGTGTTATGTTTTAATGAGGATAGTGAAAATGTGGAACAGTAGTTCTAAATCATTGCTTTCCTTCCCTTGTCTTTTTAAATACTATAAAATATATTATTCCAATCTTCGCAATGCAAGATACATCCTGATTTCTTTCCCACATTCTTCCAACATTATTTATTTATTTTATTTTATTTTTATTTTCCAATATAATTTAAAATAAGTATTTTGTTTACATAATTCAATTTTACTCTAAATATATAAGCGAAAAGAGTAGTATGGGGTTAACACTTTCCTTCACTGCCAACACCCTAGGTCCATAGTAAGAATACACTACTGCTCCACACATTGTTTATTCGGCCAACAGCGAGCAGCCACTCGCCGAATCCCGAGTAGTGTGGATGAGTTGCTCGCTATTTGCCGAGTGACGAACATTCGGGGTTCGCCCTACCCACCGCGTGTCGGTTTTTAGGGCGCATCAGAGGAAGCGCAAATTGGCTGAACATATCCGTTTTTCTGGATTGGGCGAGCGGTATCTCGCTGCTCGGCGAATGCCGAATGTGTGCAGCCGCTTTTAGACGACTGTAACAATCGCCAACTGTACTGACCGATGCAGACCGCGCAGGGGGAATCACGATGGCGTAGGTTGCTGTGATTTCTGGTGGAGAGTTGCAGACGACCATCGGAATCCTGAGTTCCGCGGTGGCACTCACGTCGTTAGCTTCACGGTGGAGGCAGTGAGTAGCGATGCTCAGCTCCTGGTTGCCGTACTTGCCCGGTAATCCACCAGTCGGGCTCCTGGCACGTCGATGTTTAGTCAGGATTGGGTGAAGGAGATTCTTCAGGATTCTGGAAACCACGTAGAAAAGTCTGTCAGGACCGTCAGGTTGCCTATGTTTGGCGATACTCACGTCGTTAGCCTAAATCTGTAGGCAGTGAGGAGGCGAGATGGGGGCTCCGAGCCGCACGAACCTGAGTTCGGGTGGCCTCCAGTTGGGCTCTCGGCTTCCTCGTGACAGTGGCCCGATACTCTGGGCGAAGAGGAGGGACTTATTCTCGGCGCATGCGTGTAGCGCATTGTACGGTACCAGCCTTGATAGCTAGGCGCTCTGAACTGGCAGGGCGGCCACCACTCAGGCAATGCATTGGGGGGTTCCCGTGAGGGTCAACTGCGTTCCGGCGGGGCCCAGTTAGCAACCCAAAGGCGTGCTTGTGCGCCTGCGCGAGGTGCGGATAGAGGCTAGCGCCTAGGAGCCCACCCGGGGAGAATTCCTCCTGTTAAAGAACAAGTGCGAGGTAGGCGCACGGCAGACTGACCGAAGCAGAAGACGTACTCGTGTCATTATCTCTTTTCCTCTCATTGTAATGAGTGAGACAAGGATACCTCATGCGTGTCGTAACTCGTACTAAGTGTCAAACTCCTTGAAACAAAACACACACAACTATATTTTTGCCTCGACCGGGAATCGAACCCGGGGACCACAGCACGGGCAGCTAGTAGTCAGCCCATGAGCCATCCCAGAGGTTATCTATATATACATGTAAAAATGAAATCAGGTATAAATGATATTCAAACGAAGGTTGTATTCAAACTAAACTATTTTTGTGTAGGTTTTGTTTGAATATCATTAAACCCTTATTTACAGCAATAGTTTAAAGATGTTTTTTGCTCCCCTATAAAATGAAGTTTTTCGGACTTATCAGCTTATTCACCGGGGTCAGAGAATGGCTTGATTTCTGGCGGAACGCTACGGAACGGCGTTCCGGTACCTCAGGAATAATTATTAAATTATATTATAAATATATAACTATTTCTACTAAATTAATGCTAGTTTCGGGCGCGTTTCAGGACCTAAAATTTTATAAATCAAGCACTAATATATATGTACACACAATCGATGTTTTTGTATTTCTTTTATTTTCATACCTAAAACACATTATTCTCTGAAAAAACACACCCACACCACATTCCAAAGGTAGTAAGTAAAATGTACTTCGTTTTACAGTACATCACATCACGTACTACTGCCAAACAGTTCCTTATATTTTTCACAGCGAATGTAATTGCTTGTGTAATCCTGAGATTTTGCATATTGACCCGGAGCCTGGAGATTACTTCTGAAACTCGGAGAAACCGAGTCAAGCCCGAAGAGATTATATACCTATATAATATACCTAGCATATCACTTTCGTACACAGGGAATATTACACGTAATACATGTTAAAAGTAAGGTAATGCTCCGGAATATTGATTTCGAGATTTCAACGGAAATATGTTTTGGGGTTTCCCTGATACCGAAAATGTCTTCCTTTTTTTCGACAAAGCAACTTTGTTGTAGCGCTAAATGAACTGTATACTTGATGACATAAACGCCATTTTGCTGTTTTATTTTGATGGTTTTTTTTCGAAAATTACTCAAAAGTAAAATGTTGACATCTCTCTCCCGTTGTTAATATTGACATTACCGACGATTTGTGATACAAACACACGTACACACTTTCGGCACTGAGTTACGAAATGAAAATAAAGCTTGCCCCGTACGTAGTATGTTACAAGATTTGAGAAAATGGTGCCAAGGAAAGTAGAAATCTTTATATTTTGGTATTTTAATGGTGTAGAGAGAACAGAAGATTCTTGTAAACGGCTGTTACATTTGCATGATGCAAGAGTACGAACATAACAAGGAAAGTATGAAAGAAATATTTTATCCGAAAATTTCGTCAACGGTAAGACCCATACCATTCCAAACCTCATTACTCATATGACCTACCGCCTACATCATTTTCAAATTATTGAGACTCCTGTGATAGTAAAATAAACGTTAGTGATGTCGTCAAAGAAGAAAGAAGACCACAGTTTCTTAATCAAGATTAACTTAAGGATTTGGTTGAGATTTTGGTCCCTCAAAAATCGGCGCAAGATTTAGGCACACTGTTGAAAGAGGAAATATATGTTCGCTCCGGGTCAACGTTTTGCTGGTATCGAAAGAGTCAAGACTTCCTTGATTATTCACGAAAGGGAGACCCTTTGTTTATTGCAAGAACATGCAGGGCGTACTTTCAAACTTTTGAGTGAGATGTTTGTGACGAATGGAAGGTGTTTTAGGCTCTTCGCCTTCCTAATGAAACACAGTGTGCCTCAGAACCAATGGCTCAGTCTGTTCAGTTAAGGAAAACATGCGAAGTGGAAGAGCTGATGAAAATTGAATTTTGAAGAGCACCACCGGGGTGTTTCCGGAGACTTGATAGTTACCTGAATAATGTTGGGAAGATTGTAATAGTTGTCTAAACTAATTAAAACAGACACTAAAATATTTTTTCGTTAATTTTTTATTGAATAAGTATTGATTTTTATATATTAGTGAACATTACTTTGATTATTGAAAATGATTGTTGAATTATTGACATTCTAGTATATTGTTGAATTATTGAAAAATATTCTTGTGTCTGCTGCAGTAAAGTCAGAAAACTATTACAATTAAACGAGATAATAGTTAAGATACTCCATCAAATTTTTTGGAACGATTCAAGAAGGGACAATTAGGATTACTTAATTCCTGTTTCCTATGTAAACGGAATAGCACAACTAATTTGAGTCCCAGGGATAAAAATATCTTAAGAAGTTTGGTTAGTCGTGTAAATATTATTTCGCTGTCATTCCATATCAGCCTCGGTATAATGAAACAGTTGGTCACAGCTGAATAAGAATGGAGAGTGCTTTAAATATGTATGTTCAAAATTTCCTTTTCTTTGAGAGATGAAACTTTAATAAAGCTTCTTTAAGAGACCTCAAATTAGAGATCTGATGACAGATGATCACTCCGAAAACTTAATGAGCGATGAAGGAAGACTGGCTGGGTCTCAGGTTTCAAAGCTGTCTCTGTTAATTTTTTAGGAAGTAAGAAACATCCAAGTTTCGAAACCAAGGGGAATGAAATGCTATTTCTTATCATGAATCTAGGATGCAATGCGAGCATCAAACTTCATTTTCTCCACAACCAGCTTGATTTATTCCCCGATAATTTGAGGGCTTTCATTGGTGAACATGGAGAATATCACCATGACCTAAAGCGATGGAAAAATGTTATCGAGGCAGATAGAATGAGGTGATGGCAGGGCCTTAAAGAGGGAAAGTGTAGAAGTGCATAGATGGCGATCGATGAGGCCAAATTTCAGCAAAACAAAGTGCAGAATCTCTGACGTTAGCATAGTAAAGTCTGTCTAAACAAAATCCTGTACAAGCCGGAAACCTGCCTTAACCGGAAAATTTCTCCGGCCCGTGAAGTGAAATGAATTTAAATATAGCGTAAAACGTAATCTGTCCAACGCGGAAACGGAACCGGTTTTCATGTCCTGCAGGGGGGGGAATCCTTTATAAAACGGAATTCCTGTGAATTGGCAGAGCGACGCGCAATATTGTTAATGAAATGAATGCATCTACCAAGTCTGTTTTAAATTCTCAATCCCAATGACGTGCGATTTAGTCGTGGCTGTCGCAGAGTGGAGAGGACTTCAGCTGTCAGCGTAGAATACGACCTTGGAAGTCTCTTGCCTCTCGTGGCGTAGGCCATACGGGAATTCTCTCCATCCCGACTCACTGAGCGTGGGAAAGTGTACGGGTATGGCTTTTATTCGCGCATCTCCCTGCCTGACTTGAAAATCATAACTCCTCGGCCGGAAAGCACACTGCTCAAGGCCATGCGAGAGTATCAGAAAATCACAGTACTCTGGGCTGTGACGCATTTTACGTTGAGAGTCAGCAAGCAGTCCAACTGCAGCCACTAGGTCATGAGGTGTCTGTATTTTTTGAGTTTCAGAACCAGTTTAACAATGGTTGAAAAAACCATAAACTCTAACCTTAGATGAAGAGGTCAAACTTAGAGGAGCAAGAGAAACTCAGAAGCTGTCAGTGAATGTTTAATATTCATTTATTGGTGATTTCCATCCACCAATAAATAACCATACATATGTTATATGTTAATGTTAATTATAATTAAGTCGTGTAATTTACTAGTTTCAGGGCGGAATTATATATAGTACAAGAGTCATGAAATTGACAACCCCTCATAAAGCGGAAACTTCCCTAAACCGGATTTTTGTGTGTCCTGGTCGATTCCGGCTTAAACAGATTTTACTGTATAAATACATCCAGTGCCCTGCACTCAATAATTTCATTGACAACAAGCCTTCCTTCTTTGTCGATAGTCTCATCAATGGATACTTCTTTAATTTCATATCTTTATCTTCTGTACAGTTTCATTGCAGATGGCTGAAGCATAGGTCTTCCTAAGTGTTGACTCATCCGGGATTGCATGTTGAGTATATTTCTTAAGGAATTGATTCTTGAGTTGGCAGAGAGGTATGTCAGCAGAGATGAGGGAGCGGCACGGATCCATGTTGAACTCTGACATTACAGCCGATGTTGTGGGTTATGTTAGAAACAATTCTGTTTGGAACTTCGGTGTTTGTTAGCCTGATGTTTACTGGTGTGAATATGTTGTTGCACCAAGAACTTTTGTGTCGGCGACACTGTAGTACAGACACACACATTACAAAATAATATTTTATTGTCAGTTGATAAATCTTCATCATTAAATTCTGAAATGTAACTTTTTAATTTTACACTGGATGACTGTGCTACTTTTGGCAATTTACACTGGCGTAAAAGAGATAACTAAATCAACACGTATTCTGACTGGATTGTAACTGACAAACATGAGCTCTAAGTTGAATTCTGATGTCCAAGTCTGTGTGACGTCATGCGACTTCCGAGTGGAAGCCTGAGAGGGTAGGAGAGGGAGTGGTGTGGATTTCCCACAGACCATCGACGTCTCAAGGTCATCTGTCAAACAATTGCAATAGTCCATCGCTTCCTGCGGTCGTCTTCGCCTCGCGGGACACTCTGACCACTCAGACAGGGCCTCAGGGTCGGGGAGTGGATCCATTCTTCACGTAAATTAAAACATTGACCGTTTCTTAACGTGCTTTACCGTTGTCAATTCCCTCTAATTTTCAAAAAAACTGTAATGTTTAAGGAATGTTTAAACTCTTTTTATTGAGATGAATTTTTAATATTTAATGAAATTTCACTGTTAAGCTTAATATGCTATATCGACTGATTTGATAAGAAATATGTAAAATATATGGACTTTTATTTAAATAAGTACCAAAACCCAAAATATGCGAAAATATGGAAAATAAAAAGTAGCATTTTTCAACTCTATACATTGTGAAACATAAAGATAATGCAAATTAGTATCGATATTAGCTTATTTAGTAAATAGGTATTTACATAGAAATCCGTGTGCATATGATGTGTACTGCTTATATGCAAATTTTTATATATTTTTTTCTTTAGCAGAACTGTAATTATATAGTTTCAAATAGTTTATTTACTGTGTTTCCTACAAGTTTCATTAATCAGATTTTTTGTTTACCATTTTTTTTATTACAAAATTTCATTAGATGTTAGAGAAAAGTGAATTTCAGATCTATTAAGCATTCGCTCAAATAAATTCAAATCCCCCTTCAGAACCAAAAGTGTCGAATTTTTTCGCTACCTGTGTTATTTTTCCAGGGTTTTTTTTTTTTTTCGAGGGGTTTTATCCAGCCGATAGCCGGTTACCCTTTAAGTCCCGATGGGACCCTTATTCGACCACAAACGAGCATTCAGGAACACACTTGCGGGCTCCTCTGATCAGCAGAACGCGAGGTCCCTCCGCAACAACACATACGTGAGAGACGAGGGACAAACATCCATGCCCAAGCCGGGACTCGAACCCGCGGCCCTTCGGACCGAAGCACTGTGTCAGTACACGCTCTTGGCCAGCTACAGTACAAGGTCTTGGCAATGGGGTCACGCGGTGCGGTGCCCAGGGAAGAGCCGTTGCCGCTCAGGGCCTCCGATCGGAAGGGGCTAGGGTTCGAGGCCTGCCTCTAGCTATCCATTAGATCGGATTCAGCCTTTGCTGCCTGCAGGAGAATTGTAACGGCCGGTTACTCTGATCGGTAGTGTTCCGTGTTTTTCCGATGAATACTAAGCGAATGCCGGAGCTGTACCCTGACGTCACTTTACGTTATTTTATGTTAACGTTTCGTTGCAGTAGGCCTCATTCATAATGCAAAATCAATCGTAACGTAATGCCGTAAACTTAACAGTAAACTTTTCAGATAAAAACGAGCATTCACAACGACGAACGTAAATTTCGCACGAACCAATTAGAATTCAACGTATTGAAGATTTGATCGATCTGTTTCTAGCTTTTTCTTGGACGTTCCTATCGATTTATGCCTTTCGTATATGCGAGTAGTTGGTGTATTTGTGCTCGCTTTTCCTTTATTTGATAAAGAAGGGTTTTCTAGTACCAAATTTAGGAGTAATTCGTCGAACGTATACTTGTTTTTTTCTAACATGGCGGCTGAGGGTAGCATCTCCATGATGGAATTCGACACGACTTTTTGCGTCTTTCTTGGTCCTGCCGCAAGATGACGCATGATCGCGACCGCATCGAGCAGTGCTGCAGATCAAGCGACTAGCGGCACGACTAAGAATGACTCAAAAAGTCGTGCCGAATTCTATCTTGGAGATACTACCCTCAGCCGCCATGTTGAAAAAAAAACAAGTATTTTTTTAAAATTTATTTTACGTCAAAAAAAAAAAACAGTTAAAAACTGCGTATGACGTGCTATGGGGAAAAGTGAAATGTGTGAATTGTGTGAAAAGTATAATTCTTTTATTCGCCATGTCAGGTTAAAGGTGAAAGAAAAATGGTTCAAATTCTTACTTTGAATTCTCTACTCGTACCGTCCGCAAACCAGTTCACAATAATGAAATGACATCACCACAGAAAGCTTATAATGACATGCACTTAACCACAGACAAGTACCTTAACACAATCTGATATCGACCTTTCATTTGCTTCTCGCGGATTTTGTTGTGCATTTGTTATTTTCATGCTGCTCTCTGAGTGGTCTTCGGTAGACTTCGGACGTTATACGTCATAGCTTGGTGCTTGTGCACTCTTAAGTTTACGGATTTACATCTTCGTTTACGACAGGCCGTTGTGAATGGTCTTGCTTAATAACTCATTTCCAGGTTTTGCGGCAACATTACGTTTATGTTTAAGTTTGCATTATGAATGAAGCCTAATGTTACTTTACGTTACGTTAATATAAAGTAACTAACGTTACACACACAAATACTTGCAGTACACTTGCTCACGTATAAGGAGCTTAGGGCCTGCTACAGGGGGGGGGGGCGGTGCTTCATTAGAAGTATGACCCGAAGTATGGGTTGGTTGGTTGTTAGTAATCCGGGCGCGTCAACTACTGCGGTCATTAGTCTCGTAAGTGTAGTGCATGTTTTCCTCGGAAGGTGGCGGTGTTCTTCCCCCGCTGGGTGGCGAGATCCGGCGCCGACCTACCGTCGGCTAGCGGGGTTTTCCCCAACCAGATATCTCCCAGCAGCGGGGCACCGCCCCAGCCGGGACAAGCTCTAAGCCCACGACCGGTCTCCCGGAATATGTGGTAGTGTACTGCATGTTAGTGTAAGTGTGTGAGGTTAGGACAAGGAAGAGGAAGGAAAGATCGCGCGCGATCTGTGGTCCGTGTGTTAGGATTCTGCTCCGGCAGTCGCCTGGTGTTGATCGGAGAAACCACGGAAAACTACCGATCGAAGCAGGCGGCCGCTAGAATTCTCCTCCAGACAGCGATTGAATCCTACCTAGTTGTCTAGATTGTGTCTAAAATCCTGTCACCGTGGGAAGTGGGAACATAGGACCTCCCGGTCAGTGTCACTGCAATGACATCAGTTGATGCCCTGAGCCACCGCTCCCGGTCCGACGTGTTGGTCGGCGCCTGTTCTTTTGTTCCAGTGGGCGAGGAAGACGGCCACATCGCAACTGCACCACGGTGACGCGAGTGATAACGCGGAAACACTAACTGGCCGCCCAAGCTGTTCCTTGCCTCCCCCCCCTCGTTCCGTGGAGCGCTGCGCTGTAGTTCACTCACAGCGAGGAAACAGAAGAATATTAAAGTATTCCGTACCAGTCTCTAGTTATCCGGTCCAGGAAAAAAACGATTTTTTCTCTCACCGGTTCTATGTTATTTTTCTGAATTCCAATTTGAGGTTTACTACCTCAAAATATGTCGGCTTGACAAAGAAAGTTGCAAAAAAATCTTAAACGTTTGCACTGCTTTCAGGGTTTTCGCTTACGCCTTGACAACAGCGTGAAATAAACTTCGTAAAAAAAAGTAGACCAAATGCTCTAAAAAATGTATGAACCTTAATTTTTCCACAATACAATTCAATAGACTCTAGAGCGAGCTAAAAAAACGGCGACGAAATGGCGCTCTGGCTAAAACGGTATGTCATGGGAAATTACTAATATGGAACTACTAATGGCTAATACGGGAATAACATGGCTAAAGCGAGAACTACCTAAACTAAATGGTTAATACGGGAACTACATCATGCCTAAAAACATTTATGGCAAATGAATTATTTGCTTTGTTGAATGATGGACTTTCCGTTGATCGCAGAAACATTCTGTACAATGCAATATGTTTACATTACGAGCAATATGTCCTGTCAAGTGACAAATTATGTCAAATAAGCAATAAAACTAAAGCTATGTTACAAAAGTATAGGATCTGAAATAATAGCTTCGGATATAAATATTTCGTAAAGTAAGTTTTAATGTAAAAAGAAATAGAGCATCACTAGAGAATTATTCCGGAAAATGGAACATTCCTCCAGGCGCCGACCTTAAATTCTCTTTCAGCCAAGAAAATATTTAGAACCAATGAGAAAAAAACTTAAGAAATTTTTCGTGAATCGGTTTTTTGGAGCACCCGTTGACTGGACTAATCACTAGTTGAGAGATAACGTGAGGTCTACATACTAAATACTGAATTCTATAAACCTATTGATTGTACCAGTAAACGAAATAATCAGTACTTTATGTATTATAAACTGGATATTAACAGATTATCTTCCGTTTTTTTCAATTTTGTCTACAGTTTCACATAACTTAGGAATCATGAATTGAGATAGAAAACATTTATTTAATGTATAGACATCTGTAGTTCATAAAACATACTGATGCAGAAATATATTCAGTTTTAGATCCGTTATCTTTTTAAAAAATTCTCTCTAACATCGGAAAATGTTCAATATCATAGTTTTAACAGGACAATTTGTCTTTCTGAGGAAAGACATCTATATTAGTTCCTGTGTGATTGCAATTGCAACATTGTCTTTATCTTTAGCATTGTCTATCATTTTATCCTTCCTCATAAATACTATCACGTGTATTTCAATCATCTTTGTCAAACTTCCAAATACAGCATATTTGTACTCAGAAGCCGGCTGTATTTCAATTGATACGGAAACTACTTTCGTCTTAAAAGTATGTGGAGGAAATGCAATTGTGGTTGTCGGATATGAAGTTTTCTTATCGAGGTTTCACAAGCCAATGTCGCAATAAATCCTTGTTATTTAAAGGAAACGTGCCAATTACAAGGAAGAAGAAATATCTTTATTACGTTTTGAACAATACATCATCATCATCATCATTATCATCATCACCATCATCATCACCATCATCATCATCATCATCATTATAGTTTCTTTACTATATGAGTCACCATTTACAAGAAGTTTTGAAACGAGAAAATGAAAATAAGATCAAGTTATTAGTTACTTGTAATACGATGTTTTATTTTGTAAATTTAATACAGTTTATAGCTGCGATTTATAGCAATTCAAGCTGATCTTCGAACGCTCGAGATTGACGTCATGACGAAGAAAAATGAGAGAATCGTGTTCTTAAACGCTCGTTTCGTCTCGATCTTAAGTACCGAGAGGTGGCTCAGAGCATCAACTGATGTCACTGCAGTGCTGTCTGGGAGGTCGTAAGTTCGAGACCCGTCGGTGGCAGGTTCGACACTGGCTAGATAGCTAGGTCGGGTTCAGTCGCCGTCTGCTGTGATGGGTAGTTTTCCGTGATTTCTCCGATCAATACCTAGCGAATGCCGGAGCAGTGCCTTACAAAACGGGACACGGATCGCGTGAGATCTTTCTTTCCTCTTTCTTGTCGTATCATTACCCGTTACTTACACTTGCACTAACATACACTACACTAACCCATTTGCCGGGAGATCGGTCGAGACCGAGCTTGTCCTGGCTGAGGCGGTTCCCCGCCGGTGAGAGACACCTTGTTGGGGAAACCTCGCTAGCTGACGGTACGTCGTCGCTAGATCTCGCCATCCAGCGGGGTAAGATCACCGCCACCTTGCGCGACGAAAACATGCACTACACTTACGGGAGTAATGACCTTAGCAGTTGTCGCGCCCCGAATAACTAATCCATCAATGGGCCATTCGTGATATTCGTTTGCGATGTTGCGATGTTGTGTGTGCGTGTGCAGTTGGCTGAATGCGTTGGGCGGCGCGTGTGTTGCAGGAGGAGCCGGCGGTCGCTTGCGATGTCTTCGGGCGACCCGCCCGCGCCCGCCGCCGCCGCCCCCGGGCCCCCGCCACCTGCACATGGTGCACGCGCTGGGCCCGCGCCCGCCCTCGCCCTCGCCCGCGCCCTCGCCCGCCCACGCGCAACAGGTGAGCGCCACGCCCACGCGCCACACCGTGTCCTTCTTCCTCTCTCTGTGTGTCTTCCTCTCTCTCTCTGTGTCTTCCTCTCTCTCTCTGTGTCTTCCTCTCTCTCTCTGTGTCTTCCTCTCTCTCTCTGTGTCTTTCTATCTCTCTGTGTCTTTCTCTCTGTGTGTCTTTCTCTCTGTGTGTCTTTCTCTCTGTGTGTCTTTCTCTCTGTTCTCTCTCTGTGTCTTCTCTCTCTTGTCTCTTCTCTCTCTCTCTTGTTCTCTCCTCTCTTCTCTGTGTCTCTCTTCTCTGTGTCTTCCTCTCTCTGGTCTCTCTCTGTTCTTCTCTCTTGTCTTCTCTCTTTTCTCTCTCTGGTTTTTCTCTCTGTCTCTCTGTCTTCTCTCTCTGTTTCTCTCTGTGCTCTCTCTCTTGTCTTCTCTCTCGTCTTCTCTCTGGCTCATCTCTTTATTCTCTCTGTCTTCTCTCTGTCTTCTCTCTTGTCTCTCTTTTTCTCTCCGGCATCTCTGTATGCTCTCTTGTCTATTCTCTAGCTTCTCTGTCTATCTCTTTGGCTCTCTGTCTATCTCTTTTGCCTCTCTGTCTATCTCTGGTTTCTCTTTTCTGTCTATCTCTGCTTCTCTTCTGTCTCTCTATCTCTCTGTCTCTCTCTCTCTCACACACACACACACATACACATATACCTACACACACGTACGTGCACTGCACTCCCACACATATCGTTAGACCAGGCGGGAGCTTCGAGCACGTCCTTGCTGGAACTTGTCTTGCTGCTTACTGGAAATCCCTGGTAAGCGATATGTAAATCGGGGATGGATCTCATCAATCACGAGACAGGAACACCGCCCTCTCTTGATATAAAACATTAACGTCCTTACGAACTAAAACATTAACGCGGAAAATGGGCACAACTGTTGATACAACCGAAAACAATCGAATATCGCCCGTGACATATTGACGGCCAACAACGTATATTAATATATAAGTTAAAAATTTCTAATTTGAAAGCTCTAAATGAAAAGAAATTTGAAACATACATCTCTCTGGACCTTTCATCCTCAGGCGTAGTACGTGAAATATGATGTAATTAATTGAATTAAATAACAAAAAATTTAAAAATGTGTGGTCGCAATTCTTCTTATCGGAGGTTCTTTCCGACTTTAAGTCACAGCCCAGACCACAATATGGCGCTGTATAACATAATCCGAACGCTCCCAGAAGAGTTGCTCCGAAGAGTTCATTCTTTAAGGGTATTATCAGGTGACGTATTAAAGAAAATTTGTACATTTGTAAGCTCCTATTCAACAACATACCTTCCTCATGTTTAGATTTATTTGAGAATGTAATTTTCTATTTGAAATTATCCTACAAAAGTATATTATCCCATTAGCACTATAGTGTATGGTATCGTAACAAAATTACCCTGTAAAACGATAATTATCATATGGGGTGGCAATGGCAAGGCTGCCGAACACTCTTTCCACCGAATGATCCAAGCCCTGCACTTCGCACTGTAAACAACGGCGTACGGGCGATGCATATCTGGCGCTCAGTCATCAACTGGGTGACGTGTAGATTAGTAGAGGGAAAGTGTTGTGATGCCGCGGAAAAAGTTTTTTCTACAAACTTATTGCCGGGTCCCGGTAATGAAAAAGTGAATAACTCTTGTTCCTAAATGTAGAAGATTACTTCCTCTAATTCATTTTGTAGTTAGAGTTAATTTTTTCTAGAATTTGGTGGGTTCTAGACACCGAAAAATCGATTGACGACAAAACGTGTGTTAGACCGTCGGTATGTGAACTACGCTAGCGCTAAACTCTTAAGCAGCGTTTTCACCAAAACTGATATTCGGTCGAAGTAATTTGTCGCGATCTCTTGAATTTGAAAGCGTATTTTTTTGGGTAGTACATACATGAAGTCTCAATAATATTTCAAAATTTTTCAAACATCGCTCCAAACTTTCTTCTTATTTTCTTTTCAATGATAGAGAAAAACTCATATAGAAGTGGCGTAGATCGCATTGCATTCTCAGAATTTTCGAAAATTGGAAAGTTCAACTTTTTTCGGCGTCTTCCTACAAATACAATAGTGAAGTTTGATTTTTTCCCTTAATAAAACCTGTTTACCAAAAACATTTTTGAATGAAGTCGGCTGAACAATGCTGACGGCTAAACCGTTCAGTCGATTTTCTCCAAAATTGACATTCCCAATCGATCTGTTTGATGTTGCGGCTCCTTGAATTTGAAACTGATATTTTTAATTTATGGGGTACTTTACATGAAGCCCCTGGAACATTTTCAAAATTTTCAAAAAAATGGTCCCATCGTCTTGTATTAAATTTTGTTGTAGAATAGTGTGAAGATCGTTTAAGATAATGATACAGGTTTCATGGTGTGTTGAAAATCCTGATTTTTCGAAAATTGCAAAGATATTTTCCTTAATACAGTGTGTTTCCTAAAGATGGATTTTTGATACGATTTTGATTTCCTAACGATACATCATGTACAATTTTTCGAAAATTTGAGTGCTTTTCGCGTTATTTTGCGTGAAAATATGGGCGGGAAAGTACGTGCTGTCTTAGCACTAATGTATGTAGCAATGAACGGTAAAGAAAAGATGTTGATCTCATTTTCAGCGAACTCTCTGTATTTGCAAAAATTGCTTGTGAATAATTAACATTACAATAGTAGAATATTGATGGTACCGCAGTTTTGTTAACTGAAAGCTGTTCTAAAAATCAGTTATGTAAAATAAGTCGTATATTTTGTTTAAATGTGAGCACTTCAGCGTAAATTTGCAGATTTTCGAAATTGAAAATTTGAATCTTCCGCGCTTCTTTTACTAGTATCTTTAAGGTGTAATCGTGTCTCGACCGGGCAGTTCTCGCAGTAACTTCTCATTGTTGAACAACGACATGGACGAGAGAACAAAAGGAGGCTCTATTTATTGAACGTGAATGTTCCGATGTCTGTATGTCAAAAAATGGAATATTCAAATTTATTAAAGTCGGGAAGAATACACACACACACACACATTACATATAGATATAGATAGTACAGAATATAAGACGGTCATCACATAATGTTACCGTAGTTATATCACTCTTCACACAGTGAGACGAAGCTTAAATGTGAATTTGTAATATAGTATTTGCTTTAAAAGAACCAATTGCGTAAATTGCGTACAAATATTTCGATTATGTTCCAGATATATTTAAATAGGCTATAGATTTATCACCTTAATTTTATGCAGACATAGGGCAATATATTGGTACGCCTTCGCTACTGGATGTTTAATTTAACTATGAAATTATCTCTGCTTGTCTGTGTGCCGCAAATATTTTTACGGCTGAGATTTATCCGCATTTGTTTCTTTTGTGGAAGTAAGAAAGGCTGACGATAACAAAGTGCTACCATTCCTGAATATCGGAATAATTGCAGATATGCATCGCAGGCACTCCGTTTAAATTTATTTTTAATTCATCAAGTGGTGGCAGAAGTGTTAGCAGGGCAGAAATTGCAATACGTTACTCTTCCCAATAATGCGAGAGCCTATGTGCCGCTGTAGATCCTCTAGTTTATTTAAATTGTCTCCTCGTATGTATCAATGGGCGGTCAAGAAACTGGAGCTGGTCTCATTTTTTGAGAACTCTCTGTAAGGTAACCTTCAAAAATTTAACATTCCAATATTTAAATTTTTGTCTGATATAATTTTTTGTTAAAAATCAGTTCTTTAAAAAAGGTAAAGTACAATTTATTAAAAAAAACATTTTCTCAAAAAGCGCTCAAATTTTTTCTGTAATTTTTTTCACGGATAGAGAACAATTTTTTTCACGGAACGGGGGATGTCGGTCTCATTTTCGTTGATATCTGAATTTTCTACAATTGCGAAAGTTGCAATTGAGAAAATAATTAGTGTTGTAGCATCACTAGTTACATCAGTGCACACCCAACTACAAAACTTCTACAAAACTATCTTGAAGTCTTAAAAGCGGGCATTACGAGTTTATTTAAGTCGTGTTGAAAGTAAATAGTGCGTGCTCTGTGATATTTTGGATCGTCGACTGTCTGTTGGGCCTTGCATGCGGATGGCCTCACGTGATCTTATCTTCATATTGGCGATTACTCATTTCAGTGGATCAGAATCGTAGGATGTACTGATCGGCAGTTTTCCGTGTTTTCTCCGATCAACACCGGGGGAATACCGAAGCAGACCATAACAAACGGTCCACGGACCGCGCGCGATCTGTCCTTCCTCTTCCTTGTCCTATCCTCACCTCTTACACACTTACGTTAACATGCACAACACTACCACCCGTACCGGTAGCTTAGAGCTTATCCCAGCTGGGGCGGTGCTCGACTGGTGGGAGATACCTGGTTGGGGGAAAACATGCAAGCAGGTAGACGCATGGTATTACCAACCAGCGGGGTAAGATCACCGCCACTCACCGCAATAAAAACATGTAATACAGGCCTAATACCTCTCGACCCGCCCGGAAGGATTGATCGCTGACGCCAGTGGTGCAGAAGTGTGAGTGTGTGTGAGTGTGTTGGCTGCGCAGGTTGAAGCGGAGATGGAGGCGGAGGGCGGGGGAGGGCGAGGCGGGGGCGGGGCCGCCCTTCCGGCGCGCCGGGCCGGGCCCCCAGCCGCACTGCGCGCAGTGCGACTTCCGCACGCCCTACAAGTGGAACCTGGACCGACACTGCCGCAACCACGGCGCGGCGGGCGCCTTCCGCTGCGGCCGCTGCTCCTTCACGGCCGACATCAAGCAGAGCCTGACGGTGCACGAGATGAACCACCACGCGCCCGCCTCGGGCCCCGCGCCGCCCAACCGACGCCGCCTCAAGGTGGGCGCGTCCGACTCGCTGCAGGCCGAGGAGCGCGAGCTGCTGGCGCGCCAGGGACACGCGCAGGTACGCATCTGGCGACGCCTTGCTCTCCCTTGCCCGACGCCCCTCTCGGGCTTTTCCTGGCGTCGTCGTCCGCTTTCTCGACGACCTCGGACCCTTTGGCGACGTCTCCGCGGCTTTGTAGACGTCATCTCGACTTTGTCGACGTCTCTTTATCTTTGTCTTTGACGACGTTTTTTGTCATTGTCGACGTCTTCCTTGTCTTTGTCGACGTCTTCCTTTCTTTGTCGACGTCTTCTTTGTCTTTGACGACGTCTTCTTTGTCTTTGTCAACGTTTCCTTGTCTTTGTCGACGTTTCCTTGTCTTTGTCGACGTTTCCTTGTCTTTGCGACGTTTCCTTGTCTTTGTCGACGTTTCCTTGTCTTTGTCGACGTTTCCTGTCTTTGTCGACGTTTCCTTGTCTTTGTCGACGTTTCCTTGTCTTTGTCGACATTTCCTTGTCTTTGTCGACGTCTTCTTTGTCTTTGACCACGTCTTCTTTGTCTTTGACCACGTCTTCTTTGTCTTTGTCGACGTCTTCGTCGTCTTTGCGACGTCTTCGTCGTCTTTGTCGACGTCTTCGTCGTCTTTGTCGACGTCTTCGTCGTCTTTGTCGACGTCTTCGTCTCTTGTCGACGTCTTCTTTGTCTTTGTCGACGTCTTCTCGTCTTTGTCGACGTCTTCGTCGTCTTTGTCGACGTCTTCGTCGTCTTTGTCGACGTCTTCGTCGTCTTTGTCGACGTCTTCGTCGTCTTTGTCGACGTCTTCGTCGTCTTTGCCGACGTCTTCGTCGTCTTTGTCGACGTCTTCGTCGTCTTTGTCGACGTCTTCGTCGTCTTTGTCGACGTCTTCGTCGTCTTTGTCGACGTCTTCGTCGTCTTTGTCGACGTCTTCGTCCTCTTTGTCGACGTCTTCGTCGTCTTTGTCGACGTCTTCGTCGTCTTTGTCGACGTCTTCGTCGTCTGTGTCGACGTCTTCGTCGTCTGTGTCGACGTCTTCGTCGTCTGTGTCGACGTCTTCGTCCTCTTTCTCGACGTCTTCGTCCTCTTTCTCGACGTCTTCGTCCTCTTTCTCGACGTCTTCGTCCTCTTTCTCGACGTCTTCGTCCTCTTCTCGACGTCTTCGTCCTCTTCTCGACGTCTTCGTCCTCTTCTCGACGTCTTCGTCGGCTTTCTCGACGTCTTCGTCGGCTTTCTCGACGTCTTCGTCGGCTTTCTCGACGTCTTCGTCGGCTTTCTCGACGTCTTCGTCGGCTTTCTCGACGTCTTCGTCGGCTTTCTCGACGTCTTCGTCGGCTTTCTCGACGTCTTCGTCGGCTTTCTCGACGTCTGTCGTGACGTCTTCGTCGGCTTCTCGACGTCTTCGTCGGCTTTCTCGACGTCTTCGTCCGGCTTTCTCGACGTCTTCGTCGCTTTCTCGACGTCTTCGTCGGCTTTCTCGACGTCTGTCGGTTCGACGTCGTCGGCTTTCTCGACGTCTTCGTCGGCTTTCTCGACGTCTTCGTCGGCTTTCTCGACGTCTTCGTCGGCTTTCTCGACGTCTTCGTCGGCTTTCTCGACGTCTTCGTCGGCTTTCTCGACGTCTTCGTCGGCTTTTCTCGACGTCTTCGTCGGCTTTCTCGACGTCTTCGTCGGCTTTCTCGACTTCGTCGGCTTTCTCGACGTCTTCGTCGGCTTTCTCGACGTCTTCGTCGGCTTTCTCGACGTCTTCGTCGGCTTTCTCGACGTCTTCTGTCTTTACTCGACGTCTTCGTCGGCTCGTCGACGTTTGTCGGTTTTCGACGTCTTCGTCAGTCGACGTTTCGTCGGTCTGCGACGTTTCGTCGGCATTGTTGACGTCTTCGTCGGCTTGTCGACGTTTCGTCGGCTTTCGACGTCTTCGTCGGCTTCGTCGACGTCTTCGTCGTATGTGTCGACGTGTTGGTCGGCTTTGTCGACGTCTTCATCGTCATTGTCGACGTCTTGGTCGGCATTGTCGACGTCTTCATCGTCATTGTCGACGTCTTCATCGTCATTGTCGACGTCTTCATCGTCATTGTCGACGTCTTCATCGTCATGGTCGACGTCTTCATCGTCATTGTCGACGTCTTCATCGTCATAGTCCGACGTTTTTCGTCGCATTGTCGACGTTTCGTCGGCATTGTCGACGGCTTCATCGTCATTGTCGGCGTGTTGGTCGTCATGGTCGACGTCTTCATCATCATGGTCGCGTCTTCATCGTCATTGTCGGCGTCTTCATCGTCATTGTCGACGTCTTCATCGTCATTGTCGACGTCTTCATCGTCATTGTCGACGTCTTCATCGTCATTGTCGACGTCTTCGTTTTTTGTAGCGACGTTGGTAGTGGCGAAGTCTTCGTTTGCCTTTCCTGATGCCCTCGCGGCCACAAATTCCTGCTGTATTTTTCTTATCACATCCTCGACTTACGAGGAAGCCTGTGTTAACCCTACTGTTCTCATCACGGATGTGCTATACAGTATTTTACTATCGTGTCTTCTTAATATTGATTTTTTCTGTGGAGTGTTCTGTGCCTATGTGAGATATTAATATAATTATTATTATTATTATTATTATTATTTATATTTTAATTTTCCGTAAAAATTGTTAATGTTAGTCCCCAGCTTGGCTTCTGTGCAACTGCTTAAATTCATTTTCTGTGCGATGGAAACCGCATTCCATTTGAGACGACGGAATTAGTCTCTCGAAATGAGACACTGCAACATCTGTTAAGGATTAACATTGCGATAAATTTTGCGCTGTGACTCTGTCTCTGACAGAACTGCCATACAGAAGTTTCATCATGTTTGTGCAGGGAAAAATAATACTGTGACGAGTCTTTTAACTAGATTTTCTAAGAACGTTCTTTTAAATAATGATTATATCATAAGGACTGAAGTTGTTGGAAAAAAGGTTTTTCAAAATATCATTTTAAAATTGTTTTCTATGGAATGTGTTTTTAAAGTTTTACTTGTAGTTTATCTTTAATATAAAAATCGAGTTGTTTTTAAACGTAATCGCGTTTTTTAATGTTTCCCGCCTTATGACTTCCAGGCAGCTATCCATCTGTTGCGGACAGATTCTCGTACGTTCACACTGGTCTGCATGGTTACGCACGTGTGCACACTAGTCGCTATCCCCGAATCAAAAGAGATTTTCTACTGTTTCCTCTCTCGATGCCGTTTATTTACTCGTCACTTTCTCTCTCTAATTTGTGACACTTCCTCTCCCACATTTGCTTGTAAACGTGGTTTATTCCCCCCACCCCTGCGTCTTCCCATTCTTCTGTCTTGCTAATTACATTTTTTTGATCTCTTATAAATATCCTATTTTGTAGTAAATGTTTTTTATCGAAGCATATTCATTGGAAGTAAATATATTTTAAAATTTAAGACCATTGCCTAGTAATCACAGTGAAAGAAATATTTAAATTTTAATACCCTGTAAACTGCAGAATTTGATCTATAAACGTAAAATAACTTTTTCACTCTAACTTTGTGCTTCCAACTCCCTTTTGAATGTCTATTCGCTTCGTGTGTATCAACTTTATCAATATCTTATCAGTCGATACGTTACAGGGAAAATTTCTCAGAAAGATATCGATATTTTTTTACATTATCGATTTGCTTGACAAGATTTAAAATTAGGAAAGAGTGATGTATCTAACATAGAAGTTATTTTAATGTTGGTTCTAGAATCTGTAACTGTGTGCATTGTCTCACAAAAGACCAATAAAGAGGAACATAATGTATTTTTAACATGCAGTGCGTACAACGCTCTTCGTGAAACGTTCCTCGCTACGCTCGGTCGACAAATTTGTCTCGTGCGTGAATTACCAGTTCGCGACCTTGTTACGTAAATTATTTGAATGGATTCAGTTCAGTATTTTTTTTCATGAATCGAAAAAGTTTCTACACTAATTCAACTTCAGTTATTTCAGTTCAATTATTTAGTTTCAATTTTCAGTGCCAGCCATACTTCTCATATGAAGTTGCTCTACCGGTTTAAGAGCTGCTTGCAGATGTCGAATTTTTATTTATATGTACTTTTTATATGCATATCAACATTAATATTAATCATTAGGAGCTATTGTAACAGGCTTAGAAATTATTTTTAAATTGTTTCTATTATTACGCAAAGAACCATTTACAAGAACCATTTACGTTAAAAGCGTTGTTTCCTAAAGTGTCTCAAAATTAAATGTTACAAGTAACCACTAAATCACCACACTACTTGAAATCCTGTAGGAATCAAACTATTTAATATAATTCATATACCGGATTATATTACAGTTTATTTACAAGGTTGTTTGTGTATTTATACAGTTTAAAAATATGTATTTATTTTGAGTGGCACAACATCTAGGTTATTAGCGACTACATAAATACAGTATATTACAATTTATTATAATAAAATTGGGAGTTTTTGCAATATTATGATTCCATGGTTATGAATACAAAATCATACTGTACATTTACATTAAAAACATAAATGATAATTGATCTTCCTGAGGAGGAGAGATTGCGTTATTAAATATTGTTAAAAACACATTTTCGAAATTTTATTCATTAATTTCGTATTTATCGTTAGATAGAATTAAAACTTTTTGTATCAAAATATTGGGGTCTGACGTAATTGTATTTGGGACATTCCTGGAGGATGTGATCAATGTTCAGCTGGCAATTGCAAGAGCTACATAACCGATTAGGTTTTTATTGTTTTTTCTCCAGTACATTACTATGAGAAAATCTGGTATGGCCTGCTCTAATACGTGAAAGAGTTACTTGTTCGCAACGTGAGAGATCTGCTTACGCTTAGATTGCAAATAAATTCACCGATTCTCTTATGAGTTGTACTTGCTTTGAGATTATCCCATTGATTTGACCACATCTTCTTCATGATTTTGCCGGTAAATTCCAGGTAGCCTCAATAGCGTAAGACATTTTGTTATTAACCGTTAAAAATGTATGCATGATTAGACGTGTTTGTCTTTGGAGGTGCGCAAATGATGCTGGGCGTGTTACAGACGCTGTTTTCCTTGATGTGGATGATCTCATTTTAATGATTTCTTCTTTTCGGAGGGGCGCCCTGAGAAAAGCAGGTTGCTCCACGAGGCTCCTCACTTCGAACAAAACATTGCCTTCTTCCCCAATTCATAAATAGAATTCATTTCTCCATACATCAGAAATAAATTATGGCGTAATATTTGGATTAGAGATGAATACATTTTTCATTTCTTTTGAATGAAAAAATCAGGACTCTAATTAGGTCAGGGTCTGGGGAAAGGTATCCCAGCTACCCCCTTCTGGTCGCCCTGCCTCCTCTATTTTATGTAGGAGAGTCTTGACAGCAGGTCACTTGGAATTTTATTACAAAATATTTGTTAATGTCAATGTTTCGGGATTTATTTCATACTGCTATTGTGTAGAGGTGCTTTGGAGCAGTACGTGTGTCTCTTTCTTTCTTTCTTTCTTTCGTTTTGCCTGTCAGTCTGCCTGTCTTCTCTCTCCTCATCTCTCCCTTCATCTCTCTCCCTTCATCTCTCTCCTCCATCTCTCTCTCCCTCCATCTCTCTCTCCTCCATCTCCCTCTCCCTCCTCTCTCTCTCTCCCTCCTTTATAGTTTTGTCCGGCGCGCGTCCGGCCAGTTTTTTTAAAACTCCCGAAATGCCATTTTTTGTAACTTTCTCGTCTGTGTTCACGATATTTAGACATTCCTTTTGAATCCTGTTTACTCTAATATGCCTGTAGGTGACAGCACTGCCATCGCAATGTTATCTGTTATCTACGCAAAGAGAGGTTCACTCGTTCTTATTCTTAGTAATTTTGAAAATGTTGGTGATTCTATCGAGGACGAAGAAACACGCGATTTTTGTTTTGTTGGGCATGTACGTATTTGCGAGAGATATACTGTGATATTTTAAAAAACCGGAAATATAAGTTGAATTATGCTCAAAGTAGTAAATATTATACATTCAAAACAGGAAGGAAATATTCTGAAACTAAATGCGAAGTTTGTGTTGCTGGAACCGGCATCTATTTTTCAAATAAATGTACGTTACTTTTACATGTGTCAGTACTTTACATCTGTCAGAATACATCCATAAAAATTCAATACAGCACGTACACACTATGTGTCACGTATTACATTATTATTTAAAATATTATAGACTGTCTTCTTTTTTCACCAAATGTCCTCCAGGCGAATGCCAGAGTAGTACCCTAACAAACGGGCCACGGACCGCATGCGATCTTTCTATCCCTTGTCCTATCCTCACCCCTCACCTACCCACACTTACACTAACATGCACTGCACTGCCACACATGTCAGAAACTTAATGGTTGTCTCGTCTGGGGCGGTGCTTCGGTGTCGGGAGAAAGTTTAAGAAAACCCCGCAAGCCCATGGGTACATCGGCGCCGGATGTCGACATGCAGCGGGGGAAGATCAACGCCACCTCCCAAGACCAAAACATGCACTTTATTTACGGGGCTAATGACCTTAGCAGTTGACGCGCTCGGAATCATTAACCAATCAAGCAATCAAAACTAGTGGTGCTAAAACCGCACGCACTTTCTCGCCCATATTTTCACGCAAAATTAATCGGAAAGTCTGTAATGGGAAAAATCTGTATCTTTAATATTATAGATGTAGGAAGATTCCGAAAATAATTACAACTTTTGCAATTTTCGAGAAATCAAAGTTTTCAACGAAAATGAGACCTGCACCATTCTCTTAACTGTCCTTCACATTCTCTATCAACAAAATTTAATAAAAAACGAAGGAGCCAATTTTTGGAAAATGTCACAAGGGCTTCATGTAAAGTACCCCCTAAATTAAAAATATAGATTTCAAATTCAAGAGGCCGCGATATCTGCGATATCGATATGGGAATATCAATTTTGGAGAAAATCGGCTGAACGTTTAGCCGCTAGCGTTGTTCACAGACGGACAGACAGGCGTTTTGCCGTCATTCGATTTTTCTGTATCAAGGACCCACAAAAAACGGATTCTGACTATACCACGTGATAATTTTTTTTTAACTTAGGAACTGGATGTATCAACTTTTTTATTATCACGACCCTGTAATAAGAGTTTTTCTGCCGAAAATTCACCGTTTTTTCTCGCAGCATTACATAACTTTCTCTGTACTGCGTTGCGAGGAAGTAAAAAAGTGTATCGTTTTTGTAAAGCCCTTGTCTTCAGTGTTCGACTTTATAGCCCCCTTTTAATTTGTTTTATTAACATTAAAGCTGTTTATAATATTTCAAATAAAAAATTGTTTTACAATTTTTGTAACCGAGCAAATATTGTGTGCGTATAAATAATTGATAATACGCAGGACTTGATTTATAAAATTTTAGTCTCCGGAACGTCCCCTTACATTAGTGATTAATTCAATAGAAATAATTGAATATTTATATTTTAATTTAATAATTATTCCCGAGGTATCGGAACATCGTTTCGTCGCGTTCCGTCAGAAATGAAGCCCTGATTATACGTATAAATAATTCTCATCACGATATTGATTTAATAAATATACGAAACTTTTGTATTGATATATATATATATATATATATATATATATATATATATATATATATATATATATTTGATTAATTAACATTTTCTTTTGTTATAAATATGGAAAGAAATATTTCAATAAAAACATTGCAAAGTTCGCCTTACGAATTTTTGCCTCCGCTGTCATTCGTCAACCTTTCCAAAATTGTGCGCCCCAGGCTGCCGCCTGTCTGGTCATCCGGCCCTGTCTTCTGGAAGGGGCTCGGGTGCCTGAGGGTGGTGTGCGTGTGCTGTGTCCGCAGGCGCAGCCGCAGCCGCCGGCGCCGGCGCATGCGCGGCGGGAGCGGGCGGCGCGCGCCAAGGGGCGGCCGCGCATGCGCACAAGCGGTCCGCGCAGGCGCACTCGGCGCTGCCGCCGCCGCCGCCGCCGCCTTCGGCCGCCGCCGCGGCCTCGGCGCTCGCGCAGCAGCACGACTTCCGCGCCGACTTCATCCACCCCGACGACATCATCCACCACAAGAACGGCAACGTGTACATCAAGACGCTGCGCTGCCGCGTGTGCAGCTTCAAGGCGGCGTGGGAGGGCGAGATGGCGCGACACGAGGCGCGCGTCCACGGCCTGCGCAGGTACGCACGCCATAAACACGCGCTTTATCCACGACAGCCGAGTATTGCTCCGTCGTCGCTCGTGCGGTACCATTCTCGGGTAGTTAAAGATACCTAACGTGTTCAACGGAGTGAGTTAAAAATGAATTTTATTGCATTTCCATTTTTAGTGAAAAATAAATAAAAATGTTAGGTTCTAGTTATTGAATTCACAATCACACCATTAATTCTAGGGATAGTTTTAGTAAAAATAAATAAATAAAAATGTTAGGTTATAGGTATTGAATTCACGACCACACTATTAATTCCAGGAATACTTAATAGGTGTTGGTCACTTAATTAAACTTCCAGTTTGCCAACGTTTCGTAACTTTATTGTTCGTTTCTCAGGGCTATGGGACACAATTGCACTGTTACTACATACGTAAGATACGAAGTTGAATTGAAAACATAAAAAAGAAACAAAAAAAAATTATATACGCTGAGTTATTATGCAAGAGAAAGAATATCACAAATAAAAATGAACATTTTTAGCACAACTATTACATAATTTAGCATAAATTATTTTGATTTTTGTTTATGGTTCTTCTTTTGTGTACAATAACTCGGTATATCATTTTCTTGTTTGTTAGTTTGTTTTTATATGCTTGCAATTCAAATTCGTAACTTACCTAGGTCGTAACAGTAAAATTATGTTCCGAACCCGAGGAGGGAACATAAGAGTTCCGATACATTTACAAATCCGGGTTTTAAATAAGTTGACGTACTCGTCTTAACTATTCCTTGAATATGTTAGGTTACGTCAGGACAAATAGTTCGCAGCGCTGCCGCCCGAGTGCGTACGCCCTACCCGAAGCAACCGGGAGAGTAGATAAAACATTTTATCCTCTGGCGATAAAGAGGTGCTGCAGCAGCATACTATTGGCATTCAACAAACGTCTTTAATCTTATGAATAAAACATAAATGTAATGTCATTACCACTCATGATCATGTAAAAGTTGGAACAGGTAACCTATTCGAACGTATGGTCATAGTACATGGTCTACTTTGCATTACTCATATAACGCTACTTCTTACTGCAAGGAAGGCAATATGTTTGACCGTAAGTTTTGTTAATCTAATGTAAATTTTATACTTAAAAACTGAAGTTCTTAAATCTTATCTAATATACTGAAATCTCCTAGAGATTTGTGCCCATCCCACTAAAACATATCTAAACAACTTGTATTTCTTACGATAGCAGTGAAAACAAATTTTACAGAAATGCAATTCGCGAAGGGAAGATAAGGCTTTATAAGGCGCCACATACACAAAACACGATAAACGCGCTACTTGGTGAACAGAGGCGGATCCACAATGCGATTTGGGGTGGGGTAGAAGTTTCACTTCGGACTCTTTTGGAAATATTTATTTTCATACCTTGCACTACAGTGAGGCTGGCACTACAGCCCTGAAGAAGACCACGATATGGTGGTCGTCACGTCGGCTCCTTAGCATTTGACGCGGCGTCACCCGGACAGCCCAGATCATGACTGACCGCGGAAGCCCATGACTTCACTTAATATCTGGAATCTAAAGATTCTAGACCAGTAGTACTAAGAACTTTAATGCCAACTCTTTGAAAAGTTTTACATTTAGAAATTAGGTTCCTTCTTTTGAAGCAAAGAATTTGACTGGGGAAAACGCTGGTCGGCATGCAGAGGTTACTGCCGTGGCAGAGGTAGCTTTCAACGTGTCTTAGCACACACCGGGTAGGCTCCCACTGCTTTCAAATAACGACGGCAGTGTCGGCATTTCAGCTACACTCCAGTGCTTTCTGAAGCCTGTCATTTTTTCATCAAACGGTCATTTTTTCATAATTTTGTTCAGAAATTGGGAAATGGGATGTTCGTTCATATGCGGTTTGGTTTGGTTTTCTGCACATCATTCTGATGAAAATATTTCCTCTGGACGCCACAAACGACGCTGAAAATCAAATAGCTGAACGTCGTAGCTGTGGTGACAAATTAAGTTAGGTTATATTAGGAATGGGTGCAGAAAAGGGGACATTAGAACACGGAACATGTTTTATTTCTCACTACATAATCACTTCACATTACAATTTAACACATTAGAACGCTCTCAAAACAGTTCAAAAGGAACAAATCGCACCACACGCGTAGATAAGGAGGAAAAATTCCGGACAGTGACGCCAGGAGCGCGGTAGTCAAGCTAGATGTAACATGTACCGAAAAATGACAGAAGCGACGTTTTTTCTTACACGTTACATCCAGTATGGTCCGTCACTTTTCTGTATCGATGAAAAATGAAAAAAACACCTCGTAAGGCCAGGGTCACAGTGCAGCCGAAAAATCGGGCGTTCGCTACCGGACGACTGCGAGCGATATCTGATTTATTTCATCCGGAAAGCGCCCGAATATTGCCATAATTCCGCATTTGTTTGCGACATTTACGAGAAGCACGCTCAAGAGCATCTACATGTCTCGCAGGTAGTCTTGGTTCATTGACTCTCCAGTTGTTTTCGGGCGAAGGGAACCAACATCCCTAGATGTACAAGGCCTGCGCACTGGCGTTTTTCAAAGTTAATATGGCGGCTAGAGACTGCCGACTTGTTCGAGTTGAGGCGATCCAGTTGTATACGTTGAGTGGCACGTGTAGCTTTCGAGTTGTGGTTATGTAGATGAGGTCTGCTGTCGAAATAGTGAAGATCATGATGAATAAGGGCAGTGTCGCCAGGTGAGGAAATTATGGTAACAGTTGCTAAGTTCATTGTTAACTTTCAGCTTTGTGAATTGCATTTGCGAACGTGGGAAATTGAGAAGAATTCAGTGTGCTATTGTGATAATGGACGAAATATCGGTCTTCCTTTAAAACATGCACGACTTGTCTCGTGGAGATCTGCCATCTTTGTTGCTTAATTGTTTGGTTTACTTCAATCGCCCAAGCACTTCCTTCAGAGAAACTCTTCAAGAAAATAAATTGAGCTTAAAAAACGAGTGTCAGCTTGCTGCTATTGAAAAAAGGGCAAGATTAAATTAAATATCTCTCAGTACTTTTGATGAACTAAGAAGCAAACTGGAATTGCTTATTTTGGACGATTATTAAAAAGGATGATAGTATTCCTTTTCAACATATTTATTGTAATTGTCCCTGAATTTATCAATTGTGGTGGAATCATTTCATTTGTGGTGGATAAGGAATTAGAACTCAGTGTTTATTATTGTAAAAAAGGATTAAAACTTGGAGGCACTGGAAAGATAGTGTATATAATACAAGTAAAATTAGTGATGTTTTAGAAAAGGTTAGGTTAAAGTTATGTTTTAATACAAGTAGAAGTAGTCCTTATGATGCTTTTGCTTTAATTTATCCATCTTACTTCAAATGGATGCCATAAATTCACAATTTGGCAAACCTATTGATTTTACGCTGGAACAAAGAAAACATCTTACCAAGAAAAGAAGTGCATATCAGTACAGTTCATAGTTTTTCGTATTGTCTTTTTAGGGTTAGGGTTAGGAACATTTAGGGTTCATAATATTTCCTCGGACGAGTGCAATTAGGAGATTGTGTTCTTCATTTCGCTTAGAACCTCAAATGGGACAGTGAAAACAATTTTTTAAAGTATTCAAGAAACAAATATTTACATAAATTAAGTGGTAGTGATAAATTAGTGACTCATGATGGATGAGATACCTTTAAAATCCGCACTTGCAAAATTTTTTGAAAACAAAAGTTTATTGGGATTAGAACAGATAGGATTTCATTGACTGTGCGTTGTGACAAGAACGGTATTAATAGAAAGTGTATGGAGCTTGTTTCGCCTGAAAAAGAACTTATATTTATGTACAATCTTCCAGCTGAAGAAATTTGACCACTTTTCTTCTTATTTGAAGTGTAATTAATTTAATATTTTCGTCTGGTAACCACAATTTTACTTCGCATTTCAGTTTGTATGGCCTGTTTTGGCGGCCATTTGCATGTCTGCTCAGGCAGTGGCGAATTCTCCCATACACCACGTATACCGCCGGTATACCTAGTAATTCGAAGTGTGCAAAAAATATTTCATAAGTTTGGTAATCCTCTTAAAAAGTTATTGAGATTTTGAATGCTTTAAAAAGATGCAAAATAAAACTCTGTTTCTCACGCACTTGAAGGGATCTGGCACATCGGACGCAAACGTCGGGCGTCGGCAGACCGATATTTCGACCCGAATCGGCTCCACTGTGACCTACCCCCTAAAACGAGCTTGACACCCGAGAAAGACAGTGAGATTGTACTCCGAATGAAACAAGAAGTCATTTCAAGGTCACGAGCCAGCAGGAGAGGGGAACACAGTCATCGAAACGCGACCTTCGTTACCTCTTGAAATTTGAATTGAAACATCCCTTTGGATGACAGTGTCCCCTCTGTCTTTTCAGCTCCTGACCTGGAAAGGACTTGGTGTTTTAATCGAAGTCCAGAGTCAAGTAGATGCGTAGGAGGAGGATGTGGAGGTGTAAGATAGATGTGCGAGTTTCAGACCTATGCGCGGAGGCAGGTGGGTTCACCTTGCCTGGATCTATACATGGATTTTTTTAACGTGGAGGTAGAGGGAGGAAGGATGAAAGAGGGATAGGAAAGGCAGGCTCCAATAGGGAACCGTACAAGTCGGAGCTGTAGTGACATTGCAACTCGTCATTGGAGTTTGTGTTCCCTCTCCCTCTTTCGTGCGTGACCTTCACATGCCACGTTAAAAAACAAGTATAGTTCCTGGACCAGTAGGGCTTTACCAAGCCACCAGGCAAGGGAGCGAAGACTCCCGGAGCGGGGCAGACTTGCACAGTTGTAAAGGCTCCCATAGACCGACGCGGAAGATCCGCAGCCTACGCGGATTGGCCGCAGCGGAAGTTTCGCGTCACGTGTTGCCTTATGAGCACGTTCAGACCTGCGCGGCAGGCGAGCGTCGCGACTGGGGATTGGCAGCGTTTAATCGGCGGCGAAATTTGTAACGCAGTCAGACGCGTTTCTTCCTCTGCAGCTCGAGTTTCGTGGAAGTCCGCCCGTGTTCGGAAGTTCTTCGCTTCCCTCTGGGTCGAGCGACTTTGCCAACCGTCACCAAACGCTGACTCAATTGACGCTCCGGTGTGAACGGTCCCGCGCATTCCGCGGCCGCTTCTAGCTCGGAATGTTCCGCGCCGCACGCGCTGCGATTGACCGCGCCGGACCGTGGCAGCCTTCAGGCCGACTTTGTTTGTGCAGGCAGCCGGCCGCGCCGCCGCCCGCGGCCGCGCCGGCCCGCCGCCGCCGGCCGCCCCCCGGCGCCGGGCCGCCGCGCGCGCCGCGGCCCGTGCCCAACCTCATCCCCATCCAGAGCAAGGGGCCGGGCGGGGCCCGGGGCGGGGCGGGGCCCGCGCCGCCCATCCTGCGCATCCCGAGCGTGCGGCCGGCGCGGCGCCTGCCGCCCGGCGCGCCGCCGCCGCCCCGCCGCCGACGGACGAGCCCCCCAGCCCCCCCAAGGACTTCGCGCCGCTCATCGGCGGCGCCGCCTTCGACCGCCACGCCCCCGACGGCGACGACCACCACGGCGACGACGATGGCGAAGAGGACGACGAGGACGACGTGAGTACGCGCGGGGTGCAGGGTGGAAGCGGCCACACGCACGTTGGTTTCGTGTGGCGAGGGCCCCTCCCGGCGAGCGCCGGACTCGCTCCCAAACCCCACTGGGAACACGAATCGCCCGTCGGGTTGCTCTCGTCTCCCGCGTCAGTCACGTCTGCAGTGCCAATTGGGAGAGCAGGGAGGAGACTGGTGGCGGCTCGTGCTTAGGTTGCACAACCTCCTAGAAAATGAAAATGATCTCACATCTTAGGAATATACATTTTCCTTTTAAAACATTCAATATTCAAGACATTGCAGCAATATCGATGTGTATGAAATCATTTTGAAACCAAAGAGTGTCCAACTGGCGCTCTCTCCGGTGTCTGCCAGGAATTGCACCACGCTCTTGACTCTTGTCTGTATTAATGAGTTTACTACTTTTAATCTTTGTCCCTTCGATTTAACACGGGGAACATAGGCCTCTTGCAGCAACCGCCTAGTGGCGCTGTCTCGCGGCGACGGAGGGAATCTCATGGGAATACCCTTATTCTGCGATTGTAAGGGCAACACTTTGCAGTTGAGTATGCCGGCGAATGGGTCGTCAGTGCGATGCCGGACAATTGCCGGAAGTTAGCTTCATGACATAAACTGCAGCGAGTTTGTGTCTTGCCGGAATTGAAATGGTAATCTAACAGCTCTGACTCCGATCATTTCCAGGTGAATGCCGGAGCATCACCGTATCCAAAAACCTCCGTCTACTGCAAAAATCGAAAAATGATATAATAAGATAATTAAGAAACGCTTAACAAATCTTTGTAATCGCTGACAATATTTTTAAAAAATTATTATCGGCTCTTATATTTCGTAATAAATGAAAGAATAAAAGGAACTTTCAACATAGAATAAAATTGTTTGTAATAAATACTTCTGATTCTGAAGCTAAACTATGCTCTATCCGCATGGTTGAGGTCATAAGACTTCCTTTTTCTGGACTCCATTTGCTATCTTCCAAATGTTTAGGTTCGACCTGAATAATGGTGTGTTTGTAGTCTCGTTCGCCAAAGCAATTCAGTTATACGTACTGACCATCAGTGAGAGAGGGAGTCAGCCGTCTCGTATTTGTTTCGGTTTATTCGATACTGCAACGAATGGTAAAATCACCACTGGTTAAACAGAGAAGGAAGTTCTTACAAGACATACTTTCTGGAAAGCAACCAAAAAGAGTTTTCTGGAAAACAACAATTACATTACATACACGTCAGATATAAAAATAACGTGGTACGCACGGCTAAGAGATTAAAAACTTATTATTGTTGACATTTTTATCTCTTAAAGCTGCACTGAAGGAGCCAAGATCTACACACTTCATGTCTGAAAACAAAACACCAAATGATGTATTGTTTTGACTTTCAAAAATAAATAAATTAGCGATGTCGATACCTGAATTTCTCGATACTCGATACCGTTACCTGTCTGAGAGCTTCAATACTCGATACCATACTACTTTAAAGGCTCAGCAGCAGAAATGATTCAATCAGAATTGGAAGGATATATTTTGTTCTTCACAGATGCATACATGTACTATTTTAATATTTAAAAACGATTGAGATGAACATACCATTTTTTATAGTTTTTAAAGATTCTTATTAAGGAAAACTAACATTCTAACTCTTTCTGGGTCCATTCTATTTCTTTTATTTGTCACAAATCAATCTAGATGTACTGGATAGTCTCTCCGAAAAGATGTACATAGTCTCAACGAAAACAGCTGATGGAATGCACAAGTATCGAACAGCATTTTTTTTTAATTTGGGGAAAGTCACTTTGTTTTTCCAGTAAGATTGTACATTTGAATCAAGAGGAAGAAAGTCCGCACATTTAATTCATCTTTTTGTGCGGTGGTTTCATATACACAGCATGATATTTCGTGGTCACTCTTCAGAATATTCCTGTAAAGAGACCACATGTCAATACATTTTCGAGGGTTCAGTAGTTGACGATGCTTATAAAATTAATTAAATTAATTAAAATTTTAAACAATACAATGACAAAGATGGATTTTTCACTTCTGTTCACCTACGAACAAAATTGATTACTGTGCGTCGAGGTGTATACTGCGATTTTTAGTAGCTGCCTGTGAAGTAAATCAATGTTTCGATGTCATCCAATCGGAAGGTTGAACGCCATCATAATGACGTCACTGTTGTGACGTATAAGGTCCCGATTGGATGGCACCGTAACAGGAGATGAATTGTCATAGGCAGCTATGAAAAATCGCAGTATTAAGGCCCATTCACAATGCAAACACAAACGTAAGCATGACACGAAACGTAAACATTAACATGAGTGAAAGACTGAAGTATTCACAATGTCGAACTTAAACGTAAGCAAAATAAGAGTTTGTTTTGGCTGTGAGACATTCTAGTTTACTATTGCTTGGATGTGAGAATCGATTTCGAGATATCGACTGTGTCCATAACGGGGGGAGCTCTTGCCATGGATTGCGTTAGTTCGTCTATTGACTTATTTCGATACTCGATTTGAGTTAACACACTGTGATTGCTTCATTTCTTGTTTATGAAGTAAGCATAAGCACAGAAACTTGAAGTTAACGTCTTACGTGTAAAGACAGCTCCACACATTCGGCATTCGCCGAGGAGCGAGCTAGTGCTCGCCCAATCCCGAGCAGCGAATGTTCGCTCCCTTTGATGTGTCCAAAAGACCGACACGCGGTGGGTAGGGCGAACCCCGAATGTTCGTCACTCGGCAAATAGCGAGCAACCTGCCCACGCTACTCGGGATTCGGCGAGCGGTTGCTCGCTGTTGGCCGAATCCCGAATGTGTGGAGCCGCCTTTATGCTTATGCGAACGCATTGTGAATAGGGAGTTGTAGCGCCACGCGTAATGTAGCGACGTTATGCACTAACAGTCACGTGACCGACCTTGAAGTCATAACGTCTTACCTTAGGCCTAAGGTACGACCTTATACCTTCATAAATAGTGTACGCCTATAGGAGTCTCTATGGTCACCTTACAAGCGGCAAAATGGCCGTCTAGAAACAGGAAACGTTTGGGATTTTTCCATCTCTGAGTAACCGTTTCTCGTATCTGTGGCAGTTACCATTATTCCTTACCAACTCCACAACGCTGGCAGGAATTAACAGGAAATGTTGGAGAGGTGACGGGGAAGAAGTTTGCGAAAAAGAAGTTGAAATCTTACCTTCGGGTTAGGTTATGTCTTATGCTCATAAACGAACGCTGTTTTAATCTATTCCTTACATTCTCAAGAAAAGCCGATTCAAAATTCCAGATTGCGTGCTCATGGCGGTGGGCCATAAAATTTAAAACTCCGTGCACAATGTAGATTTGTGATACTCTTGTCTCGTATCGTGGTTTAAAAGTCTCATCGCCAGCCTAGACTCTCTTATATATTATGCAATTTCTTTGTTCAACACTTGAAATGCTTCTTTTATTATAATGCATAACGCAATCTCGCAATTGCTAAAACTGTTCTGAAGGTTGTTCATTATGAGCGTATTAAGTCGTTAGTCACGTGCTCAATAGAGTTTAAGGCTGTCTCCTTACGCCTGGCGCAATAGAACGATTTTCCTAAGGATGAGCCAAAGTGACAGTTCGCGAAAACAAGTGCACATCACATGTTTTTCAGAGAAGTACCCCTCCGCCGCGACAGCTGTTCAGCCCCTTCGTAATGTGTTCAGTTATGGCTCCTGAGAAGACGTCACTATCCAGAAGTCTAAGAGTTTCGCTGATGTGTATGCACGTACGCGAGTCCGGGAAATAATTAAATTTAATTACATATGTGGAAAAACTCTTAACATGCTCTCAAAAGCAGTAAAAGAAAACTGCCATGAATGTAAATAGAAAGCTCTCAATCACAGCTCACCACACAACAGCACAAAGGTCGGAACCACGTGCATCGTTACGCATCTCGCATTCAAGTATCGGTTTTAAAATAAACCTATTTATCACACAAAAAGTAAATTCAGTGTAATATATAAAGGAAAAAAGAATCTTTACAGAAGAGCACATAACACTGCACTTCCTAATTTCAATTATTTCTCGCGGCGCACTATATTTTTGTCGGACGAGGGCGTCACGAAAGGAAGCGTCGAAGCCATTTACAAGTTAGCCAACTGCAAACGAACGAATGCAGGAAGAGAGTTTTTTTAAATTTGTTGCGTCCACATCTTGACGCAACGCGTCTCCAAGCCCCTTATGGGGTGTTGAGCGCATTATTTTGGAGTAATCCTCCGTTAATTACCAAGTCAAGTCTCGTCACGTCGCAGTCAGTCCGTGCCTTTTATCCCTTCGGCCAGGGGCTCGACGACGTTAGATCCCGGGGTTCCTGGCCGGTCACCCGACCACGAACCCGCGAGTCTCGAATGCGCTTAACCTTCGTGACATCACGGAGCGTAGTAAACGCATTCGGCTAGCGCCGCCGGCTTCTAATGGGCTGAAGGGCACAAGGACCACAGAAGCCTGAGTTGTGTTGCCAGCACTAGCTGTCCCATTGGCTCATGCGTAACAAGGTGCGCGTGCGCGCGCGCGCGTGCGCAGGTGGAGGGGTCGGCGCGGGGCGCGCGGGGGGCGTGCCGCAAGGGCTTCCTGGACCAGCTGGGCGAGCGCCTGCTGGAGAGCAGCGCGGCGCTGGAGTGCGCGGCGTGCGGCGTGCGCGCGTCGTGCCTGAGCGAGCTGGCGCGCCACAAGCGCTCGCACGAGGGCGCGGCGGCGGCGGCGGCGGCTTCGGCGCCCGCGCCCGCGCCGCCCCGGCGCCGGGCGAGCTGTCGTCCACGCGCTGCCAGCGCTGCCGCCAGCGCTGCAAGACGTCGGCGGCGCTGCTGGTGCACCTGCGCACGTGCGCCGGGCGGAACCCCGCCCCCCCCCCCCCCCCCCCCGCCCCGACCACCCGCAGGACGACGGCTCGCCGCCGCCCATGGAGAACAGGGTGTTCGTGTGGAACAGCCTGCCCTCCCCGTCGGGCGCCGCCGACGCCGCCGACAGCATGGAGGGCGCGGCGCCGCAGGAGGCGGAGGCCGACGCCGGCGCCGAGGTACACCGTCAGGAATTGCATTGAACGTTAAAGGGCGATTGATGTACCTGTGCATTCAATTTAATGCTTAAATTCAATTCGATGTAGATTTAATGTACGACTGTTAAATGTACATTAAATTTGTCTACGTACATTAAAGTTACTGTATGTGGATATTAAATGTAATGTACGTACATGAAAATTACTTTCGCACTTTTACATTAAAAGTTATGCAGAAATTTCTGAGAGTGTACAATTCACATCGACAGAAGGTTTTTCGATGTCGATCTCTACAGAAAACATGGATGTTTGAAATATCGTGTTTTATAAATATGATGAAACATCGAAATTAAATGTCCAGGATGTAATGTGATGGATCATTGGTTAGCGTGCTCGCTTTCCACGGCGCATCTCCGGGTTCGATTCCCGGTCGAGAAAAAATTGTATCTGTGCGTTTTCCTTACAAACGTTCCATTGCCCATTGCTTTGTGACGATGAGAAAGGCTCAACCTAACGTTATGAAGAGCAGTGTATACAGTGAAGGGATGTCTTTGTGCTGACCACACGAACCCTTTATCCCGTGGCTGAGAGGCTGGGTCACCGCTGGTCGGCCAAGGCCCGCAGCAGACTGGCGAGCCAAAGAACAGGAATAGGAATAGTTTCTAATGGGATACCTAACGCCTATTAGTTGAATTTATATTTTGCCTTAAAATTTGACTGTTATATTAATTTATAATCAGTGTTCTTTGTAGTCAAGTTTGAAAATGCATTTTAACGATATTACTAGTAAAAATCGTTATAATAAAAAAGGTAATAACACTGGAGAAAGATTGCGAATTGCAAATGGTTTCCTGCTATCTGGAGATCAACAACAGTGACAGTTATGAATGGCTGATCATTGCGAGATAATTAAAAAAAAATTTTTAAAAATCTCAATATTATATATATATAATATATATACATATATATATACATATATATATATATATATATATATATATATATATATATATTGAGATTTTTTTATGCACGTTTCTGAACAAAAATATGGATCTGAAGTAAACATGGAACGCAAAAGTTGAATGTCATAATATGAATGTTTGTGCCCCCTAGGCCGAGGCGCCGCCCATCAAGAAGGCGAAGGCGGAGGCAGCGCCGGCGGCGGGGGCGGGGGCGGGGGCGGGGTCGGTGAAGAAGGTGTTCAAGTGCCCGCACTGCTCCTTCTGGGCGTCGACGGCGTCGCGCTTCCACGTGCACATCGTGGGGCACCTCAACAAGAAGCCGTTCGAGTGCTCGCTGTGCGCGTACCGCTCCAACTGGCGCTGGGACATCACCAAGCACATCCGCCTCAAGGCGGCGCGCGACTCGGGCCACGAGCGCGCGCGCGTGCTCATGACGGACGAGACGGGCCGCCGCAACTACGCCAAGTACAACAAGTACTTGACGGTGCTGCGCGTGCGGGACGGCCACGCCCACCAGGCGCCGCCCGCGCCCGCGCCCGCGCCGCCCCCGCAGCTGGTGGTGGTGGCGGCGGCGGGGGCTGGGGAGGGCCTGCGCCAGCTGCTGCCGGCGCCGCCCGCCTCACGCCCGCGCCCGCGCCCGCGCCCGCCGCCGCCCCGCCGCGCCCGCGCCGCTCGCCCTGCGCCCGCCGCCGCCGCTGGCGCCGCGCACGCCCTGCTGCCCGGGCCCCGCGCCTGCAGCCCGCGCCCAAGCGCCCCGCGCCGCCGCCCGCGCCCGCCGCCCCCGCCCCCGCCAAGAAGGCGCACGCCGACGCCAAGCGCACGCTCTGGAAGTGCAAGAAGTGCAACTTCAAGTGAGTCCCGACACTAGCTTTTCGGCTACGTCGCATTCAGTCGCTGCGGCCGGCTGCTCTGATCGGTAGATTTCCGTGGTTTCTCCGATCAACACCAGGCGAATGCCGAAGCAATACCCTACCAAACGGGCGCGATCTATCCTTCCTCTTCCTTGTCCTATCCTCTCCCCTTACACACACACTTACACTATCATGCTCTGCACTACCACATATCTCAGGAGACCGGTCGGGAGCTTAGAGCTTGTCACGGCCGGGGCGGTGCCCCGCTGGTGGGAGAGTCCTGATGAGGGGGAAACTCTCGCCATCCAGCAGGGGAAGATCACCGCCATCTCCCGAGAGAAAAACATGCACTATATTTACGAGACTAATGACCTAAGCTGTTGACGCACCCGGAATCACTAACCAACCAACCAACCACGAGCGGACAGGCAGACGTTTACAAAAAAACAAACAAACGCTTTTTAGCATCAGCGGACCCCAAAACGTGTTTTTCCGTTGAAATCTCGAAATCGATTTTCCGTAGAATTTCTCAACTTTATACTACGTATAAATTCGTATATATTCATTTATACGTACGCATACGAGAAAGCAAAACTAGTGGTGCCACAAAAAGCACAGAATTTCGTGCATTATTTCCAAATTTGAAAGTTTCAAAAATTAAGAATTCTGCGAAAATAAAACCTGCGCCATTCTTTTAGGCGTTACTTGTTCTATCCGTGGAAAAAGTTTGAACAATTTGCACTGTTTTTTTGAGAAAATCAATTTTCTTCAATTTGCATTAAATTCAAGGAGAAATTGTGTGAAAACTACTTTCTTTTTTCAAAATATTAGACATGACCCTTTTTAAAGATCGAATATTTTTGGAGAGATTTTGTTTAAAACATTAACATCTAACTTCAAATTTGTAGTTGTGGAATGTTACCTTTTTGCGTAGTTACCATATTGATAGTCGCATTTCCGGAAATTTTCGAAAGTTTCCGGAAATGGAACTCTCCCCATTTTGTTTACCGGTTTACTCGTAGATACGAGCGGAAAATTTAAAGAAAAAAATTGGTGCCGTTTTTGAGAAAATAATTGTTTAAAAATTGCCTATATGTCACGCAAAATTGCTTTTATTTTCGAAACGTTGTACATTAGGTTTTTCAAGATCTGACTTTAAAGAACAGATTTCGTTCAGGAAAAAATAGCTATTTTCAATATTGTACTTGTAGAAAGACCCCCAAAACAGAGACAGATAGACATACAGACAGACAGATAGACATACAGACAGACAGATAGACATACAGACAGACAGATAGACATACAGACAGACAGATAGACATACAGACAGACAGATAGACATACAGACAGACAGATAGACATACAGACAGACAGATAGACATACAGACAGACAGATAGACATACAGACAGACAGATAGACATACAGACAGACAGATAGACATACAGACAGACAGATAGACATACAGACAGACAGATAGACATACAGATAGACAGATAGACATACAGACAGGCAGATAGACATACAGACAGACAGATAGACATACAGATAGACATACAGACAGGCAGATAGACATACAGACAGAGGTTTTGACGTCAATCGATTTTTCGGTATCTTGGAGCCGCAAAACTTGTGACTCCATAACGTGCGAGAGGAAATAAGATTTTTCTTTCGAACATTTTCTGTTTTCCTACTCTGGATGACTTTACGTTCTCCTCTTACGGCCGTAAGAGCGGGCAAGTGAAATGGAAAGTTGTAGAAAGGTACATCTTCTCCTTTGCAGGGACCCTCAGCGTGAACTGGTGCTGGCGCACGTGAAGCAGCACTACCAAGAGCGCGCGCAGAGCGCGGGCCCCAGCGCCGCGGGCGACGCGCCGGGCGCCGCGCCGGAAAGCGAGGCAAGTGTTGCGGCCCGCTTCAAATGCGGCCTTTGCGGCCAGGTATCGCACTGGAAGCATGTCATCCAGGTACAGCTTTCTGTTGCCTCCCCGCCCGTCCTGCCAGTCACGCTTTCTCGTGTCGAGCGGCCCCGCGCGCAGAGAGCAGCGCATTCCTTCGTTCCGCCATTTTAGAGCCAGCAGCCAGCCGAGCCTCCGGGTAATCGAAAATTAATATCAGTCTGTTCGGATATCTTCAGCACGCCTCCGGTTGTATCGTTTCTCCTTGATTTTTGAATGCTGCCTGGCGGAGCGAAGCGGTGAGCGAGCGTTCAATGCCAGTAGTTGCGCTTCTCTCTGAATCGAGGGACTACTCATTTTGTGTGTACCTGTGGCATGCTTCTCACGTTGTGTTTCGCAATTGCTGCATCGAACTCCTATTTGCACTTCTCATTTTTATTTTGTTTTAGTTAATATAATTTTAATTTTTGAAAAAAAAAATACTGATTGAAAATTACAGATAAATGAAACTTAAATTACAGATAAATTTTAAAAAATTACAGATAAATGAAAAAAATAATGGGGTTGTATTAAAAATAAACAGATCCCATTGGTTGCTCTACAGGCAAAATTTGTTGTTTATAATTGTCTCTTTAGGCAATTTGTGTCTTGAGTGTGGTATGCTTTTGCTTCCTTTCTACCTTCTAACAAATTCACGAGTGTCTGCTTGCCAACTGACAATATCTCTATTTCAGCGTCATTGCCGACTCAAGCATGATGGCAATGTGCAAATTGTAACAGCCCAAAAATACCCCGTTGATTCTATGGGTATTTTAGGCAAGGGATTAAGCGCGAATGAGGCCCCAGAGCAGGAAGAGGAAGAAAGAGACAACACAGGTATATGAACAGCTGATATGAAGTAGGGATTGGATTTGTAAAGGTCTTGTGTTATTAGCCTTTAACGTCGCTTCTTACCCTTGCAGAAGGGGGCAGCCCCCTCGCTGAACCTCTGCAGTGCCCTGTGTGCCCTTTCACTTGCCTGGACCCGGAGGATCTGAATCGCCACCAGCAGAAGCACCAGCCTCAACAGGAAGCGATATTCAAGTGCTACCTGTGTCCTTACTACGTAGCACTGAAAACGTGAGTACGAGTGCGCGATCGTGTGTCCGATACAAAGAGATGTGACGAACATTTGCTCAGAGGAGGGTGAAAATAAAGTATTGCGAGAAAAAGAAAAATATCCACAGAATGAATGTATTTTGTAATATTCTTTTTTTTTTAAATTTTGTTTAATGATCCTTTTTTTGTTTTGATCTTAGAGATTTACACGACCATCTACAATTACACGGCGTGTCAGAACCAGAGGAACACCTGTCAAGAGCTCTTCAAGGCAACAAAATGGTCCCCCGAGACTCGACCTCCCCTAGCAAGCTGCTCAACGAGTCTGAAACGGGAGGCAACGATTTAGGCAGTTCTTTGAAACGCTACCGCTGCGCCGGGTGCCCGTACGTGAGCAACAGCAAAAGCCAGTTCTTGTACCACAAGCAGTTCCATCGGCCGCGCGGGGCGCCGTTCAAGTGCGGCCTGTGCTCGTACAGCGTGAGCCGCCGCCATTTGCTGCACCAGCACCTGCGCGTGCACGGCATCCTCATCCCGCCGCAGCGCAGCCCCGGCCGCGAGCCCGAGGGCGAGCGCGCTGACGCGGACGGGCTGGAGGACGCGGACGAGGACGCGGCGGCGTCGGGCGCGTTGCGCGCCGAGCTGCCCGACCTCGACACGCGCCGCCTGCCCGAGGTGCCGCTGGTGTGGGTGTCGCGCAACGGCCGCTTCGACAAGCTCTACAAGTGCCGCTGGTGCCCGCACGTGAACCAGGGCCAAGGAAGTGCACCGCGGGACGAGGCGGACGACCGCTCCGAAGGGGAGGAATCGCCCCCAAAGCGCTGCCCCCCCACCGCGCCCGCGTCAATTCGGCCCCCGGGGCCGGGGGCGTACGGCACCGTGCGCGCGCTCGTCGACCTCACGCGCTCCGACGAAGCCCAGCTGGAGGAGCTGGGCGCCGCCAACGACAGCCTGCCCCCGCTGCTGCTGCCGCAGACGAGCGACGAGCTCAACCAGGGCGTCGAGGACGCCCAAGAGGAGACGGTCGACTTCCGCATCGAGCCCCCGTTTGCTTCCGAGCCCCCGCCTTCTTTGGAGGAAGAAGTCCCCACCGACGAAGCCAAGGTCTTGATGTTCTGTCAGCAATGCCCTGCTCGATTTCTAGTAATGAAAGAACTCAACATCCACAAACGTTTCCACGAAATCAAATTAGCCCACCGTTGCGAATCCTGTAATTACACGGCTCGTCAAAGGCCTCATTTGTTGGCGCACATCAAAGTGCATTCCGGCGAATATCAGGAGCGCTCGGACGCCCTGGCGGCGCTGTACCCCACGTCCGCCGCCCACGCGCGGCCGCGTACGGCCGTCATCGTGGAGGGGCCCGGGGTGTCGGGCCCCGTGTGGGTGGTGGTGTCGGACGGGCTGAGCACCGGCCCCGCCGCCCCTCCCGAATTGGACGACGCCGAGGACCTCCAGGACGCCCCGCCCCCGCCCCCGCGCCCCATCGTCAAGCAGTTTTCCTGCACCCAGTGTCCGGCCAAGTTCTTCAAAAGCGTCGCTCTGGAATACCACAAAACCTTACACGGCGGCACTGGCAACTACAGGTGCAAGTACTGTGACTACAGAGTCAAAACATACGGCAATTTGGTGAAACACGAGATGATTCATGAACACCCAGATAGCGAAGTTTTATCCACTTCGCTTTTGTCCGTGAAAACTAAACATTCGACCACAGTGCCGTTGTCTGGAACAGATTTATTTCAGCAGAGAGCGGAAGTTCAAAAATTAACAGAATCGACCGGTGCCAGATTATCGATTGACCTACCTGCGGATCCTCAGTTCGGAACTCTTATGCACGGAAACCCTGAGTTTGTTTATCCTATGTACTTCAAGAACGGTCGTTTGAAAGAAAAAAGATACAAATGTCACAAGTGTCCATCTGCCTTTGAGAAGAGAGAACAGTACAAAGTTCACCTCTCGCTTCATGGGTCAAAGCAGCGTTACAAATGTGAGAAATGCGACTACTCCGTGAAGTACTACGCAAACTTCATTCAACACCAACGCAAACACCAGCACAACGACGAAGCACACGCCGCTCGTCGTGCAGCAGAATCTAATTTTCCGGCTCCTGTTGAAGACGGCGAGGAAATGTCGGAAGAAGACTCGCCGAAACCCACACCTATGGTCCCGCGTTCCACCAAAACCATTGGAAGTGGCGCGGCCAACAAACAAATTCTCACCGCAGCGGAACAGCAAGCGAAAATGTTAGACCAAGTGAGAGAGCGTGTGAGTGTGGGGTTACGCTGCGACGAAGACCGCAAGACCTTGTTCAGATGCGCCCATTGCCCTTACGCCAGCGCGCGCCGAGACGGGCTGGAAAGCCACGCGAAGCGACACGCGGCCGTGTCCGGAGCGTGCGGAGCGTACACGTGCCAGCACTGCGATTATTCCGCCCCACAACTGCACTTCTTGAGAGAACATGTAAAGCTGCACTTCGATGCTCCCCGAAAACTTCGCCCTGAAGCGTACACACGCTTGGAGAAATTGACAATCTGGGTGCAAATGCCTGGCAAAGACAGTGAGACTCACACTTTGGTATTCCAAGACAAAGGATCCAATGGAGAGGGCTTTGAGAGGCAAGTCTATTTATTTTCACAATATTTCAATGTAATCTGTTCAAAAAGACTGTGTGTTAAATTTGTGAATGATTGTATTCAAGTGTCTTTGTATATAATTTTGATCGTTTAAAAATCTACCTTTGATTTCAGATTCTACCCTCCATTGCCGGTGGAGTTGCAGATCTGTGATGAAAATTCTCAGGAAAGTCGTATATTCGTTGACATCAGAACTGGTGAACCGCTCTCGGAGGCTTCATCCAGAACTGGTGTTGAAGCAAATAATTGTGAAGGTGCCGATGAAGTTGCTTCACAAATAGGAGCCAAAAAGAAAACAGCTTCTTGTAAGCCAGAGGCAGCAAATGCTGGCGGTGAAGAAGGCGTAGAGAAGAATATAAATAGAGGTGGCAACAGTGGCATTGGCAGCACCAATGCTGAGAGTGAAGAAGAGAACGGTGGAGATGATGATGGTGTTGATCGAAATGATGATGATGCTTGTGATGTTGAAGATTATGAAAATAAGGAAATGACAACACGAATAGAAATGAGACAGTTGTTGAAAATGATTCGGGAGAAGAGTCCAGGTCATCATCAAAAATTGAGAAAATGACAAGGAGAAGAACTGCCAGGAAATCAGAATCGCACACTGACAATTCTTCAAAAAACAGAAAAGTGTGCATTGGTAACTCTAAAGATGATGATGACGATGATGGTGACAATGATGATGAGTGTGGCTCAGAAAGTGAAGATAGTGAAGATGGTGATGTGGATGTGGAAGGTGATGACACTCAAATATTAGAAAATGTGCCAGACAATCAAAAATCTGAAGTCCTCATTCCTGATGATGGTGAAAGTCGCCTTTCCGCTAGTAGTAGCTGTGATTCAAGCTCTAGCAACAGCTCTTCAGGATCGTCCTCCTCCTCTTCATCATCTTCGTCATCTTCATCTTCAGGAACAAGCTCTTCATCTTCCTCAAATGGTGAGAGTAAATCTAGTGATTCAAGTAGCGAGTGTGATGCAGAAGAAAGTGATAAAGATCGTACTCAGCGCGATGCATCGCAAGAAGAGAGTCTTTCAAGTGATACTTAAATTTTGTAGAAGGCATTTAATTTGCTACATATCAGTGGCAGTGGAACCAGTGAATGTGGAAACATACGTAGGCACAAGATAATGTGCTTATAGGATTGATTTAGTTAAGTAAAATTTTCTATAAATGTTCTTAATGCCTCTCTTCAAAAAATGTGATAGATATTAAAATACATTTCTAATCAAATGAGAGTTTGTTCATGTTCTAAAAACATTTTTTTGTTTGAAAATTTTGAAAAAACATACAGGGAAGTTAAGTGTTTATTTGAATGGACAAATTTCTGTATGTTTTGTTTGTAAAGGTTAGTCTTATAGAAATATTACAATTTGACAAAAATGCCTTTTAAGAAAGTTGGTTACCAGTGTTACATATCTAAATGTAAATTATTTTATTATTCTTTATTGTGCCATAGAGACTGTAATTGTACACATATTCTTTCCAGCAGTGTGTTGCTGCTGATTGTGAGTAATTTCGTGCTCAGGTGACTGGATTGTCCTAGTCAAAGGAAAATGCATAAAATTTGCTTAGCAACTTCCTGTTAAATGTGATTGTAATCCAAAGAATTTCATAATAAATTATCAAAGTTTCTTTCTTTTGTAGTTTGTTCTTAATTCTTAAATTAACTATTTTCCTTAGTTATTGGTTAATTTTTTTTTTTTGTACTAGTTCTAGAAAATTATATTTTACTTTTATTATTTATCTGCTGAATGTTGTTTTTCAAATGTACTAAAATTTCAATGTTAAAATGAGGATAGAGCTACAAAGAATATCTAAAGATTCTATTCCTATTAAATATTACTAGTATTGTAATAATCACTCAAATCTGTTAATTATAAGTATTGTGTTCTAATTATTAAAATGCAAATAAATTGCCATTCCAAGGCTCTGTTAAGCCACTACCCTAGAAAAATGCAACATTTTCTCAACATTCTTCAACAAAGAACAAAGACTTATCTGATATAGTTTTTGTATTTCCTTACCTCCTATGTGTTATGGTTGATGATGCAAATTGATGAAATAAAAATATTCATCAAGATGTTAAAAAAATTAAATATTTGTGGCAATTAAAAGTGGACAGTTTCTTTGAAAAATTGAGCTATAAGTTGTCAGAAGAAGATAATTTAGAAATGAAATTTGAAAACACAAAAAAGTCATGCTTTTTGGTGTGTCACTAAATGAATAACCATTATGTAAAATCAAATATAAAATGTATAAAACTATTATAAACAGTTTTTTTAATATCCCATCCCTAAGTATATGACATTTTTAATAACAAGTGCTATTGTGAAATTCTTTGAGAATCAATTTGAAGCTAACAAATGCCATTGAAGGCTCGTGTGAAATTCATAATTTAAATGATGTGGGAAAGAAGGAACTTTTATATGGTTTACAAATGTATTTTTGCATTTAAAAGCAGCTGCTGCATATGTTACATATATACTTGAAGTAAATCAGCACTAAGATCCATAAACACTTCTTAAATGTTGGATAAGTAATAATTTATTTTTCTTGAGAAAGAACATATTAATATATCATATATTGATACTTTCTTGTAAAATATAAAAAAGACATACATAAGAAAATAAAATATTACAATTGCTATTTTACAAGTTATTTTAATTTATAGGGACATTTCTATTAAGTATTTTTTTACCAAAGCATTAAATTTTTTTTTTCACATGTGTTTTTAATATTATTATTGAGTTTATTGTACAATAAAATGGCTCTATGATGGGGGCCTTTCATTGTTGAGGCTCTGGAAGTATATATCCAATGGTTGTTCAGTTCACCTGCAGTATGCAGAACTGTAACTATATAATTCACTATAACAAATAGATTTTTAAATATAGAGATTCACTTCTACATTACCTCTTCTTCATTCAAACATCTATTCATTTTATTTACATCTTAACAAATGTTAAAGTTGAAGTCCACACAGAATTAAATATTTTTCAAGTCAGATTGGTTTATTCTATTCCATGTTTTTCATCATCGACAAAAAGTACTAAACATAAAATTCTCTGAACCCAGTTATAAAGATGCTTTTGTAGGCACTTACACTTGGTGTGTAAATATTATTTGCATAATTGAAATTGGTACAGATGATGGTTGAGGTGCAATTTTGTATTGCCTCTTTTAAATATTTTGTTTGTGAAGTTCAGTAAGGATGTGGAAGACTGATTGAGTGTCTGGGAGCCCAAAAAGAAAGAAAGAAGGTAAAGAAGTAGCTCATCTGGCTAGTAAACTAGTCATATGTTAATCAATATTATGTACAGGGATTCTGGTACTAGTCTATATCCTTTCCATAGACCTGAGCTTAGAGATATTTTACAATTTTTGTTAATAGGTACCATAATTGAAAATTAAGATAATGGAATGCAGATAATTTAAAAGAACAACATTTCTGGAAAATTCTCAGAATAAACTATACCTGATTAAAAATATTTCACAAATACATCCAGAATATTTTATAATACACTTAATGCTGATTACCAGAGTTAGGAATTTTAGGTGTAAACTTTGGGGAAAAAAGGTGCAAATTTCAAATATAAATAGTGATACAAACTGTACCAAAATCATTTACTAGACATATAAGTATACAGAATTGAATCATGTATTGAAAAGTCTCAGAAAACATTGTAATTTAATAAGTGGCTAGTTCAGAAAATTGTTGAAATAGATAACATTTAACATTTCAATGTTTTTTAGTGAGGCTGCTTATCTGGTAACTAAGTGAATACTTGTATAGGGAAAAGGAACATTAAACATTAAGGAAAAAAGTTTTGCATATTTAGTTTGCAGTTGGTACTTTAAATCATTGTTACAACATTCTCAACACCAGGGCTTTTGGATAAGCCTTTGCTTTCCACTACCCTCTAGCGCTCCTTTCACAACCAACATAATAGCCCATTGTACACGTTTTTCAAGACACTGCTCCTCCAATGTTTATTATTTTATTTATTTATTGTTTATTTTACGTCAAAAAACAGTTAAAAACTGTGTATGACGTGCTATGGGGAAAAGTGAATTGTGTGCACATTTTTAAAATTCTGTGTTTTATCAGTGTTGTCAGGAAAGAGTAACCTGGTATAATGCAAAAGTAATCATGAGACCCTTGTTTACTTACTAGATTGTTGACTTTTTTATAAGTAAAGAATCATTTAATATATAGGTTGCAAGAAATCATAGACAACATTAAATAAGCTACAAATGAACCATGCAGCCTTTATTTCTGCATCTCATCTAGTGAGAACTGAGGAAGTTGGAAGTCCTGTCATTTCAACAATGTTCCATGTTAATTTATTATAATAATAAATGTGAAAAATAAGACTATTGTTATGGAGCAAAAATATGAAGGTGTTGAGACACAGTGCTAAAAGGTGCTTGCATTAAAAAAAAATTGAAGGCAAGGTACACCTGAAATACAGGAGTTAGATTGTTGTTGTCAGACAGGTCAACAATTAACAAATAAGCTTCAGTTCACTGTTATAAAAACAAAGAAGGTTTAAAAAAAATTAAGAACAGCTTTTAAATTTGTGTCTTACTTTTTAATAGACTTTTCGAAGAAATATCTATTCCCAATTTTAGACAGTGAATATTCATGAAAAATGTGTACAATGTGCAGAACAGCCTTCACAATAGTTGTCTGATTCCACGTTCTGCACTGACTTTGTAAACCTCATACTATTCAGAGTAACTGACGGTATGTTGCCACACTAAAGGTCTATTTTTCATTCTACATATTATAATTTTATATAAAAAATATCTCTCATTAGTAATGAAACTTAATTCAATCTATGTTCAGCATACACTAAAAGAGTACACTTTGATTAGAAATGACTATATGTGTTTTCGGTCTTGAATTGAATCTGTAATGAAGAATCTGGCAAAGAAATATAAATTTTATTAAATTTTATGATAATAAAAAAAAATAAGAACCAAAATAGTTATCTCATTGTAATATCTATTTAACGAAATACACTCAGTAAGAATTATTACACATGATTATATTGGATTTTATAATTTTAATTAATTTATTTTGAAAATGGTAGTATGGGATGCAATTTAGTAATGACATTACACAAATTTGATAGCTTAAATAGAATTTTTTCAAAAGCTTTTGGAAGGAGCTCTTCAGCTTATTAATAAACAAATATCATAATTATTAAAACTTACCTTTGAACTTGATACAATCAAATAATAATATTAGTTTTATATGAATGACTTATGATAACTTTAACATTTTCATATTCGATTTTTCATTATTATACACTTGTATTTTAAAAATTATCAGATTCCTAACTTTTGCAATGCTTATTTTGAATAATTTTCAGAAGAAGTAATAAGAATAAATGCCTTTGCAGTGATAGAGGATAACCTGAAACCAGATAAATCGCAAAATAATTTATTGTGAAACTAGTGGAAATAGCATGCACCTTCCAGCATCAGTAAATTACGTAAAAATAAAATATCGCAAATTCTCTCTACATTTACACATCTCAGCCATCACTTGTATAACTCATTACTAGGGAAGGGAATTCATTGTAATAAAAAATTCAAAATGTGTACATATTTATGTACTTATTTTTTCCAAAACATGTAAGAAAAAAAAAAGAATATATGTAAAATAAAATTCATTATAGTGTTTAAAATTGTTCTCTACAAGTATTTTCCGAGCATAGAACGTCGCTGATCAGTTCTTAACAAGGATTCGAAGTGGCTGAATGTAAGTTCTACCTCTACGAAAGTAATTGTACACTAGACTTCACCACAGATTTTATTCGAAAATAAAAAAAAACATTTATAGAATTGTCAACGCAGTAAGGCGTTGGTAACGTAAAACGCGGTAAGGCCACAGAATATTTTCTGTAAAATATATTTGTGTTTTCGATCGGTTAACGAATGTGGTGTTTGAAAAACGAGCAAGTACATGGTTGAAATTGCTTTTGTTCACGAAAATCCGTTCATTGCAAAATCATCTTTGTCTCCGTGTACGCAGCAAGTAGGAGGGGGGGAGTAAGTTTGACAAATCATGACGAAGATGTGGGGGAAGGGACGAAGGATTATGGTGAAGATATGTCATAGAAACGCAGCAGCATTTCATCTGATTTGTAAGAGAGTTGATTTCTTAACATTATTGCAAACGCGCATCTGAAATGTTCCTTTTCGACGTATTAATTGTCTAAAATGTAACGACTATATAGAGTAAAAGGTAAAATACGTACAAATATGTAATTATACCAGAATATGTAAAATAAAAATAGTTCTAATTAATTCAGAATGCCTTGTAAACTCTCAAAAATATTATTGAATGCAGGTATCTAGTACCTGTAAAAACATGTAATCACATGGAAATCCGTTCCCTACTCATTACCAATCGTTGCGCATTAGGGGCCGGAATTTAATTCATTTAAAGATTCAACACAAACTCAACAAAGCAAAACTCCATACATCCAGAAACACCACCCAACAATGAGAGGTTTTGCGACAATGAAAAATTTTGAACGTTTGCTATTTTCAAGAAATCAAGATTTTCAACAAAAATGAAACCCGTGTCATTTATTCGCGATATCTGGAGACAATGTAATAAAAAAAAGCGATTTTTGAATCCTTGACACCGAAAAATCGAAAGGCAGCAAAACGTCTGTCTGTCTGTGGTCAACGCTAGCGCCTGAACAGTTCCGCCGATTTTCTACAAAATTCCCTGATCGATTGAAATGAACTCGAGATTCTGAGCTTCATTAGATATTTTGATTTTGGGGAGTACTTGACATGAAGCCCCAAAAATATTTTCAAACGTTTTTCTCAAAATTTCTCCAAATTTTAGGATAAACGTTGTTTTCATAGCTAAAACATTTGGAAAAAAGGTCTTTTAGAGTTTTGAAAATTTTAGAAAAACCCGTATACAACTTTTTTTAAAAAAATTTTATACATGTTCCATGCCAGAAACATATTTTCATTTAAAATTTAGAATAAAAAATTGCTTGAAACAATTTACTTTTCGCACCAAATGTTCTACGATTTCAAATGAGTTTTTCAAAAAATCATGACTGAGATGCGTTAATTCGGAGAGAAATTGTGGTATAATTATTATTACATAACCGTTACTTAAGGCGCGAGAGTACGTGCTGTTTTAGCATTATTAGTTTTTGAAAAAGACTTCTTTAAAAAGGCATGTACATTTAAAAGATATGAAAAGTTCTGCGTAATTTTGCAATATTTCGAATTTGCTCATTCAAATATCTCGTGCTCTATTGTCTAGCCTTCGGGAAATATGAGATTGACTAGAAGAATAAAGCCGTTTCTGGAACGGAAATAGCGATGACGTCACCGCGGCGTAACGGTGTCACCATTACACCGCTCTGACGTCTCTTCCGTTCCAGGAACGACTTCGACGAGTGGCGTGGCGGGTGGGGGCGACCACGATGATATAACAGTGACATCACGGCCCGCACGCCTCTTGACGTGGAGCGGCAGGTTACGGGGTGTGATGAGGTAGGGTGGCCTACCACACCACACACGACTTGCTTTACCAGCGGGTGTTCACCCCGGGGTGGGCACTATCACTTATCCGCACCCCCCGCCCCCCGCCGACGCACAAGAACGTCGACAGGCTGGTATCCGGATCCCGCCGGAACCCAGTTTCCCCGCACGGCAACCTCCCAATGCATTGCCTAGGTTGCCTGAGCTGGGGCCGATCTGCCGGCTCAGAGCTTCCAGGTTAGTTCCGGAGTCAAAACAAAGCGCCACTCACACGGGCCGGGAACAAATCCCTCCTCTTTGCCCAGAGTATCGGGCCACTGCAACGACGAAGCCGAGAGCACAACTGGGAACTATTCGAACTCGAGCGGCTCGGAGCCCCCGTCCCATCTCCTCACAATCTACACCTTTAGGCTAACGACGCGAGTTTCGCCAGAACCTGAGCAACCTTACGGTAGGTATCAGTTTCTCGCCGGACTTTTCTATGTGGATTCCAGAACATTCCGGAGAATCTCCTTCACCCAATCCGGCCCAAAAGTCTAAGCGCTAGGGGTGCAACCCCCAGCAACCAGGAGCTTAGCATCGCTGACTCACTGCCTCCACTTTAAAAGGCCGGGGGGCACAACTCTCCCCAGACAGCTACGTGACCGTCATTGCCCCCTGCGGGGTGGGGCGTAGGGTGGGCAGGAGGATGAGCGTTGAGGACCCTAGTGAGTATAAGTGGGGTTGGGGGTAGGAAGTGTATGAGAGCGCGGGAGGTGTGGCGGGGGCATGCGCGAGGGCCGGTGTGGAAGGTCGCACGGCGCGCTATCTAGGAGCAGGAGCAGAGCGCTAGTGACGAGACCTAGGTGCGCCTATACTACGAGGAGCGAGTTGCATATCACGCTTTATAGGAGCGACAAGGAAGGCGGAGAGCTTGTGGCGCGACCTAGTAACGAGCAGCGGTACGACGAGGAGGTCAGGCCGTATGTGGCGCTATGAGGAAAAGTGTGGGTTTTCGTAATGTTAGACGACTGACTCGCACTGATTTTGATGTTTCATTAGATGCAGAAGCAGAGTATACCCAGCGTGGGCTTCTACCCGCACTTTCTGTAATGCCAAGGATTGCTTCCCAGAGTGGACACCCACACGCTCTGGCCTTAATCCTCACCCTCGGGCGTACAAGTGCACCTTCGGGCGGCATCCGAATACGCCGGAACGCAGCTCCCACCGCCATCTACGAGGCACAAAGTCAAATTTTCAACTTGACCAGAACCAGTAACTTGTTCTATCTTTCAGTAGAAGGGTGTTCAGACCGCATGGTAACGGGATTGATTTCACATAAAATTCGTCGACGTACAAGGCAATTATTAACTGAACATGTATCAACTTGTCCGTGGCAGTACTGCTACGATTCATTCATTTAAGTGCACGGTGTTCGCTTGTCCTGTGCATGTCTCTGGTGATATTCAAAACCCAGCTTTTTAAAAAGTGCAATCTGTGTATTATTTGCTTTTCATTAGTGCCTTTGGTGTTTGAAATCCACCTTCCGACGAGTTATAAGATCCTCTTGAAAGTTACGTACTCTTTATTTACCAGAAAACACATTTCAAAACATTTATCAACGGTTTTAGTTTAGAGAACCCTGGAATCCACTTTGGGACCAAATTGGTATTAAAGCATGTACCTTCTCGAAGTCGAATATTGACAAAATGTTGCGAATATTTGTAAATCTATTAATTTTTCGATTTTTATGGTATGTTGCATTCGTTTTCCCGGAGGGCACTCTTCGAAATATGGGTCAAAAAAGTAAAAACTCAAAGCTAGATGGTTCATTTGCACATATTTTGTAAAAAATTAAAAATACAATAAATTCTGAAAATATTTCACAGTGTGTAAATACGCAAAGTAAAGAAATTTTCCCAGAGACTTAGTTACTAAGTGGGAGGCAATAGGGAGACATTTTCTTCGTTTCAGTTCCTCTTGCTTCAATGAAGAAAAAATATTTGAAAATATGCACCAGAATCTGCAGAAACTTTAGCACAGTAATTGGCCGTCCAAATAGAGTTTGGTGATTGTGCTCCGATGAGTAGAAGGCAGAAATTATAATAATTTCTGAATTCAAGCAGCGAAGAGCTAAGTATGACCGCAGGCATACAGTTAAGAAATGAAGGGAATAGAGATTTGGCAGCAATAGTAACAGAATTATCCACTGCACCACCAAACAGGTGAACTTTTATTAAGAAAGCTTGAAGATCCTTGCTTCAGAAATCAGAGCTATCGCCGGAACAAGTGCTGGCTTTAATTGTAGATATATGTATGTCTAGTCGCCAGTACAAACTACTACGTCAGCGAGTAGAAATATTTAATTGTAAATTTTACCCAGCCTATTACACAGTGAAAGAATCTTAAAAGCTATGTTATCCACAAGCTGCAGTGATTGCAGATATCTCAGTATAAATACCTGTGCAGTCACTCTTTGATCAGATAGTGGATATCCTTAACAGAAAAATGGCAATTCAAACGATGAGAATTCTGCGCTGAATTTTTTCAAAAACACTGAGAAAGCTGCAGAAATAACTGGAGTTAATCTGGAATTAATCAAGAGTTTAGGGATTATTCTAGAGTGCATAAGCTGTAGATAAAGAATTAATTCAGATAAATTCGAAAAATTTACTAAATACATTCAAAATCACTATCTGGAAAACTACATTCAGTATCCAATGCCTGTAGGCTTACACAGAATTTTATTTTATGGAAGAAACATAATTGATACATTTGTATTGCCTATTGGACAATAATCAGAAGACCAAGAAGCGAGAAATAAACATAACAGACAGTGCCAAGAATTCTTCACCTGAAGACCTGAATCGGTATTAATACAGATCTGCTGAACAGATTGCTCATTACGTCTGATCAATTTATAGCTAGTTTGTAGGATCCTCTAATACTCAGAAAAAAATATGAATAAAGAGGCGTTTGATTAGCTAGAAATGGACGAATCAACAGCGGACTCAGCTGATCAAGTGGATTCTTCTGATACTATCAGTGATTCTGAGTAAGTTTATTATTTTCATGTTCACAGTCTGTGTTTCAGCATATGTTTCTTGACTAGTTCTCTTGAATTTTATGTATATATTGTCTAATGTGTGCTTTCATTGCTTTTAAGGGTAAATATTGCTATATTATGTCATTATTTTATATATATATATATATATATATATATATATATATATATATATATATATATATATATAGCTCATATTTGTATTGTTTGTACCGTAAAATTAGCGTAGAATTTTATTCCATTTTAACGTATTTAAAATACTTAAAATGTTGCTCTAACGAGTTGTATTGCAAAAAATTGGTAATGTTTGACTTTTTTGAATGATGCAGTACATTATAACACGATTTAATTCAGTTCAATTCTTTAATTTTGGCTATTAGACTTTCTGCACCTTAGATGGTCAAAATTACACATTGTGCACCGGGGAACGCCTCCCCAATTACGCCTGGCAATTCTGCCAGCTCAGAGCCAATGGCTGCCCTGGCTAACAACGCAGTCTGATAAGTGCCACTCACAGTCCGGCAAGATAAAATACTTAATACCCATGAGTATCGGGTACTACCACAACGAAACGAAGTACCCACCTGGGGGCCACCGGGGCCGAAGTCTAGAAGACTCAAGGCCCGCTAACCGCCTCGTCCCTGCGCTCCCAATCAGAACTATCGACGCGAGCCAAGCCGGGAGCAAGAGGAACCTGACGGGATTTTCAAGATTTTTGTCAGACTTCTTTATGTGGGTTTGGCAAGACGCACATCCAACCCTCCCCCAACGTTCGGCCGGTAGGGGCCTAGCTGGTGGGTTACCGGGCTAGCCCCAGCAACCTGGAGCTTAGCAGCGCCTTAATCCACCTTGGCACTATGGGCATGAGTAGCGCCGAGAAACTCGGGTCCGGGGAACCGTGAAGAATTCTTAACGACCATAAATGATATATTGAAGACAGGTCAACGGGGCTTGGTCAGTAGAAATAAAAAGAACTTACAATATGGGTTTGCCAACGGTTCGAAAAGTATATTTCCATTATCAGGGGTGTGTAACGAGAAGGAAGCAAACACAGTTACAATACGGCTACTAAAACACGTGTCGAATACAGTTAAAAATCTGGCTACAGTTAAACATATTTTTAAAATTTTGTTAACAAGAGTTACACTCCTTTCAACAAATATATATATATTCTAACACGCCCACCTACTACCTTCCACACGTGGTGAAGGCGTGATAGAATGAATGCTCGTGAAGCGAGCTTAAAATTCTCAGGAAGCATGATATTTTGGGTATGAGAAAGGCCTGAACCCTTGACACAATGAATCAGATAAAATACGAATAAAATGAACATATATTCAATAAAAAAATTTACAGTGACGCAATTTCATAACCGTATATTGCACTTTGAGTAGCTGGTCACTGAAAAAAAAATAAAACAAGACAAAACCAAAAAATATAGGCGTCACCTCGACTGCCTGGACACACTTTCACCAACTACAATTTACAATTTGCTCACTCCTTTCTGAGTTTTTTCCACTACCAAATTATTTACTCTTTTAGCCTCTAGTTTTCCGTGCACGGCTTTTAAAATGGATTTTACACTGGTTTCAAGGAATCCCGTTCACAGGTGCTAGCCTTGGGCTTCGCACTCACTAGAACACTGAATAAAACATAGCATTCACGTTACTTAAATCTGACCCCTTTACATATCACAAAAAGGCAATTACTTTTAACACAATACAACAAACTGACCTTTCCACATAATATCAACAGTACAACATAGGAAAATCATGAATAATTTAGGTAAAATTGTACAAGGTATGGCCACTTTGAATGAATTTAATTACACGTGCAGTAAATGAACTTGAAACTGCCACTTACATAGTTCGAAATACTTCTCCCACCTATTCTAAACGTTTCACCCACTTTTAACACTAATTGTCGTGTATTTACCGCTATCCTCTTTCCCAACTGATCGCCGCATAAACGTTGCCAGTTCCTTTACCTCAACAGCTCCGCGTCGCTCGCCTGTAGGTAACCTTGGGGATTTTCTGCCGCTCGCCCCGCGTTGCCACTTCGTCTTCGCTTGCTGTCCCACGACGATAGCAGTTTCCTTCGCTCGAACACCGCCAAGCCTCCAATTTCCACACCCTTCTCTCGTTCCGAACTCGTACTATTCTCGCTCCAGACCAAGTCCTTGTCACCTACGCTTCGCTCTTCTTGGGGTCGTCCTTCTTCTTCCGCCGCGCCTCGCACACATTTGTTCGCGTTTCTAGCCTCGAAATTATTAATGTTGCTGGAGTTATGCTCAAATGCTCGGCCGACCTACCACACTTTAGGCTTGTGTGGTCTCAGCGTGCAATATGAGATGCTGGATTTAGTTAAGGTCCTTCTGCGCGAATTTTACAAATTTGAAATTATTTCGGCGTCAAACAGTCACTTCGCTTGCTCTCTCAAATATTGTGAAGGCGACGAATGCTTGTGCACTCTATTTCTTAATTACCTCACTTTCGAAGATACGCTTCTCAAGCTAACTTTTAACTACCAAGTTAAAATAAACTCCTATGCTATCAAGTTACAACCGCCGTCGCTTCTGCAGTCCAAGAGAGCTCAGTCTAGTCGCCGTCGCTGCTGCAGTCAAAGAGAACTCCTCCGAGGCGCGCCGCGATACTTAAGGTACTCGCGCCTGGGGAAATTTTTGGAGGGGTGAATATTCTCCTCTTTTCGTGACCTCCCGGAAAAACATTATTCACTAGTTCGGGCGTCAGAGTTCGAAAAGCTGTGGGTAGATGGCGTATTTACCAGCCATCGCTACACCGCATACCCTACTCCTCTCTGTTCGTGGGCTTCTTTTCGTAGCTTATGGTGGCGTTATGGGTTTGTCTAATCCCATGACGTCACAATATATCATAATCATATATATTGAAATACACCCATCTTGTATCAAATCAAATCAACCATCAAATATACCCGTCTTGCTCCCCTCAAATTCCTGTAACCTGTTTCCGAATTTCTAATAAATATATGGGGGCCTGGAAATGGTTACGAGAATGAGCTCCCAAATTATATTTAATTATAATTCCGTTGCTGACTCAGTCGGCGGGTTCTTTACCGAGATAATCGTGAATACTTACGATTACTTAATTCGCCCCCCATACAGAGAAGCGTGGAATCTGAAATGCAAAATTTAAATATCCTATTGGATTGTACGTGCCTGCAAATGATAATCAGCTTTCATCAACAGAAAATAACAAATTTATTTATAAATTTTAGTAACTTCTTTTAAAAGAAATGAAGTATAATATTCTTTTGGTCATGACCTTTACTATAGCGCTATAGAACCTGTTATCCATGAGAATTTTGGGCGCTGTCCTGATAAAGGATGTCTCCCCGTAGACTTCAGCAATGGGCCTCGTCCAATCTTCTTTCTTGCCACCGACCAAATCCGTATCTTGTCGTTTCTTCTCATAAACCACTATGAACACTGTTTATCCATTGGCTTTCCATCCCCAATCATGAGCTTGAATTGTTACAAGTTCTAATACTCCTTATTGTTCATTACATAGGCAAAACCTTAAGTGCTGCTCAAATATTAGCATATATGTTCACCACGTTATCATCGGGTTCCTTTCATCGGAGACTAAGTTCGATTATCATTGTCCGCTTAATAAAATTTCCAGTGAACAGTGAATGCCAAAGTCCCACTTTTGGCATTCACTGTTCACTTCGTATAAAACAATTTCTGAGTTCTCTTTTTTTGAATACTAACAACGACAAATCACTACGTCCGAACTCGCGTAAGTTTTCTATGTTCAAATAAACTGCTATATTTAGCACCCTGATCCGATCGCTATCGTGTCGAGAGCTCGAATAAATATTCTTGTATCCTTCTTCAACTTGTCAACTTTCATCACAGCTTACTCTCTTGATTAAAACAAAATTATGCGATCTACCTCGCGGCGTCATATCTCTAATCTCTCTAAATATAAACTCTATAAACCTGACACTGCCTCTATAAAACACACAAAAATAAAAAAGTAAAATACCTTACATTCTCTCTTTACTCTATGACAACCTGACTCTTTAAGATATCTATGCTATCGCCAAGACGTATTCTCCACTGTGATACTAAAACTTGGAACTGTTGATCTGTATAATAATAAAGACCTCTCTCGACTGAATGCTCTGGCTCTATCTACGCCTACGGCCCGAGGGGCACCTTCTGTCTCGCTTATCTGAGTACGCGAGTATTTATGCATTCGCGCCACGCCACTGATGGCAGATTCATTGAAGCAACTACCGTAAACACTCATTAACACGAATTCCAAGGGACCGAAATAATCGGAGGTCGTGTAATAAAAATTCGTGTTATCCGAGTATTATAAATGCCAGTATTATCGTCATCCCCAGCCGGGACCAAAGTTTCGTTCGTGTTAGGCGAAATTCGTGTTAAGCGAGTTCGTGCTAACGAGGGTTTACTGTATAACAGGCAGCGACTCTAGGAGCAGAGGGGTGAACTGTGACCCTTGCTCTCTGGTAGTCACACGAGGGAAAAAAGGAGAAAACTGGCGAATTTGGATGTCATAACATACGCAAGTAGTTTTCAAAGTGGGAAAGATGAGGCCAGAGAAAATGCTGCATTCGTATAATCTATGAAGGACCAGTTGGAGTTGCCATTGGTGCTGAATGAGCAAAAGAAGGAAAAATCATCCACAAACAGCGACGCCTTTATAGGTTCTCGTACGACGCGAAACTGTTTATTACAATCTCGGACAAGTATGGGAAGGTCTCCAAGTAGGCTGTGGGAGTTAACATGAACAATAGTCAAGAAAGGTGTGAATGGGCCTCAGAAGTTATCGGTCGACACCACTTCACCTGGATGGATGTAAATATTACATTCAGGGAGCATGAGGGATGGAAGATACACTGTGAGATCGATGTAGATACGTACAACTGAAGAAAGCAGCACGTCGTGGTAAAAGCAGTCGTATATACCCGTGCGTGGTCTTCCACTTCATACAGTTTCTTCTACCAGCAGGATTGCTCCCCGGAGTGGGCACCTGAGCTCTGCGGTGTTTGTCCGCCCCCCATCCAGTGCAAGAACACCTTGGTTGGCGTCCGGATCCCACTGGAACGCAGTTGCCCTCTGGCGAACCTTCGCATTCGCCCTGCCAACTCAGAGCTTGTAACTTTCGACCCTCCTCTTTGCCCAGTGTGGTGTCGGGCCACTGCCACGACGAATCCGACAGTCCAAAGGGGCACCACCCTGGCCAAGGCCCCGACCCGTCTTCTCACTGCCTGCATCTTTAGGCTAATGGCGTGAGTGCCGCCGGAACCCAGGCAAATTTGTCAGGGAGTTCATGGTCCCCGTGTGGACTTCCAGGCCTGAGACCCGCTGCCCGCTGCACAGAGGGGGCCGGTTAGCGAATTCCACACCCGATCCTGTGCAAAAGTCGGTGGCGGGTCACCTACTCACCATCTCCACCTTGAGGCCAACGGCGTGAGTACCGCCGTGGGACTCAGGTCCGGGTGGACGTCGTCGCCTCCCCCTCAGTTCTCGCAATTGCCGGCCCCTGCGGGAAAGCAGTCTTAGAAAGCAGAAAGTCGCGATCATAGAAGTAACTCCGCCATGGGCGCGGAGGCCCTCATTCACATGAACCCTATTTGGAGTAATGCCGCGAAAGGATAGAGGACGTGCTGGAATTAGGCGCGTCTAGTCGAAGATTATCACAGTCGCGTTACGGAATAAGAGTTTTAGTTCGTATCGTCGGGATAGAACATCATTTAAATTCCAGGACAGGAGAGCTATGTTGTGTAGTTAGGAGTGACTCCCCCTTCCCTCAGCTGGTTTCCGCTGAAGCAGAGTCCTCCTGAGCACAGGTCTTTAGGCTGAGCAGACGCTCAGAGCTGGTCTCAGGAGTTGGAGTGGGCAGTAGGGGATTGGAAGAGCGGTCTCTTACACGCGCGTTCGTGATGGATGGACAACTGACATCGTCCTTCGTGCGGGCCTTAGTGGAGAGGATTGATAGACTTTGACGATTGAGTAGCTTTCCTAACCTGTTTCTTGTATTTAGTGGAAATTACTATATTTCCACCTTGCTGGGTCGATGTCTCGTCAGCAAAGTGCACAGGAGACACTTGGCAACAGAATTGCGGCTCTGACGGAACAGCAGGGAATGTTGGGTTCATGAGGCCGGTTTGACGACATCACTCGAGAAGGACCAGGTGAGATTGACAGAACTCTTCGCCAGCGACCAACTTTTGGTTTCGGGAAATGACCCTTTCTGCGTGACTCGGACCATCTGGATCTCTCTCTCCTTGAGAAAGGTAGGGCATTTGTTTGAATCGGCTGCGTGGTCTCCTTCACAATCACATAGCTGAGTGGAGTAGCACAAGGTTCTGGATCATGCTCTGAATTGTCGCACTTTGCGCATATCGGACTTTCTGACATGGATCTTTGTGGAGCATGGTCGAAACCACCGTTAAGTCAGTTTTGACAAATACTACAGATTCGTAAATAAATAGATAAGTCAACGATAAGATTCCAAGCTCAATGAAAAGAGACTGGCTGGGATCACGTGAATGGCATTTTTTCATTAGAAATCATAGAAATCATGTTCATCAAGTGTCAGTATCAACAGCTCATTACAAGATATCTACATACAATACATGTACATTACTTTAAAACGCATTGCCAGATGAAATTAAACAATTAAAATTGATACACAAGGTAAGTTAAAAGTAAAATCGTTTCTGCTGAAAAACTGTTTCTATACAATTAGAGACTAATCGTCAAATGAACGTCTGCTGATCGTCAAAAAGAACAATAATGTTTACTTTAACAAAAACAAGATATAGTTTACATTTGCATTGTTTAATTTTAAAAAAAACGACTCAATATGCCTGTAACAAATAATGTACTTCAGCTTCCCGGTCAATGACCCCCATCTCGATCGGGTTTTTGTCCAGTGTCCCTGATCCATTGAGCAAATGCTGAGATGGCCCCTGATTTGCTTCTGGACGTAAATGTAGCTTCACTAGACGCACGTTTTGTTGAACTTTCCTTTTGCTTGAAGTTGTAGTAGAGCTTAGGGTGAGTTTCTATTTTGTTAGCAATACGGAAAAATCAAATCTGTTCGTTCGTTTACCGTTACAAATAAGTTTTCTATAATTCGGCAACGAATATATCTAGTTTTTGAAATGTTAATCCATCGCTTTTTAAAATTTTTATTATTATTATTATTATTATTATTATTATTATTATTATTATTATTATTTCATCTTTCAACTATTAATGTTAATTGTTGGAAGAATTCAAACGAGTCGATGACTTCTAAACTCAAGAAAGCGTGCAGATGATTTTCTCCCCCACACGTCACATGACTAAATAAATATTTTTTTTAAAATCCTGGTCACCCATTCCCTGCGATCGCCATGCACGGCAAACACATGGGTGTACGCGTAGGCTTCCGCGGCTCGAGTCGATGACTTCTTCTTCGCTGTCATCGGCGTCACCCGTACAGCGAAGAAGAAAAACACATGGGTGGGCGTCCAGCGAACAGAGAAACTCACTCAGGAAGAAAAAGAGGGGCGATAAAAGAATAACGGTGACATGAAAAGAGAGGAAGAGAAGGAAGTTTGCGAAAGGAACGTACGAGAGAATTCTCTGCATCTGCCGTAAAGAAGTGGACCGACCAACTCAACAGAGCTCTTTATTACTCTTTCGAATCACCACCAATCAGAGAAACCAATGATATCAAACTTTACTGAACCGCTAGGGAGAACTATGAGGGACTAACACTATCTACCTGAAAAATTCCTCGTCTGATCCTAATTTAGTTGGTGGTATAGCTGCCTTCAGAAAATGAGACTTTTATCTTTGTACGTCAAGTTGCCATGCAGTGTTTGATAAGGCTCACATACTGGGCATTTACTTTGTAGAGGCGAAGGACATACAAAAGCCACGAATGAGGTACCGAGTCGAAGGTCTTGGTATAGTCGATCCATACTACAGAAATATTGCGGTGTCTTTTTTTGGCTTGACTGACTACAACACTGTCTACTACCAATAATTCCTTGCAACCTTGAGCACCCTTTCTGCAACAATTTATCTCTGGTGCCCGAAGATGGTTGGCCTTTAGATGGGTATTCAGCATACTAACTAGTACAGATTTAAAAATCCTATATACTGTGGGGAGACACGTGTTAAGTCGATAGTTACTCGGAGTCTTAGGATCGCTAGACTTGTTTAGTAGAGGCCGGACATTTAGGTGCAAACATTTGCTAATTTAGGAGCTAAAATAGGTGTCCAAATATTAAAAATAGTAAATTAATATTTAGGTGCAAAAATATTAGTGCATATTTAGGTACAAATATATTACATGGTTTTATACCATATCATGACAAATTCACATGAGCTGTTAAGGGAAAATGGGTAAGTTACATCCAAACTACCTTTTTAAACAGATTCACAACATCAGTGTCCTTTACCATCAGGTTCACATGATCGCCGTTCTGTGTTGTTCCCAGTTCGAGACTCCCTTTTATAATAGTCTCTTCTTTGCTTCTGTGAAAATTCGCCTCTGTTCAGCGGCCGGCGGATGCCCCTCCTCTAGTACGTTAGTAGATGCCCCAAGGGCTTTGCAGGAGTGAAAAGCAAAGCCTGCCCTTGCAAGCACAAGCAAACCCTTGTGTGTTTTAGAGGAGACACAAGGGTTCTCTTTACAAAATGATATTGCTCTAAGTTTTTTCAGCTTTTCCGATGCAACAGATTGATCTTTGTTAATATTACCAACGAATTTCATTACTTTATGTTTCTTTGTATACAAGAACATTTGGAGGACATTTAGTTAGCACATTCCTCATCAACAATATAAAATTATGAGCGACGTTTTATTCTTCAAGTACTACTTCTGATACTATATGCAACACAATTCAACAACTCTACGCAGTGCGATGGGCTACAAGATTTGCTTGAAAGATGTCCTTGAGATAACGATGGGGTAAATGCAATCGATCTCTTAGTTAACGTATCGGTTGAGAAAATATCAGATTTGCAATCAGAAGTGCACAAATGTTAGACTATGTGAAATAGCTACATGCTAAATGCATCATAACTTAACGGTGTTCGTTTTAAAGCACCCTTGACATGGGCTAGATTTCCGGTCAAAAAGACAGCTCTTTCGCGATATCTAGTAATGAACGACAATGTATCTCCTTCGCTTCTTTTCCTGATGTAAAAAAAGAGACAGGTTATTTTGGAGCAAAGTGCACAATTTGCACATTGTTTGATTTAACTGTACATAATATATTTCATGTAATGTGTACGTTCAAATTAAGTGTTTTTTGTGTACAAATATTGAGAAATATAGGGAAGAAGATCTATTTAAGTGCTGTGGGGTGATTTAAGTACAAATTAAGTGCACGGCAAGTTTCTGAAATGTTTGGGACATTTTAGAGGTTTAAAAAAACGAAATCTCCCAATGCGCTCTGTCTGTAGGTGCATCACCTAAAAATCTGGCCCTTATCTATAACATTTAAAATATTTCCATCATTATTTCTCTGCTCTACATTGCACAACATCTCACTTCACTATATAGCCTAATATTCTTAGTTAATGCCCTCAAACTTAGAAATACCCTAAATTAATTTCCTAAACTGAACGCCAGGAGAAAAGGCTTCAAAGGTTTTTGCAGGCAATCTGTTCGAATCCCTTATTTGGTGATAGAGTTGGTGATTTGTGATCCCTTATTTGGTGATTTGTGAAAGAGTATTTCCTGACATCCTGGGGTCTTAAATTTTTTTGTGCTTTGTGATCCCCTCACTTATGTACCAAGGAATACTTAGCCGCCGTTTCATTTCTTTCCACGTTGGATGGCCGCTTTATACTATATACAAAGCGTAGAGCCTTGCTAATGTTCGCCTTTTCGAGTAAATCTCACCTTGCCATTTTCTTGCGCCTGAGAGTAAATTTAGCTGCCATGTTGAACCAATGCAGCATCATAATACTTGTATGTATGAACCACTAAAATGTCGTGGATCTTCAAGACTATTTGTGTACAAGCTAGTAAGTCCAGTTCACCTCATCAACTGTTTGCTTCTGCCATCAGGGCTATCAAGTCATGTCCCCACTGTATCGCAAGAATTGGCATCAAATGTTCATTAAATCTTGGCAAGCAGAAGATATTGAGAAAATATTTTTTAAAAAAAGTTAAGATTAAAATCATTAGTAATAACAAGTAATATTTTAAACGCGTGCATTGAATATTGAAATTTAATCATCAAAATTTGAATTCAGCACAGAAAATGGCGAACTTTTTAAAAAATACGATAAAAAAGTGTAATTTTTATATTTTAAATGACCATATATTTATTACAATTAAACATGAAAATGTGTAGTTCAATTATAACATTCTGGTGAACTTAGTGTTGAAAGCTCCTTAACTCCCTGAAAAATTACGGACATTTTTAGGACTGTATTTAAGAACATTCTGGATTTTTTCCAAACGAATATTAAATTTTAATGTAGGTAATATTTCTCTGAATCATAATACAGTTTTCTAAACTAAATATTTAAAACACCGACAGTTAATAAAAATGTAGGGAAGAAGACACTTCTACTCTAATGGGGACTCAAATTCTTGCCTTTTCTTAGATGAAGAGTGTGGATCAATATGTTTCAAGATGTTCTTTATAAAGCAGCATCTTAGCATCATCGCTAAGGTCATGCTAATATTTCCTTCGAACCATTTTCAAAATGAAAGGATAGCAACTTGACGTATGTTGATAAAAATAGTGCTCATTTAAATCCAATTTATCGACGAAATTCACAGCCAGAACCTAAACAAACTCGAAAGAAAGCAAAGGCTTGAAATAAAAAGCGATAAGACACGCACCTCGCAACGCATAATGCACAAACACTAATTCTGTTAATCTTAGGAACACACAGGTCAACATTTCTCAAACATTTTGTACGTCATTCTGATATCTCTATAGATGTTTCAGCGTTTTCCTGTGCCAGATCATTTCGGTTAATGAGCTCAATGAGCGAATTCATATCATGAACTGAAACAAGCTCTTGCAGCATCATTCGCCCACCCTAAGTGATGAACTCCAATTCTTATGAGTCACTAGGAAGAAGGAGAGTCAGACAGTTAGCTCACTTCTTTGGATACAGTCAATGAGTACTAGTCAGTCGTCAAGATGGCCATTTGAGTTTGTTATTTAATCTCACAAGAATGAAAAGATGTGAAGCGTTTAAAGAAGCTTGCAAAGAAAACTACGCATAAACACTCAGATTACTCAACACAACTTCATACACTCTAACATGAAATGAGACACAAATAAATGTTAAGTAACTCGTGGAACAATCTCCATGAAATTTTAACGATGAACAAATCAGATCAATTAAAATTATCATTTGGCTTAATGGGGAAGAAAATGAATCGAAATAGTTAGTATGTGCCAAGATCAGCGTACATGTGAAATAGCAGTTTCAAAATTTCCAAGATGAAATCCGATTTGCCAGCGTAGTGAAACATTCTAACGTCTCAGCTGTCAATTCAGCAAAGATCGAATACTTGAAAGACACAACAGGGTGTGTTTACTTTGTGCAATCTGCACTTTCAGATGTCAAAACACATGGTGCAAGTGGTAGAAACGCAGCAAAATCGTGACGTCTGTTGACTGTTAACTTGTACGACCAACAATTTATATGATGCCGATGCAATCAAATAAGATTTTGTGTATCAAGAATTGAGAAAAAGTGTAACTGATTTCTGTGCTTTGATCAAAGTCGTAGCAGGAAGAGAGAAATGTCTTAAATACTAAGAGTTGATGCTGAATGTGTTTGTAAATTAATTTAAGTCATTAATGAGACGTGATTATAAAAAAATAGAAATCAGAGGAACAATCTAGGACTTTGAGCATTACTCCAAACCTAATATTATAAATAAAAATTTCCAATATTCCTGTTATTTAGTTTTAGTAAATGTTCGATTATTAAATTTAGTTAGCCATATTGCTTAAGTTACATGCTGCAAACTTGAAATACCCTTCAATTAATTTCCAATCTCCAGGTAACTGGAGAAGAAAGCTGAAATCAAGAGTTTGAAGTGCACATCAATCCTTATTGTGGCGTAAGAAGTAGGTGATTTGTGATCTTATCGAGCACTGATTTGTAAAAGATTTAGAACTGCATCTGCAGGTCTTCAAATTGCTTGGAGTCAAGACATTCCCTTATGTCAGGAACAGCCCTATTTCTGCCAGTTGTGAGGCATCGACGTCTGATCTGCTTCTGGAATCAAACGAGAGCACTACTGGATTATTTAGATCTCCAAACTTTTGAGTATGATCACTGCATTTTCTTTCAAATACCTGAATGAAATGTGGTATTGCTCATTGTGTGTTCAATGACTTAAACAACGATATCAGAGTGAGAACCTACTGAAATGATGGACATTGGATCTTCCGACTCATTTGCCCGTTGCATGTGAGTTCACCTCAAGATCGATTTTAGCCTATTCTGTCCTACTTTACGTAAACATATGCCCACGTATCGAAACGGAAGAACGGTTCTTTGCGATGATACGGACATCTTTGCAAAAAGCAGTAAATATTGAAAATAGATGTTTCAAAATGTAGCTTCAAAATCAATTAAGAGTAAAGGAATAAAAAACGGTATTGAATAGTTTTCCGTTTCAAATAAACAATTCTGTAGCCATGACAATGAACGAATTGTACCATTACTGATGTTAAGAAAAAATTTTTAGGTCTCTAATTCAGTCAAACCTTACAATGGAACGTCCATTAAATGTGTAGATCAATATAATTCATTTTGCTACGCGTTCAGATCTTAACAAATTCGGTCAGCCTTCTATGTTCTTGTATATTTCGAATGTTCATTTCCAACGAGATATGGCATAATATTCTGGGAAATATTCTCTGAATCTCCCAGACCACGTTTCCATAAGGCCGGAGCTGAAATTTAACAGAACTGGTCCACAAGTGTAGCGTGATCTGGGTATTGGGAAGGCTGCCCAATGGTGGTTTTCAGATTTCATTGGTCGTTATTATACCCGAGTAAAGCGGTGAAAATTTTCACAATTTAGCTTTCATGATAACAGGTTGAGTAGATCATTTTTAAGTCTACAATAATTTCTCGAATTATTGTTAAATCGTAGCATTAGTTGATTTTCTGAGTTATGTCTTCACTTAACATAACATTGATTTATTTCTTACATTATCGAGTTTCAGATCCCAAACTTGCTGTATTCCTGGATGCTCGAAAAGCAATATGCATCAAATACAGAAGGATAAGCACACTGATTTAAATTCCATCTAATTTGCAAGAAAGCCACTTTGGTGAGAACTTCCAGAGCTGACGATCCTTCTCTCAATTTGTAGTATTTGAAACATTTTCATCAGAGTTTGCGTGCTGCGAGAACATTACGGTAATGCCAATAGAGAGAAAAATCAGGAAAGAGACAACACCAGATTCGATGCTGTGCCATCAATTTTCTGGCCACCCTCAGAACTTTTAGTAAGGCCTCAAACTAAGACGGTATCAGAAGAGAAGAATGCCATATTAAAATTAAGTGATAAGACACTTTCTTCAATAAAGAGCAAAGTAATGATTTCAGTGTGAAAGAATACAAGACATTATTGTGTTCAGTGTAAGATGGAAGTATATTTTAGTGAATGGTATTTTATCTTTGAAACATAGGTCCCTGCAGTTGTACAAGTGTATAAATTTGAAATTTGGATTTCAATGTATGTTGGGTCAGAAATAGGTAAATTACATTTGAAATGGATATGCCATGCCAAACTAGAAAGATGGTCTCAATTGGAATTTACTCATTAGTACAGGAGATGTAGAGATAAACAATTGGAAAAGTAGTTGTCAAACTTTAGTTAATTCGTAGAAAATAGCTCCGTGTTACAGACTTTCTAAACATCAAGATGAAATTTGCGATTCAATTAGTTATTTTTAATTGATCAGTTTGTGTTGTTTGAAAACAAAGAGTGAACTAATTAAGTTAGCGTTTATATGTGATTTTCTTCAGTCTTGTTATATGCTAAGAATCAATTCTTTCTTGCACAACACATCTTAACGTTGACAATAGTCTTATGCTATTCAGATCAAAAATTATCATCAATGATAATCATCCGCAGAGGAGAAGTATAGAACTCTTGTTGATGAAATCTAGTACTCCATCCATTACTAGCAAGTCAGATTGTTTCTTGAAGACTAAATCATGAGTAATGTTAGACTAAACAATTCATGGCATTGATCTGCTACATTTGGTTCAATGGCACAATAGGTGCATACCTGTAAAGAACGCACAAGTGATGATTATCGCTATGACAGTGACGTAAATATGTTCAGAGCCAACTAATTGTTAAGTGTCATCACGATATGTCGGTTCAATAGAAGACATGTCATGTGTTAGGTGAGGATAATTCTTTGAAAATGAAATCAAATTCAATTCTTATATTTATTCTTTTTGATTCAGTCGATGCCTTAAATCTATTAGAAATTGATAAATCTAAAGTGCTGATAAGATTTAATTTTCAAAATTGATCTCTCAAGTCAAGTGTGAATTTGATGAGACTTTTCAGTTTTAAAAATTTGTATAAATCGAGAGAACAGTTAGGAAATGTGCTAAGCGATTACAAATCAGTGTACTCCAACCGTTATTAAAGGCAAAGTAGGTTAGTTGCACTGTTTTCATCTAGAAACAATTCTGAGTTCTCAGAGTCATCTCAGAAGCAGAATTTAGCTAAGCTAAATTTAGCCTGATTCCAGCTAGAAAAGCTTTATCAATAGATGAGTGGACATTAATGAATAAAAACGCATTGGTTATTCTGGAAGAGAAAACTGAAATAGATCTGAAATTTACATCAAAGGAGATGTTGCTTTTTTTTGGGGTTGTAATTAGTTACGGTGATCGATGATGGATTCACAAGGCATTAACTGAAGACCTTTCCATTCAGCAAATATTCATTTAAAGAAAATTGAGTTTCCCTGGATCTTCTGATGTAAAGTATGTTTTGCCTGGAAATTTTCTGACAGGTGAAGAAGATTGCTCTCTCAACTTTCTGGGGAAATTATAATGTCTCTTGACTCAGTTTGAGTCAGAAAAATAAGTCCTAGAATCTGCATTAAATCTCTAAATCAAAAGGTCACTTCACGAGAATATTTGAATTTCAAGCAATTTGTGAAGTCATTAAACAATGGAAAATGTATCTTATTTCAAACACCATTCAAGGACTCGTTCGGTCATTGCTTCTTAAATAGATTAGATATTCCCATAATTTATGTTTCTGTATTCTTTCAAGTACAAAAAAGTGACATCAACAATGCATGAAGTGTGGAATCTGATATGATGATAATTCATTTGAGAATTAAACAGAGGCTTAATCCATCTACATTTAGCTATTGTCTGTTGAAGTGTCTTGTAATGGATCGTTAGTTTAATAGAGTATTTATTAAAATGAAAATCAATTTTCTATACTTGTACAATATTAAGCCCTCGTAAGATCTTCAGAAATTGGCTGGAAGAGTTGCTCAGAATTGTGCGTTCTGAGCATGATTATAAAATGTCCTTTTTTCAAATATTTTGTTGAAAAACTACGAAAAGAATGATTTCTTACTTCAGTTAAGTTTATAATAATTCTAAAAAAAAATTAATAATTTAAGAAGGAAGTGTGGAAGGTTTAAATTTATGACATTTTTTTAATATTACATACAATATTTGTGATAAATTATTTGTTTCAAGAATTTGTAATACGTTATTCAACCCATGACTATGTTAAGTGCAAATAAACTTTATTCGTCATTACAGCAATACGTTTCAAACGAAGTCATTGTTTTTCCTGTTTGATTAACTAAACTTCATTTCATAATAATGCTTAAACCGTCCGTAAATTAGAAGTTGCAGTACGCTTTACTGTTATTGTGTTTCATTGTCTGCGATGTACATCGGACCTTCATAGATATGCGGCATTGCACGTTGAGTGCTCCGGCCTTCAGTACAGTAGGCCATGCCCAGACGTTTAGATTACAAAAACGAATTGTACGAATAATAGCCAAATCTCACCCACGTGATTTTTGTAAGCCTCTCTTCATTAATCTAGGAATTTTACCATTACCTGGTCTGTTGATTTACGAATCAGTGGTTTTTGTCAAAAATGACTTGCTTAAGGGCGGGAATATATTTTCAGAAAATGCCGATGTCTGTTACTGTAACACTCGACGTAGAAATCATATTCATCAGGTGACATTATCAACAGCTCATTACAAAAAATTCACATACGATACATGTACATTATTTTACAACACTTTGCCAGATGACATTAAACGATAAAATTCAATAGAAAAGTTTAAATCTCAAGCGAAATCGTTTCTGCTGCATAACAGTTTCTATACAATTAGAGACTATACTGAGCATCACAAGGAAAGTAACATTAATTTTAACAATGATATTTAATGTATTATTTATCATTGGACTGTATAATTCTAAACAATATGTAACAAGTACTGCAGCCTCCGGGCCAATGACCCCCATCTCGAACAGGTTTTTCGTCCAGTTTCCCTGACCCATTGACCAATGCTGAGATGGCCCCTTGTTTTGCTTCTCGACATAAATGCAACTTCATTTTCTGTGCACGTCTTCTAGAATTCAGTGGGGAATACAATTACTCAAATTATCGTTTCCATGTTGTCGCGGCAGGAAATATTATTCCGAAGGACAACATGGATAAGAGTCCAACATTTTTTGCTTATTATTCTTTAAAATAGATTTTATTGGAGTTTTTGGGGAGTTTGGGAGTTTTGTTTCCCTTCAAAATTCAAGTAGTATATGACTTAGTGTAGGGATCACAGAATTTTGAAAATGTGCACACAATTCACTTTTCCCCATAGCAAAAAACTTCGAGAGACTTTCCTTTTTTTAAATTCTTTTGAATTAGTAGAAAAAAATACATTCAAAATTGTTTGAAGCTGACCTTGAATAGATTTCATTTTCATCTGACTCATAACATCTTAGTCGTGAAGTAGAGGAATATTTTTTATAAAAATGGTTTCTAAAATTTCAAATTTAATTTTTTTGTAGTGGTATCTTACTACAGTAATTAGTATTTTACATGATAAATGAAATACAGTATTATATTATTACATAATTACATAATATAAATTAAATTGTGAATTAGCATGTCGCATCCTTAAAACCTACATAGTCATTAAAGATCTCAACACTGCAGTAGTCTTCTATGGGAAAAACTCATTTGTTTATTAAATTTTTAAATATGTTAATGTTCTTTAAATTAACTCCAAGCTTTTTAGGGAGATGATGACATTTGTATCATGACTTCTTTTGGTAGTGTGTTGATGATAAATAGATGTGCCAAGCTCATTATACATAAAATAACAGCCATACCAGTGATTAGTTATGTCATAAAATAACAGCCATATGTGTCACAAATATGGACATTTACAAAGGGAGGCAAACAACAAATGGAATCAACACAAATGAGATATTTGTGACATCTAGCAGGAATAACAATGAGAGATATGAAAGCAAACAAATGAAGACGTTAGAAATCAATTAAAACCTAGCAATTATTACCTGGCTTTCCTCTTCACAACTCCCGACTCACTTATGGACTAGAGACTATAATATAAAAAGTTAATGGGGACTTACTCCAAATAAATTCGACACCAAGGTCTTGGCTAGTCAACAATAATATGAATGTTGTCATAGAATTGTGACAGAACGTTAAAAAAATGTGAAATGCATAATAAAGGAAGGAGAAGATGGTCAAGCCAGATGGCTGGCATAATCAAAAGATTGCAAAGGACAGGATTTCCTTGAATAATTTTGCTCTACAGATTAGTAGGTAGAAGCAAATGAAGACCAAAAATAAAGTACGAGAAGCAGGAACACTTAATGAATTAAGTTCTATTAAATTCTAAAAGAATTTAGAAGTCAAATTATCTGGGCATTTGCAATAATAATGATGATGTTGGAATATTTAAACATAAAAGTAAATAAGAATAAGAAGCATAATTTATTTTCTTGGTATGTTTCAGATCTTTTGGACCTCACAATTTCTTGTATGATGTCTTTACCATCACTTGCAATGACCACATATGCAGGTTAATGAAAAGTGTTTTGTCAGCCAATGGGAAAACTGAGTACCTACTTCAGATTCTCTGATAAATGGATTTATAATAATAATAATAATAATAATAATAATAATAATAATATATATATAAATAAGCATATAATGCCATGTGATGACAAGTCAGGACATTATTTAATCCTTACAATGTACAATGCAGTTATTTCAAATATTAAATACTATACAGGGGGCTTCAAGCAAATGCAAAATAAAATTAATTTTATAAATAGTAGGGTAAAGCTAAAGTGGAAAAGCAAAAATAAAAAGGAGAAAAAATTTTCTTCACGAGATGGATGCCTGGGCTGGGTCTATCCTTTCATATCCATCAGCTGGGGGGGGGGGGCTTCAAGTCGTGCAGCAGAATATGCAACCAAAGAAATTATTTGTACTAGTTTATATTGATGCTGATATGTGTTTATGGTGTAGGTATTCCTTTGTCCTGTAGAATGTATGGTTTAACAGGAAGGCTTTCAGTTTATTTTTGAATGTGTGTATTGAGTTTAAGCTTTTAAATTCACTAGGGAGTTTGTTATATAGTGTGATGCCTTCAAAAAGGGTACTTTTTTGAAAGAGTGATGTTTCACAGTGTGGGACATGCAGATTCCTGTTTTGTCTAGTATTATAGTTATGAACATTAGTATTTAGAGTAACAGAGTCCTTGTTTTCCATAAGCGTCTTCTTTGTGAGTTTCTTGAAAAGTGGTTTGCAGGACTAATGTTTGTGAGCATGTCATATGTGGCAATGTCAGTAGACTATAAGGACATGAAATAATATAAAAAAAAAGACCCAAAGAAAGGAAGAAAGAAAAAACAGCCTTCAAATGACCTTGATACCTAGGCTGGGACCGTCCTTTAGGTTCAATGATCATTTTTAGGGATGTCAAATTTGCAACAGAATATAGAAAGTTATTAGTAAGTAGTTTATTAATTTTCAGTTAATTTTCAAATGTGTGAATTGTGTTTAGGCTTTTAAATTTATTGGGGAGTTTGTTATATAATAATTCCTTTACATAATAATGCCTTCTATAAGGAAATTTTTTGAAAGAGTGATGTTTCACTGTGAAGGACATGCAGGTATCTTTTTTGTCTACTAGTATCATAGTTATGAACTTCTGTGTTTAGAGTAGCAGAATCATTGTTTCTCATAACAGTCTCTTTTGTGAAGATTATTACTTCAAATCTATGCATGGGAGTGATAGGAATTGGAATTTTTTGAACAGTTGTTTGCAAGACTCATGCTAGAGAAATGTGGAATTGTTCTCAATATCGGTTTTTCGATGATGAAAGTGTGACTACTTTCTAGGGAATTGCCCCAGAATATGATTTTAGATATGAACATAGGCAAAGGTCACTGTTCATAGCATATCTAAGTTAGAATATGACTTACAGATATAGATGGCATAACATGACTTGGTCGGCCTATTATTTAGATCTGTGATGTGAGAGTTCCAATTTAGGTCATTCTGAATAGTCAATTCAAGGAAAGTTTTTTTTTTTTTAAGAGGTATATTTTTTTATGATCAATTGTACTGGTGGCTTTTCTTTAGAGAGTGGATTCCTGATGTTTATGGAGGCAGTTTTACTGGAGTTTATGATGAGTTTGATTTTCTGAAACCATTTTATTAGTGCCCCTAGAGCTGTTTATGCTTCTTTTTGTAGAGTTTGTTGGGTATTTGCTTTAATAATAATGTTCCTGTCAACTGCAAATAGGACCATTTTGTTGTTTTGTAGAGTCAGGGGCACGTCATATCAAAGAAATAGTATAGGTCCTAAGATTGATCCATGTGATACTCTGTAATGTATCATTCTAGGTTGAGAAAAATGGATTGAAATCTTTTTATCTCTAATATGCTTAATTGTTACTACATGGCAATGATTTCAAAGGTGAGATTTAACCCATTGACATGCAATGCCTTGAATTCCCAAATTTCAAGTTTTAATAACAGTATGTGATGGTCAATGTCGAATGCTTTTGATAAATCTAGAAACAAATTGATGGAAATTTCTTTCTGATCTAGAGCAACAAGTATGTCATTTAGAATGGTGAAGATAGCTATGTCTGTAGATTTGCCTTTTCTGAATCCACATTGTTATATATATTTGTCAGAAATGAGAAAACTTTCGAGCATATCATTTAAAATTTTTTTCAAGAATATTTGAAAATCAAGATAGTAAAGAATATTGGTCTCCAATTCATGAGGTTATGAGTTGCTTTTTTTTTTGAATAGTGGTTCAACTTTTGCATTTTTTAAGAATTTTTGGGACGATACCTTGTCAATAAAGAGCAGTTACAAATGTGAGTGAGCTATTATGAATGTGACAGTATATTTAATGAAGGTGTTAGAGATATTATCCAGTCTTGTAGAGATTTTTTTTTCCATTTGATTTAGGATTTTTAGAACTATTTAGTATTTTTGAGGGTAATGTTTCAGTGATATATATGGATTCAGTTCTGGTATTTGTATTCAGTTCACATTTTTATTTTACATCATAATTACATTATTCAAAGAATAATGATGAATTAGTTTTTCTCTAATTTCTGAGAAACGTTTATTGAATGTTTGCTACTTCCTGTGCATCATGCAGAATATAATTTTTGTAATGAAGTTTAATGTTCTTAGTGAAACTGTTTCTAGAGTATTTTTCACAATGTTCCATATTGCATTTGATTTATTTTGGGCCTAATGAATGTGTTGATCATTCGTTTGTTGTTGTTTTTTTTTTTGTATGGTAAGCAATGAAATCGGAACTATCTTTGACGTGAAGGATTATTTTGTGCATGCATTACGTTGTGAAGAATCACTTCCTTGCACATGACATTGATTTGTGATTGTGATTGATTTGATTCCATTGGATATCCATGGTTTGTGTTGTTTTTTTCTTAAGTATGTGAAGGAAAACAGTATTGAAATAAGTTTGGAATATGTTTGTGAACAAGTTAAATTTGAGATTTGTGTTTGTTGCCTTGTACACCTCATCCCGGTTTCTGAACTTGTGAGAGAGTTAAATTTGTCTAGGTTTTCTTGAGAGAAGTTTCATTTTCTCTAAAAAGTGTTTCCTTAATCATTTTTGTGTTCATTTTGAGTTTTAGAATTTGTGCTGAGGGGTCACTAAAGTCTGCACTGAATGTAACAACTCAATAGCTGGAATCATTTTTGCCTATTACTATTTGATCAATGGCAGTACTACTTTTTTTAGAAATACTAGGCAGTTGATTTATAATATTTTGTAAGTTGAAACATTTAAGTAAATTTTTCAATCGTTTTTCATTTGCTTTTTAACAGACAGTTTATATTGAAATCACCACATAACATAATTTTATAGTTTCTGCATCTTTTAGTTTGAGAACAATTTCAAGATTTTTTAAGAAAACATTTCTGTTTCTGGGTGGCTGTGGTATATATATAAAATCCATGTTCTTTGTTTTGGTAAATTTATGATAGATATTTCAAAGTCTTTATCTTTTAAGAGAGAGGAGAATGCTGTGATTGACATATAGTGAATATTACTTTTAATAAAGATACAAGTACTGTCATAAGCTTGATGTGATTTGCCTATTTGTCTATATGAACCTCTAGCTGGGGTGAAACCAGGAATGTGTATGCTATCTAGTTGTTGTATTGAGTTAACTAACTTTCAGTTCAATTTGTAATATAGTTGTTAGTAAATAATAGAAGGAATCAAATCAAAATGTAAAATAATTGTAGAAGTTCTGAAAACAATTCTTTGATGGTATCAATTAGATACAAGTGTTCACAATTAAATATGTTCACATTTTTAAGACACTCAATCCTATTATTTTAAATGAGGATTCATATCTTTTTACGAAATGTCAATTCACACACATGGGCACAGTCTACTGACTTTTTCCAAAAGCAGTGAGACTGATGATGATGGCAAAGCCATTGAAAGCCAGCTATCTGAATAAAAATACTATGTTGACGAAGATGACCTCTTTTATTTATTTGTAAATGTCAATTGTCTATTTTGAAAATTGTGAAAACCATATAACAAATCTAACAATCTTGTAGATGGCAAATAAATCGTTGCTTTTCTAGAATACTGTTGTAACTAAAAAAATTAAGATTTTAAGTTAAAGCAATACAAAAAATATATTCTTTAATATGGAATAAGTCTATCTTTGGCTTTATACAAATTGCTGCTTGGTAGCAGATGTATCATTACATCTTGAACAAAGATCGCCATTTATTTTAATGGAATAACGCTGTACAAAAAATTCAGTTTTATAAAATCTATTTTTATAAATTTGAAAACCAAGAGCCATAAACTACTTGACATAACTTGAATATCATCGATTAAATGGAAATAAATGAGGGGAAATGAAATCGCGATCTGCTGTTTAAAACAGTTTTTTGTGTTACAACGGTATTCCTGTAAATTTACGAAATGTTAAGTTAAAGGTGTATTGAAAAGCGTAATTTGGATAAACGATTTTGTAATACGCGGTTATAGAGTTCACGTTAACTTCCACAGAGGCCATTGCTATCCTGTACAGGTTCCAATATTCACCGACTAACAGCGCTGTAAGCAAAGTGATGGAGGACTGGAATTGATTACTTTCGCTTTTGAAGAAGTTACACTTATTTCGTAGCAAAGGTCGCTAATATCGATATTCTGAACGTTATTTTGCGTTTGCGAATCATTTAATAGATGTAGTACATTGAGGTGTGGATATTTGCCGCGGAGAAATGCTTACCAACTTCTGGAATGTTTCTTAAGTTGAGTGAGTATTGCTGTTTGTCTTGCTCATACGATTCTATGCTCTCTTATACTTTGCGTGCTGCATGCTCAGGCAAATGCTAAATGTTTATAGTATAATTTTGGGTATCGGATAATGTTATTCAAAGTACAATGACATTCTTATATTGAAAGAAATGCTATACGGGTACTTAACTAAATGCTATTACGCCATTGGTGGCTTGGGAATCCACATTTCTAATGATGCTACATAAGATATCACCTGATTGGTTGTATTTTCACGACAAGTAAGGATAGAGGGTATTATTCTAACCAATTAGATCACAGGTCTTAAAAGTAATTTCCACAATTTTACACGATACTGTACGATATGTGGAAGGAAGGAGGATTACGATAAATTTGGGAATCCGAGGCCGTGTGTTTTGTTGAAAAGAGGGGTGAGCATCGTTTTGGAATGTTTATATGGAGTGCTGTGCATGCGTCTGTTCGCGAAGAACAGATCTAGCTACATTTGATGTCGAATAGATTTGTAGTACAGGAAGTATTGAGCGTATCAAGGCACCCAAGCCGAAAGAGGACACTTCGAATGGCGTTCACAAAGTTCATTGTTCTCTCGGCCATGGTGTTATTATTATGTAGTGTTCATGCGTGATGTCGTGGATCTTTATGTAGTGATTAAAACTTGTCAAGTACATATTTGGTAATCAACATTTCGATTCTGTGCACCTAATCGAAGCCATAAATAATTTGCTGCATGGCTCGACTGTCATGCGAAAATCGTTTGCCAATCGGAAATCTGTTTGATTGTATTGATGGTGTAATTTCTCGCTTGGGTACTCCTCCGCCGAGCGATTTCGTGTTCTGAAGATTACTATGTGTATTTATTGACCAGTGAGGTATTTAAATCAAGCAATTTTCATATGTCTATTTGTTGCTGTGTGTTGTAGGAGCGAAAGCAACGTTTGCATCAAATGAGAGTGGATAATTATCGTTTGTTAAACTGTGGATTTGGCCGCCATTTGATATGATGTTTGTATTAGGTTTGTGTCATTATATGTAAATGCTGGGCGTTTTAGTATGAATTTTGCATGTTAAAGTTAATGTTATTGGTTGCAGGTATAAGTTCCTTCATGTACAATTCAACAAATTAATGAATTCTCGGGTTTGAATGGACTCGATTTTTTATTTTTAAGTCAGTGCTTGCAACTTTTGCATTAGCTACTTGGCTTGTGCAATGTAATTTTTCCACATTTTGAGTTATTTTCTCTGTATGCAACATCTTCATTTGCAAATGCCACCTGGGGCCTCTTTTCATTGCATCATTTTGGTAGATCCTTTTGTAATAATCAGGGTCCCCCCCCCCTTTTTTTTTGGAAGGGGTCAGTTTCATTTTATATTACATTGCATTGCCACTAATATCATTTCTTTGTAAGGCACTACTTTACTGAAGGAGAAATATTGGAATGAATTTTTTGCAGTTTATATAGTGGTATTTTCAAAAATCACGTATTGAATTTTTGTTTGTTTACTTAATTGTATGGTAAACTTGGTATAATTAAAGTAATAAGTGTTGATGTAACTAATGTTTCTGGTTGTGGCCCATACAATCCATTTTCATATGAATTTTGTGTTCAGATTACTGTAGAAACTTTGTATTTTTTTCTGCATTTGTTTTAATCTTTTTTACTTTCATTTAGGAAGGAACAGTAACAAAGTGCATCTTCTGTTTATTCAATTTAAAAGAATTAATGATCAGCTTTCTGGAAAGTATAGATTAATTCTTTCCCAATTCATCTAATTTTCCGAAAGAAGTTTTAACAATAGTTGGCATTTTGTGTATTTTTGAGACACAATCTTCTAAGATTTGCAATTCAACTAGCAAAAATTTATCCAGTTTCATACGTAGGTTGCTTTGATTGCAAGTATTGTTGATGCATGTGAATGTGTTTCATGGTAGTATTCTGATATCTTCTTTTTCAACTTCATATGTAGATGTTATGAATTTTGGTGTATTCATTTCTTTCAAGTTCAAACTTTTTTGTTAACTAAAACTTTACAGGTATGCAAATGGTGGTGATTTATCTATATTAAGCCAACTAAAACCGGAGTATCCTGATCAACAATAAATAAGATGCAGCAACTCCTATGGACTGTTCTGACGGGAAAAGCTGTAGCGATTATGTAAAATTAAAGATCATAAGCGTATAGCTTTTCCCCTTGGAATTGTCCCTACAGTCCACAAGAAGAACAAATTTTATTTTTTAAAGTTTTTTATTATCTTGTATAGAGTGTTTAGTGTTACTTAAATCAGTAATAGATGGCTTTAAGTTTCAGATTCTGTGATTAGCTTTAGAAATCAATGAAGTATGGTAAAGTTTGTGTACCACTACTAAAATTTTGCAATTTAATTCTCTTTTGTTTCAGAGCTTCATTCATTACCACCCGACTACAGAGATTGAAGACATGGCTCCATGCAGGACAGGTTCCACCATGCCAAGCAGGAGTGTATCTGTGCTAGATCCGCTCATCACACACAGAGCCTAATCAGGCAAGACAAAGCCAAAAGCCATGGATTCGTATGACTTGTTTGGGGAGGATGTGGGGGGTAGCATGTTGGATGGGCTGGCTGATCTTGGGGCAGAGAATTTTGATCCTGCACCAGCACCTCCTCCCACTTCAACAGCCGGTGGTTACGTCCAGCCCACAGGATATGGTCACCAGATGTCAAGTTTACCGCAAGAGTCTCCGTTGCAGAAGCTTGCATCTTTTGGTGGTGACTTTACTACTCCTACAAATCATTTGGATCCTTCCTCCCAGAACTTATTTCACCCGAATCAAGGTGGTTATGGACCTGATGGGGGTTCTAGGCCTATGTGCCCTCCTGGTACAGCTACTGGCTACCAGGGCCACACACGTGCTATGGGGCCTCAGCACGATGTGCGGAGGCCACCGCATCCCCAAGCACCCTCAGGTCAATATCCATCGTTCTGTCCTCCTGATAACATGTATTCAATGGACCAACAGCAGGGGCTGGGCACTGGCATGGGCCTAGGGGATGGCATGCAGGGGTGGAATAGCGGGCCAGGTGGTTATCCCGGTCCTTCTGGCAGCATGCGTCACTACGGCAATCAAATGGCTCAAGGTGGTTATCGCCCTCATGTTGGGTATCCTCATCAGCAAGAGAACATGGGACAGCAGAAAATGACTCCCCAGCAGTCCCAGTATCAGACCGGACAGCCTCCCGGTCTAATGGGCTCCATGATGCAACCGCATCAGGGCTTGCCCCCTGCTGGATATCCCCTCCCCCAACAACCACAGCAACAGCAGCAACAACAGCAACAACGAATGCAACAACAGCAGCAGTGCTATCCTTCACAGGGTCAGCAAGGAATGGTAGGCTACGCGAGTGGGTACGGAGGTTACCAACCCATGCAGCAACAGGGCAGTAGACTACCCCACCATGTACCGCAATATCCTGATCAACAGCAGCCTTCTTACAATCACATGGGCAGCCACTATGGCCAAACAGGCCCAGGAACAATGCCACACCAACAAATACCCAGGCCCATCGGTGTGGAAGTTTCAACTGGATCGGCTCAATACGGTGTTGGGGCCCAGAAAGGTCATGGGCAAGCACTTGGAAGTGGGAGTCCACAGTATCGACCACCTTTCCCGCAATTGAGTCCTCAGATGTCTCCCCGTCCACAGATGAGCCCACGACCTAATCAGCCTCCAACAGGGCAACCGGCTGCTCCGACCCAACCGGTCCAGCCCCCACAGCAGCCGCAGCAAATGTCACCCCGGCCAGTGCCGTCACCGGTAAAGGCCGGGGGGCTTTCACCGCATCCGCTTCCTCCTCAGCAGCAAGCCACCCTGTCCCCTCGACCAGCCACTGCCCTGACTCCAAAATCCAGCTGGTTCTCCTGTCCCAGTGAACGTTCCCCCTGCCTTCCCAAAAATTAAATGGTGATGCCTCCTGCCGGCACGGACTACCCCTCCTTCCAGCCGCGAGTGCCTCAAGGCCCCGCGCCTGCAATGGGTCCTCGCGTGCCGGCCTCGCCTCAGCAATGGCCGCGGCATCCAGTCGGCACAAACGGAGGATTAAGTGTGTTAGACGGCGCTCCCCCCGGTGGTCCGGTTTCTCCGTATGTAGAATCTAAATCGAATGCGCCACCGGCCCTAGGTGGTCATGATATTGGGATGAACTCTTTATCCGCTCAACAGTCACAGCAACCTTTACCACCCCCGCAGTCACAGCAAACACAACAAACTCCTGCTGTCAGTGACACAAATATACCTTCAACCGTTTCTCAGTCAGACTTTCCTTCTGCTCCACAGTTACTTGATGACAAATTTACAAGCAGTGAACGGCAGTCGAATGTGAGCAACGGGTCAGACGCTGGCAGTGTAAGCCCGCACGTTGCAGCTGCTTTGCCTACTCCTGGAACAAACAAACCTGCAGATTTAGAAAGCGTAGGTGCCCAGCAAGCACCTCAACCCCCACAGCCTGCACCTCCGTCTGGCTTAGAGCCTGAAAGTGGTGCTCAGAGTATGCAACCTCCTGTCAATTTGGAAGGAGGGAACGCTGGTATGTTGACAAGTAATAACTCATTACTGGCCGTTCCAGCGCCGAGTGTACCTGGACCAAATCAGACTAATTATCCTGACTTTGGGAATAGCAACTTCAATGGAACAAACAACTTCAATTCGACAAGTGCAAATAATTTCAGTACAAGTAGTAATAATTTCAGTACAGCTAATTCAAATAGTTTTGGTTCCACAAACACTTCAAGTTTTAATGCATCTGGTAGTAACACTTTTAATACTACAAACCCCAATACTTTCAGTGGGGGTGCGGGAACTTTCGGAGCTCAGAATACAAACTCTTTTAATGGTGGCGGCCCAAGTAATTTTGGAACAACAACCAGCAACAGTTTCAATGCTTCAGCAAGTGGCATAGCTCCTTTCCCGGATGGCAGCGGCTTGGATGGCATGATGAGCGGGCCCGTGCCTGCTCCGTTCAGTTCGGGGCTGGAAGGTGTGGGTGACCCTATGGGCCCACCCCCGCCACCGTCTCTGTACGATTCGGTGGACTCCTTGGCCTGGGCCCTGGCCCTGACCTTGGCAGCGTGTACCAGACACCCGTGAGCCACCAGCAGGAAATGGCTGCTTTGCAACAGCAGCTGCAAGAGTTGTATTGCATGCCCCCAGCACCTGGGAACCAGGAAAAGGTAAGAGATCTGCTTGCATGGAGGAGCATTTATAATAAGTGCTTTTTTGTGGATGTGATCTTGTTTTCTTTTTTTTTCTTGGATTAAATAATTGTAAAGATAGTACTTACAATATGGAGGGATTCACTTAATTATAAAATAACTTGTTTTAACTTCTTATATCAGGAGCATTAATATCAATTAAGATGTTTGATAGGGCTGTGAATGCAACAATGTAGTAAGGTCTGAAGTCTATTGTTCATTTTGTGGAGAAAATTTCAATACAAATTGCCTGCCATGAAACGTTGCATTGCATGCTAGTAAAAGAGATAGAAAACGAATAAAAAATGCATAATCTACCTGAGAATCATAGTTAGATGGGGTTGCTTAGAATGGACAATTTTTAATGAAATATTGTGTCTGCAAATTTAATGTTTAAAAATTAGGCCTCACATTCCCAACAAATCATTTTTCTGTATGTTCAAGAGATTTTGTGGAATTGTTACCATTTCTGACTGTGCTGTTAACATGAGCTAATAAAATGCTTCATAACTGCTGATTAACAATCAAATAGGTCTTATTTTTTCCTACCTAAAAGATGTGCAATGATGAATGAATAAGGTGCAATCCTCTAGATATTTACCAATCCTGCTGTCGGGATTTTAGGGTATTTTTAAGAGGATTGCATTTAATTAGTGAGGTCAATGAGGATTCATGAATTTCAGCGTTTCTGCTTTAATTATGTATTGATAAAGAGAATGTGAATATTTAAAAAATATTATGCTATTTCATTAAACTATTGCAAGGTCAGAATACTAACATTTTGAAATCTCAGAAAACTTTTTAATTTCATTGTGTAAAGATTCTCTTCACCCTCTCAGGTTTAAAATTGAAGATTATGATGTGAAAGTCGTGCCTGGCTCTTCAGTGCGTCTTAGCCTGGTGTAATTTCACTCATTTAATTTTTTACCGTGTTCAACGCCCGTAAATGAAGATGTGTCGAAGTACTTTATAGAATATGTCCTATCTACCGATTTGGGGCTTATATATTGCAGTATCAGTATTTTCGTGTTTTGAAAAGAATCGCCGTTTCCTGGTGAGATTCGTTTTGAAGTTTAGTGCAAGTGGAGATGGAGTTTGAGAAGCTTCAGGTGTCATGTCACCACCTCTCACGCTTCCCTCCGGAAAAACGAGTCGACTGACATGGTCATCGGTGCAGGCTTCGAGTCTTCACTGTAAACATTTGATTATCATTGTGTAAATATTTGATCGGTACGTTTTGCCGCAGAAACGACGCGAGTGACGGAACGGGGTTTTGATTCCTGCCTTTTTATAGGATTTGTATCGGGGCTAGTTCGCAAGGAATTGTGGGAATGTACCCGGTACTTCATTTAAAGTCGCCTGCCACCGAAATTAGTAAATGAATTCGAACCTGGACTGTCAAATTGTTCCGGGAGAAACTCCGAATCAATTTTGCCAGCTTATTTAGGTGGTGTGCGAAGGAAATGAGAAACGCTGTTTTCAGAAACCTCTTCTTCGGTTTTGTAAATAGTCGCAACAGTCTTTAACGTCATAGAGCAAAACAAGGTTGAAGTTCGTAAACCGAGGCGTTAACAGGTTTCTAACCAACAGAGTCTGATAGGTGATTTCAGCAATGTGGCATTCAATATTTTTCGTCTTACCATCTCAGAAGAAGAAGAAAGAAATGAAATATATTTTGGAAGGGTACTCATACGCAAGGTTTAGCTACAATTGTTCGATTTCCGACTCGATTGGTCGTAAACGAGCGGCAGACGTGAAATCTTGAACGAACGCCGGGCGGGCGTTAAAGGAGGTGTTCGCTTGCCGGAAAGGAATTTGCCCCCGCAGCGTGGTGGCTGTGGGAGCGACGGGGCGAGCGCTCCACCGGAAGCGTCCATGTCGAGGAGGGGCGGGGTTCGAGTCCTCGCCGGGGCCTGGCCACCCCTGGCGGCGCGTCGCGTTGGAGGGGGAGGGGCCGGCTGTCTATTGGGCGGCACAGCCTCAATTACGTGGCGGTGCTGGGCTGGGCTCGGCGCGGCTCGGCCGGGCGGTGCGACGCGACGCGACGCGACGCGTCACCGAACCTCTCTCGCGCTGTCTCCGGGGGGGCCACCGCCGCGCCGCGCCGGTCAGCCGGCTGCGCCCCCCCCCCCCCCGCCCCGGCCACGCCTGACCTTCGCTCTCGCCTCTTCCTCTTTCTTGTTGGTCTCCGGACGAAATGGGAGTTTCCCCGCGAGCCCAGTGGAAAATGGCTGGCGGGGGCGAGAAGCACCGGTTACCAACATTTTGGTTTCTTCAGTCTTACGTGGACAGGATTCACCTTTTCCTGCGTAATCCCTTGCCCGAAAATGGCCGGTTTTCAAATTATACTTATTATACTTAAATTATAAGTTTAATACATAAACTACAAGTTTAAGTATAATAATAGTAATGTAGTAAATTATTTTCCAAAACCCGGTTTTGTTGCGGTAGTGGCCACTTCAAAATTGCAAAATTTTGGCAATGGTCCTGTATTTGACTCGCAAATGAACATTCGATATTCTGCCCCTGAACGCGATTGAGGCAATTTGAAGTCCTAAAATGAGAAATGAATTTAAAATAAAATCTTCGTTTTGCCTCTCGCCACTAGAAGGCATAAACTTCCCGTTATGCAGGTTAGAAGCAAGTGGAAAGTCTCCAATGCTTATTTTTTAAAGATTTGTGTTTAAAGTGGTCACTGCGGCCAAGCTGAGAAAATGTGAGCCAGAAATTGAAGAAAATGCAATCGAAGTGCATTTTATTCTTGGGCGAGGCGCCTAAGAAAACCATTTTGTATATCAAAATGGCCAAACTGCGGAGTAAATGACCACATTCATGAAATTCTCAATATTGCACGGGTTCAGAGATAACTCGCCGACCCGGCACCCTCTCCAACCCTCGCCCCGCCCCCAACGTCGTTCAATTGAACTGTTACTTTCCGTGGCGGGGCTCACCCTGCTCCTTTGGCCGCCTAGCAGAGGAAGAACGGGCGATTTTGAGTTTTCCTCGGAAACTTTGAGGCTAAAGAATCTTTTACGTGCAGTAAATCTACATGTGAGAGCTGGCTTTACTTCCCCTCCGAGGGAAGGCGAACGAAGGATCCACGGCCTCGATGGAGGTTCGAACCCTCAACCTTGTGTACAACAGTCCAGCGCGTTAACCGCTGCACCACGTTGTCACCCGCCTTACGCCCGTCGTTGGGCGGGGACGACATGCCTGCTTGCGATGTTCATACACAAACTCCGACGTTTGCCCGAAACAAATTTTTCTGTTTTGAGGAGCCATCAACCGTGGATTATTACTACACAACGTGTTAGAGGAAGGAAATTACCACGTTGGAACAAGATTTATCTACATTTTCTGTATCTTGAGCCCACAATGAGTTTTTCTGCCGAAAAATCTTACGTTTCTTCCGAATTACAATACTTCTCATTTCTATTTGTGTGAGAAAGTAAAAATAATCATGTGGAAGGTCTAATTGAGTTAATGAAATCATTTTAATTTGAGCACTTCATACTGTCAAAAAAAAACAGATATAAACAAATACACCATGAAAATACATAAATGTCTCTAAAAACTAGTAAAATTATCATATATAAAATCACCTGAATTCATTCAGTTTCTGTGAGAACCATAGCTCAGATGATTTGTTAAAATGATATTTGTACTTTCATAAAACTCAGCTCATTTGAGTTTTAACTAATAAATTGAAATGTTTATATAAGTTATCTGTCACTTAATCATTAATGAAAAGTCCCACGTGATTGTGTAAGAAAAACAACAAACCTTCAGAACTGGCTTTGATTGTATTAATTTCCAAATTCAGCATTTCTTAGGTAATCAAGAAAATAATTTTACATTGTAAACTACATAGTCACTTGTATATCTTAATAAAAATGTGGTATTTCTATTCTGTAGCAAAGACTTCATTGAAAGAAAAACACCTGAAACCTGATTGTTCTGATGACCACATTGAAATATTTTATAGCAATTCCATAAACCTCTTGAACTAATGAATTTTTTCAATATGTAGTGTAGAGCTGGTTCTACTTTTTTAAATTGATTTTGATGCCCCAATAGCAAGTTTTCTTTCTCTTATAATGAATATAGTGTATTCTCAATTATGAACTTTTCTTAAATTCCACAAATGGCACTACTCTCAATTTTCTTTGAGTTTATAATGTCAGATAGTAGTTTATGAAGGAAGAAAAAAAATCCAACCAGGATATTTGGTAGCTTTCCTTGAAATGAAATTGAGGCGTTTTGTCGTATTTGTTTATTTCGGCAGAAGGCTTTTTTTTGGCCGATTGGGATTTTTCAGTGCTACAAATTATTATTATAATAATAATAATAGTAATAGTAATAATAACATTAATATAGTAAATTACATACAAATATAGGATATTATTACGAATAAAATTAGAATTTAAGTGAAATAGAAAATTGGAATATAAAGTGTGAACATATAAACATAATTTTGGATAGAGAGTACTAATAACAGATGTATGATTGTAAAGTGAAGAAAAATAAATGAAATACAAATAATGTATGCAAATGGATTAGTGAATAAATAAATTTAGATGAGCAAACTGACGTACCGATTCTGAGGTGGCTGGGGGCCTTGGTCCAAACAAGACAGTGAGAGTGAAGGGCATTGCCTGCTATTTAAATGATAGCTTTCAATGGAGAGGGGAGAGACAGCGGGGTTTTTCTGGGAAATGGCCATTAGGGGAAAGGCCCAGCTGGGTTGTGGAAAAGAGGTGGGCAGATGGGTTAAGGTGTGTGCGAAGCGGTGAGTTTCAAGAGGAGTGAGAGGGAAGGAATTTGTTCATTCAGATTAGTGTGTTGGGGATTGTTTAATAAATTATTGATGCGAATGGCTTCTAATTTAAGTCTGTGAGTGTATCTGTTTTCCATCTCCAAAATTTTGACGTCACGGTCTGCAATAAATGAACAGTCTTGTTCTAAGAGATGGCTGGCAAAGTGTGATCGTGTTGTTTTGTGTGTAAGAGTATGTATGTGTTCTTTGATTCTTTGTTTAAAGGATCTTGTGGTCTGGCCAATGTATTGTGCATTGCAACTGCCAAGGGAAATGCAGTACACATGATAGGGACTTGGGGATAGGATCTTTGTTGTGGGAAAATGTGTTATGGAGATTGTTTGGTGTGTTGTATGTGACGTATATGTCAAATTGTCTGAGTTTTCTGGCAATGTTTAGTGACAGTGTTCCAAGGAAGGGGATGGCATATCTGCTGTGCTTTGATCTTGTGTGTGTAGGAGTGAGAGATGTTAAATTGTTTGGGTTAAGAGAGGTGGTTTTCTTTTTGATAAGATTAAAGAACTACTATAACTATTGTTTATAGCTATTTGTTTTATGTTTTGGATTTCTTTTTTGATGTTCTGAGGGGGGAGAGGCATCGAGAATAATCTGTGAACCATACTGTGGAATGCTGCGTGCTTGTGAGTTGGTTTATGTTGCGATGTGTTATGAATGACTGTCGGTGTGTGTTGGTTTCCTGTGTATGTCAAAGGCATGTCTGTCATTCAGTAAAGTCATTGACAAGTCTAGAAAGTTAAGTTCTATTTTTTTTTTATTTCCACAGTGAATTGTATGTTAGAATGTATAGAATTTGGGAAGTCCGTAAAGTTTTTCAATTGTTTGTAAGTGCTGGTCCAAAGTACTATGTCATATACACACACACATATATATATATATATATATATATATATATATATATACATACATAAAATATATATAATAATACACACACACACACACACACACACACACAAAAACACACAAAACAATGCCTCAATTTCATTTCAATGATGCAAATGACGTGAACTCCACACCATTTCCTACCAGCTTTTCTTGAGTTATGAATTTAAGAGCTTCCTGCTGGTGTAAGAATTTCTCCACTGTGGGCATTAAATAGCCATCTAGTCTTAGAGTAAGTTGTCTATAGCAAATGTCAACAAATTCACTAAACTCGGTTTTAGTGACTCTGATTCTGTGAACTGAAAAGTAATTTCAAATTTTTACAATTGCTTCGGTTTCCACAGATGTCTGCAACAGTTTAAATAGTGTCATGCAAAATGGGAGTGGGACAGTGTGCTGCGCACTTCTTCCAAGAACCTTCCAGAGTTTTCTCTTTGTATGTTTTCTCTTCTGTAGGTTGTTCTCACCCCTGCGATTTAGTCTGCCAACATTTGTGATACAAATTTCTCTGCCAAATGCTACATAATTTCTTATGTTAATTTTAGGGTAAGTGCGACATGCACAAGTTCGATATTGTTTGCGGCGTTTCATTTTATCAATTCTCTACTTTAATTAGTGAAGTTTTTATCCCTTTGTTTTCACTAAAATACTGCAGAATTTTGAGAATACTTTCACAGGTTGGTGGTTAGCACAGTCAGGCGCCATTTCGTGAAATGGAACTTTTGTCCGTCTCAGAGGAGCGAAAATATGTTTGATTGTGACTTCCTTGCAATACTTACTTTTTTTAGCTTTATGTATGTACTTGTTATAGTTTCGTGGGGAACATACACACATACTAACTACATTTAGGTTTTTGGAATAGATTTGCTGATTACCCCGCTTTGCTCGAGTATTTATTTATCACTCTTCTGTTAGACAGGAAATGGGGATAATGCTCTGTATTCATCCTCGTCCTCCCCTTATCACCCCGGCCGGCCCCCCCCTGCCCTTCAGGCATTTGCAAAAAGGCATTTAGTTTTACTAAAGTAGTCATGCTAAAAGACATTAATTTTGGCAGAAGTAGCGGTGCAAAAAGGCACGTAAACAATGAAAAATCACATTTACGAGAATTTTTATTTTAACTTCAAAATACATTTGAGCACTTACGTGTATGGAAACGATCTTATCTTTGTAATCTTGATTGCGACTCTCAATCCGGAACGATCAATGTGTGTTACTAAAGAAATTAAGAATGCTAAAGTGCAATATTGATGATGGATTTTTTATTAATCCTAAAATAATCAGTTCTTAAAAAAGGTCATGTACAATAAGGAGTAGTTTAGCGTGACTTCACCAATTTTTGAAATAAATTCGAATTTTCCGTGTGTCGTTTGACGAGCTGAAGGTGTAATTCTTAGTTTTCTCTTCATTATTGGATGGACATGAATGGAACCATTACGAAGCTCTTTTTATTTATTGAACGTAAAAAACTATTAAAAACGGTCCCGTACTATGGGTAGAAATGTATTCCGCGCATGACGTCTTAAATTCCTAGATTCCTTATACACTTCAAATTCTTAATATGTATTGAAACAAACGTTTGGCCATCGAATTGGAATGGTTTTAAAGTTATTTTTAAAAAGTGTTAATATGGGCAGAAATTGCGGTATAAAAATTTCATAACCGTTTGAAATGTCTGTAGTTCTCGCCGATTTTAACGGAATTTTCATGCATAAAGCCATAAAGAGGGAAAACGTATAGGACAAACGAATCGTCCATTTTTGCTTTAACAACGCCGAACTGACAACAACGGGTAGTAACCACAGCCGCTGGATTGTATTATATTAACTCATTTTAACTCAGCGTTTTACTTTCTCGTGTACGTAAATAGAGAAAGTTATGAAATACTGTGAAAGTTTGTTGAGATTTCAACGGAAATAAGTTTTGCGAATCCCTGAGGGGCCGTTTTTTTTCAGTAAAAACTATTAACGCCTTAACTATTCATAAGATTTTTCCAAACTTGATATTCTCCGGTCGATTTTGCACGACTCGAAGCTCTGCGATTTTGAATCACTTTCATTTTTGGGGAGCACTTCACAGGAGCCTCTCGAACATTCTCAAAAAATACCCCAATTTTTTTCTTTAAATTTGTTAGAATAGAATGAAGTACATATAAATATAGCTTACGTACGATTTTTACTTGTAACTCTGAATTTTCGAAATTTGCAAAGTTTTTAATTTTTTCGCTGTCTTCCTACAAGTACAAACTTGAAGATGGACGTTTTTCCTTCAAATGAAATTTGTTCTCTCTAATTATCCTTTCAATAAGGTCAGGTACATTGTTTTTGAAAGTTTTAGTAGTTTCGCGCGATTGTGTGAAATATTTGCAATATTTAAAAAGTATCAGAAACAAATTTCTCAAATACTGCAATTTTTTTCTTTAAATTGTTGGTAGTGTTAGTGTTGAAGGTACTGTAACATGTGTATTAACGTCATTTTGCTCTATTCTATTTATTTTTATTTCTAGTATTTTTCAAAAATTACAAAAATATAACTTTTTAAGTGGCGATTTGTTCACATTATTGCATTTACGTGTACTCGTGCTTCAAATGATGTCTTAGTTTTCGAAAACTCAAAAGCTTTCTGTGAAAATGAGCTTTCCAATGTGCAATTTTCCATATTTTTTGAGACACTCAAACGCCACTTTTTCGAAAACGGCTCAATTTTTTAAAAGCCTTTTTGAGCGGATAGTCTAATGATAGTGCACTGTATATGATGATGACAAAAGCCGGTTTGCTGTATTCGTTTTTTTTAAGAAATTACGCTAATGTATCTTTTTATATCTCTTGCCATTAATTTGCACATTTCCTGGGATTTATAAACTTTGTTGCATTTGATAGCGAAAGTGCTTGTGAATGAAGTTTTTCGAACTCAAGTTTTCTGTACTTCAAATTTCGGATTTGCAGGAACACTTCAACATTTTCTTAAAAACGGCTTCAAATTTTTCAACGCAATTTTTACATAGGACGAGATCTAACTCTTCTACAATGTTCTTAAAGTAATATTTTATTTCCACTATTAGGAAACCGAAAAATCTAGTGGTAAAAAAAAAAGGACTTTGGGGAGGCGATAGATGGCAGTTTGCAAGGGGCAAGGCGGCAAAGCTAGCCTAGACCAAAGATTAGGAAACGAACTAGTACGAGAAAGTCGGTACCATTCTGTTGCCCACTAGTTACTTTCTGACATTCTTGTTATGCAGTTTATTTTAATGGTAAAATTCTAATCGGGCATGCTCGTGAATACCCTAAATGAAAATATATTTCTGCCATTGAATTCAAACTTATGAATTAAAATAATCTCCCTTCCGTGTATTTACGAGTTAAAGTGATGAAGGGCAAGAAAGGCAGAAATTGTGCCATTATTTAACTATAACATAAAATTGCGAGAAAGGCTAAATTAACAATCTATTACAACTTCTGGAAGTAAAATTAAATGATTCTTATTGTGAAGTCATACAATCCTAACAATAATAAAGTAGTAGCTGTAAAACAGCACATAATTTCTCGCCCTTAGTAGTGGTTACGTCACTATTTTAACTGCAATTTCTGTCCGAATTAACACATCTCGGTCATCTTTTTTTGTAAAACTAACAAATATATATTCCGGACTTAAATTATACAAAATACTCAAATACCATTCATTCAAGAGGTTCACTCATTCAACAAAATCAGTTTGGAGGTTCCGTGATTACACTGTCAAAAATTGTAAATACAAGCGAATAGATTTTTATCTAAATAACAAAGAATATAAAAAGGTAGAAGACTTCGATGATTTTATTTATACACTTGAGATATTCAGTATTCTCTGATTGAAATGTAGTGTTTCTCGAAGGTGACGGACTAGGAGAGGAGTGTGCCAAGTTTTCAGTGAAGGGAAGTTGCGTGTACAAATTCCAAACACATTTTCAGATAGACGATAGAAAGCCAAATAAAGTACATTTGTACAATTATTTTTATCCAAAATTAATTTTCAATGGGATTCTATCCCATTTGACTAAGAAAAACATGGCTTTTACATAGTTTTTAAAGCATACGTGTTTCGTACTTTTTTTAAAAAAAGGAAACCCTTCATAATATTTTTATGAATTTTGTTAATTCAAATTAAAATGTATTTTTCCACATGAAACATTTTCGAAATTTCTGAAGTACCAATCAAGTGTTCGCTTATAGATTTCACTAAAAAAGTGTTTTCGTACATGCCAATATGCGCAACCTCTGTTTGTTATCTGACTTTGATGTCCGCAGCAACAGGATTTGCAAGAGGTTCAATCAATATCGCTTGTCATGGTGTTAAATTCACTATACTATTGTACTGTTGTCTAATTCTATTCCCGCATTTTGTTTGTGTGCGCGCACTGTCCCATACGAACACCGGGAAAGTGGAATATTTGGTGTAGCCTGGCGATGGCGGCTGTGCGTTCAAGCGCCCCTCCTCCTCCCCTCCCCTCCCCTCCCCTACCCCGCCGCGCCATGACTCGAGGTAGCTCGCGCGCCGGGATCCACTGGGGCGGAGACGCTGAAGTTGCATTGCTTCGTCAGAGCTGATGGTGCGAACAGTTGTGGGTATCATGAATTGTCACAATCATAATTGCTGTAAATGTAAATAAAACTATACTATAGGTGGGCCACATGGCGCATGACACCAGTTATTCTGTAGTAGGTTCAATGGAGTAGCCAGAAACAAGAAATGACTACGGATTTTTTTATTATAGTGAATTGTAAGGGGCAGTGGGGTCAGATTGATACAGAAAAAAATAATGTTTTTTTTTTAAATTTATAACGGCATAACTAATCAGTATTATAATGGCATTCGAAGGTACGATTAAATTTAGGATATAATGCTAATTAATGATTTCAGTAAAAAATGAGTTTTGCATCATTCTGCCCCACTTACGGAGCTGTTGGATACATTGGATGGGAACTGTTACGCAAAATCATGTACGGTAATTCTTTACATTCAATGAAATAAAGTTTGTTTTTGAGATACGAATCTTACAAATTGTGAATAAAAATCTAAAATGCATAAAATTTAAATCAATGTGAAACTATTGGTTCTACAGAATGGTACAGACTTTCTCGTTCTAGTTTTCTTATATTTTCTGTCCCGAGACTGAAAGATTAGCGCATCGAACCAACTTCGTGGATTCAAACCCGATCAAAGCGATGGATTTTTAGGGATGAAAAAAATCTTTCGTAAGCCTTCCTTCGGAGGAAGAGTAAAGCCAGCTGTCCCATGTCACATAATGTAATGAAAATAGTAATTTTCACAAAATTCTTACAAAAATAAGCTAAATACATATTTTCCTTATATTCCACATTTATCCACGTTAACGTAATCGTAAATGATAGTTTGCCCTTTCAGATATTTGTTGATGACAACTGTAAACCACATCATTGAAATTAACGCTCGCCTTATCATCTACATTGAGGAAAACAAACCCAAAAGATCCTTGTTCTGTTCCTAAGATATGACATTTGATCATCGCTCCTATTTAGAAATGACTGGGGCATAGTGAACTAATTTTTTTTCGGTTAATTTCCTAGACTATTTTAAAATTTCCATTTAGGATGATGGTCCAGGATTTATTGCAGTTTTTTCTTTTTAGATTGTTATCAATCTGTCACATCTGATTTATGTCAATAAAGCTGAAATCTGAAGATAAACAGAAGAAGAAAAACCTGTCTGTAATAAATTCTGGACCATCCTCCGGAATGGAAACTAGTTTTATTTTTATCAAATTCAATCAGTAGAGAAATGTCATTAATTCCAGGACTGGGAACAACATTTATATGCTCCCATTCTGCATCAGATGCGACTTCAAAATCTTCATATTTGTGCGTCCTTGATACAGAAACATTGGTTTACAGCAAAACGTCTGTCGGGTGAATAATGCACACGGCAAAACCGTCAGCAGGATTTTCACTAAAAGTTGTTTCCAAATCAATTTAATGCCGCGGCCTATTGAATTTGAGGTTTTAATTTGTCTTTTTTTTTTTTTTACATGAAACCTCAAGAACATTTTCAAATTTTTCTCAAAAATAACTGCAAATTTTTCGGTTAAATGTTGTCCTCGGATAATGTAAACGGCGCTTCACTGGCGCAGGTCTATTTCGTTGAAACCGAGAAAGAAATTGCAAAAGTTAATTTTGTTTGCCTCTACTGAAATAAACTGAATATAATGATTTATTTGATGTTATTCCAACGTAATCCGTTCCGAATTTGTATAAATGGGCGCCGGGAAAAGATTACCCTAATACTATCATACAAGTCAACCTTAAACTCTGATTATAAATAAATTAGTGTCCGGCTACCTGGGTCGATGGGGTTCATAGAAATAATCACTATTGTCTGCTAATAGATCTGAATCTGGACCATGACAAGCGATATTGATTGAACCTCTTGCTAATCCTGTTGCTGCGGACATCAAAGTCAGATAACATCCGATCTGCCATCTATACAGAGTGGTCGAGGAATCTGAAAAGCAAATATATTTCTATCTTGCTACGTCGTTATGAGAATTGGCTCAATGAGAATCATATATTCATTTTACAAAACATGGAAATTTATTAAACAATTTTGGTACTTAATAATTCTATACAATATGAAAAAAACCTTGGCCATGACCTGTTCCAAACGTATAATGTAGTATTCGTCTTCGCGCGCTCTTGGACGACGGTGCCTCGTACTATCTTCATTCTTCTCCGACGTCCCTGTCCTCAGGTCCAGATACCATCGTCTCTTCTTTTCTTGCAGAAGCAACTTCAATCACTGTTCATACTGTTTCCGAAGTTAATAAAGTCTAGTCGTTCGCCAATTTACGGATTCCAAGTTCATCCACGCGTATGCTGAATACTCAACGATCAACAAACTATCTGATGTTAGCATTCCAGTCCAGTTACTGATAAATTCGCCTAAGCCCTCAATGTCCTTCTAACTCGTTCACTTGAAATATTTTAAGTTTTACTGTCCACACTTAGCATTCAAATTCAAAGTTCTACCAATATCTACCCCCCAGAAAATGCTTACAAGTAAAAAACCTCTTAACATTAATTGTCTACGATCCGTTCAACACCGCGGCATCAGTGAGAATGAATGCCTATCTTATTCTCAATCCTTCAAAACTCGCTTCATCTTTTCGATGTTTTTTTTTTACAGACAAGACTTGATGTACTTCGTGCCTAGCCAATCCCTAATCATTTTTAGTTGATCTTGACGGGTTACCGTTGCTATGCTGGCATATTCACCTATATTTATCCCTATAATTTAGGCAGTTTATAATAAATATTGTAACATTATGTCTCACATTGGTATGTCACACTACCTACACATACAGTATTGACGATTTTGCCTCTGAATAATAAATTCTTAAAAATTAGATCTTTAAATGAGGGCATATCAGTGGCGAATTCTCCGATACACCGCGTATAACGCCGGCGTACCTAGTAATTCGAAGTGTATAATAAATATTTCATAAGTTCGCTAATCCTCTAAAAAGTTATTGAGATTTTGAAAGCTTTGAAACAGATGCGAAAAAATACGTTTTCCTACCGAGAGCCAGAAAAAACAAGATTTTTCTCTAAAACGACTGCAATTTTTTTCTGTAAACTTTTAGTAGGGATAGTGCTAACTATAATCTATAAGGTGACACAAACGCCATATTTGCTCAATTTTTTTTCAAAAATTACAAAAATGTAACTTTTTTACTTGCCTCTCGTTAATATGTACATTAGCGGCAACTTGTTCGCGTTATTATGTTTGTGAGTACATGTGCTTTAAATGTCATAGAAAGATTCTCGAAAACTCAAGTTTCCTGTGAAAATTGGCTCAAATTTCCGCATTTTCAGAAACGCTCTGAAGCCATTTTCTCAAAAACGGCATCAAATTTTTGTTCCAACTTTTCCAAAAGATAGTGCCAATTGCACTGTTTAATATGATGTTTTTTAATTTTGATTTTTTTTTAAAAATTTTTTTAAATTTTTAAGGTTTTTAGTTAAAGTGCTTCAAATAACTTATAATTACATTTTTCAAAATCTCGAAGATATTCTGTGAAAATGTTTCAAATTTCTCATTTAGTGACGCTGATCGCCTTTTTCTTGGAAACGGCTTACCAATTTTTCTATGAAAGTTTTCATATAGGACGAGATTTTACTCCTTAATATTCTGTAAGAAATATTTAGGTTCTACCATTACATTGAAACATTGAGAAAATGTAAAAAAAAAAAATGGTTTGAGCGGCGATAGATGGTAGCTGTCAAGAGTATGTGGCAAGACCGAGAAGCTACATCAGACCAAAGAAATTAGAAAACGAGTACGAGAAAGTTTGTGCCATTCTGTAGCACCATTAGTTTACTCTCCTTACCGCTGACTCAGTAGAGAGATAGTACCGTAATGTTGCGCAAAAAAACAGCGGATTTTTGACAGATCTCTTATCGCCGGGCACTGATCACGAAAAAGTGGATAAATCCTGTTGCTAAATTTAGAAAAAAAAATCTATCACGTGTATCCAGAATCCATAATACGGAAAAATCAATTAACGCCTAAACTATGCGTAGGATATTTTCCAAATTGAGGAAACCCCTGTCGATCTGGCAGGAGCCAAAGCTCTGCGATTTTGAAAAACATTAATTTTTGAGGCCCTTGGGATATTTTCAAAATTGCCTCAAAAATGGCTCCAAATTTTTCTTTAAATTTATTTTAAGAATAGATAAAAATACACTGTAAAGATGCCGTATGTCCGTTGTTCAGTGTTCTCTCTGAATTTTCGATAATCACAAAAGTTAAAAATTTTTCGGCGTCTTCCAAACACTACACAATTAAAGATAGATATTTTTCTTCAAATAAAATTATTTATTGCGTGTTTATCCTTGAAAATAGATTTTATTACATGGGAGTTTTTTTTCTCCCTTTCAAAAATTCAAAATTTAAGTAGTATATGACTTAGTGTAGGGATCACAGAATTTTGAAAATGTGCACACAATTCAATTTTCCCCATAGCACGGCATACGCAGTTTTTAACTTTTTTTTGACGTAAAATAAATAAATAAATTCGTTCTCCATAATTAGTTTTATTAAAATCATGTATATATATTTTTTTAAATTGATTAGTTTTCGCGCAATATTACCTCCAATATGTGCAATTTTTAAAAATGACGCAAACAAGATTTTCTCGAAAGCGGTTCCAAATTTTTTCGTTGACCTTTTGATATGGATAATGCTAAATGAACACTATAAGGTGACGTACACGTAATTTTGCTCTTTCTTTTTAAAAAATTACAAAAATGTAATTTTGTCTAGCCTCTCACGTCGTTAATTTTTACATTAGCGGCGAATTCGTCACTTCTTTGCATTTACGTGTACATAAGACTTATGCTTCAAATTGATAAAGTTTCTCGAAAACTCTGAACTTTTTTGTGAAACTCAAAATTCCGCCTTTTCAGAAACGCTCAAACGCCATTTTCTCAAAAGGGTTTTTTTTAAAGTACAGATGTATTATTTCTAGATCTCACGGCTTTGATATGCACATTTTCAGCGATTGCGTTGTTGCGTTGCGTTGTGTTGAAGTACTTCAAATGACTTCCAATGAGGTTTTTCGAAAATTCAAAAGATTTCTATGAAAAAGAGTTAAATGCCATTTTCTCAAACACACTTTTTTCATTTAATTTTTGATTTGTGCATTGAATAATCCCAGAGTTTTAGCTTCAAATTTTTGGTACGTGCACTGTCATAATTGCCATTTTGCTGCAATATTTTGTTTTTCAAAATTGCACACAATTTTTTACATTCTCGCACTTCGTAAGAAGAGAGAGAACATTATGTAATCGTGCGATGAAGAACGGAACATTTTTGGCAGAGAAAATTTTAATGCCGTTCCCTGGTAACGAAAAAGTGGATGAATCTTGATGCTATAAATTGTAAATTACTTCTTCCAAAAGGTGGAATAGGCAGAATCCGTGATGTTTTTGAGGTCCTTCATTACACAAAATCGATTCACGACAGAGCTGCTGTGGTCAACGCAAGCGCCCGAACCGTTGTGTGTTGCTGTTTTTCTTCGAAATTGCCACCGGGAGCGGTCGCTCAGTGCATCAACTGATGTCACTGCAGCGCCTCTGACCGGGAGGTCCTAGGTTCGAGTCTCTGATGGCAGGATTTTCGACACTAGCTTTTCACCTAGGTCGAATTCAGTCGCTGTCTGGAGAGAATTCTAGCGGCCGGCTGCTCTGATCGGTAGTTTTCCGTGGTTTCTCCGATCAACACTAGGCGAATGCCGGAGCAGTACCCTACCAAACGGGTCACGGACCGCGCGCGATCTGTCTTTCCTCTTCCTTGTCCTATCCTCTCATTTCTTCTGTTTATTCTCATTTCTGGACAAATTACACGTTTAGTTCTGTTGTGGTTCTACATAGGTTTTCGGTAATTCTGTATCCATTTTTCATAATTTGGCAGCAATGGTTCGAAGATGTTTCATTAGTTGTGCTGGCATCCTGCTCTCTTATTGGAAGAAATATTTTGAAAATTTAATTTGTATTGTCGACAATGCGTATATATGGCTTCGTCAATAAACAAGGAAAAACATTCCATGGGAGATTTGGCATTTTTTGCTATGGCAGTAGTCCCTTATTGCAGTAATCGAAGGAGGGTTTTTCATACAACGTGTTGTTTTATCCTTTCCAATACAAAAGAATTGCGCTTGCCCGCTCTGATTTGGAATTTCTTCCGAAGTGTCACTTTCTTCACTGCATGAATCATGATCACACACACACACACACTCAAATTGTCACTTTTCATTTTCACTTCCAGATAGTTCATTACTTTCGATTTCTACCCGATCTAAGAGCCTTAAAACACGACTCCTTTCAATTTCAAAAGGACCACTAGTTGCCATAGTCGTAAATGCATATTCCGCTAGATAAGTTTGTAAAAGGATATTTAAAATCAAAATTTTGGGAACTCCACATCACAGAATATCTTCGTTGTACCCTGAAGATCCAAACAATGCAACATACTGTGAACATTAGTCTGGGCACAGTATTTTACATTTATCTCAGATCTCAACGTCAAATTTTGACGGGTTCTCACTAGTTTTTCTTTATTTTTGTTACGGGTAGTGCCAAATGTGCCCTGTACGATGACAAACGCCATTTTGCGCTCTTTTGTTTTTTCAATTATTACGAAAATGTAATTTTTCTGACTTCTCTCACGCCGGTAATATTTACGTTAGAGGCGATTTCTTCACTTTGTGTTTATCAGTACGTGTGCTTTATATAATGTTCTATGAAGTTTCACGAAAACTCAAGTTTTCTGTTAAAACGTGCTCGAAATTCTGTATTTGCAGAAACGCTCAAACGCCAATTTCTCAAAAATTGCTCCAAACTTTCCCAACAGACAGTGCTAATTGCACCGTTTAATGTGACTTGAAGTTCATTTTGGTGTATTCTTTTGTTTTTTCAAAAATTACACATAATTTTTTTCAAGTGCTTCTCACGCCGTTAATATGCTCTTTTCCTGCGATTTATATAAATTATTGCATTGTGATTGGGAGTGCTTCAAATGATTTTAAATGAAGTTTTTCAAAAACTTAATAAATTCCTGTGAAAAGGAGCTTGAAATTTCGCAATAATAGTAATGCTTAAACGAAATTTCCTTGAAAACTACTTCAGTTTTCAGTGAAAATGTCTATTTAGGACGAGACTTTATTCTTCTTTAATATTTTTGAAGTAATCTTTCGGTTGTACCATTAGGAAACAGAGAAGTTGAGAAATGTTCAGAAAATGTACGTTGGCCTATGATTGATGGCTGGAGCAAAACAGTAAACCCATTAGTTTCTTTAAATTTTTTCTAAGAATAGAGTGAAATACACTTATAAACGTGGCGTAAGTTCGATTTTCACGGTTAACTCTAGATTTTCGAAAATTTCATGATTTTGAATTTGTTCGCAGTCTTCCTACAAAATTAGAGATAGATTTTCATTCAAATGAAATTTATTGTCCATGATTACTTATTTCATTAAGGTCATGCACCTTTTTTGAAACTTTTAGTAGCTTTCGCATAATATTGCGTGCAATTTCTGCAAAATAACAAAAACACGATTTACTTGAAAAGTCTACAAATATTTTGTTTCATCAAACTTTTGGTAGGGATAATGTTAGACGCACTCTTATTAGATGACATGCACGCTATTTTGCTGATTTTTTTTTTAATACAAAAATGTAATTTTTTGGGGTTGTTTCAGGCGGTAAATATGCACATTTCTAGCGATTTGTATACATTGCATTTGTGAGTGGAAGTGCTTTTAATGACTTCATTTGAAGTTTTTCGAAAACAAAAGTTTCCTGTGAAAAAATTTCAAATTTCTCGTGTACACTGGAGGTTAAACCAATTTTTTTCTTAAAAACTGTTGAAGATTTTTTAACGAAGATTTCCGTATAGGTCAGTGTTTTGTCCCTCTTTAATATTGTAAAAGCTTCATTGGAATCTACCATAAGGAGAACGAGAAATTGAGAAAACTTAACAAAAATGTATTTTGGGCGGTGATGGATGGCTGCTGGCAAGAGAATGGAGCAGGACAAAAGCTTAGCCCAGACCAAAGAAATTAGAAAACGAAGTAGTACGAGAAAGTTTGTGCCATTCTGTTGCACTACTAGTTTGATTCCTTTGTCTTTGGAAAAGCGTAAAAGACGCTGCACGAAAGCGGAAAGGACGCTGTGGATGCACCGAAGAACAATATTGCCCTTCGACACTTACGGGCCTCTTGAAGGGCCCTCCGAAAATCATATTCAAATATTGCAAATACATTTTTTTGTGTTCTCAGATATTTCTTACACATTTTGTGGAAAATTCTTTCCATTTGTTTCCATTTTGTGCGGTCAAAAATAACGAAAATTATATATAAAAATAATAAACCTAAATGTTACTTTACATTCATATTTTAAAAAATACTAACTTTTTTGTTTGAATGTTTCATTGCTGGCTCCTTAAGCCACATTGTGGATTCTGAAACTATTGAGGCAATTTAACGTTCTATGCATTTTGGGATTTTTAATTCTTGAGGTCGTTTTGTTTTGCAAGACCAATTTTTAAAAAGAATCTTGTAAGAATAGTTTGAAATACACTTAAAGATAGCATAGATCCGATTTCCACTGTAAACTATTCAATTTTCGAAGATTGCTAATGTTTGACTCCCAAAAAGTCTTCCTACAAAACTATTTTTTCTTCAGATGAAACTTGTTCTCGGCTGTTAATTCTTTAAAAAATGTATAATACATTATTTTGAAAATATAATTAGTTTTCCCGTAATTGTGAGTGAAATACGGACAATATTTTAAAAAATGTTTAAAAGAATTTCTCAAAGACGTCCAAATTTTAAAATTTGTTGGGGTATTGATAGTGCTAAATTCCATGACATCAGATGACACGAACGCTCTTTTGCTGTATTCTTTTGTTTCATAAATTACACAAATGTAATTTTTTTGAAATCTCTCACGTCGTTAATATTCACATTACTGGCGATTTGTGTACATTAATGCATTTGTGAGTACAATGCTCAAATGATGTCTTATAGATTGTCTGGAAAGCTTATTACGTTCTCGCTACCGCAGTGTGTGAAGCTTCGTGAAAAAAAAACGGGAAATTTTACGCAGGAAAACTTTTATTACAGGGCCCTAGCTAAGAAAAAGTGGATAAATCCAGATGCTAAACTTAGAAAAAAATCCTCTCACACGTGGTGTAGACAGAATCCTTGTTTTGTGGGTCCTTAATACTGAAAAATCGATTGACGGCAAAACATCCGCCGGGGTTTTGTACGCTAGCAGCTAAATCTTCCGCCTAGTTTTTCCAAAATGGATATTCCTCTATCGATCAGACTGCTGTCGCCACCCTTTTTATTTGAAACCGATATTTTAATTCTAGGGTGATTTACTTGATGCCTTGGGACATTTTCAAAATGTTCAAAAAAATAGCGCCATCGTTTTTGATTAAATTTTGTTGTTGGATAGTGTGAAGGACGTTTAAGAGAATGGCGCAGGTCTGATTTTAGGTGAAATTTATTCGGCGTCTTTCTAGAACTAAAATATTGAAGATAGAGATTTTTTCCCCTTGAAATCTATTCCTTAGAGATAGAATTTGAAATGAGGTTGTATACTATTTTTCGAATATTTGAGTATTTTTCCTGTAATTTTGCCTGAAATGTAGCCAAATTCAATATTTTCTAAACGCCACGGACCGCGCGCGACCTTTCCTTCCTCGTGTCCTATCCTCTTGCCTTACACACACTCTTACACTAGCATGAACTACACTAAAACACATGCAGGGAGACCAGTCGGGAGCTTAGAGCTTGTCCCGGCTGGGTTGATGACCTGCTGGTGGGAGATATTCTGTTGGGGAAAACTCCGCTAGCCGACGGTACATCGGCGCCGGATCTCGCCATCCTGCGGGGGAAGGCCACTGCCACCTTCCGAAAAAGAAAACATGGGCCACACTTACGGGACTAATGACCCTAGTTATTGACGCGCCCGGAATCACGAACAAGTAATCAATTAAAAACGGCACATTTTTTTTATTACATTGAGACCTCGGCTTATAGGACGCATAAGAGGATGGTGCAGGTCTCATGTTAGTTGAAATGCCTGATTTTTCGAAACAAATAAATAAATAAATAAAATAAAAAATCAAAATTTCGGCGTCTTTCTAAAACTACAATTGTGAAGATACAATTTTTCCCAAATGAAATGTGCTTCTCAAAAACAGATCTTCAACTAAGGTCATGGTGATTTTTGTGAAAAATTACGTGTTTTTTTTTTGACAATCACCCGCTCCGAATTTACCGCGCCTCGTCTTCGGCGTCTTCCTGCCACTAAAATAGTGAAGGTAAATTTTCTTTTCTCAACGAAATGTGTTTATCAAAAACATCTTTAAATAAGGTCATGCTGACTCTTTGAAAATGAGTATTTTTGGAGTAATTAGGCGACAAACATAATTGCCCGCTTCGTGAACGTAATTCCTGACAGTTGGATACTTCGTAAGTTAGATTTTTTTAACATTTATTTCATATTCCTTTGTTCATTTCTTACATTCGAGCTTTTGTTATACATTTACATATTAATCCCTTAGAAATTATTAAAAACATATTTGAAATATATGAAATAAAAATTCCTAGCCTTCAGGGAAAATGAGATTGGAGTGCAACAATGACTTGGAAGCTATTTTTTGTGAATTACGTCTTATTGTTGGGACATGATTCACGTGTATGAAAAGCAGTTCCCTTTTCCAATAATCATTCGCTACACTGCTATTTTCAATTCCAGTCTTAGACTTTCTTACTTCCCTAATGCATGGAAAATAGCACGTGTAATTCCCATTGTGAAACCTAACAAAGGTAGAATTTTCCTGCTACTACGAGGGTCAGTCCGAAAGTTTAGAGAATACTCTATTTAAAATCGAGATACCAAGTTCTTACCTTCACATCTTCTCGAAGTACTCTCCACCGCACTAGGCAACGTTTCATCCGATTAAACCAATTATCAAATGTCGATCGACACACTTCTTTAGAGATACTGCGAATCTGATCTTTATTTACTTATTTAGTCAAAAAAGTCAAACTATGTGACGTATGGGGGAGAAAATCATCTGCGCACGCTTTATTGAGTTTGTCTCTTCCCAACAATTTAACTATTAATAGTTGAAAGTTAAAAAAAAATAATAATAATAAACATTTTAAAAAGCGAGGGATTAACATTTCAAAAACTAGATATTTTCGTTGCCAAATTATAGGAAACTTATTTTTAACTGTAAAGGAACAAACAGACATGAATTTTCTGTATTGTTAACAAAATAGAAACTCACCCTAAGCTCTACTACTACAAGCAAAGGAAAGTTCAACAAAACGTGCGCATAGTGACGCTACATTTAAGTTCAGAAGCAAAGCAAGGAGCCTACTCAGCATTTGCTCAATGGATCAGGTAAACTGGACAACAACCTGATCGAGGTGGGGGTCATTGACCGGAAGCTGAAGTACATTACATGTTACAGGCATATTGAGTCTTTTTTTAAATTATACAATGCAAATGTAAACTATTTTCTTTTTGACGATCAGTATAGTCTCTAATTGTATAGAAACAGTTTTGCAGCAGAAAATATTTTACTTTTAACTTAAATTTGTGTACCAATTTTAATTGTTTAATTTCATCTGGCAATGCGTTGTAAAGTGACGTACATGTATTGTATGTGGATTTCTTGTAGTGAGCTGTTGATACTGACACTTGATGAACATGATATCAGCGACGTGTGTTGTAATTATAAATATCAATATTTCATGAAAATATGTGCCCATTGTTAAGTAAGTCATTTTGACAAATATTAGATTCGAAAATAAATAGGCAAGGCAATGGTAAGATTCCAAGCTCAATGAAAAGAGGCTTGCACGGATCACGTGGTTGGGATTTTTTCATTATTCGGATAATTTTCTTTTGCAATCTAAATGTCTGGGAACTAAAGGATGAGCTTCCCCAGAATATTATGCCATATCTCAGGCAGGAATGTACATTTGCAAAATTCACGCAACGAGCTGCATGAATGCTGACAGAATTAGAAAGAATTCTGAATGCCTAACATAATGAGCTTAATTTAGTTTCATTCTGTTATATGTACATTCCATTTGAGGTTTGATCTTCATATGCAGTCACTGCAGGTCTGAGCTGACTCGAAACGATGACCCCCGCATAAGGGAAAAGAAAAAAGTCACACGGGGCCAGGTCTGGACTGTAGGATGGATGAGGCAGTGTTTTAACCCTTAATTCTGTCAGAAATTCAGTTGTTGCTCTGGCTGTGTGGGATGAGGCGTTGTCATGATGGAGCAGGATTCCACGCAAGCCTGATTTTGGACGGTTTTTTCTTAGCTCTTCAAACAATCTGGGAAAGCAAATTGTAGTGTCCCATCTTGCAGTGACTATCTTTTGTTCGAGTGGCACTGTCCCAATATGGCCACTGGCAGAGAAGAAAGAACAAATCATCATTTTGCCAACGCTTCTGGGTTTTCTCGCTTCGTTGGAGGATTTTCATCTGTGAAGACCACACAAGTTCTGTCGCACCTTTATTACAGAACGTAATCTTATACAATGACCACTTGTTCCTATACATCATTATATTTTATATTTTAAGTACGAGGTGTGCACTCTCTCGAATACAAGCACTATAAATACATGGAGGCACACAAATTGGACAAGTGGGGGACTATTCCCAGACCGAATTTTGCCGAGGCTGCACCGGCCGCTGCAGGGCGACGTGCGCGGGCTTCGCGAAGTGGGCGTAGCGGCTGGCCTCGTGCGCGCCGACCACCATCACCCGCGTGTTTTCTCGAGCTCTCGCTACGCTCCTTGCGCGAGGAGTGGAGTTTGGTTATTTTAACGAGGAATTTTGTATCAAATTTGAAGTTCGTTTTTCGATGCAAAATAGTTTCTATTTCATCGGAGCGAACAGGTATGGTGATCATATTTTGTTGACAATGCTCGTTGCTGTCGTTTATTCTTAATTCAACGCGTGTTGGCTAAAGAGTCGGGGTAGGTATTCCGGAGCTGAAGGAAGCGTGCGCGTATAATAATAGGAACCGCAAGCATCGGTTCGCGTCGGCGTAGCTTGTGTCGTCGTGCACGACCACGTCCTGACCCCACGCCAAGGCAACTCGTGGCCGCGCCCTGGCACGCGGCAGCGGCCTTCGCTCCGCCAGTGCACCCCCGACCACGTCGGCTCTTGGACTAAACAAGGACTTGAAAACACTAGTGTCGCCGAACTTAGTCGCTTTTGCTTCAAGCTCCTCTGCAGTGCAGCCAGATGACTCCACTGTTCCAGTATATTTGTAGTGTTGTGGTTACTTGATATGGAAAATAATTTAATAAAATAATCAGTCAAATTAAATTTGTGATGTGTATTGAGACCCGCAATACCACTCTCCGTTTATTAACGTCGCATTGATACTATTATACTTCAATTTATTGGCCCTTGCCTAGCCCATAATGCAAATATCTTTTCATAAATGTGCATCATATAGGTCTCAAAAAATATGTTATGAGGTTAATAGAACCTGCTCTTTGAGGTCTCAAGATGTGAATTTCCTGTTGAGGATATTTAATTTTGAAGTTTATTATTTATTTATTTTACGTCCAAAAAAAAAAAAAGTTAAAAACTGCGTATGACGTGCTATGGGGAAAAGTGAATTGTGTGCACATTTTCAAAATTCTGTGATCCCTACACTGTCATGTACTACTTAAATTTTGAATTTTTGAAAGGGAGAAAAAAAAAAAAAAAAAAACTCTCACAAAAGTTCTCTCACAAAATGATAACACTTTAATTGTTTCATGAACATATCTAATTATTTGACATTTGTCAGGTTACAATTTAACATGGAGTTTCCTTGCTCTCCACCTGATTACCATACTCAAGTTTGTTTGCCTTTTAATGTAGCTCAGCTGCTCAACACTCCTGATAAAACTAAAAAATTCAACATAAAAACCCTTTAATATCACATAACTTTAACTTCATTCTTGGCTCTTTCTTTTGTGTCATTTGGTGTATTATTGCAGTATGCAAGTCATATTGCATTGCCACCTGGTCATGGGCCATACGTGTTCTAAATTTTGGGAACTCCACATCACAGAATATCTTGGTTTTATCCTGAAGATCCAAACAATGGAACATATTGTGAACATTAGTCTGGGCACAGTATTTTACATTTAACTCAGATCTCACCGTCAAATTTTGATGTGACTAAACTAGTCATGATAATATTTTCTGTAGACAAAAATTTATTAACACTTCTTCCAAGACCTAGTACACAGCAGAAAGATACATAAAAATAGCTCGACAATTAAATTCCTTCAGAAGCGTATTAGATTTGGCCTTTTATAGATTATTAAAAGTTTCAGAACTGTCTTTCAACCCAACACGGTTTATTCTACGACAGCAATTTGTACACAAAATTAAGGTCATGTGACTTCAATGAAGGTACTTTAAGTAGATTTGCAATTTCTGAATAATCCTGAGAAACTTGGATTTGTTAAATGTGCTTTATATGCTGCATAAGTAAAGAAAAGGTGTTGTATTAAAGATTTTTATATTTAAATTTATATGAGGAGACCAAACTGCTGAGCAGTACATCAATTTTTACTAAAGAATTAAATAATAGTTTCAATAGATATAAATGTTGAGAGATTTCGTTTTACAAATCCAAAAAACATCAATGAGCTATTAATTATAGAATTAACATGGTTATCAAAAGTCAGTTTATTATTTGTAATTACCACCAGGTTGCATATGGTAGCAATATTTTCCAAAATATTATCTAGCACATAACTACTATTGATCTCATTTCAACCATGATTACAACGAAGTAGGTTAATTCATATGAAGATTAAAGGAGTTATCCAAACATCACAAATTCAATCCATCCAAATCTTCTGCAGTCGAAACAAGTCGGTTTGGTCAGAGATCACTTACCACTCACCTTCATGTTCTAATTTTTGAAATTAATTTTAGAATTCCAAATTCCACTTGCAGTGTTGCCCGTTACAGTTAACTAATTTTCTACTGTTCACATATTATCTTCAAACAACTACCTCTATAGAAATTTTGACTGTTCATCAAGAGTCATATCGTTCTCTCTCATTCCCCCTAATATCTCTGCCTTTCAACTCTTCATCTTTGGCCAAAAAGTTCACAAAGTGTTCCTAGATAATACTTCCTGAGCACAATATTAGTTTGTTGTATCCTATTTTTTATTTCCATTTGCTCCTAATTCCTGACTCTCAATGCATTGTTCGTGACAATTGCTAATTTTATTTTGCTCATACATTCTTTCTCACTCTCAGAAATCACTTGCATGTGTTCTACAATGAAAATGTCTTTTTATTTCACTTGTCATTGCCTGCCTCTGTCTCTTTTATTTTCTCCATATAACCTTTTGTTTGTCCATGTACATAGTTAATTTGTTTCCTGCTAGCCATTTACATAATAGTACTTAATACTTTATAGATTTTTGGTTTCTTTGTGATGTTTATAAATGGCACATCACAGTATGTGGCCCGTAATATGTCTATAATGGTGACCCAAAACTCTGAATCTATGCATCTCCGTTACAGTATTTGACTCCATTCATTGCCGTAATATTAACGTTAACAAGTTATTTAAAAAAATAATAAACTTGCACTTGCTAAATTAAATAACATCACAGAAAATGTGGATTATAATCTTTGGGGATAATCTGAATTTACACACTGGTTTAGTTTTTTTCTTCTTTAAATTGACAACATTCTCTTGTATAAAATAACTTGTACATTTTTTCAGTTTCTCAATTTTTTTTTGGTTTCCTTAATGAAACTTCAGAATATTGAAGAAGAAGAAAAGATGTTTTCATGTGTTCATTTTCATGGGAAAGTTTGAAACAGTTTTGTGGGGAAAATGTGTGTTAATCATTTTTAAAATGCAATAATTTTCATGTGCTAAGAACTGAAGATTATGCATTTTAAAATTTATTTTGTTAACAAATATCGTATGTAGTCAGATTAGAAAATTTTATTTGTCAGTTCAAAGAACATTGACTTTATGGAGTGATCTATTTTGTGACAGATTGCTCGCCTTCAAGAGCGCCTTGAGGTTGTTCGGAGACATGATGCGTCAGGACAGTGTGTCGGTGGCCCTCATTGTGTTCTGCTTCAAGATCAACATCTCTATGGAACTGGTCCTTTACTCGACCATCCACCACCCCAGGTATGCTCAAGTTTTTCAGGATGATTGACTTGGTTGTCAAATTACAAATCAGTTTATTTTTGAAAAAGAATTTTTAGGTATTGAAAAAGGAAAATAACATTTGTATTCCATATTCCAGGTCCCAAGTACCTCGGGTAAAGGACGTGGCAAGGGAGCTCCTAGGCAAAAAAAAAATCGGAAAAAGGCCGGCGAACCAGCAATGCTCGATGGTGTGCCAGCCCCTTTGCCTGCTTTACCCCCACCGCCTATGAATCCAGACGTCCCACCAGGCCAGGATGTGCCAGGGGGGGAGTTTGCCGATGTGCCCCTTGTTCCTCTTCCACCGATTGCTGGGGCTCCGTCTGAGCTTGGGCTGCCAGCAGACGGTCAAGAAGGGCCAGTTCCTCCTGCTCCAGAACAGAAAGTGAAAAAGCCAAAGACCCCAAGGTACAATTGGAACATGCTGTTTCCAAATTAATATTATAAGCATTTACATATTACAATTTTAATATATGTTAATAAATTCAAACCGTTACATATATATTAAAAAAAGTCATCAGTTCCGTTCTTGCACTACTAGCTCCAGTTATTTATTGTACCTTTAAGCTTGAGAGAATTAAAAATAAATAAATAAATAAAATAGTAAAAATATTGGTATTGTAATTGCGACATTACCATAATGCTTGTTAAATCCTCATTTTGCATGTATGTTGAATTTACTTAATATATATCTTTGTGTTCTACCAAATACTTGCAGAGAGCCAAAAAAGCCTCGAGAGCCAAAGCCACCCAAGGAACCGAAGCCACCCAAAGAACCAAAACCTCCCAAGGAACCAAAGCCTCCAAAAGAACCAAAGGCTCCCCGCGAAAAGAAGAAGCGTGAACCAAAAGCACCAGCAGATCCTAATAAGCCTAAAAGGTTAGTGAGTTTACATTTTAATTAGCCTTGGATTCAGAGAATGTTGGTTTTTTGTTTTGCAAAAGATCAGCATAGAGTCGCCATTAGGGGGGGGGAGTCTTTAGAATGAAAGCCAAACTAAGGCAATGGCAATTACTATGTTAACCAAATGTAACTTAACAGATAATTTTTTTGTTAGTATTGTCATATGTTGAACCAAATTTTAAATACTTATTTTGCCTAAATTAGGCCGGCAGATAGCAATTTACTTTAACAAAAAGAGACCTGCAAAAATGGCATTTATTTTGGCTAAAATGAAGTACAAAAAGTTATGAAAGTTAAATTTGAAAAAAAGGATTTGTAGTCAAAATAACATCCAATATTTACATATTTTTTTTAAAAACGTCTTATTTTGCAAAACAAATGTAGGAAAATTACATATTTTGTCAAATTCTTGCACATAGTGATTCATCATTCTACTTGATGGCTGCCTAAATTGTAGAATGAGACCGTGAATTTTGCTTGTGAAGTCATTGTGTAAACTGAACTATTCTCTTGTGAATCTTAAAAAGATATTGGTAAAAACATCGCTTTTCGTTCTGTTCTTCGTACTTCTGTAATCTCCTAATTGAATGTTGTGTGTAGAGAACTTCATTCTCAAGACTTAATTGTAGGCCATACTCCTTGAGCACGGAATGGAATTTCTTGTAACCAAAGAAAGTTTACTCTTATCACTAAAAGAATCCAAGAAAGTTAGTCTCTCATTCTTGTGGCGTTTTAATATTTCCTTACCCTAGAGCCCAAAATTACACTGTCTCTTAGCTTGTAGATCATTGCAAAATACAAAATGTGTATGTACAGGCATTGTGAATAGGATTCCATCTTTGAGATTTGCTACCTGAAGAAACTAGTGGTGTTTCAACATCACATATCACTTCCTCGTATTATTTGTAACTTTTACGTAAGGAATTATTGCAACTTCTATCCTAATAATATTTCAGCCATCACTTGAAAAACTTGAGGGGAAAAAAAAGAAAGAAAGAAAGTGAGAGATTTTTGGGGCAAAAATACTTAGTAGAAAAGAAGTATTGTAATGCTGCAAGAAATCAAAGTTGAGGTTTTCTTTTGTTGCCCTTTCTCAACTACAATTTTACGAGGGTGAATCAAATATAAACAAGACTTTCGGCCGTTCGGGCGCAATAGTGGTGGGAGAACGTTCCCGCTTCGTTTGGCGATAGGTAGGTTTGTCAGGAGTGGGGAAGGGCCGTTAGTCGGCCCTCATTTCGGTCTGTGCCAAATCGCGATGTCGAGCAAAAGGTACACTCGTCGATTCGGCGTGTTATAATCAAGTTTCTCGCTGCAAAACGTAAAACCGGCAGAAATCTTGAGGAGATTGACTGCCCAGTTGGAAAGAGACACTGTCGCAGCCAAAAGTGTTTGCATAGCATAAACAGTTTGTGGGTGGTCGTCATCATGTTCAAAATAGAGCCATAATGCAGGGCCCGCACCAGCATTACAGAGAACAACATCAGCTGTGTTAGGCGACTTGGAGAATGACAAGCGTCTTACACTTCTGAAATTGCAAGTAAGGTTGGAATAAGTTATCAAACACTTACTCCATACTCACAGAGGCTTGGGTACCGTAAGGTGTCGCCAGGTGGGTTCCTCGCCTTCTCACAGCAAGTGAAATTGAATCGACTTCAGGTGTGTGGCGTCTTCTGCACGATTTGGGAAGAAAAGGACCCATTTCTGACTCCCTCATCACCTGTGATGAAACTTGGGTGCACCACTACACCCCGAGTCCAAACAAGCGAGTATGGAGTGGAGAAAAAGGAGAACCAGGACCAGTGAAAGCCAAGTCACGACTATCGGCTGGCAAGGTTTTAGCTACGGTTTTTGACCAGCGTGGTTTTGCTGCACCTGGATTTTTGCATGGCGCAGGACAATCAATGCGGCCTCTACTGCGACATTTTGACTGAGTCGACTTGCATATCGCCGTAAAAAGCGAGACCTACGATGAGGGAAAATGGTTATTCTCCATGACAATGCTCGACCCCACAGCCTTAACCAGGAAAAATTGGAGAAACTGGGGTGGCAGACACTGGACCACCCTCCTTACAGTCCAGACCTGTCACCCTGTGACTTCATGTATTTGGTCCTCTCAAAGGGTTTGGAAGCTAAAAATTCAACAGTGATGCTGAGGTGGAAGCCTACGTTGAATTGGCTGCAGACCACGACCTGCATCTTTCTACATGGAAGGAATTGGGAACTGCCTATCCGCTGGGAAAAATGTGTTTCTAAAGCAGGAGATTACGTAGAAAAATAAGATATGTACTTTTTTGCAATTAAAATAAAAATAATATTTTTAAAAATAAAGTCTTGTTTATATTTGATTCACCTACGTAAATATACTATACAAACTTTCCTTGCTTTAATGCCAACTCAACCCTTCTCTAGAAATCCTGTGATAAAACACTGATGTGCTCTGCTTTCTAAACAGTTTTCAAACTAACTCTGTATTGACATTGTATTGAAATTATAATGACATGATGCTTGAGCTCTCTCTCTTTCTTGCTTTCTCTCTTTCTTTCTTTCTCTCTTTCTCTTTCTCTCTTTCTCTCTTTCTCTTTCTCTCTTTCTCTTTCTCTCTTTCTCTTTCTCTCTTTCTTTCTCTCTTTCTTTCTCTCTTTCTTTCTCTCTTTCTTTCTCTCTTTCTTTCTCTCTTCCTTCTCTCTTTCTTTCTCTTCTTCTTTCTCTCTTTCTTTCTCTTTCTTTCTCTCTTTCTTTCTCTCTTTCTTTCTCTCTTTCTTTCTCTCTTTCTTTCTCTCTTTCTTTCTCTCTCTTTCTTTCTCTCTCTCTTTCTTTCTCTCTCTTTCTTTCTTTCTCTCTCTTTCTCTCTTTCTTTCTTTCTCTCTCTCTTTCTCTCTCCTCTCTCTCTTTCTTTCTCTCTCTCTCTTTCTTTCTCTCTCTCTCTTTCTTTCTCTCTCTCTCTTTCTTTCTCTCTCTCTCTTTCTTTCTCTCTCTCTCTTTCTTTCTCTCTCTCTCTTTCTTTCTCTCTCTCTCTTTCTTTCTCTCTCTCTCTCTCTCTTTCTTTCTCTCTCTCTCTCTTTCTTTCTCTCTCTCTCTCTTTCTTTCTCTCTCTCTCTCTTTCTTTCTCTCTCTCTCTCTTTCTTTCTCTCTCTCTCTCTTTCTTTCTCTCTCTCTCTCTTTCTTTCTCTCTCTCTCTCTTTCTTTCTCTCTCTCTCTCTCTTTCTTTCTCTCTCTCTCTCTTTCTTTCTCTCTCTCTCTCTCTTTCTCTTTCTCTCTTTCTCTTTCTCTCTTTCTCTTTCTCTCTCTCTTTCTCTCTCTCTTTCTCTCTCTCTTTCTCTTTCTCTCTCTCTCTCTCTCTCTCTTTCTCGTCTTGATATTGTAGTTAGTTTTGCTAATGAAGAAATTGTTGAGGTACATAAGCATCAACTGCAACTCTGCCTCAACATTGTAATTCTGTTCGATAGCAATTAATTTTGCTACGACCATTGGGCATTAATTTATATGTTAAATATCTCGTGATGCCATGTATTAAATGCCTTACGAAAAACTGTGATAAGTGGTTTATTTTGGTAGCAATATAAACTGCATCAGTTACATTCCGAAAGGTTTTTGTTTTGTTTTCACAGAAACCATATTGCATTTTGGGGGGGTGGAGTGCAATGAAATTAATATTCTTCTCTTCGGTGTAGTTTCTAATATTTTTGCTAGAATGCAAATTACAAAATGATCTGTAGTTTGTTGGGTTACATTCATTCTGTTTTAAACTTTGTACCACTTATGCTTTTTTCAGTTAATTTGGGAATATTTCGAATTAGTATATGCTTTTGTAAAACATTAGTAAATGATTTTGGTTTTACTGTGTACTACATATTGAAAAAACAATTTTTTTAAATGCAATCCATTCCTTAATGTTTGTTTTTCCCTTTTTTTCTTCTTTTTTTTTTCTTTTCCTTTTTTTCTCTTTTTTCTTTGATTTTTATTTAAGTTGTAGGTTTGGTTGTAAATTAGGTAAAATTATTTTAATGTTCTTGCTTACAGAGAAAGTTATTTAATGCTGGAGAGAAAAAGACACTTTTTGGCTGCAAAATTTGTATAGTGGCACCAAAATTCGAATTCTGACCTTGACAGTGAAAAAGTAGAGAAGTATTTTTCCTAGATGTAGAAAAACTTACTCTAATGTGTTGTACAGTCGTCATCCACATTTTGTGGGTCCATGATATCAAAATATATTTATCACAAAACATCCATCGTCCACCTATGAAGAACGGTAGTGGGTAAACATAATAGATTTTCACAGAAATTGGTATTCCCTGATCAATTTGGCTGATGCTTCGGCCCCTTGAATTTGTAAAGTTTGAAAGGGATATTTTAATTTTTGGAGGTCTTTATGTGATGCTTCAAGGACACTTTCAGTTTTTTTCTCAAAACTGGCCCCAAATTAATGTGTATAAAAGCGGTGCAAGTCTAGTTTTTGGTAATTTCTGTGAATTTTTAAATATTTCAAAAGTTTTTGTTTTTCTTCTTCAGCGTTTTCATGTAACTATAATATTGAAGATATATTTGTTTTCTTCAAAACTTCAAAAAAGAAATTTGTTCTTCAGAGTTCGTTCCTTAATTAACCTTGTGTACATATAGCAGTTTTCAAATAATTAAGAGTGAAATATAGTCAATATTAAAAACTAGTTTCTGAAAAACTATTTTAAATTTTTTCTTCCGTCTTTATGTGGATCATGGCATCCATGATATACTTTTGACTTTCAAAAATACTTATTACACCAATGTAATTTTTTAAACAAATGTCTCATGTAAATATATACTAATGGGGATTTTTTATACATTATTGCATTTGTGAGTGCAAGTGGTTGAAATAATTTTTTATGAAGTTCTTGAAAAACTTGCCAGCTTTCTGTGAAATGGAGCTCCAAATTGTACGTTTTCAGAAGCGCTCGAGCGATGTTTTCTCAAGAATTGCTCTAATTTTGTAATGACAATTTGTATATGCAGGCAATTTTTCTCTTCTACAATATTTTTAAAGTCACATTTCGATTCTACAATAGGATACCAAAAAATGTGGAAAAACTGTTGATAGGTAGCAAATTCTCCATGATGAATCTTGATGTTAAAATATATTCTGCTTTAAAATGTTCTTATTTTTTGTGCTAATAGCAAATGTATTATGTTTAGTATTGTTTGTGTAGTATGTATAGTTTGTGCTAATAGTATGAATTATGATTTGTTCCAGGAAATACGTTAAGAAAAAACCAGTGGAGGCCTCGCAAGAAGATAAAAATGCTGCCCCTTCTGGGGAGTCTGGCACCTCTGAAGAAACTCCTCCCAAAGATGGAGTGTCTTCAGAAGCCGCTCCAGAATCCTCAGCAGCTGCTGCAGGGGGAGATGCAGCTGATGCAGAGGCTGATGGCTCCTCTACTGGTGAGAAGCTCGAGTCGTCTGCAGAATCAGAGGCCCCTGCCAACAGCGAAAAGGAGACTCCCTCTAGCCCTGGCAAAGGTGCTCCTGAAACAACACCCACAAAAGGAACTTCTCCCAAAAAGAAGAGGGAAAAGAAGCCAAAAGTGAAGACTGCCCTACGTAAAATTCAGAAGTATGTATAAACATTAAAAAAAAAAAAAAAAAAAGTGTTTGAATGCTGTTTGAGTTAGTTTTCTAATGAATATTTGCATGCTAGGAAGAAGAAAACTAAGCTGGGTGGAGATGATGAATCGGAAGGAGAAGACATGGCTAGGACTCCTCCACCTTCACCAGAAGATGATAGTGAAGCTGCTAAGAATGTTTGTATATTCTTTGTACTTTCCTTTGCCTTTTGTTTCATTTAATGATGTAAATAGATTGGAAGCAAATGTGTGCTCGTTTGTTCACAGAAGCGTCGATCAGCTCGTAATACCCATAGAAAGAAGTATGTGGATGATATCATGTTGAGTATATCAGATGATGATACTCCGAAGATGCCCCCTCCTGTTAAAAGTGGTGAAACTGCTGCTAAACCTGTTCCTGAAGAACCTGTAGATCCTGCTGTTAAGCCAAACTTTGTTTATATTGTAAGTATTGTACATTTGAACGTTCTTAAAATTGCTGCTTTACACAACTATACGAAATGATTTTTTTTTAATTTTTGTTTTTAGAATACAACTGATGAAGATTCAATGGTTGTGCAATATATATTAGCTGTAAGAAAGGGTCGAAGGGAAGTCAAACCCGAAGCACCTGCAGAGCCTATGGCAACAGTTACAGCTGCAACTACAACTTTAACTACAGCTGCAACAACTGCAACTGCAGCTGCAACACGTAACGGAACACGAGCTGAACTACGTAACTGCAGCTGCAGCTACAGATGAAGGTATATGTGTATCGGTAACTTCTTCAGTGAAAACCGAGAGTGAAGAAAAATTGGAAAAAGATTTGAAAGAAGAAAGTAAGTCAATTGAGATAGAGGAAACAAGTGAAGAGCAGAAAGAAGTCTCGGAAGAAAAAACAGTTCCTGATGATACACCAAAAGATGAAAATCATGACAGAGATGAGGAAAGTATGGAGGTGGAAGACATAGATGATGAAAAGTTGGAAAAGGAAATTGAAAATGAACAAAATAATGAAGAAAATCATGTTGATCAAGAGGAGGTGAAAGAAGCTGAAAAGGCTAATGATGAAAAAGATGCAGAACAAACCAAGAATGAAGAGAGCTTGGATGACTGTTCTCAAGAATCAATCAAGGCAGGCACTTTAGAAATTAAAAATGAGGAAACGAGTGAGGAAGTGAGACCACCTGCTGAAAAAGTTCCATCTTTAGTGGAGACTGAAAAAGAAAAAGGAAAAGTTCTGCCAGAGATGAAAACGGTTCCAAATTCTGCAACTGGGAAACCTGAACCTCAGTTCATTGAAGTGGAAGAGTATTTTGTCAAGTACAGAAATTTTTCATATCTACATTGTGAATGGAAGACTGAAGAAGAGCTGTTCAAAGGAGATAAAAGGATTGCAGCTAAACTGAAACGCTTCAAGCAGAAGATGGCTCAACAGTGCAATATATTTGAAAATGTATGTAATTCATTTTATCAAATTAGACTGCTTAGTAACTGGGCTAAAATTGCAAGTTAGTCTCAACTGGGTAATTAAAATGCTTTGTTGCAGACTAAAAGAGTGAATGTTGATGTTATAATGAAATATCTGTTCATTTATCCTTTTTTCTTAATTTACATCAATAAAAAAGAGCTTAGCTCCATAGCAACTAATCATCTAAACAATGAATTAAGAGTCCATTGCAACAGCTGTTAAAATGCTTGAGAGTCCATTAAAAATAGTGTAGCAGACTTTTGAGTTTAGATTTTACCAGAGCTCATAAATTTTTCGATAAATAAGATATTGCCACAAAACAGAATTTTTGGGAATAAATGATAACAAAATTTATTTTTACAATTGTTTTCATATAGATATATTAAAGTAACCATTTTTGAACATTCCACTGAATGTGATGCTATTTGCAGCCAGACGTTTATCTTCATTATTATTACAAGAAATAGATTCTGAAATTTTTGTCTCACTTGTCCCTTTAGTCTTTTTTGACCCATTTCATCCCTTTTGTCCTCATGCCCTATTTGTCACTTTTAACCCCTATGCCCCTATTGTCCCCCTTTTCCATTTGTCACCCCTTGGCAATTTGTGCCTTTGTCCAATTTTCTCTCATCCACCTTGTGCCATTTTGTTCCTTGTTCCATTTCAGCCCCTTGTTCATTGTTCCATTTGTCCCTTGCCTCTCTCTCCATGCCCTTTCTCCTGTCCACTTGTCCTCCTTGTCCCTTTCCGTCCCTTTCCCTCTGTCATCACTTGTCCACTTGTCCCTTGCCCTCTTCGTCCTTTCCCCTGTCACACTTGTCCCCTTGCCCTCTTCGTCCTTTCCCCTGTCACACTTGTCCCCTTGCCCTCTTCGTCCTTTCCCCTGTCACACTTGTCCCCCTTTGTCCTTTAGATTCTTTCATGGCATGTTTTTTAAAAATGATATCAAGAGCCTGTACCAACAACCCTTGCATCAAGAGTAATGATAATTCTTAACTCATGAGAGTATTAAATGTTTATTTTGAATGACTGGAAATAAAACAAACAAACATTGTATGTCCTCTAATAGTCGAGGACAAGGTTGGAAGGTTAACCGCTCTGCCTTGCAGTTAACCTTGTTACATTGTTCCATAAATAACTATTTATCGAAATTTGGTGGTATTATCATTAACAGAAATTCAATTGTTTAATTTGTTCTTTTGTTTTATCAGGAAAAATTTAGGATCGTCAATGGAACCATTAATCTTAGAAATTTAGTAAAAATAATGAAAATTTATCGCCAAGCTTATTTGCTATTGTGCGTTCTTTTCCTTTTCTAAAGAAATTGTATTTCTTCAGTCAGTTCTGCTCTTTCTCGATTTATCTAATGTTGCTGATAAAGAGGAAAATAATATTTTGGATTAGAGACAAATGTTCCTTGGGAAAAATTCACTTTCTTTGATTTGATTAATTTTTATTGATAGTCTTAGTGCATTTTTATTATCAAGTGGGTATTTGTTTCCATGCATTTCAATTTTATTTAGCTGTGCGAATTCAATAGTTTTTCTTGTCTGTTTTTCAAAATTTTAATGCAGCTCTTTCATATTTGATAAAAAAGAACACCCCAATTATAATTTCTAAGGGATAGACAGGTACTTGGTTATAAAGGGGAGGGGTCCCCATTATTCAATGAAATGTTCTGAAAGAATATATCAAGAGTTGTGAAAGCTTATTAAAGAATACATGACTGCTATAATGCAGAACCAGTAAGTTGCCAGGCTGCACAACACTCCTAAATGTGTGATCTGTAGTTTGGTTGGTGTATTTGTGGCATATTTTTTAAATAATAAGGTCGCTCAGTTGCAGGATTGGTCATCAAAATTAGAGATTCTGAAACTTAGTTCTATACATTATTCCTGTACGTTAGGGAGTTACATTCATGAAAAAGCATATTCTGTTCAAATTAAAACTGCACTTGCATGAATGGTTTGGAGCCGACCAGTGAGTGGAGACTAAAATTAGCAAGTGACATCAAAAGTAACAAGTATGAGATCAGACATGCAAGGTGTCAATTACTTTAAAACATTTATTGGTCCTACGTTTTTTGTGAAATAAATGAGTGATGAAAAAAAGGATGAAAGGGAAAAATGATCACAGGTGACAGTTGAATAGGTGCAATCTGATTAAATTAGTTTTTTAAATAATATAAAAAGATTCCAAAGTACTGATACAGAAAGAAATTAATAAGGTTTGTGGGAAATCGTCCACAATGTATTCACGTTGCATGGAGCAGTTAAATTTGAAAGAAAAAGATCTCAGGCAATGTCTAACTTAGATGTTTCATTATGACAGCAATGGTTCTGAAAGCTTTGAGCTCTTGAGCATGTATGTAATTGCATGTGAGGTAGTTTGTAGATAATTGCTAAGGTACCATTTGTTTGTGTTCAGGCTTGTGCTTGTTTCATATTGTGAATGAATGTTTGGTGGGTGTAAAATTTTGATAATTATTTGCATGCAGGTGTGGATGAGTGTAAGCTTGTACTATATTTCTGCCAACACAGGAGTCATGCTCTTTTACTTTAGAACTTGACGGAGCAATGCATAGCAAGCAAGTCTTAACAGAAAATTCATCAGGGGAAGGGGGGAGGGATGTTTTTCCCTCCATAGCTGATTTCACGCAATGATGATTTGTTTCAGAAAATTCCAAGGTAACATCTGCAAATAAGCACTTTTAAGATATCCACATCTACATAATTTTGACAAGTCCAGTTTACTTCTAGTATACTTAGATATGACTTTTACTTTCTCGCCCCTAAAAAGATAATTTATAGGAAGAGAAATTTGTGTCATTGTGCACTAGAAAATGGCGAATTTTTGGCAGAAAAACTCTTATTGCCAGGCCCTGGTAGTGAAAGAGTGGATAAAAGCTGTTGTTAAATATAGCAAAAGAATTCCTTACGGCAGAGTCCATGGTTTGTGGTTTACTTGATTCTGAAAAATTGATTGGTGGCAAAATGACCGTCTATCCATTTGTAGTCGTGGTTAGCGCTTAATCCATTCAGCCACCTTTCTTCAAAATTGATATTCCCTGATTTATCTGAATGAACTCGAGGCTTTGGGAGTTTCAAACAAATATTTTTTGAGGTTCCTTTGTATTAAGCCACACAAACCTTTTCAAAATTTGTTGATCAAGCTTTGTGCTTGAGTAGCGTAAAGGATGCTTAAAAGATTGGTGCAGGTCTCATGTTAGTTGAAATTCGAGATGTTTTGAAAATTGCAACACTTCCTTGTTTTGAGGGGCATTGTCCTACAACTATGATATTGAAGATTTTTTTCCTTAATGAAATCTGTTTCCTTAAGGATGGATCTCTAAATAAATCCATGTTCAATTTTTGGAAAATATGAATAGTTTTTGTTTAATTTTGGGTGTAATAGAGGTAATTTTTTTTTTTCAAAAACCATTCCAAATTTATTCTTAAAATTTTTTCCATGAATAGAAAAAGGGATGCTTAAAAGAGCGGTGCAAGTCGTGTTTTCGTTGAACTTTCCAAATTTTTGAAAATTGCAAATTTAGTAATAATACGAGAAAGTGTGTTATGTTGGAGCACCACTAGTTATTTTATTGTTTGATATCATTCAATTAGGCAAGAATAACTGCATCCTGAATAATCTGAAGATAAATTCTAATTTCAAAACATACTTCCATATAAATTTGAACAAAAATGGTTATCATGTGAGTGCTAAAATTATTTAAATACTGAAATTGAATAATTTTGTTAAAGTAATAGAACCCATGTAATCGACTATATTCTTACAAAATGTTAAGGTTTAATAGATAAAATAATCAAAACATGAATAAAAACGACACATCAAACTGATACATTTTGTCAAATTTGAGGTTTTAATGACAGTGGGACCTGTGCTTTTTTTTTTTAACAGCCTTCATTCCCTTTGTATAAGCTAAAAGAAATCGAAGACAAAATTTGAAGCTCTTTTTGCAGGCTGTCAGATTTCTGGAAAAACAGGGTAAACCAGAAAAATGAAGGGAAATTAAAGAGCTCAAATTACCGTACTTATAAGACTGTGAATATGACTCTTTTTTCCTGAATCCCATTCACAAAATACAGGGTAGTTTTATGTTTGCAGATTAAGCCTAGTTGATTAGGAGTTCTTTTTACACTGCGTTTCCACATAAAGAAACTTGAATGTGGAAGTAACAATAAGTTGCAAAGCCATTAATATTGCACCTATCAATAATACCGGATTATATTCACAGCGGTATTCTTTGTAACCATTGTGAATTTGCTGGGTGAGAGAGACCTGAAGTTTTTGAAGGGGCCAATAATGAAATGTAGTATGAAATGCATCATGAAAAGAATGAGTCAGAGATTTTGTTACATGGAGCACTGATAGTGCAGATCTGTATTTTTCAAGAGATGAAATGAAAAAATTCATATTGAAATATGCATTGTACATCCCAACAGAGTCAAAATGATAAGAAAATATTTTCTTGGAAAAAATTTAGTAAACTTGGAAAGTTACTTCTCTCTCCCGCATTACCAGAGAAACGGAATTTTCGATTTCACTCTTTCCCTTGATGGAATATTCCATGCCTTGCCTCCTGTTTTTCAAAAAATTATGATGTAGTTTTTGTCCATTCCTGTTTAATGTCCCAAGCATTGTGAATCTGACCTCCTCTTGAAACAAGATATTTTTCTCAATACAATGTATTGTTATTTTAGATCTTTAAATATTATGTTCTTTTTACTTTATCTCCTACTATGTGTCCTTATATAGTTAAAAAAAAAACAACAAACATTGTAGTGCTGCAGTCAAAAATGTAATTTTTTGACTGAAAATCTCATGTGGTGGATACTTAATATTGAAAAAGTGGATACATTTTGAATATGAATGGAGAAATAATCTAATAACAATAATTCAGAGTATTATATTTATTTATACATTTAATACCCAAAATTGACTTTTGGGATCACTTGTTTCCAACTTCAGTGGGTCTATAACAATACTAGAGTAAAATGTAAATACTGTATAAATGCAATGAAAGTACAAAAACAAATAGCATGTATACATAGTAAAGACAAAACAATGTGAGGAAATAACTCATATGTACTATGTACTACCCAAGCAACGTCGATCACACTAAGAAATGTATATAGGATGGAAACAACAGCTAGGAGGTCGTCACATTATGTAATGTGGGAAGCGAGTGCTGAAAGGGGGGGGGGGAGAATAGGAAGTATACAAGAAGCTAATCAATAAAGAGATTTGATATGGTACAGTTTCTTCGTGGAAAGTCCATTAAGGATTATTCAAAAATCCTAATTTAATTGTTAAAATATCTACATTTTCTTATTTTATTTGGTTTTCAACATCCAATATGTTCTTTTATTTAGCAAGGAAATATTTTCTGCCCATGTGTCCTACATAGGCAGAATCACAATTATTAAATGTGAGATAATAAATCACGCTCTTTTCTATGGAGAGGATAAGAGATTTAGAACTGGGTAATGAAGATTGGAGAGCTTTTTAAGCTGCAACAATTTTATGTTTTTTGAAACGAACCGTACATTTAGATGATGAACCCATGTAGATAATGCAAATAATTTTTTTACAAATTTAAATGGCAATTCTGAAAGAAAGAGAAGAAAAAAAAAACTTTTTTTTGTCTGGTAAGTTTATAAATGGAGTGAGGATTGTAACCATTATTAAACTTGATGGTTTATATGGTATTAAAATTGTTTGTCTTTAGAACCTGTAATATTGTATTGATCCAAGAGTGAAAGATAGCATATTTATAATAGTGAATGTGATAGGAAGGAGTGGAATTTACTTATGTATGAGAACGTATTTTTAAAATTTTAAGAACCTGTTTACTGTCTTTAATAGAAATGGTAAATCGAGAAAATTCAAAGAAGAGTAGTAATGTTAAATTCCATTGAGAATTTTAAATTGTGCTGAAAAGTGATTCAGTTACCAAGATGTATCTGTCTAAAGACAAAATGTCATCAGTATGCATATAATAATAAAATAATAATTATAATAAAAATTGTTTTTAAGGAGAGGGTTCAGCTGTTAAATACATTATTCTCAAAGTGGTCCGTGGACATTTCATCAGAGAGAGTGAAAGCTATAACTCATTTTAATGCTTTGTTTAAAAAATTATTAAAGTGAAAAAATTCTACATAATACACAAGCCAAGCAGTTTAAAGAAATCATTTTTTCTAGGTACGATAATTTTGATTTCGTAATGTGAGTAATGTAAATGACCCAGAGTTCATAGGGGGAAATATTAGTGAATAAATTGTTCACAACAAAATACACCAGTTTTTCATTGAAAGCAACATCAATACATCAATTTTATTGATGAGATCAATAAAATAGTCCAGTTTGAATTATGGGTTAAAACAGTGGTCTAAGCAGGAATTATAAATTTGCAATGGGGTGAAATACTGGAATTGAAAAAAACTAACAATGGTGCAGTTGGAACATTCCATTTATGCTGTTGAATAAAGCATGCAACCTAGGATATTTAGGGTTCATTGTTCTATTTGTGCTGTAGAGTAAGACTATAGCTGGTATTGTATTCCTCACCTTTGGATTAGAAGATGGAGTGTGGTGTCTTTGTCAAGACATTAAAAATTATTTTCATCTGAAAAAGTTTACATTTTTCAATGTAGTCATTTTTGTGTATTATTACTAATGATTGGATTATCGTGTAATTCCATGTTTTTACAGGAACAAGATACCTGCATTCAGTAATATTTTTTAAAGTTTATAAGACATTTTGAATGAATTAGAATCATTTTTATTTTGATATAATTACATAATTTGCTGATTACGTATTTTGTTACATTTAATATATTTGTATATCAACACGACATTTCAATGTGCATTTTGCGTGTGTTAACAGTACACAATATGAAATCATCTTTCATACTAAAAATGTAATGCTACTGTGCTTCTGTAACTGCCACATCTGTGCTTTAAACTTAACTCCCCCTTTCCCCCCTCCTTTCTTCTTGATGGATACTCTGAAAACATACGCAAACACATGAACAATAGCACACTGATATTAATAGCACAATTGAAAACTTCCCAAATATTTTGTACAGATTATTTTCTTGTAGCATTGTTGGATTTTGAGGGTGGAGATGTTCTCTTTAACCCCTCCCACCAATTCAGATTCAATTTTTGGCTACAAAGTACTACTATTCACTTGAACACCAATTCCTTGTAAACATTGTATATAGTGCTACAAAGGGATTTTATATTTTGAATTAAACTTGGTATGTGGGGTGAAAATTAGTGTTAAATTACTTCTGTAGAGGTAGAACGTTCTTTCAGCTGCTTCACAATTCATGTTCAGGTCTGATTGGTGCCTGGATAATGGGGGTTTTAAGCAATTTCAAACCCTATAATGAAATATTTGACATATTTTCTATTTTTTCTTACATATTTTGGAAAAAATAAATGTATAAGTACATATTTTGCTTTTTTTTTTTTTTATTACAATACATTTTTCCCTAATTATTACTGTGGTATTGCCTTTATAAACGTTGTTAATAATTAAATTATGAAGTTTCACTTTTTCTATAGATGTGAGTGTTGTGTGAGCGTTGATTATCCAGACTAATCGATGTGAGCTGTAGTCCGGACACTTAAATTGACTGAATGGTTGACGCGATTATAGAGAGTAAAATTGGAAGTAAGAAAAAATAATAACAAAAATTGGGAGTAGGATATAAATAATATACTTTTATTTAAATGATTAAGTTTTATAATAATGATGTTTGTAAGTAATAATATTTATACAACGCATACAAAAAATAATCTGTATAAACTATTTTATTTAAAGTAAACAGCTGTTCATTTTGAGTTGTTTTAACATTCCCAATCTGATCTGAGCAGCCTCACCCCTCAACTTTCAGAACAGCAATATTTTTGTTCGAGGAAGCCCTTCTTGTTGTTGTGCCCATTCATTACTGTTTCAAGTGGTACACAGATATCACTGTGTGAAGGTCCAGGCATTTCATAATTTTCACCTGGCTGTTCAGTTGCTTATCATTTTTTATTTCTTCTGCAGTTAAGATAAGATTTCCTTTTCACTGGAAATTTGAAAACCTTCGTTGTTCACACCAAAGAAAGCCAATCGGTAACCTTCTCAATATTGCATTCTTGACATCCAGGCAGCTTTTTCAACATATCCACAAATTCTCTAGCTGGTAAACTTTGTCTTAAGTTGTCATTTGCAATGGTCTGATCATTATTTTCTGTATAGGTCACTTCCAATGATAGTTGAGGTCAAAGTTTGTGCCATCCATGAACCCGAGTTTAGACCATTCCATGCTATCGCGATCATCTATGAACTCTGTAAAATATTGACATTTTTATCAAATCCAAATATACCTTCTTTGTCTTCATCTGCAAGTATTAATCGATGTAATAATCTCATTTTGTATTATCTTTTAAATTTCCAATAATTCCTGGGACCAATGACTGTAGGAGGGAAGTTACATTAGGTGGTTAAAAGCTAACTTGAAAATTTTTGTTTACAGAGTTGATCACTGCTTCACTTGGATGTGAGGAAGTGTTACCTGCAATAACAAGGCTTTACCTTCAAATTTCAAACAATCTTGGTGTTTTTGAACTTCGTGTACAAATACGTTTCAAACCAATCATTAAAAATGCCAACATTCATCCAGGCATTCTTTTGGCTTTGGTAAAAATTTGGCAAATTTTCACAAATTGGTTACATTTTTAAATGGTCTGTTGAGTTTTTTTAACCTTGTCAATAACTAAAGTAGAAAGTCTGAGTTCTGGCAGCATTATAGCATAAAGATATTGTCAACCTTTCGTATCTCATCTTGAGTCCTCGAGCAGATATCTCCCTCTTTGAAGTCAGGGTTTTCCTTGGCAATGCTTTCCACAGTAGCCCAGTTTCACCCATGTGAAAACATTTTGTAGATCATATTATTTTTTGATGTCACCAAACTCAATTTTTAAAGAGTTACAGGTTAGTCAGTTTCATTAACAGGCAACTTTTCTCCTTGAATATATATAATTGTTGGATTCTCTGTCACGATTTGAAATTCTTCAGTCAACCAGATCTGTTTTGGAACTCCTTATCACTATTGAGTTTGTTATTAAAATCGATGGCTTCCTTCCATATAAGTGGGCCTGGCAAGGGCTCTCCCAAACTTAGTTTTTGATGAAACCATGTAGACGGCTTCATCAAGTTCACTATTTTTGCTTCCTTCACCACTTTTCAGAGACTTGCTCCAGCTTCACTATCCATAAGTAAAGTGCAATTAATAATAGAGTTCACTTTTTTCCTCTTTCTTTCTTTCTTTCGCTTTTTTTTTATCTTATATTTTAGCTTTACTGATTTTTAAATTCTTCAGCAAGGGCAACAGCCTTTTTGTCTTTTTTCAGCCTTTGAATAACTTAACATTGTCCTCAAGGGAATGAACAACACTCTTTGTTTTTAGCGTTGTACACAATCTGTAGAAATCACTAAATCACCAAACACAAAAACAGATCACACAAGAAAGCACATTTTACTTTAATTATTAACTGTTCTGGTAAAATAAGTAAGAACTTATTTTAAACTAATAAACATTTAAAATACGTTTATTATGTATATGATAACATGGACTTGGTTTCTGGCAGAATGCAACGGAACAGCGTTATGGTACCTCGGGAATAATTATTCAATTATACTATAAATAAATAATTATTTTTATTAAATTAATAAGTAAATTGGGGTGCGTTCCAGGATAATGAAAAAAATCCAGATAATTGCCGACCAGATGATCTACATTCTACTGTAATTTAAGAAAAGATTTGTAATGGTGGGGCAGGTGGAGGAGTTCTATTGAGTTCATCTTAACACAGTTTTAGAACAACGAACAAAGTAGAGTGTAGATTAATGTTATTAACAAGGCTTAGGGCTTCTTCAGGATAACTTCTTTTGTGTTTATAAGAAGGCTGATATTTAGGATCAAATTTTTAACCATTGAATAATAAATTACTTTCATCATTGATTGGCACATTTTGTACGTTTTTTGATTCTAAGATGAAAGGCTTGGTTTCAAGAGGGGGTCAAGTTACTTTTGAGGTAACGTTTTTTCTTTTAATTTGTGCAATTTCTTTTTTAAAAGAAATACCACAGAAACAAGCAACATTTACTGTCATGAGTGATAACTATGAGTTTGCTGAAAATTATTCTGTTGAATAAAAGAACATTTTAGTTGTTGGAATCAGAATTAAGATAATTTTAACTCACCATTTCATTCATTTTAACCACTCTTTTGATCCCAAAGAAAACTTAGAAGTTCTTTACGTAGCCAAAAAAAAAAAAAAACAACAACAACAACAACAACGTATCGGAAAATGTAGAAATATTGAGAGTATTCAGAAATCCTAATATAATTATGCTTAATGAGTACTCGCTTCTTACATTTAATACGGCAACATCCTAGCTGTTGTTTCCATTCTGTATGTTTCTTAGTGTGATCCACATTGCATGGATAGTACATATTTCCTTAAATTATTTTCTCACATTGTTTTGTTTTTTCTATGTATACATGTTATTTCTTTTTGAACTTTGTGTATTTATAAAGTATTTATATTTTTCTTTTGTATAGACCCACTGAAGTTGAAAAAAAGTGCTTCCAAAAGTTAATTTTGGGTATTTATGTTTAAATAATTATAATACTCTGAAATATTATTATTATTAGATTGTTTCTTTATTCATATTGAAAATGTATCCACTTTTTCAATATCAGGGATCAACAACATGAGTTTTTGAGTTGAAAAATCACCATTTTCCTCTGCAGAACTACAATTCTTTCTCTTTACTACAGAAGTACACATAGGTGATGAAGTAAAAAGAACATGACATTTAAAGATCTAAACTTACAGTATAAATTAAATTGATAAAAATCTCTTGCAGTAGACTACTATATACTTTTTGTTCAGCTGTATCAGGATTGGCTTAAGCTTTTCCTTTGCAAGTTTCTTACAAAAGTTGTATTATTGAATTCTTTTGAAAATATTGGAAAACCAATTGTAGTTTATTGCTTTTCCTTTAATAAATTTCACAAATTAGCAATATCTGACCATTCCATGTCATTTGTACAGAAATGACCAAAATTTGACTTTCACTTATTTGTTGTTTTTTTTTCTTCGATTTTTTAAAATTTTTATTCAGTGGATCTAAAAAATAAGTGATTTTTTATGATCTTCTAATTTTATTAAAAAAGGCATTTGGTAAAAATGACAAGTCTCACTATCATAAGAATATCTTATAGTTGAGTATAGTTATCAAGTCAAGTTAGTTGTAGTACAAAAAAATAAAAATATAAACGACAAAATTCCACTTTACAGTTCTAGAAACTTTTTTTTGGGAGGACGAGGATGCTACGAACAAAATTGTATTTAAAAAATTTTAATTTTTAAATGTAATAGTTTTTTTAAACTTTATATAAAATTTTGAAAATATGTACAAATACATTGAAGAATGACAATGAGCGTATGTTTTTTCTCGAGTTAAATGTTCTATGAATGATATAACTTTCAACTTTTTTGTTTAATTTGTCATATTACAGTTTATGTAGAGCCATGCAGGTCAAAACCAATTGATATTGCGATACAATTTTCTTTGTTTTTATGATTACCAGAAAATGTTTTTTGCTTAAATGTTTTCTGAAAAACTAAAATTTGTTACAAAAAAAAAAAAATTAGGGAAGGGGCTTCCGTCGATCTGTGCCTAGTGCTACTGACCCCCCCTCGCTACGTGCCCCCTCGCTATGTGGAATTCAGCCGGACAATTCTATCTGCTGGCTGTTCTATCTCCGCGGCTTCTATCGAGCGAATGCCGCAGTTGTAACTGAACAAACCGTGTCCACGGATCGCGCGCGAGTTTTCCTCCTCCTCCCCCTCTTCTCTCATTTACTCCTCAATGCACTGCTCTTCCACGCGTTAGGAGAGCAGTCGGGAACTTTGGGCTTGTGCTGGGCGAGGGAGAGACCTGGAACATGGAAACCACGCGAGTCGCGGCGTGCACGCCGGCGCCGAATCTCTCGCTCCGTCGGAAGAGGGACGCCGCCACCTCCCGAGGTATAAATAGCACTACACTTACGGAAATAATGCTCCTAGCAGTTGACACGCCCGATAACACGAAATCACTCCTTGCACCAACACAATGATTGTGGGAACGGAGAGTCGCACACACTTGCTCCCGCAAGTTACTCTGAAGATATCGTCACTGGGAGCGGTAGCTCAGTGCATGAACTGATGTCACTGCAGCGCCTCTGACCGGGAGGTCCTAGGTTCCCACTCCCCACGGCGGCAGGATTTTCGACACTAGCTTTTCAGCTAGGTCGAATTCAGTCGCTGTCTGGAGGAGAATTCTAGTGGCTGGCTGCTCTGATCGGGTGTTTTCCATGGTTTCTCCGATCAACACCAGGCGAATGCCGGAGCAGTACCCTACCAAACGGGCCACGAACCGCGCGCGATCTGCCCTTTTTCTTCCTTGTCCTGTCCTCTCGTCTCCCCTTACACACACACACACACACACACACACTGACTCACTCACACACTCACTCACTCACACACTCACTCACACACTCACACTCACACACACACTCACTCACACTCACACTCACACACACACTCACACACACACTCACACACACCACTCACACTCACTCACACACTCACTCACACACTCACTCACACACTCACTCACACACTCACTCACTCACTCACTCACTCCACCCCACTCACACACTCCACACACACTCACACACACACTCACACACACACACTCACACACACTCACTCACACACACTCACACACACTCACACACTCACTCACACACTCACCACACACCACACACACACACACACACACTTACACACACACACACTTACACTTACACTAAGATGCACTACACCACCACATATCCCGGGAGACCGGTCGGGAGCTTAGAGCTTGTCCCGGCTGGGGCGGTGCCCCGCTTGTGGGAGAGTCCTGGTTAGGGGGAAACTCCACTAGCCGACGGTAGGTCGGCGCCGGATCTCGACATCCGGCGGGGGAAGATCACCGCCATCTCCCGAGAAAACATGCACTACACTAACGGGACTAATGACGAAAGCAGTTGACGCGCCCGGAAACACGAAAAAACCAAACCAAACCAAGAAATCGTCCAACACCTCTAGGACGACGGCAAAATACGACGGGCTTGGCGGTTTTGCACGGACTTCTTTGCATATATTTGTGCGTTGTGTCAGGAGAGGACAGTTCGAGTAACGTGTTGCTCCGGATGCGCGAAACTTTGGGTGCAGGTCGCCGTAGACTTTCCGTTTCCTCCTTTCAAACACAGGGCGCTCGCCAAAGGGAGCCTGCGCCCCCCGGCCACGCCTCGGCATCCGGTATTGGAGCTTGATGTACAAGGGCACTGCTCAGCGCCGGAAGACGTGCACTTTGTGTGCTCACAGAGACGAAAAAGTATTTACTTCGAGAGGAGTACGTAAAACAAAATCTTGAACAAAATTGAGAAATTAATTGAATTCAAAAGCTTTTAAAAACTATTACCGAATGTGTTTTACGCGGAAATTCGAGCACTTGACCCATGTCGAGTGCTTCACTGACTTGTTTATGTCTATATTTACTTTCATTAGCGGGAATTAAAATTAAAAATGCAGCTGATTTTAATATTAGGTTTTTGGTCTGTCTTAAAATGGCTCATTCTAATCTACAAATGGAATATCAGCAAAAATGGTAAACAAAAATGTATAAGATGCATGTAAAAATGATTATAAACATCATAATTGAAGTAAGACAGACTATTGTCTCATTTTTAAACTTACGTGTCTTCATATATTGATTAACAATTGTTTTTTATTTGCAAAAATGTTGGAAATTAAAAGAAAATTTTGTTAAATCATTGCCTTTGTAAAAATTCATCATTGACCTATAAATATTTTTTTTCCAGTTGGATGATGAGCCATTCAACCCTGATTATGTAGAAGTTGACAGAGTTCTGGATGTAGCAGAACATACTGATCCAAACACAGGGCGAAGTACCAAACATTATTTAGTGAAATGGAGGTCAATGCAGTATGAGGATTCAACTTGGGAACTTCAAGAAGATGTTGATCCTGTGAAAATTCAGCAGTATGAACAATTTCAAAAGAGACCTCCAAAGGATAAAATAAAGGTAAGAAATTCTAAACTTCCTTGCTTCTTTCAGTGTTTATGAACCTAAAGTTGTAGGTTTGCCTCTTTATGAGCACAACTATTTTTTTGATGCAGCCAAAGAAGAAGCCAACAGCTGAAGAGTGGACAAAACTTGAAGAGTCTCCAATTTATAAAAATGGCAATCAACTTCGTGCTTACCAACTTGAAGGTCTAAACTGGCTTTTGTTTTCGTGGTACAATGGGTGAGTATTTATACATTTAGCAGTGTGGATGAATTGTTCTAAATATTAAAATTACAGTGGAAGGTATGAGGTAGAAGGTGAATCAGGAGAATGAACAGTTTTTTATTAAAGCGCAAAATTCGGGCTTAAAATGCTGATGAATGTCATTAAAGCTTCTGTTGAGGCTGCAAGACAGTTTTTGGGAGAGCTTTGGTGCATGTTTTTGTGTTGAAAACCAGACTCCTGCTGCTTTTTTACCATTGATGCCAGAGAAAATTCTGAAAGCCAATAATTTAAGAACTATTAGTTTACCTCAGCGTAAGAATGATGTTGCCAGTATTACCTTGTCTGGGCGAAAAGAAATCGTTTTCTTTCGTATTGCGGGCATGATAGCTAAGCTTGCAAGCCAATAACTCAGCTGGGGGTCGCAATACCAACCCTACATAATTAAATTGGCAGTCAGTAGCATAGATAAGTGCACAGTAACAGCTTTTTACTCGAGCAGGACAAATAGCCGCGAAACTGTTTCGGCGACCTTTGTTTTCAACAATGTGATCTCATCGCTTCTTATTTGGAAAGATGTTTATTTCTCGAAATGTTGACGATATGAAACACCTCTCTGGTCACTGCTTGCAAGAAACCAAAGAGAGATCTGTTTAGCAATGCCGATCTACAGTTTAGAGGCCATTAGCTCCAAGGCGCTGAATCTGCCATATTCTTTGGGAAGACTTTGGCCCACCTTGAACTTAAAACCCTTATGTGGCATGTCCACATCCGTAGTCTGCAAACCAGATGTCTCCCTCTTAAATCTTCTACATATGCTGAGTGGTACTTTGTGGGAAGCTGTTCACATTTGTCTATACAGAGCACTAATTTGCTCAGTTCTGGACACTGGCTGTATTGTTTATGGATCAGTGGCTTTGTCCTCTCTGAGACCCCTTAACAGTATTCACCACTTCGGTATCCATATTTCTAGAAGCGCAACACTGTACTAGGAGGATTGACTGTCTTCTAGTTGGTGCCGGTAAGCCTTCTCTAAAATTAAGGGATGCCTATGCTGCTTAAGTCTATAAGAACCCTTTTGTCCCACCGAAGTATTATTGAACCCAGATATCATTTGTTCTGCGAACATCGCTCCCCCAGTCTGGTGGTACCGTAAACTGGGTGTCTTGGGAGCAGATTTTAAGCATTTTTTGTATTATCTATTATATAAACTATTTTTTTTACAAAAAGTTTTACCACTAGAAAAAATAATTTTTTGGTTATTTCTTAATGCAAGGGTATTATTTATTTCGTTACTTATCATAACAGAAAAAAATGAAGGCAAATCGTACCCAAGTCACCCATTTAGGTGGGATGACTTTGATACACAATTCTATTGCCTTGATGTGTAGCCTTTTGAAATGTAAGCTTTCATTTCACCCCACTGGAAATACTTGGGGACAAAAAAAAGAAGGTACAAGTTAATTATATTGGTAATAAAAACAAAATTTGTTTTAAGGGAATTATTATTTCAAGTATTTAACATAATGGGTGACTTGTGGACAGTGTTTTATATTCATTACTAGGTAGTAATGAATATAAAAGGTTATGGTAAAAGTAGGCGGGATATTTATGTGAAGTCTGAAAATCACTTCTATTTGTGGAGGTTCATTCTAGCGACTGGTGTAGGAATCGCTGCCCTCTGTCATTTACAGTAACTGTGACGTCATGAAATAAGATATTAGAGTATGTCCCCACGTCTTCCTGCCAGTTACCAAGTCACCCCAGTGTATGGTAATCTATGTTTAACCCTTCGATGCACTGCATTGCAGATATGCAAAACCACTTTTGGAAGTGATTTCCTATTATGTTTCTTCATTAAAAGCCTTTGTGTTCACTTTGACATATTTGCAAAGGGTTTATATATCATTAAGTTCATTCAGCACTCAACAGATCACACGCGACTTGTCAATTTGAAATATTTTTTTCTCAACAAGTGGGTGTTTATTCTAAAGTTTGTATCATTGTGTTTTTTTGGTTTTTTTTTTTTAATTTTTGGTTTAAAATTTTTTCTGTTTACTATAATAATTACGATATTGTGGATTTTTTTAAGGGCATTATGTATAAGTTATGTAGTCTTTAGAGAGATTACATATGGTGTTCAAATTTATTTAATTTTACTAATTTGTTACAACATTTTCAACAAAATATGTAAATATAAATTCGTTGAAGGAGGGTATTGCAAAATGATATTAGAAAATTAGCTCAAAGCCCACTTTGTCCTTCAGATAGAGCAATCTGTAAAAAGAGTTGTCATTCTGTTCGAACCTTCAGAGATTAACCAAACTGCAAAGGATATACTTTTGTGGTCTGTTGAAAAGTGCCAGGTCAACCTGTCTTTAAATGGGTAAACATTGTTTCAGAATTGTTTACTCCAGTCAGTTGATGTAAATTGAAATACACGTGAAAGTCAGCAAATGTTTGTAAATAGACACATGATCTAATAGAGATTTTCATTTCATGTCCTTAACAGCTAATTCTTATTTATTTAGCAACATTAATAAAATTATTATGAGTTGTTCCTATAAGTTTTTTATGTGAGCAGTTAGTTATTGTATTCTCCATGTCATATTCTCCATTGGGCAGCATTGCACATATGCAAAGATATAATTTATAACTTATGTGCATCTGTGCACATGTGCAATGAGTAAAAAAAAATAAAAGTTCAATATTACGACACATGCAAATTAGTTTTTTAGTATTTTTCTCGATATCTACACATTCTAAATTATTATTCAAAAAGGGTTGAGCTTAAAAGAATACAAAAAGTGCAATGAAGGGTTAAATCTATTGTGTGATCTTGATAACTGCTTTCCTACTTCTATGGCTAGCATTACACTGTAAAAGATATTTGACAGTGTAAATCAGTGTGTATCTTTGATGAAGAACTTTGTGGAAGTTCTTCGAACTTTGATGAGAAAACTTTGACAAAGAAATTCGATGAATGTAGTACATTTTGCCCAATATTTTACGTCGTTTTGCTTGCGATTTACAATGGATGACAAGCAAATAGTTGTGTTTGTGCTACTTTAGGTTTTATAATAACTAATCTATGTTTAATCCTGATGAAGGAAAAGATAAAGAGGAAACGTTGGAGGGTGAGGCCTTAGAACAACACCATGGTATCATCCATAATGACATAATGGGTCGCACATTATGAAGCATTAATTAAAGAACTTGGAAATGAAGAATTATTTGAGAATGGATGACATTCAATTTTCTTTGACGTTCCTCCTTTGGAAATTGAGTCCTCTGATTTGGAAGTTTAAAAAAATTACCTTCCTGAATTGGGCATTTTCCAAACCCCGTGTTTTCCACTTCTCGGAAATGTGTGTCCTATAAGCGTCAATTCATTTGGTTTTACTTTGGTAGTCCGGATGGACAGTATTATATAAACATTCTAATTGCTCGCACTCTGCTATTATATTATAAGAAATCTTTTATAAAATATTGGCAATTACACTGTCGTATTTCTTTTGTAAAAGACCTTTGACAAAGATCTTTTACATTGTAATATTGGTCTATGAAAGTCCCAAGCTACCTTACTCCCTAGTTGAATCTTCCTTCGTCCCAGCATTGACTTCATACTCTCCAATCTTCTCAAACTGACTACTTATCCCCTTGTATGCCAGATTCATTATCAGTATATGAGGGCAGCATATCCTGATCATATATTCATTGATACGCTGATGAGTCATTTTCAAATGATGCAGTGGCATGAGTTTTTCATTGCATTCGGTTCACCAAATGATTTCGAATTCACTCTCAGTGTTGTGAATTCACTCTCTTTCATCTTAACGCCAATACAGTAACGGATTTATCATTTATTGTTTCGCAAGTATAATTAGTGTTCTTTGTTCGATTATGGGTCATATGGGAATTACTGGCAATGAGTTAGCTGACCAGGCTGCAAAATTAGCGACTGGAAGTCTGACATTGTCGTTCGTACGGTCTCATCAGATTTAAAGGTATATCTAAAACGCTCCATTCCCATTGCATGGCAGACCTTGGCACAACTTCACTTTCAAACTAAGGGTGATTAAGAATTGTGCAAGATTTGGACTTCATCCCGTGCTGCTAGACATGTGAAAGTAATTTTAACGCGTCTTTGCTGTTGTCTGTGCCACTTTTCGCTAGGTTTTCTCCTGGGATATGAATCTCCCCCCATCTGCAACATATGTAACATAGACCACTCTGTGGAATGTACATTACTTTGTGTTAAACTGGCAGTTGACACTGATACTTTCTAAGCGAGGAAGACCGCAACAAGTCCACCCTTTCCTTCTGTTCTGCAGGAAAATGGACTGTACCGTGTGGTTTGAGAGAAAAGGACAGTATTATGTTTCTACATCTTACTTGGTCTGTGGACACCTAGTTTTTAAGTATTGTTTTATTCATTTTTTACGATGCCTGCACTTTTGTTCAATATGCAGTCGACTCCAGTTATAGTGTGCTTAAGTCACTGGTCCCGTTTTACTTTACATTTATCAAAAATTTCCTAAACAAATGTTAACATTTTAAAAATCATTTGGAGAACACAATTTGATGCACCTTTTTGCACTTTACAACTTTCCCGTCGGTAATAAAAGATTTATCTGTTGCTATTCAGGACCATAGTTTAACAGCTAGACTAGTCGCAATAGAAGACCTCGTACAAACTGGCGATATCTACGACCAGCAAACAATGACTGCAAAATGCAGCATTCATCATACCTAAAGGTGAATATGATCTCAGTCGTGCACTTCCTGTCTCTGAGATAACTGAAGCAGGCGAGCCGAACTGTAAGAAAATCCGACCGCGTCTTAATGTAGCGCACCTTGAGTCGCCAGCACTCTCTAATTATGGAGGAAAAAATTTTTATTTTTTAAAAATATCTTATCATAAAATGATAAAATAAAATTTACGGAAATTGATAGATTAAAAATATTTTGTGAAAATAGCAAAATATGTAATACATTATATTACTAAATATGTAACAATATGTCACGAATAAATTGAATATTGTATTAGGATGATCACCAAGATTTCAGTTTTGAAAATGGTAAGTGGGAAGACAAAAAATATGTTATTACATAAAAATCTGGTCTCTACTTTTGACCTGCCACTTAGTTTTACTGTGGAAACAAATGTGTCATGCATGGGCTACAGCTGATGGTGGCGATGAGCTATTGCTTGCTTCAGTTTCAAGCTTGGTGTTATTTGATATTTCGAGGGACAAAGCCTATTGAGTTCTACGTAGGCAACAGGAAGCACGCGACTGCCACAGCTTGGCGATTGCTGATTCTATCTGACGTGCTACATGGAAAAGCAATCAGTTTCGATAGCTGCTTTTGCCATCCCGCCACCAAAAGCATCTCTTATATTATTAGGCGAGTAAAAGCCCTTCTGAGAGTGGGATGATATTCTAACAGTGCAAGAGGAATTAAAAGAGTGTCAAGAGTGCTTTACGATAATTAGAAACAGTGGACAATGGAAATTCAAGAAGGAGAGAGCAAGAACTAGAAAAGGATTAGAGAAATTTCTCATGAATAATGCACGAAGCAAACAATTGAAAATAATTGATTTTTTTTAAGGACAAATGGAAGATGTTGAAATTTTAAGTTTGTGCTATTAATGTATTTTGCTTTATCACTTTATTAATAAAATCAATCATTGTGGAGAAGTTCTATTTAATTTTGACATCCGTCAGATACAGCGAACCTCTATGTACTGAACCAAACATGTTAGTCTCCAGAAATTTACTACAAAAGGAGTCGACTGTACTTTTTTAATTCTGCCATTAGGACTCAATTTTAAATAATAAATGTCATTTTATTCAGTGCGATAGTTGTATCTGCAATGCTTTTTTCCCTATTTTTATTTTTAATTTTTTAAACCATATTGCTGTTTTAAATTATGACGGACGACAGTGACCATAAATGTGGAAGCACCCTTAAAACCTCAAACAATCGAAAGGGATTGGAAACTATAGTAAGGATTGGAATCCTCATGAGTGAGCAAAGTTTGTCGTCATCATTGAAAGAAAATAAAAAATCTGGATTGGTATTGTCACACTTTCTCTTAGTGATTTTTTAACACTTCTTATCTTAGGAACCGAAGTCCAATACTGTTTGCTTGATATCGCACCTATACTTGCAGAGCAAAAACGACTGCTTTAGTGCTATCCAGACATGTTTTCAGCTTGATTGTGATGTGGTACTCTGTGGAAAAAGGAAATTATGTCCAAAAAGGACAAAAAAGGGCAATTAGAGTTGCCACAGAATAGCACAGACTTCCTCGTAGCTAATTTTTCTAACTTCCTTGGTGTGGACTGCCTTGCTCCATTCTTTGACCAGCTACCATCTAACGTCGCCCGAAGTACTTTTTTTCAAAATCTATTTTCTGAACTATTCAGTTTCCGAATAGTACAACCTAAATATTCCTTTAATAATATTAAAGAAGAGTAAAACCTCATCATAAACAGAAATTTTCATTGAAAAATTTGAAGCTGTTTTAAAGAAACTGGCAATTAAGCATTACTGAAAAGGTGAAATTTGAAGCTCCTTTTCACATAAAGTTTTTGAGTTTACGAAAAACTTAATTTAAGTCACTTGAAGCACTTGCTATAGTGTATTCAAATTGATGGAAATGTGCATATTAACGCTGTGAGACATTTAAAAAAAAATTACTTTTCTATAGTTCTTGAAAAAACAAAAGAACAACAAAATGAACTTTACGTCATATTAAACGGTGCAATTAGCGCTATCCATTGGAAAAGTTTGAAGAAAAAATTTGGGGCCATTTTTGAGAAAATGACGTTGAGTGTTTCTGAAAGTGCAGAATATGAGCTCATTTTATCAGAAAACTGTTGAGTTTTCAAGAAACTTTATTTGACATTATTTGAAGCATTTGTACTCATAAATATAATCTGAAGAAATCGCCACTAATGTAAATATTACCGATGTGAGAGATAAGTAAAAAGTAAATAAATAAATAAATAAATAAATAAATAAATAAAAACATTTTTGTACTTTTTGGAAAAAACAAACAAACAAAAGAAATGAAAATATTGCACGCACTATTGCACAGAAACTACTGAAATTTCCAAGAAATTCTTCTGGACCTTAATGAAATAACTATTTATGGACAACATTTCATTTGAAGGAAAAATCGGTGTTCAATTTTATAGTTGTAGGAAGATGCCCAAAAATATTGAAACTTTTGCAATTGTCGAAAACTCTGAGTTAACTGTGAAAATCAGACCTATGCCACGTTTATAAGTGTGTTTTACTCCATTCTTACTAGAAATTTAAATAAAAAATTTTGAGCCAATTTTGAAAAAAAATTTAAAATGTTCCTGGGGCTTCACATAAAGTACTCGCCAAATTAACCCCCAAAAGTTAATGAATGTTCAAAATCGCAGAGCTTCAACTCAGGACTGATTGGCGGGTTTATTCAGTTTGGAAAAAATCGTAGAAATAGTTCAGGCGTTGGTTTTGTTCACATACACCGGACGGACAGACGTTATACTTTTAGAATATTAAAGAAGGCTATAACATCGTCCTAAATAGCAATTTTTATTGAAACATTTGAAGACGTTTTTAAGAAAATGACAATTAAGCATTACTTCAAATGCAAAATTTGAAGTTTTTTCACAGGAATCTATTGAGTTTTTGAAAAATTTCATCTGAAATCATTTGAAGTACTTCCACTAACAAATGCAATAATGTATCAAATTGATGAAAATGTGCATATAAATGGCGTGAGAATATATTTTTTAAAAAATTACATTTGTGTAATTTTTGGATGAAGAAGAAGAAGAAAAAATACACACAGCAAAATTAACTCTATGATATATTAAAGAGTGCAAGTAGAGAAATCTGAAGAAAAAATTTGGAGCCATTTTTGAGAAAATGGCGTTAGAGCGTTTCTGAAAATGCGGGATATTTAGTTTTCTTTTACAGAATATTCTTGTGTTCTTGAGAGACTTTACTTGACATTATTGAAAGCACATGTTCCCATAATTGTAATACTGTGAAGAAATCACCGTTTTTGAGAAAATTTTTAAAAATGTCTAGGGGTAAAGTACACTCAAAAATTAAGGAATGTTTTTTAAAATCTCAAAGCTTCAACTAGAGCCAGATCGACAGGGCTTTCTTCAATTTGGAAAAGATCGTACGCACGGTTTCGGCACTAGCAGTGTTTGCGGACGGACGTTTTGGAAAAAAAAAACACTTGTGCCGGCGCTCGCCCAGGGCCCTGCAAGTCGTGAGCCCGATGATGAGACTAATGGGGGGAGAAAATAGTAATAAATTGAAAAAGAACTCGAGAACATCTTTATCATAATTTTATAAATGAGGGTACAATAGTCTGAATATAAAAACTGAGTAATTTTGATGAATATTAAAATGTATTTAATTATTATATTTTTATCCATTAGTGTTTGTGCCCGTCTTGGCTGACCGACTATCAATCTTCTACTCACACGCAGATGCTCAAAAGTGAAGCAAAAGTTAAACTGCGCATGCGCACAAGATCAATAGTGTTTTAACATTTGAGGGTGCACAAACTCTCTATTTTCATTTTCTTGCTAGCTGTATCAACAGTGCCAATTGGAAAAATGTGTACTAAAAATTTTATTTGCGCCAAAATACGCATTGTCCATCGTTTGTACGTTTATGTAGGTCGTGAATTCACTGAATTCAAAGGCAGAAAGCTGATTTCATTTAAGCATTTGAATATAAAAAAATATGTATTTTTCACGCTTCATTTGTTTAAGAATTTTTCTATTGGTAGTTGAAGTGTAACAGAAATTGTTATATTCTAAGATTTCATAGCCATTAACAATATTGTGAGAAAATAAGAGCTGTTGTAGCGTCACTAGTTTTGGTGTTTTCTCTTCACAACGGCTGGTGGAGGTCTTATTCGCGCACGTTTTCTTGAGCCCCGGTATACTTGCCCCCCACTCATTTGCCCATCACCCCATGACTCATTAGTTGAATTAAGAATAAATGATGATAAGGAGTGTTGTAAACAAAATCTGATAACCAGGAATGTTTGCTCCCATGTAATATGTAACATAAAATTCCTTTTGTGAAAATAACCAAACTCCCCACTCTTCATGCAACTAGCGAAGTGAGGGCTCAAGAAAACGTGCACGGATAATACCGCTATATCGATGAAGTAAGTTTTTCTCTTGAGTCTTCATAGCCAGTACAATAAGATGTATGATGATATGGATTGGTTTGAGTGATTCACAAGAGCAGTGTGGAGCCTACTTCTTATCACCAAAATACTTTTGCCTGAGAGCCTGGTGAATTATTTTGTCCCCACGATTATGCCTGACCAGATGGTTCTGCAGCTGAAACTAGGCATCCAAAGATTATACGATCGATTTGTCCGTACTCTTGGCCGCAAATTCTGCAGTTTTGTAAGTTTTCGTGTATGATCTACTTGCAATATGTTCCCATTTTGATTACCTCAGATTGAATCGCAATAATGAAGCATTCTGTTTCCTTAAAGAAGTTACCTGATTGCAGTCACGCAAAGAAGCTTGAAGATTTATTTCACTCTATTTTCTAGTGTTTCTATAATGGGCGCGAGGAGCACTTACACTTGTGTATTAAATAATATAAGTAGTGTAGAGAAAGTTGTGTAATGCTGCGGAAAATCGATTTTGAGATTTAAACAGAAATACACGTTTTCGGGGTCCCATAACTCCGAAAAAGATTTTTCGAAAAGTCCGTCCGTGAACACTGCTAGCGCCTAAACCACACATACGATCTTTTTCAAATTGAAGAATCCCCAGCCGATTTGGCTCTAGTTGAAGCGTTTAAATTTTGAAAAACATTCTTTATAATTTGGGGGTACTTTACATGAAGCCCCCGGACAATTTCAAAATTTTCTCAAAAACGGCTCCAAATTTTTTCTTTAAATTTCATGTAAGAATAGAGTAAAATATATTTTTTTGAAATACCTCTCACTCCGTTAATATGGACATTGATCATTGATTTGTATGCATTATTACAATTGTGAATGAAAGTGCTTCAAATGATTTCAACTTTCAATTGATTCCTGTGAAATAGTTTCAGACTTCATATTCAGCAATGCTTAATCGCCATTTTCTTTAAAACAGCTTCAAATTTTTTAATGAAAAATTCTATTTAGGACGACTTTTTACTCTTCTTTAATATACTTGAAATAATATTTCGGTTGTACTGCTAGGAAAGCAAACAGTTGGAAAATGTCAAAAAAATGTTTTTTGAGCATCGATAGATGGCAGCTGGCCTGAGAATGGAGCAAAACCTTAAAGCCAGGCCACACCAAGGAAATTAGAAAAGTATACTATGAGAAAGCCTGTGCCATTTTGTAGCACCTCTAGTTTTCTTCTTTTCTTTTCTTTTCTTTCAAAACGTCTGCCGTGTATGTGAAGTGAACAACACTAGCACCTAAACCATGCGTAGAATTTTTTTCCATATTGAAAAAACCCTTTTCGATCTGGCCTGAATCAAAGCTCTGCGATTTTGGAAAACAATCATTAATTTTTGGTTGCACTTCACATAAATAAATAAATAAATTAATAAATAAGAAACCTCTGTTCTCGAAAATCTCCGGAAAATTGAAACACGAGAAATCTCATTTCGACCAAATGCTCAAACGAACACTGTGCAACAGTGCCTGTGTGCATTGTGGTTGCGATGACGACAACATGCATGGCTCAGCAGGTAAATTTCTAAGAATTAATGTGATCACACAATCTACAAGAATTGTATTACATTCAAGCAGACTCTACAATGCGAAATTAGTAATAAGGATGAAAATTGCGAGGCTTAGCTAGGCAAAAAACATCCGTACAGCATGTGGTTTCGGAGAGAACGACAATCCTATCAAGGGTTAATATTCTTAAAGTTAATTTCAGTTTTAGTATTAAGCAACCAAAAAAATGAGAAAATGAAAAAAATATGAAAGTATTTTTGGCAGTGATAGATGGTAGTGGTCAAGAGTATGTGGCAAGTCCAAATAGCTAGCCTAGACAAAAAAAAATAGAACACCAACACGAGAAAGTCTGTGCCATTCTGTAACACTACTAGTTGGATATGTTTTACCGGTTTGAATGAAATGGTGTTAAAAATTCCAATTCTGAAGAAATTCAGTTTTCATTATTGTGTCGAAAAAAGCAACTGGGTGACAAATTTATGTGGACTACCATTGCATTCCTACGAGGAATTGACATAATTTACTGGGACTAGAGTTTTAATTTCATTTAACATATTTATAATTTAATAATAAGCTCTACAGACCATAATTTTCCTCCTTTTTTCCTCACATTTCCTCACAAGTAAAGTGAGTAAAAGTGATGTAAAATTTTTATGGAACTATGAAGCATTCTTTTTCAACAAATCTTGTGTTCTGCAATTAATAGTCCATCTCTTTGCTCTGCAAAAGTGTAGTTTAATGTTATTTTATGGTTTCACAGTCCTCTTAGTAATGCATGTGGTATACCCATTCCACGTGACCACATTTGTTAATTGTTGTCTATGGATAAATTATTTACTCACTGTTTCTCGTCCTTAAGAAATCCAGAAAAGCTGATGTTCTTATTCGTATTGGAATTATTTTTAGTTTGTTGCCAAGCAACATCGATCACATTTTCTTGAATTAGCACTCTTAGTAATATGTGCATAGTGAAGATTTGTGATATTAATATTTGCAAGTTCTAAGCAAATGTCCCCTTAGTCTCAAATGTTTTCCGATAACCAGACACTAGTTATAACGAGCAAAACCGAAATCGATCACCTTTACCACACAACAAATTCCGGGACATGCAGCAGTTAACAAGGTTTCAAGATGACGGTCTGTGCTGTGCAGTGGCTCAGTAAGGATCAAAGTAGCCACCCTCTACTTTCCCTTCTGCTGAGTTCCTATTCTGTGTCTAAGAAGGGGGGAGCCGAAAAGTTATCTCCATCTTTAAAGGTTACGAAACTAAATAGTTTGAGAATTTGTGTCATTCTGTAACACCACGAGTTTGTGAAACTTAGTGTATTTATTTGAAGGTAAATAAGCTTTTAATGGATATTTATGTTTCCTTAGACTTGTCAGATGGAGAAAATATTAAAGATGTCACCAAAAATACGGAGATGTTAATGTTAAATTATCAGTTACAACAAATAAATTTACAATCGAAAATTATTAAACTCTTTTAATTCAAGAAGGGTAGTTGATTGCCAGGCCTGAGCATTCATGGTCTAATTGGCTAGTGCAGAAATCTTTCACCGACCAATCCAAATGAACAAGCGATCGCTCTGCACTTTCTTTCGGCCTCCTCCCATTCCCCGACGCTCTGAGTCACCATCTTCTGTTATTTTATTAGATATCCTTTCATGGGTGCCTATGCCCTAGGAGAAGAACCCCTAAAACTCAATTTATAAATAAATCATAGGTAAGCGTTAGTGACAGAATTAATTTGATTGAAATTATGACGGTGTCCTATGTGGACAACTTGAATCGATCTGATATCAACTCAATAGTAATTTACAAAATAGGATAACAAAACAACTTAGTGTTGGATGATATTAATTTTTGAAAAAAGGTTTGATATGAATGTCTTTCTTCAGTGCTTCTGCAAAATGTTGTAGGAATTGTTAATCTTGAAAAGTATGATTTGCATTTGTTTTTTTTCTTGTTTCTTTTAGGCGCAATTGTATTTTGGCAGATGAAATGGGTTTGGGAAAGACTATCCAGTCTTTGACATTTATTCATTCAGTGTATGAATATGGTATACGTGGCCCATTTCTGGTGATTGCTCCATTATCAACTATTCCAAATTGGCAGCGTGAATTTGAAGCATGGACAGATATGAATGTCATTGTCTACCATGGCTCGTAAGTATCCATTTTGTTTTATTTTTGGCTTTAAGTTCATTTTGTAGATGTGAAATGCATAACATTTATTGTTTAAGATGAGAACAAACTTAATTTGTGAAATATTTTATTGTCAGGTTCTGCTAGTACTGTTATACTATTCTATCATTTGTTAATAATTATTATGTGTATACGATAATTTATTGCCAATCAACATGCCTCACTTGCTGGAATTATTATTAATGTACATTTTACTCAATACTTTGTAAATCAGTGCAGCAAAATGTTACGTTCACTTTGAAATGCTCTTGTCTTTTTCGGTTTATATTGGTAAACTTTGTGCTATTTATGAATTAATTTGTTTTGCTTTTCAAAGAAAAAAGTAATATTTTTCCCATTTGACGCAATCGCCATTGAGATGGGAGTCTTTGCTGTCTATGAAGTACCTCTACAATCCTTGGATGTACAGGACTCTAATTATAACCGAATAGTGAAATATTTTTGTAGAGTATCTACTGTGCTTTGCTAATCCCATTATAAAAGCTAAGGAAATATGATGGATTATTATCATTTATAAGGAACCATTGTCACAAAACCCCATTAGTGTATTACTACCAGATGAAAATGTACCTCTCAAGGGTGCATCAACCCGATTTTAGATGAAGACCGTCGTTCACAGATTTAAGTTACAGAGTTAAGAATTAGTTCACATATTTATTTTTATTTTTCGTATACATATCAATATACTCAGTAATAAGCATAAAATAAGAAAGTTTTATAATGCTGCGGTTATAATGATCGGTTTAGAGATTTTGATGGAAATGCACATTTTGGGGTCCTTTGACGCTAAGGTGTATTTTCAATTTCACATTGTTAATGTGAGAAGAGGAAGTATTGTAATTATGTGCCAATTTTGTAAAAAGCGAGTAGTTTATGCATAATTTCTGTTTGAAATTAATTAAATATATACAGGTGTCACACCAACTATGGGCCATGAGAAAAATTGAATCAATGATATGAAATTTAATTAATTTCATTTTAATTATAATTTACTATTGAAAATGCCAATTTTAATTGTTTATTATTTATTACAAAAATAATTGTGATAAAAGTTCTACAGCACTGACACTTAGCGCACCTCGAACGACCAACAGTTAATTCACACTTTTCCTTTTTAGTCTATGTGTTCACATAGATTTGTCTTGAAATAATCAATACATATTCTCAATGTATTGATGTATTTCTTTTTAAGCAATCCGCAAAGCTTAATTGAAATTTCCGCAACAATGCTGCATCGATATTTGAGAAAATCATTGTTGTTGAATGTGTAGATGATGATGGTGGTGATAAGATACAGCAGTTTTATTTAGCCACACTGCTTTATATTCCAAATAAATCTTTCAGAAATGATTCAAAACCTATTTGATAATGTATATTTTTTTGTTGCAGTTTTCTCACATGCTTTCAGAGAACTAGTGCTGCAACTAACATTGTTTGTATAGTGTAACTCCTAGGCTGAGAGCCAGTACTTTAGTTTGCAATGAATTTCACAGCAGTTTTACTTTCTCTTTATAAATTACTCCTCAGAATGCCTGGCAAAGTATGTTATAAACCATTTAATATCATCTGATCCCAAAAATAATTTTCTGTGTATTGAATAAAAGAAAAATGTGCATTAATCATATACCTTTTCAATATCTTAAAGAAAACTATGCCCATGAAAATTTTTCCATAAGAGCCTCTACTAATTTAAACTTCTTTTGTTCAAAAATTAGGCCAGTAAGGGCCAAATTGTTTTTACCTTTTTGAAGAACCGAAATTTTACTTTATTTTAATATTTTTTTGGGTGGTACTTCACTGTGACCGTACTATTTGAATGTTTTATTTTCCTGCGCTTTGTTTGAGGCGGTGTCAATAGTATATGAAATGGCTTAAAAAAAAAACTTAATATTATAAATCGTAGAGTATTAGTAATTTAATTAGTTTATTAGTATTAGTTATTTATCAACTGTGTGTAATGTACTATGACTAACCAACAAACAAGTTGAAATCTGAAAGCAGGTGGAAATATGCATTTTTGCAAAGAATTGATATTATTTGCCAAGCGAATGCACATAGTTTGAAAACACTTCACTAACAGTGCTTGGCAGTTGCTTGCTTCTGTATAATTTGCAGCGAATACTGTATCAGTCAAATGTATTCCTGTTTGTTTCTTGTCAAAAAGAAATTTCCAAAAAAGTATGCACACAGGCTCAAAGTAATAGCTGAGGTGTTAATAGTGCAAATTATTATGTAGCTGTTTTGAATAACACGAGAAAGTATGTCCTACTGTAGCGCAAACGTGTTGCAATATTCGAAAATTGAGAGTTAACAGTGAAAATCTGGTCTCTGCCACTTTTATAAGTGTATTTTACTCTATTCTTAGAAGTAATTTAAAGAAAAATTTGGAGCTGTTTTTGAGAATTTTGAAAATTTCGCAGGGGCTTCATGTAAAGTACCCCCAAATTTTAAAGAATGTTTTTCAAAATATTAAAGCTGTGACTCGAGCCAGATGGAGAGGGGTTTCTGCAATTTGGAAGAAATCCAACGTATGGTTTAGGTGGTGGTCATGGACGGACGTTTTGCGTCAATTGGTTTTTCTGTATCAAGAACACACAAAACAGGGATTCTGGCTACATCAAGTATTGGAGGATTTTTATTTCTTAATAAATGATAAATGGGATGAGATTTATCCACTTTTTCGTTATCAGGGCCCGGATACCAATTTTGTTTCTGCCGAAAATCCGCTGTACTTTTTGCGCGGCATGACATAACTTTCCCTACACTACGTATATTACTCAGTACGTATACGAGATAGTAAAAGAAGCCGAGACTTGTGCTCACACGGTCTGCACAAATCGCCACAAGCAGCCGCTAATAAGGGGTCCAACGAGAAACAACTGAATTGTGCGCCGTCCGAGTACTGTCAGTGGTGGTATTTCTGTGCGTGCAATCTGGCCGATCTTTATTCAGTATTCATTAATCATGAGGAGCATAGAGAATAAAAATTGGAGAGCAGGAATTGGCAAAAAGGCAGTTGATCACAATATACCACGTACCGTCTGGGCTGCACCTTCTGTATACTCCAATCTGCTCGGTAACTGTACCATATATACCGGGCTATACGTAAGTGCAAGAAGTGGAATATACCAGAAGTACTCTCTGGTGTGTGTGCGCGTGATTGTGCGCGCGTATGTACCTATATCTTCATTTGCCCTTAAAAAATAAATTATTTTCAATTGTTTGCTCTGTAAATTATTCATTAGTAATTTCTCTAGATCCTTCTCCAGCCAGAGTTCATGCTTTCCATACTTGATTCGTCATTGTCCTGTTTCTAAGTATCGAAATGCAGTGTTGACACCTTTCAATGCCTCTTTCACTTTTGAAACACCATCCCAGTCTCGGAAAGCGCTTTTACTTGCCTAAAACATCCGAGATCCAATTCATTTCCAGGGCGTTGTACACTCGACTCCGGTTATAGTGAACTCGGATGTAGCGAATCCTCGGGTGTAGATAACTTACGTCACGGGTCCCGTTTCACGTACACTACGAATACACATAAGATGATACGGTTATAGTGAACCTGAACATCGGCTATAGTAAGCGAAGGAAACACAATGTCCTGGAAATTAAATTCCTCCTGGAAAATATATCGCCTGTGCCACAAATTCCAACTCTAGCCGGCTTGAAAAATATATCTCAATGGTCATAATTGAAGAAGTCTCCCTTGAGGTGAAGGGGAGTCCTGGAACGGGGACCTTACTGATGACCTTATGCCCCTCCGTTTCACTGCGGAAACGGTGGGGCATAAGGTCATCAATAAGAGTCGAGTTCGAGCGGGTGGGGCATAAGGTCGTCAGTAAAGACCGAGTTCGAGCGGGACTTCCCTGCCCCAACCCTGCGCGTCCTCGGCCCGGCGCGTGCCAACCGCCCCAACCCGCATCCGGCGTAAGCGTGGGGGTGTGACGGCTCGCTGCACGATGCCACAGTACATATGTGGATTTCTTGTAGTGAACTGTGAATGACACCTGATGAACGTGATTCCTACGACGCACGGTGGTCTGAAGAGGGCCGAAACGCGCGCATAGCCACCAAATTTTATTTTGTGAAAAACGGTTATTTCTTGGTAAATGTCAATTCTACATACTTCAAATGACTAGAAACCAGGAAAAATAATAATTTTAACAATGCTTACAGCCATACGACGCCCTCAAAGCCAAGCGTTTCAGCCGAAGAAAAATTCAGCTACCCAAGCAGTGAAAATATACCTATCTTTGATTGTTTATAACTTTTTTCCTAATCAACTTTTCAACTTCCAGAAATTATATGCCCTTTCATATACCTTTCTAAATATATTAAAGCAGTTTCAGTGTAATTTTTTTTATTTTTCATTAAATTAATTGTTACGTAATTAAGGTATGTAAAAACTGCTCATTCTTTTGAATAAGTAAATTTTCATAGACGATTAAAAAAAAGACAACCAAAAACACATCCCCAAAATTAATATATATTTTTAAGTGAACATTATTGAACAATTTTCAGTTGAGATCAGCTGCCCCGATCTGCCCCTTTCAAAATTATGACCGTTTAAAGTTTGCATTAAGTGTTTGGAAAGAGCACCATTACCTCCGGACATAATACCGAAATCGTTTACTTCTTGAAAATTTATTATCTTCTCAACTTTCAGATTTTCATTAATTACAGAACATTTTCAATATCTTTTCAAAATTATTCCTTCTTTCAATTTGCCAAATTTCCGTGTTTTTCAATCAATTTAACACTGGAAATTAAGATATGTAGAACTGAAACATGCAATAAGTGAATTTTGATGGGCAATAACATTAAAACATCTGAACACATCTCGGCCAAATTAATGCATGTTATTAAGTGAACAATTGTAAATATTTTTACATTGATAACAACCGCCTTGGCCAACGTCTCTCAAAATGGCGTCCATTTATAGTTTACATCACGAGGATGAAAAAAGCGTCATTCTCAGAATTATGTGATCTTTGACGGACAATTACACAAAAACGATTAAAAACACTTCTTTGAAATTAATAACTATTATTAATTGGGCATTTGTTGATGTTTTTACGTTAACAACAGCCGCCCTGGCCTGACTGTTTAACAATAGTGACCATTTAAAGACTACATGATGATTGAAAGAAAGCGTCTTAACAAAAGTAAGTGATTTTTGACGGGCAATTACAAGAAAACAACTAAAAACCACTTCCATTAAATTAATAAATATTATTAAGGGGACATTTGAGAAAATATTTTTGTTAATAACAGTCGCCTCGGCCTGCCTTTTCGAAAATGGCGAAGGTTTAAACTTTACTTGACCAGCTTTGAAAGAACGTGCCATTTCTAATAACTAAGTTTGTAAGTGATCTTTAACGGGCAAAAACAAAAGCAAGTAAAAACAGTTCTATGAAATTAATAACTATTATTAAACGGGCATTTGTTAATATTTTTTCGATAATATCAGCCACCTCGGCTAGCCTCTTTTAAAATGGCGGCCGTTCTAATTTACATAACGCGGTTTTAAAAAAAAGCGCCATTCCCAAAACTAACTGATTTTTTACGGACAGTTACACGAAAACGACTAAACAAATTTCTGTAAAATTAATAACTATTATTTATTGGACATTTGTTGATGTTTTTTCCTTAACAAAAGCCGCTTCGGCTTGCTGGTTTTAAAATGGCGACGGTTTAAAATTTTCATAATGATTGAAAGAAAGCGCCTTACCAATAGTAAGTGATTTTAGACGGGCAATTACACAAAAATAACTAAAAACATTTCCATGAAATTAATAAATGTTATTAATGGGGCATTTGATAAAATAGCTTCGTTAATAACAGTCGCCTCAGCCTGCGTTGTGGAAAATGGCGAACGATTATACTTGAAGTGCTTTGAAAGAAAGTGCCATTTCTATTAACTAAGTGGTCATTGACGGCACATTATAAAAAAACAGAAACATCTCCGTGAAATAAATATATGACTTGAAATGAACATTTGTAAATATTTCTTTGTTGCCCCGAATTGCCTCCCTTGGTGGACGCGCAGTCAGCAGTCGAAGTGTCAGCGCTGGATGTCATGTCAGAGGTGGCGCGCAGGGTGAAATGATCCGGACAGGAAATGACCTCTGGCACATGCGTAACCGCGACTGCTAAAAATAAGACTCAAGTGATATGAAGATAAGTCTCGCAGGAAGCCAACTCAGGCGGCCAGGTCTCCGGCATTTCCATATCATAAAACACATCACTTTCCGGCTTTTGGTCCAAAGCATCCACGCGCCACCTCTTGACAGGTTAAGTAACATAATAGTGAAATAATATGAAATAATTAATTATTCTTTGACAATAAAAATGGCAAACGAGTAGGACAATTGTTACAGTGTAAGTCACTACAACTATTAGTATATACTATTTATTCTTTTTACTACTCAAAGAACATTTTTACGATTTTTTTACTTTTGAAAACTATTGTTAAAAACTTTTTATACACTATCTCTACCTAATTTTCAACACACATTCCCTTGAGTTATGGAATAAATGCTTATAATAACCTTTTCTTTACTTCTGAACAATTAAATGAAGGTTTTATTCATCTTCAATAATGTCTGATAAAGAATAGTACTTTTTTGGCAAATAAATAAACAATATGAATTGAGGAATAATATTATTTTACACTTAGAACATGTTTCAATAGATTTATACTTAAAGAACCGTTTTAAATCCACTAAATAAATTGTTATTTAACTTAACATCCTACGCGCACGTTTCGGCCCCGCTCAGACCACCGTGCGTCGTGTATTCTAATTATAAATAGCAGTATTGCGTGATAATATATTTCCAGTTAAGAGTCAGTTTTGACAAAAACTACAGATTCGCAAATAAATAGGCAAGGCAATGGTAAGATTTCCTTATGCGAATAACTTTTTTTCTAAAAGTCAAGGTACTCTAGGATGAGCTTCCCCATAATATTATGCCGTGTCTCAGGTGGGAATCTACATTTGCAAAATGCAGCTAGTTGCATGAAGGCTGACATAATTTGAAAGAATTCTGAATGCGCAACATATTGAACTTAATTTAGTTTTTAATTCAGTCATATGGATATTCCGTTTTGAGGCTTCACTGTACTGAGAGACCCAGAAATTTTGTTACCTTAACATGTTGGTTGCCATGCGAGACCATATGGTCTCCTAGGGAGATTTAATTTTTTTTAGTACGAGACCATACGGTCTCAGGCGTTGGCAGGTCTCTAAAGTGTTAACAGCTGCGTAGATGTTTCCCATAAGCCCATATGCCCTCGTACATTGTTGTAAATAAATTTAATTCTGTGTAGTATTATATAAATATTGGTGCAAGTTTCAATGTTCTAGTACATAGTCTATAGTTTATACATTATATCCGCTCGATATTCTCTTTATGTGGTTATGCCTGGGGGGGGGGGGAATTTGCGCATCGTATCCGACTTCAGCCAATGAGCTTGAGACACCAGTTTGCGTCGCAATATTAGCCGGAATTTTAAATCCAGCCAGATACCAGACATTGAAACCGAATTATGAAGCATTTCTTTTAAATATTGCACTTTGTACACCTTCGTGTTATTTTTGGTTGGCTGACGTTGAAAATTGCCACTTTGTACCACTTTCAAAATGTTTCTCAGCACTTCTCGCTCTCGATCCATCATGGTGGCCAGCGTCTGGTCTGGCTCTTCAAACGAAGTGCCCGTGCTGTGGTCACGTGGTTCGTGACACAAACTGGTGATGCGCAGAACCAGTCACTGTCGGTGCACCGTAGGAACCCATATTTCCATCATGGTTATCCCACCTGGATCTCTCATGCAGTTAATCTTGCACCACAACTAATACATTTTGTTTTTGGTTGTAATATGGACTGTAATATTAACTTCTTAAAATATGCCACAATTGGCAAATTAGGAAGCATCCATAACAATAGTTTTAGAGATTCCATCCATCTGATGGATGTAGTTTTGAAATCTTATCCCATATGTAGTTGGTCTGCCATACTGAGGTAAGCCTCCTTTGTTCATATATGTATCAATTCTTTTCCTATACTATACTGATTCATTGTAGATTATGTTATTTTTAGATTGTACATGAGGACCCCAAACAATAGGGTCGAAACCACAGAACACGAAAGGATAGAAGTGTACCCTCAATGTTAAATGACGAAAACGAAAGTCGCTCGCAGCGCTCCAAGTGGCCTGGCAAAGAACTTCATAAACCGTCCGCCTTCCGAAGCTATCCACAGCGTATGAAAATTAATTTAACTCATACGCATCGTGAAAGTTACTTAATAATTAAGACGCTATATTCTACTGTAATTTTACTAAAATTTAATAGATTATCAATTTTCGTATTGTACTTGAGTAAGATCATAACTGACGGAAGTCTTCTAATAATATGGTAATGGAAGAAACGAAAGAATAAAAATGAATAAACAAAGAAATACATAAACAAATCAATGAATGCCTTTATTTTACACAAGCCACACACAAAACGCAAAACACACAAGCCACACAGATGAACGCACAGAACATTAAAGGACAGCATGAACGTAACCAACGGCAATAAGGTTCACTCGTCCGCCATGTGGAAATCGCGTGCATGCTGGATATGACGTACAAAAACAAGCGAAAACCATTAGCAATCATTGCTTGATATTCCTTCAACTAGCGCTCCATGTGGCCTGGCAGTGTGTTGCCGGTTTCCCAATCTCATCTTCACCCCTATGGTCGAAACCTTGTAAATAACTTTAGTATTATTTAATGTAATAATATAAAGAAATTCATTGTTATTTTGGCCTTTTAGTTAATACAATATATCACCGTCAAATATCTTGCGATTTTTGTTTTATTACCATTGGCTGATTTTGATGATCTAAAACATCGATAAAATATCGATAAAATGCTCTTAAAATGTTTTAATACCGTAAATACAAAGAAAAGAGACATTAAAAATTTGATATATACACATTTCCATTATCATTTCTTAGAATATAATAATTGAACACTTATTTAACCAAAAATTTCAAAATGTAAATGAATTTATAATTTTAATTTTTTAAGTGGACGTTTTGAAAGATTGTAGAATAATAGAATTATAAATTGAAAATTCTTGATTATGCCTCTAAAAAGAATTCAACATTTATTATTTTTCTTCTCTGGTAGAACGTAGTCATGCTGTACCAAATCACATAGGCTCGTCACACACCACACACTCATCCACGCCTCTCGCCTCCCCTTCCTCTCACTTCCCTCCTCTACTCCCTCCTCTCACTCTCCTCCCCTCACTCTCTCACCTCTCTCTCCTCTCCTCACTCTCCCTCTCCTCACTCTCTCCTCCCTCCTCCTCTCTCCTCTCTCACTCTCTCCACTCTCCTCTCTCCCACTCTCCCACCTCCCCCTCCACCTCCTCCCTCTCCCACCTCTCTCTCCCCTCTCTCACTCCCTCTCTCCCTCCTCTCTCTCACTCTCTCTCACTCTCCTCACTCTCTCTCTCCACCTCTCTCCACTCTCTCTCACCTCTCTCCTCACTCCTCTCCCTCCCTCCTCCCACTCTCTCTCCCTCCTCTCTCCTCCCCTCTCTCTCACTCTCTCTCTCACCCCTCTCCACCTCTCCACTCTCTCTCTCACTCTCCTCTCACTCTCTCTCTCTCCACCTCTCTCCCACTCCTCTCTCTCCACTCTCCTCCCACTCTCACCTCCCCTCTCTCTCCTCCACCTCTCTCACCTCTCCACCCCTCTCTCTCACCATCTCTCTCCTCCTCTCTCCACTCTCCCACCTCTCTCCTCACTCTCCTCTCTCACCTCCTCTCTCACTCTCCTCACTCTCTCCACCTCCTCCCACCTCTCCCCACTCTCTCCTCCTCACCTCTCACCTCTCTCCTCTCTCTCTCTCTCACTCTCTCTCCCCACTCTCTCTCTCCTCTCCCTCTCTCTCTCCCTCTCACTCTCTCTCTCACCTCTCTCTCACTCTCTCTCACTCTCTCTCCTCCTCTCCTCCCTCTCTCCACTCTCTCCTCCCTCTCACTCTCTCTCACTCTCTCTGTCTCTGTCTCTCTGTCTCTCTCTCTGTGTCTCTCTCTCTCTCTCACACACACACACACACACACACACCTTATTCTACATTACAATATACTTCTATGGTCATCTAAAGATTTTTCATTGTGGAATCCGTGCGTTTATGGGTCAGAATGTTTCGGTACATAGAAAATCTTTCCACATTCACTGATGTGAGTGGGTGTAAACTTGAGTAATTTAGGTGCTCTAGAAATTAAGTTAAGTAGAAATTAATTGAGTGTATCGGTCACCTGCATCTTTAACCCTTGTTAACATGCAACCCTATAGGTTTGTTAAGTGCACTTGTACCTACCTGTATGTTAAGGAATTTAACATAATTAGCAACGTTAATAACCATCGATTCATCGTTTAAGGATCAATCAAATGTTTAAGGAAAAAAACATGGCGATGTACAAATCACCAGATTCAAACAATTCAGAAGTAATTCGCAATGATTTGGGGAATAATTATTCTTAATTGTAATATTAATAGTACAATTAGAAAAATGTAAATGAGGTAAATTAATCTCATTTTCCTCACATTCCATCAAATGAAACTACCTCCGGTAATGTATTTACTGACGATGTGAAGGTGTCGCCACTGGAAATCTACGCGCCAATTTCTGAACCGAACGTCATATCTTTAGGTATCTGTAGGTTCAGGAGAATTATTTACATTCAATTTTCTCGAACCATGGTTGTTTATTTAGATATGTCGCAACACTCCACAATATCGTACTAACGTGCCGCAGCATGTTACTCATGTTTACTTCGCCAGTAATGTAAATTTTCGCATGAAGGCTCCCACAGACCTATGCGGAAGATCCGCAACCTACCCGGATCGGCTGCAGCGGAAGTTTTGTGTCACGTGTTGCCTAATGAGCACGTTCAGACCTGCGCGGCAACGGATTGGCAGCGTTTAATCGGCGCGCCGCCGCGGCGGCGAAATTTGTAACGCAGTCAGACGCGTTTCTTCCGTTGCAGCTCTTGTTTCGTGGAAGCCTGCCCGTGTTCGGGAGTCTTCGCTCCCCTCTCGGTCGAGTGACCTTGTCAACCGTCACCAAACGCTGACTCATAATTGACGCTCCGGTGTGAACGGTCCCGCGAATTCCGCGGCCGCGTCTAGCTCGGAACTTTCCGCGCCGCACCCGCTGCGGATCTACCGCACCAGTCTGTGGGAGCCTTAATTCGTGAGATTTTATGGTGACCGATAAAATGCTGAATATACCACAAAATTATTATTACCGCCTCGTCCAAATAAAAATCTCGGCTCCACTATGCTCCGCTTCTATTTTTAACTTTTGGCCTCGACAGTAATAACACTCGTAACATTTGTAGGTATGTTAATAGCTATAACTTCAAATTAACAAGATCACTTGATGAAAGTCCTTCAAACACACAAACTTCAAATTCATTGAAAACATTTAATAATTTGCCCATAGTTTGTTATTCTGTATTTTTCTCTTGAACCACTCAATTCCTTTTCGTGATGCCTTATTTTACGTCGCGAGACTGAGCCCATCAGGCCTGTTCCATCGCGGAAAGATATGAGTTACTTCAGCGCGTCGATTTTTGCTCGTTCTGCGCAGGACCAGTTTACGTCACGAACCATATGATCACGGCACGGGAACCTGGTTTGAATCAAGGAAGTTATAATTATGGAGGTGGCATGGCCCGCCTTTCCCATTGCAGAAAACGAAGCCAGTCCTTTGCAAGATCGATTAGGCTATCCGCTAAACAGTTTGATCACGTGTTTCTCCGTCTGAACACGAACATTACGCTACGCCTTCCTTTAACCGTGTAGCGTAAAAAGAAGGTACCACTTGGACGACGAAACAAGCTAATTGAATTTAGTTAAGTGGCTTCTTTTAGACTTGAGGATATTTTACGTGCAGTAAATCTACAACATGGAACGCCTTATTTCCTCTCTTCAATGAATTTTTTCGCCCTTAAAAATTCACGGTTTCGATCCAGTTGGAAACTTTCACGGGTACTTTGCCCCCAGAAGAAACTGGGAACACTTTTTGTTTTTCGCATTTGCCTCTGCTTTAACATGTTTTCCTCGTCCAATATGCTGCCTCACTTCAAACCTTTTATCAGCACTTTTACGTCACATGAGTTGCTAAACAAGACATTTCCATCTCTTTAAAAAAAAATCCAATAAAAAAATATTTACTGTTGTAAAACCGTTTTGCAGGTTTTGCTTTCAGCATCTTGAATTCACTAGGGTTCAAGATTTAGGCCTTGAGGACACTGTGGTTCTCACAGTGAACAACTCAAGATGTTGGATATGTTACTAATGTAATCGAGGCATCTTCCTTTCATTCTAGTGAACTCTGCTTACAAACTTTTGATTTGGACTGTTCTTTACTAGGAAATTTGTCTTGAGGTATCACGGAATCGGCCAAAGTGTTAAAGGCGCAGATAGGCACTACAGGAAGCTTAGATTACATACAAGAGCTGATTTTACAATTTCTGTGCGATGAAATCGAATAGACCATTCAGGAATTTTGGGAAGAACCTTTGTAACATTTATTTATGTTCACTCGACGTGTAGAAAAACTTTTCTTCTTCGGCTTTTGATTTATAACGTTAAAGTTTCAGGATGACTCAGGATAATGTTGCGGATAATAATGCGGATTCGGTGGTATAACGTACCGGTCTGTTGTACCCAAGTTTGCGGGTTCAAACCCGATCGAAGCCGTGGATTTTTAAGGGCGAAAAAATCCCTTGTACGCCTTCCTTCGGAGGGGAAGTAAAGCCGGTTGTCCCATGTTGTAGATTTACCACATGTAAAAGATCAAGTCTAAAAGAAGCCTCTGAGAAAAATTGAGATCCGCCAGTTTCGTCGCCCAAGATCCTCGTTTTTCCGCTAGGTGGTGAAAGGAGCGTATCGAAATTTGGGTGGTTAGACGGAAGAGCGGGCCTGATGGCCTGAGTCTCGCCACGTAAAATAAGGCATTAACTAAACTAAACTAAACTAAACTAATGTTCATAATGTCTCCTACAAAAATCCAGCTCTTAGAGAATGTTCAAGTTGTATTAGAGGATTGTAAGGGTCAAATATTGAATGGGGTGTCCCGGATGCCATCTGTTGTCGCCTCACGGACTCCTGCAAGTGAGGAGCCCCTTGCATTCCCCATGCCCCATGCCCCATGCCGAGGAGCCCTTCGGCCGTTACCTGGCCAGGGGAAGGGATTACAATAGGATTAGGATTACGATTACGATGTCTGAGATACCCTCGAGGGACCAGAGAGGCCATCCTACCCTATAGGAAACCCTTCACTAGGGAGAACATAGAAACATTTTGGACTTGTTTATACTTGTAGTATAAACGGTAAAATCACACAACACGGAAAATGCAACAAGCAATGTTGAAAAATACAACAAGGTTTTTTTAGAAGTTTGAAGTAGGGTCTGGTGCTAACCTACACATCAGCTTGTGGGGTTCGTCTCCAGGTTTAGTTTAGTTCAGTTTAGTTATTGCCTTATTTTACGTGGCGAGACTCGGGCCATTAGGCCCGCTCTTCCGTCTAACCACGCAAACTTCGATACGCTCCTTTCACCACCTAGCGGAGAAAGGAGGTATTATCTTGGGCGACGAAACAGGCGCATCTCAATTCTGCTCAGAGGCTTCATTTAGGCTTGAGGATATTTTACATGCAGTAAATCTACTACATGGGACAGCCGGCTTTACTTCCCCTCCGAAGGAAGGCGTACAAGGGATTTTTGCGCCCTTAAAAATCCACGGCTTCGATCGGGTTTGAACCCGCAAACTCGGGTACAATAGTCCGGTACGCTGACCGTTATACTACCGAATCCGCGTTTCCAGGTATCTCCAGTGGGCACCACCCCTGCTATGGTAAGCTCGTAAACACGCAACCTACATATGAATGTGTTAGGGAAGAAGACAGGTTAAGATTGAGGAAAGGTACAATGTACGTAGTTAGTTGCCCGTTTGTTAAGTCACTCTGCTGGCATTCGCTTGTTATTGCTCGGAGAAACAATGGAGAACTACTTATGAGAGGAGCTGGCTCCTTGGTGTTTGTGGGTATGCTCTAAATATATTGTGTTCTTTATTTTTTTTTTATTATTATTATTATTATTATTATTATTATTATACTCAAGCCACATTTAACTGTGTTAAATTTTGCAATGAAGATATGGAGGAACCATACAAAAGATCAATGTCTTTTTTAGAGATCACTGTTTAAGCATGCGTATGGATTAATTAAATCATTAGATACATCCCTAAGTTAATAGTATGTAAGTCCAGTTGGGAGGTTAGAAACATTTCAACATTTTAAAATTCTAAAATTAAGAGTAATGAAAGTGAAGTTAAAATCACATGATTGAATGTTCTTTAGCCATAAAGCCTCTAACAAAAAAACATCAATCAATCCATCCAGAACATTTTTACTTAAGGCTAAATGTACCGACACTAGTTCCATTTGTCGCCACCACGTAGCAGCACCAAAATAAGCAAAATTTACTAGACCGATAACGTCTAAACAAATTGTCCGATTTTCGATCTGTAAACGACATTGGACTCCTTTTTAAAATAGAATTCACGCTACGATGCCGTTTTTTCAAAAAAAAATCCAAAAAATTTTTGAAAACGTTTTCATAGTTCAGGAAGAAATTAAAAAATGTGGGCTTATAGCGCGATGGCGATGTGCTTCCTGAATCCAACGCCGTGTCAATCATGCAAATCGGATGAATAGGAGCGGCGTAAAGTGAAATTTCGGAAAAGATACCTGATCCCCCTCCCCCTCCCCCTTGCCCCTGCGTCACCCGCCCCGCCTGGGCCCTCCATCGACGCCGCCGAACGGCCAAACCGCCTGCGGCACGGGAGGCCGAACTTTCAGACAGGCAAGCTGGGCAGTCAGTGCCTTTCAGTCTCAATATATTTTTCTTCACGTGTCAAACTAGTGATGCTGTAACACAGCCAAACGGTCTCGTATCATTTGTAATAGTCGTATAAAACTATATATCTTGTTCACATATTTCCGTCTTCCTTCGAATACCATCAAACAATTATTTGAGGCGGTACTCATAATATCGATTCCGATTTGGAAACTGATTTCAAAAAGAAAATTGAACTAATTGTGTAGATATCACCAATATTCCATGTCCTAACATCGTATTTTACATACATTTTACTTCTAAGATCATCCGTTATCATTCCACTACCACAAAGAATGAGCCGAAATTACGCACGAGCTCTTTTATCCTGCGACTCGATTTTTGATCTCAAAACGGCGTTTGTCTCCTTGATAGACTTCATCTGATGAATCTGTTTTCCCAAGTAAAATTTTAAAACAGTTTTCGTACTTTCGGACAAAATTGAAAAAGTGGTAAAATAGCGCGCAGGCGAGATGCATCCTGAATCCAACACTGTAACAAACATTAAAATATAATATTAAGAATCGTGACACGTCCCAGCTTACTTAGTAAGTTATATTGATATAGAATGATTCTGTTATATTTGTATAAACTTGAAGATTGGAATAAGTAATTCCCGGCGCGTCATTTTGATACAAACTACGTAAATTATAATGTAAAAGGATGTGGTGTAAATCATTGTATTGTGATACATATATATGTATTTTTTAATGCATTAAATTGTCACGAAAGCAATACAACTTTAACCCTTAGACAGGAACACCACACTAGAAGAGGAATGTCCGTCTATGAGGGGGATAAATTATGTTTTGTTATACAGTTATTAATTTGGCAACTTCTACATTTCTACATTAAGATACCATTTTTCTAAACATCGTACACGCTTATCAGTAACATTTAATCGGGTTGCAATTCAATTTATAAGATTTATATACTACTAGTAAAACGTAGCATATCAGTCACAGATAAACCTCATATTAGGGAATCAGAATGCAAACGTATTAAATCGGCGATCCTTATCTAGGTGTCGAGAATAGGGATGCAACATTGATGTTGATATTTTCAAAACATTGATTTTGTATAGACACATGAACATATTTCGTAAAAAAATGAAACATTTATGAAACCTGATGTTTATTATCGATGTGCTTGATGAGTTGTTGTGAATGAAAAGAACCGATAATCACAATTTTATAAAAAAGTCAAAATATGAAATAATATTGCATTATTCCACTGTCAATACATGTGCTCGAATAAAGCGAACGGTGATTGTAACATCCTCATCCAGTAGACTATCTTCAGCCCAAGAAATGACCCCATTTTTCTGGCATTTCCTACGTATGTCCTACCGTACGCAGAGAGGCGGCCAACGCAAGCACTCTAGGTGTAAGATCTCTCGCCCACCTTCCTGTACCCATTTGAGGAAGTTATGACTCACTCCATAAGACCCTCGGCGATAGTTTTCAGGTTTGGTTTCGCTGTTATTCTTTTTACTTTGTTTTGCCGTTTTGTCTAAATCGTAATTATAAATTAACAATCACGGCCACTGTCAAAACAAAATCTTCCGCACGAACTTGGTCGATGTTTCTAAACCAGGTTTTTGAAAGATGTTTTAATTTTGAACATTGATATTTGCATTTGTATTACTTGAGCATCATGCGTTCGCATTTCTTGCTTTCCGAAACTGGGAGGGGACGCGCCGATAATTCAGCGAGTTCTTCCCTAATAATGGCAGAATGTATGCATGAAAGACTGAGGGTATCAAACACACTGTTCAGTGCTATGATGTCTATTTGTCGGCTCCAGTCCCGGTCAAGCAGCGGCTGTGACCATCTCTCCTTTTATCTGCAGGTCCCAATTCTTCGCGGGATCTCAACGCGCAGAGAAATAGTACTAGAACATAGATCGCAAGCCATCCCTTGTTAGACCTATCTGGATATACACAGCAATACGATGCTAGCAATTTCTTCATTGCTCACTCGGACTCGAACTGCCTTTTACCTTTTGTTTGTGATATTTTGTATTAGTCATATCAATTATGCCACTTACACCCTTTTCTTCCGCTTCATTCTATCATTCCAAGCATAATATCCTTTTCTAGGATTTTGTTCTACTCACAGTATGTCCAAAATATTTTATTTTCCATTTTTGGCTTTGGCTTAGAGAAAGTTCTGTTTTTTTTTTTTTTTTTTTTTCCTTCAAAATTTCGGCATTTATCTTTTTTCCCTCCCATTGTACGTTTAATATTTTCTTCCGTGTCCCTACTTCAAAAGCATCTTCCTTTTTCGGCCTATCTCAATGTTCAGCTTTTACACCCACACAACAGGATTAGAAATACCATTTTCACGATTATTTGGATTTTGGTCTTACGCAGGGCTTGATTTCTGACGAAACGGCGCTCCTGTATCTCGCTGATTCATTCTCGCTATTACATTATATTATAAATATATAATTATTTCTCTTAAACGTTCCGGACCTAAAATTTTAGAAATCAATCACTTGATATGTCTGCATATTTTATGAATTTGTGTAATTTTCTTTCCGCTGCTTTTTCTAAAATTATTCCTCTCTTTAGTTTTTCTGTACAGTATCCAGAATTTGTTATTGTAATTCATAAGTATTTAACTTCGCCCGCCATGTATATCACTTCTCCGTTGATGTTCAGGCTTCCTTTTTTACCAGTTGACATAAATGTTGTTTTCTTTAAATGTAAGTTCATAGAATATTTAAATTTTATAATAATATTATATTTAGCTATCCTTATTACATAATTCCGAATTAAGTACAAATAAAACATCAGCATAATTTTGATGACATAAAATGTTTGCGTTTTCTCGAAAAGAAGTAAAGTGGACATGTCACGTTTTGAATGTTTGCTCCTCATTTCGCGCTCCTTTGTTCAAGCCCAGTGCCGCCAGGGCAATAGACGGCGGTTTTCAGTGGGCGAGAAAAGTCACCCTTCTGAGCTGGAAGCAGGGTCGCACCTCTGGCACACTGCTGTTCAGATAGCGTGACTTTTCTGACCTCTGCAGACATCTCGCCGCGTTCTTCGGCGGGCTGCGTGTTACACTAGGGCAATTCGATATGCCCAAGCGTAGGAAGACGGCGGTTTTCAGTGGGCGAGAACATTGTGCAATGACGAAGTGGAGATTATATTTACTCTAAGAATTAGTGGAATCATTCGCGTTTCCTTAATTATTAGCGACCGAGTGTGTGTGTGTGTGTAAACAAAATTATAAATTAAACAATTACTAACAATTATGAAAGTATATTTGATTAATAAAAATTTTGTGAGATATTATTAACTAAAGTAACTTATTTTGTCAAGATTTATGAATGGGAAGCTATTGTTTTTCATTGAAAATACCGGTATAACGTTTATTGACGTCCATACCGGTAAAGACGTCCAATAGAGGCATTTTACTAGTATAAAACAATAATGGTATTTGAGAAAGGTATGAAAAAATACCGGTATTCAATACCTTTTCGGTCGCTGTTCACTAGCAGAATCAAAGAAAAACAAACTATCCTTGTTATCTTCTCTTTCATTATTAGTTTTATACGACTATTACAGATGATACGAAACCGTTTGGCTGTGTCACAGCATCACTAGTTTGACACGTGAAGAAAAATATATTGAGACTGAAAGGCACTGACTGCCCAGCTTGCCTGTCTGAAAGTTCGGCCTCCCGTGCCGCAGGCGGTTTGGCCGTTCGGCGGCGTCGATGGAGGGCCCAGGCGGGGCGGGTGACGCGGGGGAAGGGGGAGGGGGATCAGGTATCTTTTCCGAAATTTCACTTTACGCCGCTCCTATTCATCCGATTTGCATGATCGACACGGCGTTGGATTCAGGAAGCACGTCGCCATCGCGCTATAAGCCCACATTTTTTAATTTCTTCCCGGAACTATGAGAAAACGGTTTCAAAATTTTTTTGGAAATCGTTTTTGAAAAAACGGCATCGTAGCGTGAATTCTATTTTAAAAAGGAGTCCAATGCTGTTTACAGATCGAAAATCGGACAATCTGTTCAGACGTTATCGATCTAGTAAATTCCGTATGATAGTGCTGCGATCTATTGATTTTTCCTATAAGTATTTTTCGGTGCATTTAGCCTTAATAAAGTCAAGTCTGCAACTTTTCTTGGCCTTGCATTCGACTTGAGCTTTACTAGACATAAATACATACACAAACTGAACACCTGATGTGTCTCATCACCTCCTCCTTACCTTTAGTTGTAGCTCATGGGATGAATGTCTCTTGTGTTTGAGATGTGCCACCCTGGAATCTGGTCGGTTACGGCATTTTCCAAGGGAGTCACATTGCTTGTGAAGTGTTGTGGTGAAGTGGTGTGATTCTCACTTTTGGGAAAAGAAAAGGGTTGTGATGAACAAAATGTCTAAGAGTTTGAATAATAACTCTATTGCATTGTGTGGGGACAGTAAAAAAAATGAAACTATTTCAGAATTACATTTTCTACCTTTGTTTGTTTCAGAACTGCTAGTCGCAACATGGTGCAAGAATATGAAATGTATTATCGAAATGAGAAAGGTCAACCTATTAAGGATACACCTAAATTCAATGTGTTGATTACAACGTTTGAAATTGTAATTGCTGACTGTATGGAATTGAAGGAATTCAATTGGCGCCTTTGTGTTATTGACGAAGCACATCGTCTAAAAAATAGAAATTGCAAGTTGCTGGAAGGTCTTCGTTTATTGAATCTGGTTAGTATTTGTTTAAGATGTGCTTTGTATAATATGTCAGATGGACTTACTAGGGTAATTGTTTAAAAATATTTGTTACTTGTAGCTTGTAGTAGCTGCTGATAATTGCTAGCACACAGTTTGTTTTTATGAAGTACAATATTATTATATTATTTACATTAAAGGTCGTACAAAAATTTGTTCCCCAAAATGCACTGTTTCTGCCCTCTCCCCCAAACCCTGTAACAAAAACACACAAGTAGGAAGAATTTAATGCAAATACATTTTTTCTCATTAGAAAGTATGCTGGTATGGTTGAAATGTCCAAATTGCAAGAATAATTGCTTTTTGTGCTTCTTTTCCGATTTTCTTAATTAGCATTATATATATTTGTATTAATTAGTAATATATTTTTGCAAATTGCTCTGCACATTTTACTGGAAAACATTTATAGTTACATTTAATTACTACATTTATATTATTAAATTAAATTTTTAATATTGTAATGTATGTTTTTTATATACAGAGTTCAGTGTAGAAATGAAGTATGCATGATATTTATGAGATTATCATAATGTTTTTGTGTATTACAAGTAGATTGTAATACAAGTACAATCAAATTGGGTTGTTCTTGAAAATTGGCAGTACTGACTTGCGCAAGGGGGTACCCTTGTAGATGTGAGTGAAGCAGAATATGAGAAAGAAAGGAATGTCTTGTGTGGGGGGTCGAAGTTCGCTGCTGAAGGATTCTGGAAAATGTTTTCAAGCATATTTCTAATGCTAATTGTTGAATGTATTTTGCAGTAGACAATTGGGTGATTGTGGAAACCATCTAATACTATTCAAAATTTCATTGAGCAATATAATAAGGGTAAACTCATGATTGATGTACTGGGCGTGAAAATGATGAAGTGTAATGATGATTAATGTACTTAGGGCCGGTTTCACCAAACAAAGAGTAAGAAAGAGTGTACTCTGGAGTAAATCATGTTTACACGAGAGTATCTTCTTGGAGCGTTTCACCAACACTTTACTAGAGTGAAAGTAACTTTACACGGTGAAGATCCATCGAGTAAAATACGGAGTGAGCTTAGTTTTCAACGTGCGTGTACCTCCGACGTGTTATGGCTGAACGATTGCAAATGATAGTATTTGAAGATGATTCGGAATATTATCCTGTAATGCGAAGACAAAGATAGGTGTAAGAGAGAATGGATTGGTTTCCCAATTATGACGATATAGATTTTGCTACCAGGTTATGTTTGACCAAATTATCAGCTCTTCTATTTTGAAGAATTCAAGCTGATTTAGAAACGAATAATTTGCATGCTAAAAAATAAATATAAAAATATATTCAAGTAGTAGGATAATTTCATAAACTTTTTTTCTGAATTGTAGGTACCCATATATAGGCAATAACTCCAGAATCCAAATCAAAATAGGACATGTCTATTAAAAATCATTTAAATTGTGCAAGTACGTATTTTATTTGTGAAGTAAATTGTTAACTCATTGGGTACATTATGAACTGTGGAGGACTTTGTAAATTTATTTTTCACTGACGTGGATACGAAATAAAGATAGTAAATATACGGCAAGGCAAGGAAAAATAAGAACAATAACTAAAAGTATTTATTTAGTCAAAAACAGTAATAAACTGTATATGACGTATCGGGGAGAAGATCATCTGTGTAAGTTTTCTTGAGTTCCAGAATCCCTTCGCAACATCTTAACTATAATTACTTTTTGAAAGATGAATAAAAGTTAAAAAAAAAATAAAACAAACAAATATTTCTTTTAAAAGCACGAGGTTAACAACATTTGAAAAACAAGACATTTTCGTACTAGCTTGTATATACATTCGAAAGCTCGAATATACATTCGAAAACTTAAGACTAAGAAATATTGAGAAATAATGATACATAAACTAAGAAATAAGCTACGCTATCTCAAAATCACCACGCAAAACTAAGACCAAGACGACGCAAAGAACTCCAAAACTGAAATGAAAGGAAATAACAAGAGGTTCCCGTTGGTCCACGATGGTTCACAGCGTTACTTTCGTTCACAGCCTCTTGAATCGCTCTCTGCTGTGTATGAAAAATTGCGTGTTCAGCGGGTACGCAGAGTAAATTCTCTCGAGTAACTCTTCTTAACTTTACTCGGCTGTTGGTGAAATCGGAATAAGGTACAATTGTGTGCATATGTCAGACGTTTTTACTTCATAGATGCATGCATATTTCATGTATTTTTAGTAGATAAACACACATATAAACTTGGTCCCTAAGCTTGATCCACTGCTCCCCAGCATTTCATTTTGTTCCCCCCAAATAAAAACACACACACACACCCTTATCCACTCTCTAGCTCATCCTTATAATTTGCGATTCATGTTCTTGCATTAGAAGATGTCATGCTAAACAGTAAACATTTTAGCATTGAAAGATTTACTTTGTGGTTCTAAATTGAGATGTGCAAATGAAATTCCTCCTCTCCCCTCTCACTGCAAAAACTATGTAAAATGAATCAATAAAAACAGTATTTTTACATTTATATAACTCTTCTATAACTTTTCTAATATTCTTTCTGTGAATGTGTTTGTGCAGGAACATAGAGTGTTGCTATCAGGAACACCACTACAAAACAATGTGAATGAATTATTTTCTCTGCTCAACTTTTTGGAACCTGCCCAATTTTCAAATAGTGAGGCATTTCTCCAAGAGTTTGGTGCCTTGCGCAGTGAAACAGAAGTTCAGAAACTTCAGTTGTTACTCAAACCAATGATGCTTCGCCGACTGAAAGAGGATGTTGAAAAATCTATTGCTCCAAAAGAAGAGACTGTTGTTGAAGTAAGTACTGAAACTGGACTATTTTGTGTAGAACTCCAATATCACATGAAGTTAATATTTCTTGTTGCTCATAATGCATTTTCTACTTTCAGGTGGAGCTTACAAATATTCAGAAAAAGTATTACCGTGGCATTCTGGAAAGAAACTTCTCTTTCCTTGCAAAAGGAACGACCTCTGCAAATGTTCCTAATTTAATGAATACTATGATGGAACTTCGTAAATGCTGTATCCATCCATACTTATTAAATGGTAATTGCTTATTTATGTTCCAAATTTGTGTAACAAGCAATTAATAGTTTATATGTAAGGGGGTGTGATGAATTTGGAAGTGATAGGATGTGCACATGAATGTACACATAATTGTGAAGAAGAAATCATGAATTAGAAATTAGAATTATAATGAACAAAGTGGATGATTTTGGTGGGTAAAATATTTTCATGGCTAGAAGACAAATTGTATATTATTAGTTTGTATGTATAATATTACAAAAGAATTGTTATAAGAGTAATATTATGGGAAATAGAGAAAATATTTTCTTTCTTTTTTTTTTTTTTTTTTTTCTTTTCTTTCTCAATCTGTTATACTGATACCCTAGTCAATGATTTTATGCCAAATCAAATAATTGCTTATTTAATTTACTCTAAAGATCAATTCATGGTCATTTTTGAGCACCACTAATTGGAGATGGCTTTACTTCAGGTAATTCTAGTTAAAGACAAACACCTTCATTTGAATATCTACAATATTGATCTGTGATTTTCTGCTTTTTACATAGTTTTGATGGAACGTATGTATGACATACCTTGTTTGCCCTTCCTCTCCATAAATATTGTCCATCAACTTTCTAGAATGTTCAAAAGCAATATTATACATTTTAGGTGCTGAGGAGCAAATTCAGATGGATTATCGTCAAACAAAACAGATTGGAGCTGATGATCCTGATGGATATTACCAGGCCCTTATTCATTCGTCTGGTAAAATGGTTCTTATTGATAAGTTATTACCGAAACTTAAAGCTGGGGGCCATCGTGTGTTAATATTCAGTCAAATGGTTCGATGTTTGGATATTTTGGAGGACTACCTGGTTTATCGCAAGTAAGTCTCAGAAAAATTTATTGTGTCAAGTACATGTAATGAATATTAATGTATTGTAGGTTTTTCAAAACTTTAATCATGGCCACATACCAATGAATTGCAGAATATTATACACCTCACCTCACTACAGCTTGTCCCTGAAATTGAGAAATGAGGGATGATAAAAGATTTTTTGAATGGTTATTTTGAAATATATATTTGCCGATTGACTAAATTTCATTTTGCTTTGTCAATTGTTAGTTAAATATATATTTATATTATAAATATAAAAATATTTAATGTGGGTTCAGGAAAATTTTAGGAGGGGATAAATATGATGATTTCTTGTCATGGAATGTTGTGACATCTGTGTTGGAACAATACAGTTTGCACCAGAATGAAAAGGAACTTCTTTTCATTGTCACCAAGTAAGATTATCAAATTTGTGTTCTGTACCTGAGGGGAAACTACACATCCACTGATGTTGCAAAAACATCTAGACTAAAGAGCTTGAAAAATGGGAAATATCAGACCAATCTTTTCTTACCCAATTTCGAAATCACAAAATACCAGTGTGACTGATTTCCAATACAATAAAAGTACACCCAAGGATCTCAAAAGCTTGACCTACAAACTACAATTGACTGAATTTGGCCCACCAACTCTAATTTCTAGGAGACTAGGACAAAACAAGGAAGAATTTCCATGTGCATTCCAGCACCGGCCTAAACATCTTTGACTCTGAAACTCCCCAACTGAGAGGACACCGAATGAAATCAAGAGGCAACCGTATAACATAGAACTTTTTGGGTTAACATGTTGATGCCTAAGAAAACAGTCACCGCACCTGACATTCATAACAAAGGACAGTCTTCAAAATGGAAGGTCACCTTATAACCCTCTCATCCACAGACTTGCCTTGTTTTGGTGAGGGATTTTGCATAGGTGTTTGCATATTAGCAACAAAGTGTTAATTACCTCAACCATCATAGAAGTACCACAGAGCTCCTACATGTTGTCTGTGGGTAGCACTGCCTCAGACAAGGTATTCCTGGAACAAACTTCTCACCAGGAATTCATTCGCTGAGTTTCGGTTAGCTTAGTATTGTGTCTCGTCTTTGACGCATTGGGTACCAGTTTCGATTGAAACGTCCACATTATCACATGCTTTTCAGCTAGGTCGAGTTCAGCTGCCGTGTGGAGGAGAATGCTAGCGGCTGGCTGCTCTAATTAGTAGTTTCCATGGTTTCTTCGCTCAATGCCAGGCAAATACTGGCACAGCACCCTAAGAAATGGGCTACGGAACTTGCACCATCTTTCCTTCCTTTTCCTTTTCCTATCCTCAACCTCTTATACGCACATGTACATGCACACACTACAGTACCACACAAGTTAGAAGCTTAGAGCTTCTACCGCGTGGGGCAGTGCCATGTTTGTGGGAGATACCTATTTTGAAAAGATCCTCATATCTCACCATCCAGCGGGGGAGGATCTCCACCACCTCCCTTTATAAAAACGTGCACCACACGAATGGAATTAATGCCCTTAGCAATTGACATGCTGGGAATCATCAGTCACCTCCAAGTTACTCAAGGGAATTTTACTTTATTTAATTTTTAATTTAGAAGAGCACAGGTGAAGTTCTTTGCTTATACCCGGTGATTAAGTGACAGTGTCCAAATTGACAGATTGCACGAAGAAAATGAACATGTAGAGATCTTGGTAGGGTGGTGCACAAGGAAATAAGGGTACACCCTACCCTCAGATCATGATTTCGGAGGTAGTGACACCAACATTCAAAGATATTGGATCTCTATCGTATTAGTAGGGGTTAGATTTTAATGAAATGCCATTTTTTTCTTTTCACTTGTCGTTTAACATAGAAATAATTTCTTTGTTCTTTCTTTCTTTTTCTTTCTTTCTTTTCTTTCTTTCTTTCTTTTTCTTTCTCTTTCTTTTTTCTTTCTTTCTTTTCTTTCTTTCTTTCTTTTTCTTTTTCTTTCTTTTTCTTTTTTCTTTCTTTTTCTTTCTTTCTTTCTTTTTTTTTTCTTTCTTTTTCTTTCTTTCTTTTTTTTCTTTCTTTTTTTTTCTTTCTTCTTTCTTTCTTTTTCTTTCTTCTTTCTTTTTCTTTCTTCTTTCTTTCTTTTTGAAATCTTGAGCAACATTGCCTATGACATCCTATTCTTGCTCTACCACTCTCAAAAAACCTTCCACTGCACATGCCCTCGCGAGGCCTCTCCAGTGGCCTCTCCCTCCAAAGCTCCTAATATTTCCCCGCCTGCCTCCACTCTTTGTCACAACATAGCTTTCTCTCTCTCTTTCTGCCCTTCTCTCAGTGGCCGCGCGGAAATTCAACATTGCGAGTTTGGAGTTAACAAACTGATGTGTGAGAAGGATCAGACGGAAGGCAGCTTACGTGTTTCTACAGTAGGGGTTGTCTAAACGATCAACAGAAAATAAGCTGTCTTCGTTCTCCAGTCCCTGTTTGACAGTGGCTAGTCAGCAGTGACAGTGTGCTTTACACAGTAGCTGCTGTTTTTCACAAAAACTCAATTATTACAAATAATTCAAAGTACATCCACTGAAAAATGATAGGTCGTTGATCAAATAATCATTGAACATGGCAACATTCCTCTCCGCCTTCCACTGTACCATCCAGATCTAAATCCAATAGCACTTGTTTGGGAATTTTTTAAAGGGCACAAGGCAGCAGAAACAATTGGTGCATCCTTAAAAGAAAAGGAAACGTTTTGCAGAGAAGCGTTTGCAAAATACAGTTCTGACCAATGGAAGAAATCCTGCGAGAATGTGTAAGGAATAGAGGTGACATAATAATTCAGATAATGTGATGGACCAACAAATGATGTATTCATTTTTTTGGACACTCCTGGAAGTGCGTGTTCCTCTTTTGACAAAAAGGGTAGTGAGGCCGAGTGACGGTCAGCGCAATCGTTGCATCTTGCAGTCGCCTCTCCTTGTCGCCTACGCGCTTCCTTATCGCCGAGAGAGGAAATCTCAGATGCCACAGGGTGGGGGCAGCCTCTGAGACTTTACCGAAGGTATGTCCGCCATGATGGTTTTTTTGCGAGCGGTTCAGCTATAGCTTGTGTTTTTTAAGTTCAAGCTTAAGCTTGTGCATTACTGTTGAAATTCATGTGCAAAGAACCAATGCGACTACTATTTCATCATCTTTGTCGTGGGAATCCAGTGGAGTAATATACAGAGGAGGGAGTAATAGCAGCGAATTTCTCAGTGACAAGCCATCGAGCAATCAAATTAGTGTTTATTCTCAAACTCGTAGTGATAGTGTCTATCTCACTAAGCCAGCGAGGAAAACGGCTTGTGGAGGTATGGCTGTCAATACAACATGGAGAGAGCGTGTTGGTGGCAGGATTATATTTCTTGCGAATAGGCAAGGAAATGTAGTGAGGCGTTCTGAAGATGTCCAGTTCCAAGTCAATGAATTTATAACACAATCCCTCGTCACCAAGCTTTGTGCCTGGATGCGAGGCCAAACATGACTCACACGAGTTGGCTCATGTTGATGAGATCAGTAAAGATTGACGTGTTTTACACAATCCAATTTCTGTTATCTGGGAAAAGGATCTGAATAATAGCCCTCATCAGAATGAAAGTTTCTATCAGAACCGCATGCAGCAAGGATTACCAGCTTTGAGAGTAGCAAGTCACGTCTTTGAATGCTTTCTCACCTCTTTGCTTTGTGTTGATTGGCGAAACTAAGGAAAACTACCAATCAGAGTGGCCAGCCGCAGGAATTCTCTTCAGAAAGCAGGTGGTTGAATCTAGCTAGGTAGGTAGTGTAGAAAATCCCGCCACTATTGTGACGAGCCCTTTTGACTTCCCTGTCAGAAGCACAGCAGTGACCTCAGTTGATGCCCGGAGTCACAAAAGCCAATAGTGTTTTCTTAATGATACAGTGTTTTCTCTCCACTTTTCTCATTTATGCCTCTGCGTTCTCACACAATTTCTACTGGATTACCACAGAATGAAGATAATCCTTTAATGAGCAAGAAATGGTGTATTAAGAAATTGTTACTTAATTTGTAAAGAGCAAAGTGTTCATTAATGCCGCATTATCAGCACTTACCACTGAGTCTTGTGAGGAGAAGAAATTGTCTCTGTGGCAGACTCTTCGATCTGCCTTTGTCCTTTGGAAATATTATTTTCATCCTCTTCGGGGGTCTAATTTCCATTCGGTAGAGGATCACATCACATATTAGCATCTTAACACTTAACTCTGGTCGATGCCTGCAGGCACTTGCAGGTAATGCCCATGATATTTCAGTGCACCTTCATAGTATTCATCCTATTGTCATTGTTAATTATATTTTTATTAAATGGTGTGTAATTACCAATCTGAATTGTAATGCACAATGGTAATTTTATATACAACTCAATAAATATTACATATTATTTTTCTCTTTTTTATTCTTCTTGGATATTATTGATATTATTATTATTATTAAAATGATTAGAAAATAACATCCTTTATATATTAAAACTTCTATTAACCCCACACACACTACAGCACTCATGTGCGTGCGTCTGCCGCTAATAATTCAATAACTTTTCTGAAGTTCACACAAAATATAACCATGTAATAATACCAAGACAGTTTTTGTGCAGACATTTTCTCTATCTACCCTCCTTTCTCGAAGGATAGGAAATTTATTTAGGATATTTCTAAGTTTATGAGGTAGTTAACTAAGAATATTAAGTTATACAGTGAAGTGAGGTGTCGTGCAGTGTAGAGCAGAGAAATAATGAAGGAAATGTTTTTAGTGTTATAGTGAAGCGAAAGATAGTGCAGTGCGCTCTTAATTGAATATACTCTCAGTGCGGCTTTAGATGACAGACGTTTCTATCCTTTTTCATGTCACTTAATCTTTTAAGAATCAGCAGTTTTTATATTATTATTATTGTTTTTGTTATTATTATCACTTTAGTATTATTATATTATTTGCATGACATTTATTATCTGAATTATGTAATTATATGCCACCGGGTTACACCCAATTGCAGTTTAAATAAATTTATCTCATCCATTAAACTGTATTAAAGATTCTTCAAGTGAGGAACTTTCATTATTGGTAATAACACGTCAGAATGTGATATCAACCTAATGTCATTCATTAATTCTAAGAAAAATTTATAAAAAAAAAAATTTCTAAACAGGAGTTTTGAAATACTGTCTTCAGTTACTGCTCATTTGTTGTCATTGTTCTTTAAAAACAGTGGGATGTTAAATTCCTGAATGGATCCTGGCCATTTAGAGCAGATTTTCGTTCTTCTCATTTGCTTGCGTTATGCCAATATAGCAGTACAGTATTATGAAATTCCCTGATCTGTCAGAGTATCACAACAGACTACTCACAATCCATAGTCAAGAGCCTATTCTATGTGGGCTTTTTCCCTTCTCCTATGATGTAGATAAATTTTTGTGGAAATGAGGAGAGCAAGCAGGTCACTCAGAATCTGTCTTTTTATTAACTGTTAAGGATGTTGAATGTACTTAATGTTTGTGAATTTATTTTCCGTTCAAGTAACATTTTTATCTCTCTTACAGATATCCATTTGAGCGTATTGATGGGAGAATTCGAGGAAACCTTCGACAAGCTGCTATTGACAGATTCAGCAAGCCAGATTCTGACAGATTTGTTTTCTTATTATGTACCAAAGCTGGTGGTTTAGGAATCAACTTAACAGCTGCTGATACTGTCATTATTTATGACAGTGATTGGAATCCACAGAATGATCTACAGGTATGAGCACTTCAATTTTGCAATATAATTTAAGAGATTGTTCTAGGATCAGGAATGAAAAAGTAGTTATTTTTATATTAAGAGTGTAAAGCTTCCATTTCTTTCATGGTCGTGATTACCTGGAGACCTACGGTCCCAGCGAAAAATCTTTTATCTTGACTGTGAAAGAAATGGAAACTTCACACATAAAATATGAACAATATTTTTTCTACAACTGTCTAAAAATATAATACAAAAGTTTTTGTAAACTCGTATGGGAGAAAGAAGCCTGATACCCTGGACAATATATAAATGCATTTCATAGGGACATGATTGGAGAAGAGTATCTGTGGTATTCTGAGACTATGCAAAAAATACTTTTCTTCATTGTTCCTAGACAGTTGTCTTGGTAAACAATCTTTCTTTTAAAGGATATTAAAAAATGGCGAACTTCATGAATGGCTAGCGATGCACAGAAGTTGCCTTTTTTGCAGTTGTAGAGAAAAGTTTTTAAAAAAGCCTCACTCATTGGGTGTTTTTAGATTTAATTTGGTTTTATTGAGGAACATTATTTTTTAATTTATTTAATTTAAAATATTAATTTTAATCCTTTGAAGAGTCAAGGAGAATTGAATTTGGTGTTGCCAATTATATACTTGGTACGTCGAAGGATCCAGCTCCCACCTCATTACTGCAAATCTCAGTTTTATGATTTCTAAGTCTGTGTCCCGAAAATCCAACAGCATTGTAAGACAATGATCTGTAAAAAGTATTTTTTAGTTTTTGATCGAGTTACACTTGGGCTCTTATGAATCACGAGGAATCATGTGCTTGAAACTACTTCTGGTTCACATAACATCTGCTTATCCTTGATTCTGAGAAACAGCAGGGGGAGGGTATGTTGGACAATTCATAGCGAAGGTCTGGTGGTCATAGGAGGAGGTCATACATCTTTCATTTCTTTTCTAAGAACTAAGATTTCTTTTGGAAGTTGACTTTTTTGTCTTTTCGTAAATGGATTGCTTGGCGTACGTGTGTGTGGGGGGTGTACGGGGCTTGATTTCTGGTGAAACGTGATGGAACAGCGTCCTTGGATAATGTAACGGATGCATAATAGATTGGGGCAGGTCTTGTTTTTCCTGATTTTGAAATCCCTAATTTTTCGAAAAAGTTACAATTTCTTCCGGCTTCTTATGATTGCATGATTGAAGATAGACTGTATTTTTCGAAAATATGACTAGTTTTTTCATAATTTTGCATGAAATATACCCAAAATTTAAATTTATTACCCATTTTTCTCAAAAATGGCTTCAACTTCATTTTTCCCGTGCTATGTATCACAGGACAGTAAAAAAGTGCTGCTTGTCTCATTACCAGGGAGCTCTCTGCAGTTTCAAAATTGCAAAATTTTAACATTAAAAAATTACACAATTGAAGATAGAGATTTTGGCCGTGGAACAAGGAATGCTTAAAAGAACGGCGCAGGTGTAATTTTAGTTGAACTGTAAAATTTCGAAAGTTGCAAATTTCGAAAGAATGGGAGAAAATATGTGCTGTTGAAGCGACACCAATTTACTATATTCCACGTTGCTTGTGTTTTGTTATTTGGGTAAAAAAAATGACCTGGTAAAGTTTGTGTTGTGCCTGCCTTATGACAGTTTTCGTAACAATGATTTGTGTTTTTAGAGCCTTACGAAGTATTGCTGGCTCTTTCTTTGCAATACAATCTTACGTAAGATTCTCTTTCTATCGCAAGCTATGTTGCCTATTCATGAAGAAGTTACGGAGTTCTGTGGCTTGGTCATACTGTTTCTAACTCAAATATGTTTACTCAACGATAGCTTCAATTCTGTTGATGTTAGTCAAATGAGTTTTCTACAAGTTGTTCCCAGAACGTCTAAGAAAGCGATGGTTTTGTAATTGAGTTTCTGGTGTAATTATAAAGAAATTAATTATAAATGATTGCTGTGTGTTTACTTCTAGATTTTGACATAAATTTTGACCATGCGAGAAACTTCTTTATTATTATTGAAGAAAAGCACTTAACAGGCTGCAGATGAAATGAGATGGGAAGTTCAAATTTTGGTATGAGACCAACAACATTTCTTTGTGAATCGTGGTTGTTGAGTTAGACAGTAATAAAAACAATATTCAGTGCGCTTGGAATAAACACCTCATTCGTTCAGTGAGCTTTAATACGCCTTAGCGATTCTAAACTGGCGATGGGGAAAGGAAAAGTAGAGTATTTATTTTTGAATTTCACTTTTTACAAACAGTGAAATACAAATAAACATATAGTTCAGTTCTGATGTCTCCTGCTCTGTGACGTCATGCCATTTTGCTGTGTCAGTCGCAGAGCGAAGGAGAGGGGGTAGAGTGGGGATACAGAAAGTAAGCGATGGTAGCGAGTGGGGGAAGAGATGGACACTACTATTGAGTTAAAGACATTGACCTTACCTAATCATTGTCCACTGATGAACTATCGCTATTTTCAGTGTCTTCACCCTCGTTATCCGAGACCATATTTATAACAATACTGTCTATATAATATCTGGCACTAGACCGTCCCTCTTCCAGTATTCATTTTCTAGTTTCATGACATGAGCGCAGTAACCCTTCCAGTCTTTAACATTGACTTGAGTGGCTTGTAAGCTCTGACAACTTCTTTGCTTTCCTTTATAAGTCTCTTAATTTTTGCCCATGCCATTTCAATGGGATTCAGTTAATGTAAGGAGGAAGACGTGCGCGGTGTCCGGAAAGTTCTCGATTGTCTCGCCGAGTATAAATACGCGGCGGCCGGCGACCGCGAGGCAGTCTTAAGTCCGCAGTGGAAGCTGAACTGTGAAGTGTGTGCTTCGCGGTGAATAGCAGTGCAGTATTTTTGCTCAGTGCCGTGAACCGTGGTCAGTGCATCGTACTATGGTCAGTGACATGAACTGTGACCAGTGCAGTGAACTGTGGCCAGTACTTAGGACTGTGCGAGTGTGTAAAAGAAGAGTAGTGTAAATAAATAATCAAGAGAAGAGTAGTGTAAATGAATAATCAAGAGAAGAGTAGTGTAAATGAATAATCAAGAGAAGAGTAGTGTAAATGAATAATCAAGTGTTTTCAGTGATTGTGTTAAGAAACAAAATAAACGTCTTTGTTAAAACAATACGAGACCTTTAATTCACCACCTAGAAAGGTAACAATTGGTGTCAGGTGTGGGGTCAAAATAGTTGTGTGGTGAATTAAAACTTCAATCAAGATGAGTTTCGGAAAAACCTTACGGGATCTGAAAGTGGCCGAGTTTTAGAGAGTTAGAAGAGAGGGATAAGGACACATCTGGCACGAAAGCGATATTACAAGAACGTCATGCTAATGCGATGATGGCAGCGGGAGAGATTCCAGAGAATTTTCTCTTCGAGGACTTGTCCACAATATTGGAAGGAAAATTAACAGAAAATCCCAGAATTTTAGAAGGAAAGTTAACAGAAAATTCCCGAATTTTAGAACAACTGACTGAAAACTCCAAAGCTTTAGAAGAAAAATTGATCGAAAATTCCAGGATTTTGGAAGAAAAATTGATCGAGAATTCCAGGATTTTGGAAGAAAAGCTGGAACAGAAGATAACGCAGAATAATAAATTGATGCGAGAAGAAATTGAGCAGATAATTTTGAAGAACGAAGAAAAAGTGGATGAGAAAATTTTGAAGAATGAGAAAAAATTACTAAATTTGTTAGAAGAGAAGCGGTTTTGACTCCTCCAACGGAAAAATCAAATATAAATATCTTACAGGAACCACTGGAAATGGCGCGAGTGGCCACCGTACGGGAGCCGCTGGGAAAAGCACGAGTAAAACCACCTACATTTGATGTCGCTTCATGGTCGAATTATTTGAAACAATTCAAGGCTGCTGCAACGGTAAATGGCTGGTCCGCAACAGATTGTGCTACGGCCCTAATTTTGGCTTAGCGTGGTAACGCCGTCGATATTCTAGAGGCAATGCCGACCGATGAACAGTCAAACTTCGAGAAAATTGTCAAGAGTCTTAACACGGTACGGGCAAGCGCACCTGGAAGACATGTATTTTACCCAGCTAAGGAATCGTTTTCAGAAGCCTGGAGAGAGTCTTCAAGAACTGGAAGCTGATATTTCTCGTCTGGTGCGCCTTTCGGGCCCTGATGCTTCAGAAAGTTCCCTGCAACGTACAGCCGTCCGGTGCTTTATTGAAGCGCTCCATGATGCAGAAACAACAAGTATTAAGACTGGCAAGACCGAAAACCTTAGCTGACGCATTAAGTCAAGCACTAGACTTCCAGGTTGCAAAAAGAGCATCGAAACGTGACGGACGAGTACGAGAATTGCAAACCGGCGTCGATACATATGACGAAACATATTTGGAGGCCGTGGTGGAGAGGTTGGTAGACGCACGCATTTCTAGTGGCAAAAGGCGACAACCTCGATGTTGGAATTGTGGAGAATTAGGTCACGTGAAAAGTCGATGTGACCGTCCACTGAAGCAACAAGGAGAGCAGCACTCTGTTGGTAAACGCAGCAGCCAGCAGGAAAACTGCAAACATAGTTGTCATGCGGAAGAGAAGATGAGCCTTAAGGGTCACTGCCAGTAATGACGAATGGCAACCCAGAGAACTTCAGAATGATCAGAAAAGACGCACAATTGAAACATGATTGGAAATGGAAAATAGCAGGACGGAGACCAAGTTGGCAAGAAATAGCTCCCTGATCTTCAGCAGTAAAATCATATTGGGCGCAGTGGGATTCGATTACTGAAGAGGAAGGAGTTCTTAAACGATTTCTGGAAAGTGAAGACGGCTCGCAGAAGACGCAGATCTTGTTACCAAGAGTAAGGGTCCCCGAAATCTTGAGGGAATTGCATGATGGAACTTCGGGAGGACATCTCGGTATAACGAAAACATTAGAGAAAGTGCGCGAACGATTTTACTGGGTTAATTGCAAGCAAGACGTAAAGATGTGGTGCACAAAGTGTCAAGTTAGTGCTACTAGAAATGGGCCACATAAAAAGAGAAGAGCGAAGATGAGGCAATACAACATTGGGAGTCCTTTCGAACGAATTGCCATTGACTTGGCTGGCCCACTTCCAATGTCAAATGATGGAAATAAATACATACTCGTGGCTATGGATTATTTCAGCAAGTGGGTTGAAGCATATCCCCTACCTAGCCAAGAGGCCACTGCTATCTCCGAAGTACTGGTTAAGGAATGGGTGAGCCGATTTGGTGTGCCACTGGAATTGCATTCAGATCAAGGACGGAACTTCGAATCTGCAGTGTTTCAAGGGATGTGTGAACTTCTTGGAATAAGTAAAACAAGAACAACAGCCCTACATCCGCAGTCAGACGGAATGGTGGAACGCATGAACAGAGCAATGGGAAAATATTTAGCGAAGGTCGTGTCAGATCACCAACGCGACTGGGACCAATACATACATATTTTTCTTCTAGCCTACCGCTCATCTGTTCATGAGACAACTGGGCAAACACCCGCTAATATCCTCTTCGGCCGGGAACTACGTCTACCATGTGATCTGCAGTGTGGTTGTAAAACTAATGAAGAAACAGTCGGTGAAGTCTTTGTAAATGACCTAAGACGGAAAATGGACGTAATTCATAACCAGGTGCGTGAAAGAATCCAAATTGCAAGTGACAGGATGAAAGACCGGTACGACATCAAAGCTGAAGGAGGTTATCCACCTGGAGATCATGTCTGGCTGTTTAACCCCCAACGACGCCGCGGTTTGTGCCCAAAATTACGACAGTGGGAAGGACCGTACGAGGTAGTGAAGAAGATAAATGATGTTGTCTACCGAATTAAAAAATTGCCGAATGGAAAACCACGAGTCGTTCATTCGAATCGGCTGGCCCCTTACGCAGGAAGTAATGAAAATGATGATGAAGAAAAGACCGCACGCATTTGTGAGCTGGACATGCAAGAGTTCACATTTCACGAGTTTGTCTCATAGTGAAAAGCATAAAGCGCGTTATGTGTAACAATGGAGGTGCAACGGGATGTTTGCGCTACCCCAGGAATATGCATTGGCGCATTGTGTCACCCAGGATTTAGATATGACCAGAGGTGTTACCGCTGTATTCAAGAGAAAATACGGAAGGATAGAAGAATTAAAGAACCAACAACCAAATATTGGGAAGGTTCTGCAACTGCACGACGTCAATCGATATGTTTATTACCTTGTCACAAAAGTCATATCACAAGGCATCCTATGAAAATCTTTGGAAAACTCTTGATTGAATTACGCCAACAAGCACTCCAAGACAACGCCCAGAAGATTCCCATGTCAAAACTGGGATGTGGTTTTGATGGACTGAACTGGAGAATAGTGAGAAGCATGTTGGAAGTACTGTTCCGGTACACTGGGGTTAGCATCTTAGTCTGCAGCTACCAGCTTGGAATGTCGTCATATCCAAAGACGAGAATTGACTGCCACTTCTTCTTAACCTCCAACTGCACTACAGGCTCCAGCTGGAAGTATCGGCATGATTTCACTAAACGCGCTCCGAGACGGATCGCAACTAAGGAGGGGGTAGTGTAACGAATATTGAGTCACCGGCCGGCACCCACACGAACTACCTGCACGGACGGATTGCGTCATCTGCCGGCGAGCTGCCTATGAGCGCGGGTTGCGTCATCTGCTGGCGGATTATTCCAGAACGTGCGCGGTGTCCGAAAAGTTCTCGATTGTCTCGCCGAGTATAAATACGCGGCGGCCGGCGACCGCGAGGCAGTCTTAAGTCCGCAGTGGAAGCTGATCTGTGAAGTGTGTGCTTCGCGGTGAATAGCAGTGCAGTATTTTTGCTCAGTGCCGTGAACCGTGGTCAGTGCATCGTACTATGGTCAATGACTGGAATTGTGGCCAGTACTTAGGGCTATGCGAGTGTGTAATAGAAGAGTAGTGTAAATAAATAATCAAAAGAGTAGTGTAAATAAATAATCAAAAGAGTAGTGTAAATAAATAATCAAGTGTTTTCAGTTATTGTATTAAAAAACAAAATAAACGTGTTTGTTAAAATAATACGAGACTTTTAATTCACCACCTAGAAACGTAACAATATATTATTCAATGTGTCAGTGCGTGGTACTTGGCTGCTAAGGATCTTCGGACGAAGGAGAAATAAAAATCGATCACGATATTTGAACGCAAATACACGTTTTGGGGTCCCGTGGTACCGTAAAGTATTTTCATCCCTTCTTTCTTTTCTTCTTTCTATCCTCAAAACTTCCGTTTCTCTGTCTGGTGTATGTGAACACTAGCGCCTAAGCCATGCGTAGGATTTTTTCCAAATTGAAAACACCCCTGTCGTTTTGCCTGAGTCGCAGCTCTGTGATGATGAAAAATATGAATGGGGGGGGTATATGAAGTCTTTTGAACATTTTCAGAATTTTCTCAAAAACGGCTCCAAATTTTTGCTTTAAATATCTTGTAAGAATAGAGTGAAATACACTTATGAAAGTGGTATATGTCTCTTTTGTACTGTCAACTCTGAAATTTCGAAAATTGTAAAAACATGAATTTTTTCGACTACTTCTTCAACTAGAGTAATGAAGATAGAGATTTGTCCTTCAAATGAAATTTGTAGTCCGTAATTAGCACTTCAAAGGCCTTCTAATGAGGTTTTTTTAAAACTCGAAAATTTTCTGTTGAAAAGTGTTTCAAATTTCGCATTTAGAGTATCGCGGAGACATTTTCTTGAAAATAGTTCCAAATTTTTGAACGAAAATTGCCATTTAGGACGATATTTTACTCGTCTTTCATATTTTTTGAAGTGATATTTCGGTTCTACTGTTAGGAAACCGAAGAAATGAGAATTAAAAAATTACTTTGGACTGCGATAGATAGCAGGTGGCAAGAATGCGTCAAGCCGAGTAGCTATACCAGACCAAAAAAAAAAAAAAAAAAAAAAATAGAAAAGTAATACGAGAAAGTCTGTGCCATTCTGTAGCACTACTACTTTCAGGGTAATATATTAGTGTTGCGCAGCCGTGGCAAATGATGCGAGAATCTGTGTTGTAGCACCTCTAAAATAATTATTGGTGATAAATCGTACTCTGCATCAGAATTTTAGCACCATGCAAAATGAGTTTGGACATTTACCCTATGTGATGCAGTGACGTTCTTGTATGTGCATTCCAGGCGCAAGCACGATGCCACCGCATCGGCCAGCAGAAGATGGTGAAAGTGTACCGTCTGCTCTGCCGCAACACCTACGAACGGGAGATGTTTGACAAAGCCTCGTTGAAACTTGGTTTAGATAAAGCTTTGTTGCAAAGTATGAATACTGCACAAGGAAAAGATCATAATAATAAACAACTATCTAAAAAAGAAATAGAAGATTTATTGAAGAAAGGTAAGTTATGAATGTATTTTCTACATAGTTTCTATGTCAGGCCGCCATACATAGCTTGGACCTCACGTTTTCGTGGCTACGATTCCAGGGTGATTGGCATGCAGTAGGTCTAAAAATCGTTCCCTTGTCACCTCGTGTGCTATCGACCGATTTCCCCACAGCAGACAATCCTTATGTACTGAAAGTTCCATTTTCTCCCGTTATAATGGCTTACACTCTTAATTTTCGAAAATTACATTTGGGATTTTTTCGGCATCTTCCTACTTCAAAATTGAAGATAGCTATATTTCCCCGAAATACATTTTTTGTCCATAAGCAGTTCTTTCATTAAGGTCGTGTACATTTTTTTGAAACTTTCAGGACAGTCGACTCCGGTTGTAGTGAATTGGGGACTCGCATGTTTGGTTCACTATATCCGACGTCAAAATTAAATAGAATTTCATCACAATGATTGATTTTATTAATATAGAGATGCAGCAAAATACATTAACAGCACGAACCGAAAATTTCAATGTTTTCATTTGTAATTTCTCTAGATCTTTTTCCAGCCAGAGTTTGTGCTCTCTCCATACGTGATTTTGCATTGTCATCTGTCTGTAAATATCGTAATGCAGTATTGAGATCTTTCAATGCCTCTTCCACCGTTGAAACGCCGTCCCACTCTCCGAACACCCCTTTACTCGCGTAATAAAATATTCAAGATCCAATTAACTTTCGGTACGTTCACTATTGCCGAGGTTCAGGTTCATTATAACCGAATCTTCTAGTGATAATTTGTAATGTAAGTAAAACGGGGACCAGTGACGTAAGTTCACTACAATCGGAGTCGACTAGTTTTCGCGCAATATTGCCTGCGGTATTTGCAGTTTTAAAAACTACAAAAACAAGATGTTCTCACAAACAGCTCCAAATTTGTTCTTTAAACTTCTGATAGGAATAGTGTTAAATGCACTCTATTATATTCTTAAACGCCATATGGGTCTTCTTTTGTTTTCTCAAAAATTTCCAAAATGTAATTTTTTGACTTGCCTCCCACGTCGTTAATATTTACATTGGCGGCAATTTGTTCACATTATTGTATTTATGAGCACATGAGCTTTAAAGTCATATAAAGTTTCTCGAAATTTCAATAGTTTTCTATTAAAATGAGCTCAAAAAACCGCATTTTCAGAAACGCTCAAACGCCATTTTCTCAAAAATGGCTCCAACATTTAATTTTTTCCAACGGGTAGCGCACTGTTCAAAAATGACTAAGTTCATTTTACTGCATTTTTTCTTTCAAAAATTTCACAAATGTGTTTTTTTAAATATCTATCAAGCCGTTAAAATGCAGAGCACATTTCCAGTAATTGTTGAGAAATTTTCAAAAAAAATGTACTTTGGGCGGCGATTAATGACAGCTGGCTAGAGGAAGCGGCAAGACCGTAAAGCCATTCCACACCAAGGACATTAGAAAACTTAACTACGAGAACGTCTATGACATTCTGTAGCACCACTAATTCTCTATGTAACCTTTGGTGTTGCCCGTTCCGAGAAATCAGTTGGCTCCAAAACCTCCCGTTGAATCAGCTTGTTCGTCTCTCTCTTACCCCTGGTTTCAAAGCGAAAGGAACGTTTTTTTCATTAAGAATCTGGTGTTGCATCCTCCCTAACTGTATTTTCACAAGATCTGCCTCTCAAACTTTCCTAGGTTTTCTCGAAACACCGTGTGGGGTATTGTTAAAAGTATGGAAGAAGATTCGGTTGTAGTGTTTGTCTTGCTGTCCACATTGTGAACTCCCTGGACTGAAATTCCCAGTTCCCGAAACCAATTCCGTCCCACGTTCCAACCACCGCCTTTGAAACCAAGCCTTTATATGTTTGGTGAATTGTTGATACTGTACCTTGACAACTGTTTCTCCCAAAATATGAATTTTTGGTGTGACAAGGTCTGCAAGCTCAGCAATGTTTTCTAAAGAATTTCGTTTTTATGACGAATTTGCTCCTATGTTTTACTTTCTCGCTGCGGAGTAGAGAGAAAGTTATGAAATGCTATGCGAAAAACGGCAAATTTAGGCAGAAAAACTCTTACTAAAGGGCCCTGGTGACGAAAAAATTGATAAATTCCGTTGTTAAATGTAGAAAAAAATATCCTCTAACAAGTGTCGCCAGAATCCATGTCTTGTGTGTCCTTGATACCGAAAAATTTCGAATGACGGCAAAACATTGTCCGTCCGTGAACAACGCTAGCGGCCAAACCGTTCCGCCGATTTGTCTCCGAAATGTATATTCCCCAATCGATCTGGCTGATGTCGCAGCCCCTTGAATTTGAAACCGAAATTTTAATTTTCTTGCGTGTCCTTGATACGAAATTTTGCACCTGAGTCCACTTCCATCTGGATTGACCCCGATGTCGTTTAATTTTACATTTGCCACGATTTTCTTGTTTCCACACCGCATGTATCGCATCCAGTGGATACAATTCGCGTTCTTCCACTGAATTGCAATTCGCCGTTTTTGGGTTATTTTGAGGTCCTTGTCCGTGATTATCATACTTCTTAAAACATACTGTGGCGAAATGTCCTTTCTTCCTACAGTAATGACATAGTGCTTCTTTAAATTTACAATTTTTTTCCATCAGGCATTTCTCCACAGTGGTAACAAGGATTGAATGTTTTATAAGAATTACCTTCTTGATTGTTTTTGTTTTTATAGATTTTAGAAATCGAATTTACTGTCACAAATCGATCTTGAACGTTTTCCCGTGCCGATTCCGCCGCAATAGCCAGTTCTAAAACTTGTTTAAAAGTAAAGTTCTGAAAACAAAATTTTTTGTAACCCTTCGTCGACAACTCCACATCCAATTCGATCTCTCAACATATTTAGTTCCGTAAAATTGCAATACTTGCTCAATTTGCGAAGATGAGAAATAAAACCTGCGATCGATTCATCTTCTGTACTCTTGTATTGAAGCTGAATCTTTTCACAATTTAATTCGGTGTTGGGTTGAAATGCCCTTGTAGTTTGTTGAGAATCTGTGTATATGTAAAGTCCTTTCGTGTTTGCCGTGTCACCAGTGAACGTAAGATTTTGAATGTCGCTTCGCCGAATTGTGCCAATAGCACACAGCCCGCTTTTAGCTTCGGACGTCACATTATTTGCTTCGATAAAGCTCCAGCGTTTCTCGGTAATTGGGCCACGACGCATTGATGTCGAAATGCCCCATATGCCCAATTGGTTGTACGTAATTATGTATTTGCACCTTATTTGTCGCTGCTGCTTCATTTGCAATGGCCGTATTTCTTGATGTTATATTATTGGAATGCACTCTCTTCACTTTTGACACTTCCACAATGTTCCCACAGTTTACGTCGTAGCCAGATTGTTAGGTATTTAAATAAATACCCCTAGTTTTAAGATCACGATTGTGTGTGTTTATTCCGCTCAGTTTCACAATACATTTCTTTTTCGAGCAGTAACGATAACTGGAATTACCGATCTCGAAGCGAACACAGGTACGAGCTTTAACTAAAAGCAGATTACACGAACAAAACCTTCCAAATTATTTGAAAGCCGACGAAAAGACGTTTTGCCGACAATCGATTTTTCGGTATCAAAGATCCACATATCGTGGATTCTTACTACTCGACAACGCGTTAGAGAAAGTAATTTACTAAATATAGGGACAAGATTTACCCACTTTTCGTTACCGGGGCCCGGCAATAAGAGTTTTCTGTCGAAAATTCCCCTTTTCTCCCGCAGCATTACAATACTTTCTCTACACTGCGTAATCAGTAGCGAGAAAGTAAAAATGGGCATTTTCTTCAACTGGATATCCTATTCTATGAAATAAGTAAATGAATGAACCAGCTGTAAGAAAGGACAGAGGATGTTAGTGCGACAGTGTGAGGGCAGATGTTTCTTTCGGCGACTCAGTGGTACGCGACATAGAAAATGTATTTAATTACATTTTATTAATTAGATCTCTCGTGAAACATTAGATTTATTGATATAATAAAATAATAATTTAATAGGTAGTGGTGAATATTATTATTATTATTATTATTATTATTATTATTATTATTATTATTATTATTATTTGAAACTACCGACCTCTAAGAAAGTTGATCGGCCCTACGGGACTTTTTATAAGTTCAGTTACAATTCGTAGCAACGTTCTAATTATATTCACCTACTAGCATCGAACGTAACACCATTGACTCGTAATTGATATTGACCATTTTTTAAACGACGCTTGCGTGATGTGGAAGAGAAAGTGCCGGACGCTTCGTGTGAAATCGAATGGGCAACCGTTGGTGAAAAGTCGTGGAATAGGCGACCGGTTGTCGGAGAGTGTCGAAAGGAGGACCGGGCATTGGAGACGAGCCGTCGAAGACAGACGGAGGAGAACGCGACTCTTCTTCTTCTTCTTCTTCTTCTTCTTCTTCTTCTTCTTCTTCTTGTATACGTACGTAAATACGAACAAATATGCTTAGTACAGAGACGAACAAATATGCTTAGTACAGAGAAAGTTATGTAATGCTGCGGAAAATTGATTTCGAGATTTCAACGGAAATGCACGTTTTGGGGTCCTCTGATACCGAAAAATTGTGTTAAAAATATTTTAAAAACTAATTGGTCCGTCTTTCTGGTGGTATGTGAACAATAGCGTCTAAACCAGGCCAGCGAATCTGGAATCCTTGAGAACCGAGAAAAAAAACTGGAATATAAAAAAGCCTGGAAGAACCGGGGGGGGGAGGGAATTTGATTTGAAAACCGGGATTTTTCGTTATTTTCACATTTTCCTCCGACATTTAGCACAAATTCACATACGGCATCGTATTTAGCAAAGGGCAGAATTCAACTCGGTACATGATAATGGGGAGTGTTAAAATCGAAGTATGAGAAGTGACACACGTTTGCTTGAGGATTGCGAAGTTCTTGACTCGAGCATAACACAACTTCAAATACTGCCGCTTATGTAGGTGCAACATGGATTGAGTACCTAGCACCCCATAGCACCTACGGTATACGGTTGCTTGTGAGTTGCACGTGCATGGACGAGGTATTTGCGGGACAAACGTCTCACCGGGAACTCAATCGCTGAGTTTCGATTAGGGTCCCGCTTTTTCTTTGATGACACCGGCGGTACCTTTTTACAATTTTTCCGATTGAAATGACCATGTTATCACGCCCATGATATTCAAAGGGAATTTTAACGTCTTTTGTAGAGGAGCGCAGTCGAAGCTATTTTTGCTTATAGCCTTTACGGAGATTGAATGACAGTGTCCGAATTGACAGGGAGCACGAGGAAAATAAACATGCGGAGATCTTGACGGGGTTGCGCGCCAGGAAATAAGAGTAGAACCTACTTCCAGCGCTGCATTGTTCTCCAAGGTAGCGCAGGTAGTAATATGAAATTAACTTTAAAACGTTCAGACAAATTTATGATACTCAATTTTTTAAAATTTTTCTTTCATGTAAAGTATTAGAAATAAAGCTAATATAATCCAAATCCACCCAATTCAAACGAAGCGCCTCTGGTGTATTCCAGCGTTTATTTCGACAGCCGGGAACCGTAGTCATTTCAAACTTTATAAATGAAACATACCATAATCATCGATCAAAATTTCTTGAAGTAAAGAAGTAATTTGTTAGTTGGAAGTTATTTTTATTATCTTCTATCAATCTACTTTATTTTATAAGAATAGCAATAGCTTTCAAAACCTCAAATTATGTTCACGAAATGCAGGAAATTCGAAACGCGCAACTATGTTTCATGCCAAATTACACAAAAATATTAATATTTTCAAAAAAGTCAACATGGCCGTATTTGAAGATATGTTTTTGTTGAACGTATTTCATTAAGAAAAACGTGTATCTTCACAATTTAAGTTGTAAGAAGACGCTGAAAAAGTTGTAATTTTTTCAATTTTCAAAAAATCGAGCACATCAACCAACATGAGACTTTCACTACTCTCTTAGCGTCCTTACGCTAAGGTCCAAATTTAATCAAAACGTTGTGCCGTTTTTTAAGGAAACTTGAAAGTCAATGTTCGACACAAAATTTCCAAAAAAAAATTTTTTAAGAATTAACGAGACATTATTTAAAGATTTTTTGATGAACACATATTTAAATAAGAATTTTCATTACGAAAAAATCTTCATAATTGTTGTAGGAAGACGAGGACGAACCTTTTCGATTTTTTTTTTTTTTTTTTTTTTTTTAAATTTTCAAAACTCAGAATTTTCAACTATCATGAGACCTGCACCATTCGCACCTGCCATCACCTGCACCGTTGGGGCAATTTCTTTGAAAAGTTTAAAAATGTCCTAGGGGCTTCATGTAACATATCCCCCAAAATTAAAATATTTGTTTCAAAGGGCCGCGACATCGCCAGATCGAATAAGGATATCAGTTTTGAAGAAAATCGGCTAAACGGTTTAGCTGCTTGCATTGTTCACTGTCAGAGTTTTGACGTCAACCGAGTTTTCGGTATCAAGGCCCCACAAAACGGATTCTGGCTACCTTACTGTCAGATGATTTTTTTCTAAATTTAGCAACTGGATTTATCTACTTTTTCGTTACCAGAGCCCGGCAATAAGAGGCGTGTTTCTCTCTCTCTCTCTCTCTCTCTCTCTCTCTCTCTCTCTCTCTCTCTCTCTCTCTCTCTATATCATCTTCTTCTCTCGCCCTCTCCTCAATCTCATTCTTTGCATCGCTAAACTTATCTCTGCATCTCCTGTCAGATGACGTCAAAGTTCTCATCGTCACTATCTAAACAATATTTTCTCCTTAACGCTAGGGTCTCTCTCTCTCTCTCTCTCTCTCTCTCTCTCTCCCCTTCTTCTCCTTCGAAAATTCGCCACTTTGCCCCGCAAACATTATATAATTCCCACTCTACTGCGTAAGCGGTAGAAGGTAAAAAAAGTGTTGTAATGTACGGAGAAGAAACTGGAAAAAAATTATATTCTCTGACCTGGAAAGCTGGGGAAAAAAAGTTGAATTCCAAAAAGCTAGATCACTGGTCACCCTGTAAACTGTCCATAGGACTTTTTCCAAATTTAAGAAACCCCTGTCTATCTGGACTGAGTCGAAGCCCTGCTATTTTGAAAAACATTCATTAATTTTTGGGGATGAAGCCCTCCGGACATTTTCAAAATTTTCTTAAAAACGGCTCCAAAGTGTTTCTCTTAATTTGTGCTAAATGTACCTTATACGATGACATAGACGCCATATTGCTCTACTCTTTTGTGTTTTCAAAAAATACAAAAATGTAATTTTTTGACTTGTCTCTCATGTCGATAATATTTACATAAGATGCGATTTCTTCACATTATTTGATTTACGAGTACATGTGTTTGAAGCTTGTCCCGGCTGGGGCGGTGCTCCGCTGGTGGGGGAGTCCTGGTTAAGGGGAAACCCCGCTAGCCGACGGTAGGTCGGCACCTGATCTCGCCATCAGCAAAAATATTTTCCCATCCTCAGTGGGTCTTGCCCAAGCAACGTGGATAACACCTAAACATTTAGAATAAAACCGGATAAGATCCCGTGATTAACCACTAGGGTGGCCACCATCTTGTAGAATGGTGGGAAGTCCTCCTTCCCACCATTCTACAAGATGGCGGCCACCCTTGTTGGTGCCTTAGTGCAGTTTTCCATTCTTCTGGATTTTTTTCTGATTGTCAAATATCTTGCATAACTTTAGTGATTTCTTTTATTGTGCGTGGTCCTACTGCTTCAATTATTTCTGCTACTGTTCCATCTCCAGATTCTTTTGTTTTTAAGCCTGTTGATGTGTTTGATTTCAATTTCAACGGGTGGTGTAGTGTTTGGATTTGTTCCTACATGTTCTTGTATGGGGAATCTTTGTAATGGTTCCACACAGTTTAGGAGATTTTCAAAATATTTTGCAAGCTCCTCACAATTATCTTCATTGTTTAAGGCTAAATGTACAGAAAAATACTTATAGGGAAAATGAATAGATCGCAGCACCATCACAGGGAATTTACTACACCGATAACGTCTGAAGAAATGTTCCGATTTTCGATCTGTAAACGGCATTGAACTCCTTTTTAAAATAGAATTTATGCTACAAAGCCGTGTTTAAAAAAATATTTCCAATTTTTTAAAAAAAATTTTAATAGTTTCGGGAAGAAATTTAAAAAATGTGGGCATATAGCGCGATGAAGACGTGCTTCCTGAATCCAACGCCGTGTCAATCATGCAAATCGGATGAATAGGAGCGGCGTAAAGTGAAATTTTGATAACACCTCCCCCCCTCACCGCTCGACACCGTTGCGTCACCCGACCCTTGTGGGCACAGTTTATGCTCTCGTCCCTTTCAATCTCAATATATTTTTCTCCACTTATCAAACTAATGATGCTGTGACAACCAAACGGTCTCGTTTCATTTGTAATAGTCGCGTTCACATATTTCCGTCTTCCTTCGAATACCATCAAAAAATTATTTGAGGCATTACTCAAAATATCGATTCCGATTTGGAAACTGATTTCAAAAAGAAAATTGAACTAATTTGTGTAGATATCACCAATATTCCATGTCCTAACATCTTATTTTACATACATTTTACTTCTAAGATCTTCCGTTATCATTCCACTACCAAAAAGAATGAGCCGAGATTACGCACGAGTTCTCTTATCCTGCGGCTCGATTTTTGATCTCAAAACGGCGTTTGTCCCATTGATAGATTTCACCTGATGAATTTGTTTTCCCAAGTAAAATCGCCGAAGCTAATTTTAAAACTGTTTCCGTATATTCGGACAAATTTGAAAAAGTGGTAAAATAGCACGCAGGTGAGATGTCTCGAGAATCTAACGCCATATCATACACTGAAATAGGATAAATATAATTCTATTGACATGTAGAAAACAGAAAATCTTCAATAATGTCAAAAATCCTGTTTCGCGGCACTGCTCGACGATCTCATGGCTAGAGTCCGGATTCTAATGTAATTATATATGTTTCTTATGTATCAAAGGTATGGACGTCCATAAAGGTTATACCGGTATTTTCTTCGGTTATACCGGCTTCTTCCTACAACTACAAAATTGATGATAGAGATGTTTCCTCCAAATGAAATTTGTTGTCCATAATGAGTTCTTTCATTATGGTCAAATACATAATTTTGAAAATTCAGTAGTTTTCTCGCAATATTGGGTGAAATTTGTGCAAAACCTAAAAATTTAATTTTTCTTAAACCTTGAGCGATAGTATGTACTATTAGATGACATATTTGCCTATCTTTGTTGTTTGTTGTTTTTTAATACAAAACTACAGAAAGTTAATTTTGTGGACTAGCCTCTCATGTCATGGATTTTAGCTTAAAATAGCTTCAAAATAATATGATTACAACTTGTCACAACATATACACAATGTAGAAATGAAGTTGTTGTTTTTTTCTCGAAAGTTTACAATAAAAAAATACGAGTTAAGTCTAAAAGTTGAAATTTTTACTGCAGTATCATTGTATCATAGCAATCTACTATCTGTGCTATTTTCAGATTTTTATCTTGTGGGGTATCAGATTGGTATCTCTTGGGGAAGAGATATTACAGTTGAAAATTTGGAAAAAATCGAAAATTCCAGTTTTCAAGAGTGTAATTTTCAAGGGGCATGTTACTTACCAATGATATTTTACAAAACGTAACTTATGTACTGTTATGTGTAAAGGCACAGCAAAAATTAAGACTTAGATTCTATTCCTTCTTTGAGAAATTACTCTCTGAAAATCAAACTTGGTTCATTTGCGTTCCATAGATTTAGTTGCAAATATTTGTCAAATAAAAACATAGAAGGTAGGTAAATAATATTTCTATTTGTAGGCCAGAGTAGACTTAATCCAATGCCTTTTATTCTAGAATGCTAAAGCAACCCAGAGCTGAATAATTTTGAAAAGAGTAAACCTCTACAAACGCGAAAAATGGCGCACGGCGTAAAACAAAAATGGCTGCCGTTTGTGAACTAGATACCATAAAAATAAATCAAAGATGTTTTTGAACAGCCGAAACATAAGGAAATTAATGTACAAAATATGAATTTTTTTGAGATGGTCGACTGTCCCATTTATTAAATTCCAGACCATTTAAAATGGATTGACCAGGCAGCTGAGAAGAGTATGGGGCATGACTAGACCCAGCCAAAAAAAAAATTAGGAAACTGACTAGTACGAGAAAGTCTGTGCCATTCTGTAGCCCCACTAGTTTTTCGTGTAAAGTGTTAGAAATAATGGTATTATAATCCAAACCCTACCAATTCAAAGGAAGAGCCTGTGGTACATACCAGCGTTTATTTCAATAGCCAGGGACAGTGGTCACTTCAAACTTTTACAAATGAAACCTACCATAATCAGGGATCAAACATTCTTGAAGTGAAGAAGTAATTTGTTTGTTCAAAGTTAATTTTATTACTTTCCATCAATCGTTTTTCTTTTATAAAGATAGAAAATGCTTCCAAAATCCTCTTAAATTATGTTCACGAAGCGCAGCAAATTGGAAACGCGCGACTATGATGCCAAATTCACACAAAATACTCATATTTTCAAAAAAGTTCAACATCACCTTGTTTGTCTGTTGAACATATTTCATTAAGAAAAATAATTGTATCTTCACAATTGAAGTTGTAAGAACACGCAGAAAAAATTTTAATTTTTTCAATTTTCGAAAAATCGGTGTATATCAACCAATATGAGACCTGCACCATTCTCTTAAACGTCCTTCCTGCTACCCAACAACAAAATTTAATCAAAAAGGTTGGAGGCATTTCTTTGAAAATTTTGAAAATGTCCGAGAGGCTTCTTCTAAAGGACCCCCAATTCAAATATCGGTTTCAAATTTATATGTCTCTCTCCTGATTGTCAAAAATAAATTTAAAACCGGAAAAAACCTTGAATTCTAAAAAGTCAAATCGCTGGTCACCCTGTATCCTGCAAGTTTAGTTTTAAAAATATTATAGAAGTTCCTCGTATTTTTTTCTTGTAAAATCTTTTTTCAATTTCTAGTAGTTGATCTTTTTTTCTCCTTTTAATTTGTCTAATTAATTTATCTGTCTCTCTCCTGATTGTCAAAAATGTCTTGTATTTTTCTTCTGTTTTAACACTATTCCAATTAGTATATGCTTGGAGGCGTGCTTTGACTGCTTATTCGTACTCCTCATTCCACCAAGGGTGTTTTTTTCTGTTTGTGCAGAGGAATTAGTTTTTGTGCCGGTTTAGTAAACTTACTGTCGAGCTGTAGCCAATCCTTTAATTGAATTTTTTCCAATTCCTCTGTAAATGAAGGTGATATTATGTTGATGTGATTATTCTGTTCATGTGAAATTGCAGGATTGGAGGTTTCTTTTTGTTGAATATTTTAGGCTTCAGTTAAAGTTTTATTCTAGTCAAGTAATGGAAACTATGTTTGCACATTTCCTAATATGTAAATTCATCATTTTCCTGTAGTTTGGAAAGGAGATTGCTACATGGTGAATTTGTAACTCATCAATATATGAATTTGGCGTGCTGTGTCTTTTGCTTGGAAGTTTTCTTTTGAAAATGTGTTGAGATAATTTGGAGATTAAACCTTGTGCAAAAATTAACTAAGCTTCGTCCATTTCGATTAGTCCATTTGTCTGCTGGATATTCTCCAATTGTCTTCATGTATTTTCTTTCTTGGCCTAGTTATGCCTTAAAATCACCTAAGAGAATTTTCACATGGGTTTGTAGGATTTAAGTAGCCATTTCTTCTAAGTTTCCCCTGACTTATCATTTTTGTTAATTGGCATGCATGCATATTAATAAGGGTGAATGTTTGATTTGGGCATTTTGTGTGTCATTGTTAACAGGATTGACATTAGTTACGGAGTTCAATATATGTACTGCAAAAGCCGTTTCTAAGTGTGGTATGTTTTTAAGAATCCGTATTTCTGTCTTACTCAAGAGTCTACCAAAATTCATTGTGTTTTCATCTATTCATTGTGTTTCTTAAAGTGTCAATAATTATGTTTTGTAGCATAGCACAAACACCATTTTAGACTGTGAAAATAAAATTTAACTTCACAGACCGGAGAAATTTTCCAATCAAGGCAGGTTTCCGCCTGTTCAGGGTCTGGCTTGGACAGATTTTACTGTAGTACATAAAATATTCTGGGAATGTCTATTTCTCATCCTTGTCTTTCATTTTCATTTTTGATAACCTCCTCCCTGTTAGCAAACATATTTTCTGAATGGCCCTGTAAAGAAATGTGTACTCACAAAATGGTGACGTTTGACTTTCAGGTGCATATGGTGCTATTATGGATGAGGATAGTGCTGGTGACAAGTTTTGTGAGGAGGATATTGACCAAATTCTTGAACGTCGTACAACTGTGATAACTCTAGAATCTGAAAAAGGTTCTACTTTTTCGAAAGCTAGTTTTGCCTCTGCTGGTATTCGCTCTGATATAGATATTGATGATCCTGACTTTTGGAAAAAGTGGGCAAAGAAAGCTGATATTGACACTACAGAAGAAGGAGACAAGGTAAGATTTGTGCAGAAAAGGCCAGTGAACTACAAAATCTTCATGCCTTTAGTTGCTAATCATGTCTAAAGTGTAACAAAAATTGCCAATTTTCAAGTGCTTTAATATCTTATATTTCTTATTTTTAGAATGAGTTGGTGATTTCTGAACCTAGGAGAAGAACTCAGATAAAGCGTTACGGCCATGATGAGTCTGTTGTTGATATGTCAGAACTTGATAGCTCCTCAGACAGTGATGAAGATGCTCCTATTGGTAATAGAAATTCTATGTGAATGAATTACTTTGTATTACAAAAAAATCTTGGGTTTGCTTTGTAGGGAATGATGATTGTTGTGGTTATTTTAATTATGTCCACATTACCAGAATTGTTAAATCAAGTACATTAATATCTTGTTTTTCTATGAATCTTATTTTAGGTCGACGCAATAAAGCTGGCAAATCAGGGAAGAAATCACGTCTTCGTTTTATGGCTGATGAATATGTTCCTAAGGATGGAGAAATTGCTTATGGCAGTTGGGCACGTTCAGAATGTTTTAAAGTAGAACGTGGCTTATTGACTTTTGGATGGGGTCGTTGGTCAGATATCCTGGCTCATTCTCATTTTCGTAGAGGCTGGAGAGAAATGGATATAGAAGATTGCGCAAGAGTTATTGTAAGTATTTTCAAAGTTCTTTTGAAGCATTCCCTAATGTAGTGTACTCATTGTCATTAAATTAGTCAGTTCGACGGTAAATGGCTCATTGTAATTTGTACCCTCAAGATAATCTTTCAGTTCTGTGCCACAGATTTGTAATTAAATTAATTTAATTATCCAAAAAGATTTTCTATATTCTAAAACAATTACTGGACTTCTATGAAGATTTCCAATTTCAGAGAGGCACACATTGGTGTGGGTTCGAACTCTAAATTTAAGATTGCTTTGAAGAAGAAGTAGTGAGGAGGGGGGAATCCCAAAGAAAGAATTACTTATAATTAGCAACATAACTCAGTACTAGGGCCCAGATTAATAGGTTTTAACCTATTTTATTCCTCACTTAATGTTATTTTAATACAGGCATCTAATTTAAAAATTTCTGTATCAAATATGTGACTCTCTTTAATATCCTTATTCCAATAGATCTTTAAAACGGGATAAATTGGAATTTCTATAACAAATATGTATTGTTAGCTCAATAATACTCTTTTTAATTTAGATTGATCAGAATTTTATCACGACCTGGATCCTTCTTCTAACTTAGGAAGTAATACGGTTGTAGGCTATGTGTTCTCACTAAAGCATTTGAAAATTCAATATATTTCTCATTTTGGAAAGATGAAAGAGACAAAGAATTATAGGAGAAATAACTTGATCTAGTTAAATGGTAGAAAATAACAGCAGGTTTTCGTATAGTTTTGATATTTGGTCCCTATATTTAGGAGAGGGGGTGTTGATCACGATAAACAGGTTTGCCAACAAGAAGTTTACTTGTAAACACGTTTTTTAAATAAAAAGAGTGAAAATCACGACTTTTCTGAGTCCTTGTAAAGCATATACACCTCCCGCGCACATGGTTCTGGCTTTGATTTTCATGGGGTACTTACATTCGACTCGAGCACATCGCAACAAACACTATTGCTTCGTATTCACAAGAACATTCGCAATCAGCTGGCCAGCTGCAGCCACACTGGCTCCTGCGAGACATTAAGAGATTTCCATCAAGAACGGCCACCTTTACACAAAGAACTCATCAAATGTACGTTTTGAATCAACAAACCTAATATCAAATGAAAACAAATTCTCCAAATATCATAAACAATGCACTGAATGTAGTCAATAATGGACTGAACTTGTGTACTTTCAGTAACAAAAGAAATTCAAGAAATTAGGTTGCAGCGAGTCAAAGACAGAATATGGGTATTCCCCTGAGACCCCCTCCGACGCCGCACAGTGCTAGACAGTGCCACTAGGCTTGTTGCGCCACCAAAAGGCCGCGTGTTGCCTGTGTTAAATCGAAGGTTCAATGAGTAAATCAATAAATCCAGAAATACAGCCAAGAGCGTGGAGCAATTCCTGGCAAAGCATTCAATACTTGCAACCAGAGAGAGCGTCAGTTGGACGCTCTTTAGTTTCAAAATAATTTCATATACATCAATATTGCTGCAATATCCTAAATATTGTCATTAAAAGGAAAATGTATATTCCTAAGATTATGAGATCTTTTTCGATTTTTCTTGGGGTTGTGCAACCTCAGCACGAAACGCCACTGCTATACAGAAGGAGAAAAAGAAAGCATAGAAAGTACCTGATGTGACGGAAGTGTGTAGTTTTGTCAAGTTTTGTGCCAAGGTTAACCGTGTGTATAAACTGTATTAAATAACTTTAGCAAGTAGAATTGTCTTTACGGGGTGCCAAGGAGAAGGGGTGAATTGTGAATATGCTATATTTTAAAAGTATAGTTTCAATATAATGATTTTTTAAACAGCCGCAATGTAAACAAAATCTTTTTAAGTCATATTTACAGTCATATTTTTAGGTCATAAATGCTTGCATATGTCTTAACATTTTAGGTCATAAACATCCAGGCCCTATTTATTACTATCACTCTTGTATTATATCGTTTCTAACGATTGGCAGTATCTAACAGCGTGAAGGATATCCAGGTTCTCCTCGCTTGGTTCGTCAGGTTCAGTGGTTTTATCTTGTCCAGTTCCTGCAAACTTTGCAACAATCAATGGAAACTAAACTCCATTCTTCTTTCATGACTAGCAAATACTGCACGGGTTTTTCGAAAAATGAACATGTGAATCATATCTCCTCTAGTAGTGATGATTCAAAAGACGAAAGTGGATAATCTTTTTTCACTAGTTCTGTTTCGACCTTATTTTTTGTTCTTAACACCACTTCACGCTCAGTCCTATCATGCACATTGACTCTCATAAGGGTACGGTATGCTATTCCAAAATTAGGGGAATATAGTGTTCTGATCACGTGTCAGATCTATCTTCCTCATAATTGATAAAATCCATAGGAAACCTTCTGGTTCACCTTCATTACAGCGAGATGGAAATACGTGACCCATAATCATTATATATTTTACCCCGGTGAATAACTTATTATACATTGGTTTTGATTGAATATCATTAATCCCTGATTTACAGCATTTGTTTAAAGTGTTTCTTTGCTCACCTGTAAAATTAAGTTATTTTCACTTATCAGCTTATTCACCTGGGTCAAAGATATAAGTTATAAACTTCTCGACATGCTATGGTAATTTATATTGATAAAAATAAATCATTTAAAATAGTAATGAATTGTGGTAGCACAGGCGAACGATTAAATGTGAGATGCCTATTTGCTCTCGTCTGCTCTCTGATGGGAAGTACTGCAATCATGAGCCAGGCGAGGCCTAGCCTTGAAGCAAAAGAAGGGGAGTAACGTCATCTATCCCTATCTATACTCATTATCACACCGTGAAGGCACAATGGGCCTTCAGTATGGGACAATGTTATTCTTATTGTTGATACTCGTCCACTGTTGCCAAATCGATAGTGGCAAAAGTAAGTAAAAAGCATTGTTCTGTAGAGAACATGACAAGGAACACGATGGTAATCATGAAAAATGAGTCATTTGCTTTTTAAATAAAATAATGGAAACGCTGGATTTCTGAGGAACTGACTTTTTAAAAACCTTTCTATTCAGACTGTTAAAACATACCCAACTAGAGGTGCTACACAATGGCACAGACTTTCTCGTATTATAGTCCTCTAATTTCCTTGATGTGGTCTGGCTTTAAGATTTTGCTCTATTCTCTGGCCAGCTGCCATTTATCGTCTACCGAAGTACATTTTTTGACATATTCTCAACTTTTTGATTTCCTAGTAGTACAACAGAAATATTACTTAAAGAATATTAAAGAAGAGTGAAAACTCGTCTAAATAGAAATTTTCATGGAAAAATTTGAAGCGGTTTTTAACAAAATGGCGATTTAACATTACTCAAAATTCAAAATTTTAAGCTCTTTTTCATAGGAATGTATTGAGTTTTCAAAAAAGTTTATTTGAGGCATATCTACTCAAAATTGTAATAATGCATACAAATCATTCAAAATGCCCATATTAAGAGAGTGAGAGGTATTTTAAAAATATATATTTGTGTAAATTTTGAAAAAACAAATGAATACACCAAAATGAACGTTACATCATATTAAACAGTGCACATTGTGCTATCTATTAGAAAAATTTTGAGTCATTTTCAAGAAAATGGCGTTTGAGTGTTTCTGAAAATGCAGAATTCTGAGGTCAGTTGTACAGAAAACGGTTGAACTTCCGAGAAACTTTATTTAATATTATTTAAATCACACATACTCATAAATATAATAATGGGAAGAAATTGCCTTTAATGTAACTATTACTGATGTGAGAGACTAGTAAAAAAATATCATATTTAAAGTTTTTGAAAAACAAAAGAATAGAGCAATATGGCGTTTAGGTTATGGTATAGGGTTTGTTTGGCACTAACCCTACCAAAAATTTAAAGAGAATGTTTGGAGACGGTTTTTGAGAAAATCTTGTTGTTGAAATCTTTTTAAAATTGCAAATATTGCCTGCCCCATTGTACGAAAACTACTAAAGCTTCCAAAACAATGTATATGACCTTATTGAAAAAACTGTTTATGCACAACAAATTTCATTTGAAGGAAAAAATCTGTCCAATTTTGTTGTAGGTAGATGCCGAAAAAATAAAAACTTCTGCAATTTTCGAAAATTCAGAGTTACAGTGAAAATGTGACCTATGCCACCTTTATAAATGTATCTTACTCTATTCTTACAAGTTGTTGTTATTGTTGTTTGTTGATTTTTCTTAAAGAAAATTTTGAAGTTTCTTGGGGGCTTAATGTAAAGTACCGCCAAATTTTAAAGAATATTTCTCAAAATTTCAAAGCTTCAACTAGAGCCACATCGACTGGGGATTGTTCAATTTGGAAAAGATCGTACATGTGGTTTAGGTGCTAACAGTGTTCACGGACGGACATTTTGAAAATAACTACTTTTTCGGTATCAGGGGACCCCAAAACGTGTATTTCCGTTGAAATCTCGAAATCAATTTTCTGCAGCATTACACAACTTTCTCTATACTACGTTTATTACTCACATATATACGTATGTATAAGAGAAAGTAAAGATTGGTGGAATTGTTTTGGAAAAAATCGATACATTTCAGTTACTTCAGCTGGAGGAAATGCTTTCATTTGATCAATATGTGAAAGTGTGTCTCTTTAGAAAAAGAAATTGTCAATGAAAATGTGTGAATTTTTAATTTGTGCATTAAAACATATCGTCGCTGAGATATTCTTGCTCTTGAAGTCAAATTAAAAACTTTCAGTGACAAAGTTCTGGAAAAATGAAACTATTTTTTTATTAGTAACCGAAGGTCTTGGGATGTATATGATGTTTGTTTCTTGAGATTATTATTATTATTATTATTATTATTATTATTATTATTATTATTATTATTATTATTTCAGAGATAAGAATTTCGATATCAAGCCATGTTCTGGTGAGAATAACATCATACTTGTCTAATACATATATTTTTCTGTATCCTTTACCTTTGCTTTAAACCTCTAATCCTATGGAAATAGGATTAGAGCCAATTAACTAGTTTTTTGAAACTTTTCCCTAAGATCAATGATTTTCTGGGCTCTGTTGACACACTTGATAGTTTTAGTAAGATCATCCAGTTCAAGTCTCAGTTTTTTAAACTTGTTTCTTTGCATCAGAGTCATCACCATTAATTTTGATGAGATCAGTGCAATGTTTCTTGTGGTTCAAAAGCTCAATAGCCGATTGATGATCAGTCAAAAACACTTTTACCAGGTAAGACTGATGAAAATTAACAAATTTCCTTAGACGATAACTATTAACTATGACTTTCTCATCAAGATTGCGAATACTAGTTAACAACTCAACAATGGTATAGGAATTGGGTTTAATATTATCTGAAAATCTTTCCAATGACGGTTCAGCAAAGTTATAAACAAAAACCTTATTCCTTCTAACGTCTCTCTCATCAAGCTCATCAATAACATTGTTGGCCAAGCTTATCAGATATGGTTTCAAAATATTTAACTCCAATAAAGTTGTGGGCTTCAAACAATTGTCAATCCAATCTGACACAGAAATTTGTTAAAATGTTGCTTAAAAACGTTTTACTACACAAATTTGTGGGATCATAAAGGTGAGCTACTGAAAGTGTTACTTGCCACCAAATTCAATAAATATTATTTTAGTTTCCGAGGTCAAGATGTTCATTCTCACGATATCAATGTCGCACAGCCCTAAATTAATTTGTTCTATTTAAGCCATTTTTGTCAAGTTGATTAACTAACTGTGTTTTTCAGAGTTTATTTTATAAGAATTTTTTCTGCAGTGATTAAAGGAGATGTCTTGTGCTATAACCTACTCTTTCCAACTTTATCTGCTTGCCTAGTTGTTGGGTGTTTTATTATTATTATTATTATTATTATTATTATTATTATTATTATTATTATTATTCCTTCTTATTCTTTCTCTTTCCTTTCTGGTGGAGGTTTTGGCAAGTTTCTATTCCACTTCTCTCTACTTTTCCCTAGCATTGCATTAGTGTGCTTTTAAATAATGAAGGTAATTTGTTGTTGCAGCTCCTTTACTGTTTGAGATTTTATAGAGGGGATGAAAAAATTCGGAGTTTTATTTGGGATTTAATCACACCATCAGAAAATGGTGAGTCGAAGATTCAACGTAATCACCATGGTAAGCAAGAGCTAATTTGTCGTTGGTTTTGCATGCTCATTTTGTGAAACTAAACTAAGCATTTTAGTATTGTATCAATAGATTTATTCTCTCAATGATCTTGATAATGTATTATAAGATTCGTGTTTTTCGTTTTATTTAGTTGCAATTTTAACAATTTCAGGTCTTAATACTCCAGTTCCTCGTGGACGAAAGAACAAAAATAAATTAAAGAAAGATATGCTTTGTGAGCCAGAATTGAATGATTGGAGTCGCCATGAAAAGTACGATGGAGATATATTTCTAGAGAGTAATTATAAGAAACATTTGAGTCGGCATGCTAACAAGTAAGTGTTGCAATGAATTTTCCTTAACTTACACAACTTAATACGAACATATTTCAGTGTTGTTTTTTTCTTTCTTTCAGAGTTTTATTAAGAGTTCGGATGTTGTACTACATAAAACATGAGATAATGGGTGACTTGGTACAGCACATAGCAGATGGTGTTCATGTTAGGTATGTTTAAAAATGTCTCGAGTTTTCTTGGAATAAGGTCTTCTGTAGTGCATTTTCTATCCATATCACTGTTGCTTAACATTGGGGGTATGGCACAGGAATATTGATTGAGGTGTGTACACTAGAATTTTTGAAATTATTCATTACTTAAACAAAATATCTTGGCAGAGTAATTCTTGGGTGATATTGAGTTCACAATAGAGCATGGCTTAGCATTTGCTAGGCAAAATAGCAATTTTGCTTGACTCAGTGTGCATAATATTTTTTACTTACATTGACCCTTAATGGATATTTTGGTTGAGTGCACGTGGCAGACTTGCTTTTCTAAGCTTGTTAGTGTGAGTCCCTAATTCTGTCCCTGTGAGGAAATGTGCAAAACTTTGCCAAGAATTAATATTTGCTGACTTGCAATACATGTTGAATGTGATTAGTGGATCCAAGGTTACTAATATTTTGAAGATCGGTGAACTGTTTGAAGTAATGGAGTTTTTATGGAATATTTATTCATCTAATGACAACGTAACAAGATTTGTAATAAATATTTTGAAATATATCGAAATATGTTTCGTTTTAATTGGCAAGAATGACTGTTTTCACACCATCAATAAACTATGTTTTTAATGAACTTTAATGGCTTAATATTTCCTTATACGTATACTAATTACTGTTTTGGGGATAGTGAAAAGATTATTAAAACCAGTACCTAAAGAGAATTCTTACTTTTTTTGTATCTCATTTTTGATAATTTCTACTTTGAAATTTTAATCTGCAGTGCTTTGCACATTTTTCTCTAAAAGTGCTTTCATCAGCTATGTGATATTTAAAAATTGATTATATTAACTGGTCTGTCTAAACTTTGCATTATTTGTGCACGAGTTAATTACATTACCTTGACCACCTATTTTTATTGTTGTATTTATTCATCACGTTAAAATCACTTTTGTTATCAGAGTAGAATTTCTGAATGTTGCTGGTGTACTAGATTCTTTAATTAAAATTATAATTTTTCTCACATACCCCTGCATATCTTTATGTTGTGTCACCAAGGCAGTATAGATGTGAGGGCATATGGGTTTTTGTGTTGGGGCTTTGGTACCTTTTGAAGTGTAAGATTTTTAATCCTCTTGGGGCACGGATATGAAGTACATACTTATGAGCAGCTTAGCAAGCTGCATTGAAACCGATCTGCATATTTTGATGCTTGGGACTAAAATCTTGCATTCAGGGCTCATTCAAAAACAATATGGTTTTAATTTCTTTATTACACTATGACAGAATATAAAGATCTTTTGAGAATTCATGTTCCTAATTAATGTCTGGATATTGATGTGACGTACTCTGTATGAAATTTTTGAAAAATGTTACAGAATTGTTCCTTTCGTGTTTTTAAGGGAACAAAGAATGAACTTTGATTTTCAGTTTCTTGAGATGTGAAAGAAACAAATTTTCATTATTAATATAAAATTTTGCACACCTTCTGTTGTTAATGCTAGTGTGCACGATTACTTATTTACATGATCACCGAAGAACGGAACTTTTGTTTATAACACACAATGCAACTTTTCGTGTTGAGAATGCAAGGCAAATTGCTATCTTTTTAAGGATTTGAGAAACCTATTGCTTTTGAACACGTTTCTAGGGCTGTTTATCATTTGCCGAGGTCTTGAGGGTTAAGTCGATGCCAGTGAAGTGCATCAGGGGTTCCTGTGCTCCTCTCCTGCCCTTTGTGCCTAAACCAAGGCTGCTTGACAACCGGTGGTGTGCCCGCTCGCCTGCCGGGTGGGTTTGCTGTTTGCAGTGCCTTGCCGATCCACCCACCCTATTGTGACCAGCCCCCTGCTCCTTGGTGGGATAGCGACGCGGATAGGTCCCTCTTAGTGGGTACCTACAAACACGGTTACGAATGCTACCCTGCTATGCGCAACGACCCTGCGCTGAGCTTCCTCGCACGCTGTGGGCCTGAAGAGGCTCCTCTGCTTCCCAATAACCACCCGGGCCTTTCCACCACCACCACTACCACCATCACCACCACCACCACCACAACCGCTGCCGGCAGTGCGTAAGTACAGATCCCACCTGCTACTTGCATGACAGCTTTGCTGACCTTCGGCAGAGCATGGTGCTGATGGTATGTTGTTTTTCCACTGCTTAACTTTCCTAGAACTACCCATAAGATAACAGTCATAATTTATTTACAGTACTTGACATTGGGTTTAAAATACAGCTTTGTTCCCTTACTTCATGATGTTTTTGAGAGAAAACTTAGTCAAGAACAAAGTGTTTTGTGTGTTTAATTTTTTGTTTAGAAATGATTTGCTAATTTATACAAAAAGTGTTGATGAAAATCATTTAGGTAGTTCATTGGTTCTTTATTCCGCTGATTATTTTGTATACTTTTGTATGGAAATTGATATGTTTGAAGTAATCAAAGGTAAACTGTATTTCATAACATAACAAGGACCTTTTTATTGTTAGTCCTGAAGATGATCCAAGCAAAATTTCGGATGACGAAGACACTGGAGATGGTGATCTTAGAGACAACCCTTGTGGGGGATCAGAATCGTTGTTACAAGAAAGGGCTTCAGCTACACCTGAAACCATGTCGGATGAGCCCATGCCCTGCTCCTCGGGAATGGCGATGGAGGCCTCCCATGACGAAAATAGGCAAGATACAGAAGATGGGAAGTCCCTTTGGCCCTCTATGGTGGACCTGAACACTCGATTACGGCGGGTTGTTACTTCATATCAAAGAAATTTTAAACGAGAAGAAATGAAATTAGCACAAAAAGCAAAGGTGAGTTTGCATTATAATGAAATCTTCAAAATTTCCCTTGTCCAAATGTATCAGAACTGCCATTTGCATGGTTCTTCTGTATAATTCTAAAATTATTTTTTTAAGTATGTGTGAAATTAAATTCTGATGAGCAATTTTCAGATTTAGGAAATTAAATCTTTTGTTGAAAGCTCATTTAGTGTGATGATGCTTAGGCTTCCTCATGATATGTGATGTGTAAATTCTGTATTTGACAGGTATTTGTAAGTATATTGAATTCTTTATTCCATTCTTATAAAGGAGTAAAACTGGTATTGGAGATTTTGCTTCTTGCGTAACTGAATAGTTTTGATTTTCATTCGTCTTCTCTGGAACTATCGAGTGGGCTGTTGACAATGCAATTGAAATTTCTCTTTCTAGTGTAATATCTAGAGTATAGGTAATGCATGTAATTGGTCGTTGGAATTTTACCAGAGCAAAGCTGACTTAAGTTGTAGAACTCAGTTACGATCATTCTAAAGAAGCTTTAAAAAGCATTGTGAAGTATTTGATTCATGCCTATTAAATTATTACATTTTATTCTTACTTGGTAACTTGGCCAGTTTGCAGCTTGTTTATCACCAAGTGTAACGATATTAGAAAAAACTTGGAAGTATTTAATGTAATCTTAGAGCTTTTGATCTATTGGTTTGTTGTGAGGAAAAGTAGAGTACTCTTCCATTAAGGGTAGTGCATGCTTCACTTTACCTTGGTCAAGCAAGCTAGCAGGCAAGCAAGTGCCATTCTAGGTTAGTGTAGAATATGGTAGTGTTGCACTGTAGTTGACTGCTGGCCCTATATGTGTTAGCAGGGGGTAGACGCAGACCAGCATGCTGTTATCAGAGATGTTCTGAACACGCAAGGATGGGACTTACAGCAACTAGCCATGCATCTGTGGGTAATGTATTGTCCTGTCCTTTGCCCTTTTTCTTTCATTCTGTCTTTCTGAGTTGATGTAGTGCTGCGGTCCTGAAAGGATTTGTTTTCCAAAATGACAATTATTAGATGCTCATTAAGATGAAAGGCTTAAAATTGGATTTGTCACAGTGCCTGCTTGGACATATTTTAGAATTGCAATTCCTGGTAACCATGATTTATTTAAATATATCTAAATATCCATCTTCAATTTGGTCAGCAATTGTATAGAGACTGTTGATCTGAGAATTAATTAGATGGTATTTTTAACAGGAGTAAATAAATATCATAGTCATCTAGTAAGATTAAATTGATTATTTATATTCATCAGGAACATTTCCTTTAATGTATTTAGTTTTTCACTTTTTAATTTCTTCAATATCATCCACAGAAAATGGAACGTCGTGAGAAGTTGGAACAGATAGTTCGTGAACGAGAGCGCCAGCGTTTGGAAGTACAGCAGAAGAAATGGTCTCGGCGTGAGGAGTCAGATTTTTTTCGCACTGTGTCTACATTTGGTGTGGAGTTTGATAGGTAATTATTAAAGTATTTTAAATTCAAACTTTTTAATGTATGGAAAAATAAAATTAGAATGATATTTTCTTGGGTAAAATTGCTTGTAATTTGTTAAACATCAATTAACAAATAAGAGGATGTTGCTAAAATTAACCTTTGTTCTTTCTTAATTTAGTAAGTGTTGATGGGGGAGTGAATGTCATTTTATTTGCCAACTGGTAGAACCTTGTTTACGAGCTAGTTTAATACCAGTTTACTAGTTGGAGCTGAAAGAAATCCTGATTAATGAAATTCCAGACAATCCAAGAAGTACTGGAAAGAAATAAAAATAAAAACAAATACATTTTCACTAATTGGTAATTGTTTCTTTGAAAGACCAAATTTTGAGAGGCTTTTCACCCTCTGGAATTTAGTACATCATACTTATTTGTTTCTTTTATGTCAACTTTTCATGGAATTCAGCATGATCAGACCTCTCTACTAAGGATTCCTTCAATGTTTCTGCCAAAGTCATTTGTTCTTGAACTTGTGCAATTTCCATATAATCGGAACCACTTTTGCAGCCATCATTGCTTGCAGGCAGATAAGGGCCAAAGAAGTCATCCTATTCTCATGCCATCATTGTTTGCAACCAATGATGACATTGGTTCAGAGATGTGAACATCAATGAGCCAGTTAATTCATTATTTTGTGGCAGCTGTGTATTGTCCATTTTCGAGCAATAAATAGGGTATAAAGTTCCACATTGTTGTAATGTAGGTAATTGTATTTGTACAGTCCTTGCTTCATATGATGCATTCCTGATTTCCTGAGGATTTTTTGTTGCTCACTTCTGAAGAATTCTCTCATGGCAGTATCTTGTGTTTAGTGGAAATTCTAGAGGGCAAGTGTGCTCCAGAATTTGCAGGATATCAGTGTTGTACATCAGTTTAAAAGAACTGCAATCAATAAGTTTGATAGCCTTCTCATGAACAAAAGCATGCGGTTGGATTTCTTGGTTATCGTGTTAATGTGCTGGTCCCATTTCAGATTGCTAGTACTCATCACACCAAGTCTTGCTGAGTATTTTAGTTCTTCCAAGGTGGTAAGGAGCCGGGTGTTCTTTTTACCTATGTGTAGGACCACACGTCACAGTGTTCAGAGGTAATGTCCATTGGGAAAACATCAATATCCTCTCCAGATTTTCTTGCAGATCGTTGTAATTCTCCGGCAGGCTTTTGTACACCTTTGTGTCATCAATAAGGGTGGCAATGATAAATGTAATGTTTTTTGACAAGTGATTGATGTACAATTCCAGAAGAACTGGTCCCTTGACAAATCCCTGTAGATATGCTACTCAAAAATTTTGATTGTGGAAAGGTTTGTCCTATGTAGACTTTAGAAGTTAGATTCTCTAAAAAGCCCTAACTCCAGGAGAGATGTCCAGCTAAGATGACTCAGAGCATTGACTAATGGCACTGCTGTACCTCTGACAAGGAGGTCCTAAGGTTTTAAGTCCCGACAGTGGCAGGATTTTCAACATTATTTAGAAGATGGTTGCTCAGTTTTCTGTGGTTTCTCTGATCAACTCCAGATGAATGCCGGAGCAGTACACAATCATAGCCATGAATCAACTCTGCAAAATCTTCCCTTTTTTCTTCATTATTACATCTTAGCCCTAACTAACACATACGTGCACTACACTATCATACATATTGGGAGCATGGGATTTTGAGATGATCTAAATAATGTCAGAATTAATAATTAATTTATATCATGTTAATCAGTGCATTAGCATTATGTGTGCAAAAGATGAAGAAATAATTTGGAGCCGTTTTAGAGAACGTTGTGTTTTTCTGAAATTGTGGAAATTAGGGTTCAATTTCACTGAAAAGTTTCAAGTTTAGGAGACATAACTTAAAGAACATTAATGTCTGGAAAAATATTTTTAAAAAAATTACATCTGTGTAATTTTTGAAAAAACAAAAGAATTCATGAAAGTGGCATTAATGACGTTCTATTCAGTGCATTTAGTACTATCTGTACACAAAGTTGAAAGAAAAAATTTGGAACTGTTTTTAATAATTTTGAATATTGCCAGTACTTGATTCAAAATTACGTGAAAAATACTAATATTTCATGAGTTGTTATTTAATGCACTTTATTTCATGAGTTCAAGTGCAAATAATTACACGAAGGTTTATGTTCATTGTTTTGATCATTAATTTTAATTCATCTACATTTTTATCTAAACTTCTGATGTTAGTATGGATTTTGTGTAGTCCTCCTCTGTCATAAGATCATATTCAGATCATTTACATCAGCATAATTTGTAATGGTTACTTGAAAGAATTGATTTGCTTTGTATTACATCGAGAAAAGAGGATTGGATATTTATAACTCTTCATACTATTATTCCAGATATGGTAATATTTCTAAAGCATTTTTATGTATCACATTTTTCAACAATTGTTATATTTTTTTCTTTTATACCTCTTCATTTTATTCTTTAATTTTATTACATTCTTCCAATTATTCTAGTGTAATTCTTTTGTGCAGTTTATTGGAACACTTTCTTAATTGACATTTGGATATGTGGATAACGTTCAAATGCTTTCTTTCTATATGCATGCTTGTTAACTGTATAACTATTTATTTTGTGAACTTTAACATGAATATTAAGGGCATGTCCCTTTACACTATCTGGCAACAAATGTTGGTGCCATTTTTAGAAAATGTCCCAGGGGCTTCATATAAAGTACCCTTGAAAATTAAAATATCCTTTTCAAATTCAAGGGGTTGCAATGTCAGCCAGATTGATTGAAGAATATTGGTGATAATCGTTCTGATAATTTAGCTGCTAGCATTGTTCACACATGAACAGCCTTGTCTTAATACTAGAATGCCAAGAGGCATCATTTCGACTCCTAGCGATCTTTGTCTTTGTTACTTTGTTTTTGAAGATAGGATTTTGTAATTTTCAACATTTTCATTATAAATTAAAAAAAAAATATATTTTATGAAAAATAATTGAATTTATCTACTACGCCTAAGAACTGTCATTGTGACACCTTGTATATTGTTTCCATTTTCAAGCTTTTGTTTCATATATTCCAACACTAAAATTTTTTATGTTTAAGAAGAAATATGCGAAGAAACCTTAAGAAGAAATATGTGACCATTCTTTGTTGTTTTTTTCTAGCCCTCGTGTTAAAAACACGCAAATTCATGCGTTGTTTCATGACGGTAGCAAATATATCACTAAGTTTCAAAAGTTATCACATGATGCAGTAGCACTGTTACCACATAAAGGTTGAATGAAAAAAAAAAATCTTCAAATGATTCAGAAAAAGAGAAATGGTTGACTAGAATAAGAAATTTCTGTGTAGAGGAAGGTATTTCAGGCTCCGAATGGTAATGGTAATGTCTGATATTCTTAGTTTTTTAGACAATGTTTTGTTTCATGATTCTCGAAATAACAAGAGGGGTTTTGAAACAAATCAATGGCAAAATTCACTGTTTTCACTGAAATGCACTGATTTCACTGAAAAATTATTTTGCTTTAGTTTGAAGCGATACCTTTACAAACTGTACCAATATTATGCGTCAGAGGAATAGAGTTGAAATGTGGGCATTTACCTTCCAAACTTGATGTTCATAGCTTGAAAAATGATAAAAAGCAGCAATTAATTGTCTTTTAGGAGACAATCATTAAAACGCAGTGTGTCAATGTTTTTACATACATAGGAAGTATTGTGGAAGTTTTATCAAAGACAAAGAGAGGAAATACATGGAAAATGTAGTCATGATCCACACATAAGGATTCAAAAGAGGTGTTTATTGAATGTATGTAGTATTCTGCAAAATTGGCTCCGAAACTGTAGCCTGGAGAAGGTGTGACAAAATATAGTGAGGTATGACTTTACTGGGTGTAAACAGTATATAGGAAGTAAATACAATGAAGACCTAAACAAGGAGTATTGCCATTTGAAACATGGGGTTAAATATCTTTTCGCACTCAGTCGTCTAACACACATCGAGTTCCTACGGTGTGAAAACAAACATGTGTAAAATATTTCAAATACATTTGACATATTGCAAGATAGTATGGGAAATGCAGTGCAAGGAAATATATTTTGGGGTCATATGTGACACTAGTATTATTTAAAATTAAATGTTTATAACATTTATCTGTTGTTATTATTATTATTATTATTATAGGAATATTGTTACTAAATTTACTTTATTTAAGTTGTGATATTATACTTTTACACTAAATTATTGTTTTTAATGTTATAGTGACGTACATAAATATTTTTCCATTATTTCCTTTAAAGAAATAACAAAGGCTTGGGAGTCGAAATGACTAAGCTGGGCATCGTAGAGGGTATTGGTAAGCTGGGTGTTCTAATGTTAAACCAATTTTTCAACAACAAGGACCTGCAAAACACGGAATCCGAGTTTACAGTGTATTAGAGGAAGCAATCTGACACATGAAAATCAAAGTTTATTTATTCGAAATATGCAAAAATATGGGAATACTTATTTTTGATTATTGTTGAACAAAAATAAAATGACTTCCATACACTGAACTTACCGTAACATCATTTTTGTAAGAGAAACAACTAGGACCTTGACTTAAACAAAACCAAAAACTCTCCAAGCCTATAGCACTAAAATGATCAATTTTACACAAAATCTTAAAGGAACTTTTTTGTGGGAAATTTTATCTATTTATCTGGTATAGAATATAATTTTCTGTGGGATTGGTAGTTTTGGAGATATGTGCAAAAGACATCAAAAAAGCACCTTCAAATGGCCACCCCTGCCTTCAGCTCACCCCCATACTCGCAGATTTTTAGTATGTTATGCAGTAGGCACCAACAAACAATCATACCAAGTTTCAAAACTGGGATTTTGAAAGTTATGTAAGTGTGTAATTTTTTGGAAACTGCAAATTTTCAGCAGAAAAACTTATTGCCAGGCTCTGGTAACAGAAAAATGTGCATAAATCCAGTTGTTAAATATAGAGAAAACATCATCTAACATGTGGTGTACTCAGAATTTATGTTTTGTGAGTCCTCGATTCCGAAAAATGTCTGTCAGTCTGTCTGTCTGTGGTCAATATTTGCGTCTGAACCATTCAGCCAGTACAAGTTTCAATATGTATAATTCCATTTGAAAAAATCCAATGTTATCTCATAAAATACGTGATAAAATAGAAATGAATACATGTATCAATTAAGCCCCATTCCCTCTTGCACTTGTGTGAAACTGCATGGCAATAACTTCAACTGTTCAAAAACTAGAATATGCTAAAGTTGCGGGAATCACCATGTATATAACACCTATTTGAGAATAATTTTGTGAAATATTTGTTATTGTTTGTGAAAATGTAAACAGGTTTCTTATAGTTGATCTCACTTTTATAAATCCATGCTGATCTGATATTTTTTGTTTAAAAGAGGCATATACTACCTTGTAAATATGTCTGTCCATAATTTTTGAAAAAGTAACTAATAGTGAATAGGTCTATAGTGTGAAAGAATATGAGCATTCTAATTTTTCAAAATCTGACAGATCTTCACAATTTTCCTTGTCATAAGATATATTCCTGACTTAATTCTCTTTTTTCATAATAATAAAAAGAGAGGTAAAGTTAATGAATCACAGCATTTCTTCTAAAGCATGAATGGTATCTCATCGAAACCAGAGGTTAGTTTATCAGGGAATGTAGATAATTTTTTCAATATGAAAAAACAAATTGTGCATTTTCACTGAGATTCTACATCCAAGTAGAGAGTAACTTTGCATAGCAAATTCTCCATCAGTTGTGTATAATTTTCTCTTCTTCTTCTTCTTCTTCTTCTTCTTCTTCTTCTCTTCTTCTTCTTCTCTTTCTCTTTCTCTTTCTCTTTCTTTCTCTTTCTCTTTCTTTCTCTTTCTCTTTCTTTCTCTCTCTTCTCTCTCTCTCTCTTTCTCTCTCTCTCTTTCTCTCTCTCTCTTTCTCTCTCTTTCTCTTCTCTCTCTCTTCTCTCTCTCTTTCTCTCTCCTTCTTCTCTCTCTCTCTTTCTCTCTTCTCTCTCTTCTCTCTCTCTCTTTCTCTCTCTTTCTCTCTCTTCTCTCTTCTCTTCTTCTCTCTTTCTCTCTCTCTTCTCTTCTCTTGGGTCCAGTGATAATTCAACACTGTGAGTTTGGTGATAACAAACTGATGAGTGAGAAAGATCAGACAGAAGGCAGCTTACGTGTTTCTACGTAGGGGTTGTCCAAACGATCAATAGAAAATAAGCCATGTCTTGAAGAAAGTTTCGGTCTCCAGTCCCTGTTTGACCATGGCTAGTGAGCAGTGACAGTGTGCTTTACACAGTAGCTGCTGTTATTCACAAAAACCCAATTATTACAAATAATTCAAAGTATATCCACTGGAAAACGATAGGTCGGTTGTTGATTGAGTTCCTCTTTTGACGAAGAGGGCAGTGATGACGAGTGACAGTCAGCGCAATCGCTGCGTCTTGCAGTCGCCTCTCCTTGTCGCCTATGTGCTTCTTTTTATCGCCGAGAGGGGAAATCTCAGATGCGACTGGGTGGGGGCAGCCTCCGAGACTTTACCAAAGGTAGGTCTGACATGATGGTTTTTTGCAAGCGGTTCAGCTATAGTTTGCTAGGTCAAGCTCAATTATAAGAGGTGGATGATAAGGACATATATCAAAAATTGGATTTAAATCCTCTGCAACAATACAAGAAAAAATATTTAAAAAAAAAACTAGATCAAGATTACGTTTTCATTAGATCAAGCAATCTGTCTGATACTGTGTATATTCTGTTATATTGTGACAAATTGGTAAAAATTATTGATCTCAAAAGAGAGTTTATTTATTAACTAAACATGCCTCATTACCACTAGTACTTGACTACGGTAAAACCCCTTTTTTACACTTTTCGTGGGACCGTAGGGAGAATGGTGTAAATAAGGGGAAATGATATTATTCTTCGAAACTATGAGTACAGTAATAATGTATCTACATACATACAATCAGATTATAATATGCTTTAATACGCAGTATTAGATATATGTTTATTTATATATATATATATATATATATATATATATATAATATAGATATAGATATAGATATAGATATAGATATAGATATAGATATATAGATATATATATATTATATATATAATCATTTTGTTCATTCCTATGTCTTGTACAATTTAATTTAGTGCATATTTTTAAGTCCTTTAAGATCCCTTTTCAACTACTATTCAATTTCAATGACCACATTAATAGTATTGTTAACAAAGCTCTGCAATCGTTTGGTTTTTTCCTGCGAAACTCGTCATAATTTCAATCACTCCACATGATTAAACTTCTCTCTTAACTCGCTAGTTAGACCCATTCTCAAGTATGCCTGTCTGATTTGGTCTCCCTTCACAGGGAAGGCCGTAAATCATCTTGAGAAGGTCCAACAACAGGTTGCTTAATAGTGTTTCGCGATGAATGCACTATCCCACGGTTTTGTCACAACTATGCTGATTACTACTTATTGTATAACATTCCGCATCTTTGGAATAGGAGAAAAATCTGTGTCCTTATCTATCTATTTAAAATTTTGTCGTTAAAACTATTTTCTCTCTAAAATCGAATTTCAGGTCTCTCGCGTGTCAACACGGAATCCCTTATTATTTTCTGTCAAACCTGTGAAATCTGACTATTGAACGATACCTTCCACCATATTGCCACTACTGCTAACAAGTATTGTAAGTGAATTGACTTTTTATCATTACTTACTCAAGCTATGTACATACTATCCAAGAATTACGCTCCAAAAAACCACCTGATTTTTAATTAGATATTGTTCCTAAATTTACTCTTTCACAAATATTAACAAATGTGTATTTAGTACTTACATATTATAATTACATACATTAAAGAGAATATCCTGTAATCGACATCGATTCCACAAAAAGGAGTGAAGAAATAGATACAAAATATTTACAGGCTCTTCTTCGGAATTTGAAGCAGTGTCCTTGCAAAGTTTGGTAAAGATTAATACAATACAAATGCAAAAAATAAATAATTTAATTAATATGCTGGTAGGTGCACCATGGTCGTTATTTTTTGCCTGTCACTAAGAGTCAAGTTCCTGATATATTTCGCCAGAGGCCAGCAGCGGTGCAGTAGAATCAGGGAATCTAGAATGAGGGAAAAAGAGAGAGCAGGACAAAGTCTGCCGGGTTTTGCTAGTAAATAAATAAATAAATAATGTCGTTCAGCGACTATTGTAAGTAACATTGGTTTGTACCTTTGGGGGTACCACTAGTTAGATTTGTCTTCCATCTCTCATATTTTCTATTACACTTCTTTAACTTTCAATTTCTCAGTTTCATGTTCTGATGACTTAGGTGGATTGGCAACTGAGTATTAACTTATAACGTGTAACAGAACATTATTTCATATTCCTTGTTTTCTGCTATAAAAGTTTTGAATTATATTGCGTACAATTACTTTCTGATGTATATTACTTCTTCCTTCTGACATATATTACTTACTACAACCTTCGTAAGGGATATCCCCAAGAATAAATTATCAAAAAATTAACAGATATGACTCCAATGTAGTGTTGGAAACTTTTACCAAAACATCGATACATTGCTAAAGAGTTTTCGATGTCGATGAAAACATCAATGTTTTTTTTTTTAATTATGGACTAATAAACATGCTAGATTTCTATCCATTTTTAATTACAGTACGCAAAAGGAATATATTTTACTGTTTCGTTGCCAGCATGTTGGTAGTATGTAAAAATTACCGAATTGTAAAGAATAAAATTAACAATAGAGAACATTGTGTTTTGATATCGATTTCGTTTCACTATCTATTCAGGCTATGACACACCTGGCGATAACGTACGTTCATAAGACAAGCAGCTCCCAAACTTCGTGAGATTGCACAGGCGAAATGTGCAGGGTGATGAAGAGGCTGATGCAAAACAATGCTATTTTTTTAATTTATTTACAACAAACAGGCAATTGCCCATTGTTCTTTGGTGGATTGATTCTTAACATCCCAGACATAAATTTACTGTTATTAGGAGTTTATAATCTGTCAGATATAGTATGGATTAATAATGTTACCACCCAAATGAGAACCCTGCATTTCTCCTGATATCACTGATATTGTATGAGATATATAGTTTGTGTACCCGACTATTTGATTACGATATCTTAAATAACTAAAGATCCAATTCAATAACAATTGATTCATATTTAATAAACTCAGTTTGTGTAGTAATAGTTTGATATTTACACTATCAAAAGTGTTGGAGAAATCAGTGTAAAGCACGTCAGTCTGGTGACCTTGTCTAAAGCAGATTTAACTTCATTTGTAAACAATACCAAATTTGTTAGAGTCGTTTTACTTGTAATAAAATCAATGCTTTCAGAAACGTTTGCAACAGTACTAAAAATGCTAATCGGTTTATAATTGCTAGCATAATTTTTATTTCCCTTAATGTTGAAATTGTAAAATGTTTGGGGAAAATATTGACATATATAAAAATTTTATAGTATTTTGATTCCTGACTAGTCAATTATTCTATGGTTATTTATATGATTCTGTTGAATTGTATGTACCTATGAAATGAATATTAAGGTCAAAAATCCCATTATAATATAGTGATGAAGTGAAAAACTCAATTCTCCCTAACATAAAGGATTATAACGAGCGTAAACTTGATAATACTCAATACAAAGTTTTGGTTTTGCCACGCACAAACTGAAAGTTTGTGTGGCCTCATTGTTCATATAACAAAATCTCGAAAACTATTATTTGAATTTGTTTTCAGGTTGCATTTCATTTATGACGATACCATTCTTCTAAGATTCTCTCTTTACTGGCCAATTAAAAAGTATTATTCGGATTGTCTGGCAAATACATCTGCAAATAATTAGGTATTAAAGATACAGATGGGAGTTGTCGACTTCACAGCTTTTTAATACCATTTGAATTTAATACGGAAAGGCAAGGTAAAAACATATCCTAACCAACGAGGCTTAATCTGCGAATTTAAGACCTTCTGTATTTTTCAATTGAAATATTTCAGAAAAAACATTTCTTATATTTGAGTAATTACTAAGTAGACTCCAGGCCGTGTATTAGACCGCACTAAATTCGCAATATGGCAGCTTGAAAGATTTCCTGTCGGAATAGCCAACTTATGAAACTCTAACTCTGATCAAGTCTCTCGCTTTTGTTTTGTTTGTTGTCTCATTCACAATCCTCGCGCGGTCTCGAGTCTAGTCCACTGTTCAATAATACATGTTTCGCTTTCGTAAAATTAAAAGAGATCTATAAACGAATATTAACTCTGTGAATAATTATTAAGTTAATTAAGAATTATCATTATCAACTATTGCGAGCTTAAGTGTTAAAAAGTGTCAAGTGCAAATGAAAAATACAACCTCAAAAGTTATCTGCGGTCATACATCTATGTTATTAATGCTTTTGAGATGTGTGTCAACAGTTCCTTCACGTTTTGAACTGGTAGTAATGAGTTTTATTGAACGCAAATAAATACCACAATTATTGAAGTTAATTAACGTGATATACATGGTAGTTTTTAAGTGATCTAATGAATTGTTCCTAACAGTCCAGTTATGTCAATATCAATGCAAATGCATCCTTTTAATTGATCTGTTCAATTATTCGTTAGCTTTTAAAAGTAAGTTAAAAAAAATAATGAAAATCATCATTAGTGTAAGTAAGTCTTCAATAACTTATCCATTGTTACCAGAGACAGTCTTTGAATACGTGTTATCTCCAAAGGTTCAATATTAAGTACAGACCCAGATGTTGTTGGGCTATCCATTATTTTCCAGTTATAATTAAAATGAATTCAGAAAAATAATAATAAATATAATATAATTAATTTAAAACAAGAAATACTAAAGGACACTTAACACAAATAATGAACTACTATAACTATTTCAATTAACTTTATTATTTACTAAAGAAAACAATTGAAAAATAATAAATAAAACTTAAAAACGCCTAGTACTACTAAATAAATAAATAAAACGTAAAGAACGAAGAACACAAACGCAAACACAAACGCACACACAATGCAAATCTTTAGCAACACTCGTAAACTAACACAACTTCACTTGGATGGCTTTGAATGTTGGAGGAATCTACGGAAGTAGTCATTGTTTCATTGCAAACTTAAATTTTAAAAGATGTCCCTACCGCTTGAAGGTAATATATACAGGGTATTTGTGTGACGGTTGGCAACAACTTTTGCCAACATAAAACGAAACGAAACTACCCTAAATTGAGTATAAATGTATGTTCTCATCCGACAGTGACATTTTTCAAAAGTTGTCCCGTTAGTTCGGCTTTTTAGCTGGCCAGCACCTTATGTTTGTTTTTCCAGTCACAATCAGTTGTACTGTTGCATTTAAAGTAAATCAATAAATTCATCAACATCGCTAAAATGGCCTTTGCCAAGCTAGTGAAGTTCCAGTATTTCTTCATCATCCAAAGAATCCATTTTGCACCTATCTAGAATTACCTAATGACAGTATCTGTAGCGAAGCACTCATTCACAGAATGACAACGAGTGGGGCAAATCATTTTCAGTCAGATTGCCTTCATATCATTGCATATTCATTGGTTACAATACATAATCTGTTTACATTGCTGTTACATTGTTGATGAAGGTATTATTTCTGTGGGGAAGGCAAATCGCTGTCATTCGAGAGATGACCTCTGACCTTTGCGGCAAGCCACCTTCAAGCTCAGAATCATCAACATGTCATCTTACAGATATCGTGATATGTTTATGTTACCAAATTACTTCTAATCTAAAGGGAAAGTGAAGGTCTGGATCATCAAGCGCAAGATTCAGGGTAAACTTGGTTCTACTGTATTTGGCAATAATTGGTGTTTTCTAGCGTAAATTGATTTGTATGTATGAATGAATTTTAAATGTTGTTGGATACATATTTTTCTTCCAATTTGTGATGATTTTATGTTGGTTATTATTATTAGAAGTTGTTTTTGCAGGAAAAAAGGAAGATATGATTGGACAAAGTTTCGTACACTTTCACGACTTGACAAAAAATTTGATGACACCATGACAGAATATTTCAAAGCTTTTATGTCCATGTGCAAACGCGTGTGTGGAATGAAATTGTCGGAGGAGGAAGGTCAGTTTAACATTCTGTTAGTTTTTAATACTCTTTGCGTAGAAAATAAATATAATTTTGTTTTGTTTTTTGCCTCAGAATCTTTAGACATGCCTGTGGAGCCTTTGCCTGAAGACAAAGCACGTAAAGTTCTGGAGCGAGTGGAGCTTCTCAGTAAGATAAGGGAAGAAATTCTTCCTCATCCACAATTGCAACAACATCTCTCCCTATGCCAACCATCCCAGGATGTGCCAGACTGGTGGCAGCCAGGGAAACACGATCATGATTTGCTCCGAGGTGCTGCTAAGTGAGTACCACTAATCAGTGACACTTCTTGAGTAAGGAATAATACTTACCAGTTTGAGATGCAGCAAGAATTAAATTAGAGGACCCGCTTGTGAATTTGGATCAATATTTGGTAAAAAAAAATTGGCTTCTTCTATAATTTAGTGTTGGCTCTTCTTGTCAATAAAATAAGAAATTACCTAATTTGTTTCTAAAGGTCAAGTATATCCACTGTGAATACCTTTGGTAAGTGATAAGGAAGCTCTTTGTATTGAAGTAATGGGTTACTGTTAGGATCTCCTTTAATGATTGAGGAGCAATATAATTATTTATTTTGTAAAAATGTTTTAAATGATTGAAAAATATTTAATATCGTTCACAAATGAAATGTATGTTATTTACTTTCTTGTAATGATTATGATTTTTAGTTTTGTTTTGACAGGTTTTTTTTTATTATTATTTTATTTTATTTTTTAAAATTTCCATGCATGTATTATTTGCATGTAATTAACATTCTTATTTAACTGAATAAATCAGTTAAGGTTTGCAAGACAGAATTTACTTCTAGATCATGGTGACCCAATAATCACCTCAAATCTGTGAAAAGAAGCCTTAGTAAATGACGTGTACAAATTCTGCATTTTCAGTATAGAAGGATTTTCCTAAGAATGAGCCAAAGTGTAATTCAGAGAAGTATCCCTCTACCGCGACTGCCCTATTTCATTCAAAATTCTTTGAAAACTTTTAAAATATTCGAAAAAATAAACATGACCTTACTGAAAGAACTAATTATGGAGAGGAAATTAGATTTGATGGAAAAATCTCTATCTTCAATTTTGTAGAAAGATGCTGAATTTTCTGAGATGCTGTAATTTTTGAAACTTCAGTTAACAGTGAAAATCAGACGTAAGCCATTTTTATAAGTGTATTTTACTCAATTCTTCCCAGAAATTTAAAGAAAAAATTTGGATATGTTTTTGTGGACATTTTGAAATTGTCCCAGGGGCTTCAGGGAAAGTATCCCCAAAAATTAATGAACGTTATTCAAAAATCTCAGAGCTGTGTGAGAGGCCAGATCGACAGGGGTTTATTCGGTTTGAAAAAGTCCTAAGAATAGTGAACCACTAGTGTTGTTCACAACAGACGGACGGACAGCTGTTTTAAAAGAAGGTGCAAAAAAAAAAAAAGGAACAAAAATTTTTTTTTCAGTATCAGATGACCCCAAAAGGTGTCATTCCTTTGAAATCCATTGAAACCCATTGAACATTGAAATCTAATGATTTTCCGCAGGATTACGAAAGTTCCTGAATACTCCGTATGTATGCATGAATACGAGAAACTATCTAATGATGCTATAACAGCATAATTTTTTGCTCTTAGTAACAGTTACGTAATGTTAGGAGTAACATAAATTTGTTGTCCACAATTAGTTCTTTCATTAATGTCATGTGAATTCTTTTTTAAAATTTTAGTAGTTTTTGCACAATATGCGTACAATATTTTCAATTTAAAAAATACCAAAACAAGATTCTCAAAAACCGCTCCAAATTGTTTTTTTAAACTTTTGGTAAGGACGGTGCTAAATACACTCTATAAGATGACATATTGCTCTATTTTTTTTTTTTTAATTACAAAAATTTATTATTGTAATTTGTTAAGTATTTCTTTGTTAATTTTTTACATTATGGCAATTTGCAATTTGTTTACATTATTGTATAAGTACATGTGCTTTAAATAATTTCATATACAATTTCCTGTAAACTCAACAGTTTTTTAATGATCTAAAAATTTTACATTAAACTATCTTATCATGGAGTACCACAAAATCTCTGCTGCCACCACAGAATTAATTCCACATTCTCCGAAAAGCTCAAAAGCCATTTTTTCAAAAATGTCTAAAAAATTTTGTCTTCAAATTTATCCGACAGGTTCAAATTTGCCTTCAAATTTATCCGACTAATTCTATTGTTAAAAATGACGTAAAGATCATTCTGCTGTATTTTTTGTTTCTTTTGTAATTACACAAGTGTATTTTTTTAAATGCTCCTGCCCTGTGATTTGTAAACTATTAGATTTTTAAATCCAAATTACTTCAGATGAAGTTTTTGAAACTCAAATTGTCTAAAAAAATTAAATTTAATTTTCAGTGACACTTAACGCCATTTTCTTAAACACTGCTCCAAAGTTTTCAATTAAATTTGCCATTTATGATGAGGTTTTACTCCTGAAATATTCTTAAAGTAATATTTCAATTTTACTATTAGGAAACTGAAAAATTGAGAAAATGATAAAAAAAAATTTAAAAAAAAAATGTCCTTTGGATGCGATAGATGGCTGCAGGTGAGAGGATGGGGCACGGCCATAAAGCCAGTCCAAACCTAGGAAATTAGAAAACTATTACGTGAAAGTCTGTGCCATTTGTAATAGCACTAGTTGCTTTCTTGTATAGGTACATACATACGGAGTAATATACGTAGTGCAGAGAAATTTATGTAATGCTGCAAAATTAATTTCGAGTTTTCAACAGAAATATACACTTTGGGGTCCCCTGATACAGAAAAAGTGTTTTTACTTTCCTTTTCTTTTCTTTTCAACATTTTTTAAAAAGGCTCCAAATTTTTTCTTGAATTTTCTTATAAGAATAGAGTAAAATACAGTATAAATGTGATACTTTTTTTTTTTAGAGAAAACTCTGAAGCGTAAAAAATATTAAAGGTTTGAATTTTTTTTGGCGTCTTCCTACAACTTGAAAATTGAAGATAGACCTTTTTCTTTCAAGTAACATTTCTTCTCCATTTTTGTTCTTTCATTATGGTCAGCACATTTTTTTGAAAATTTTAGTAGTTTTCTTGCAATATTGCGTGAAATATGTGCAATATGAAAAAGTAACAAAATAAGATTTTCTGGGGAACAGCTCCAATTTTTTTTCTTTAATCTGTTGGTAGATATAGTGCTAAATGCGCACTATTAGATGACATTAACTCCATATTCCTCTATTCTTTTGTTTTTTCAAAAATGTAAGTTTTTGACTTCTCTCACGTCATTAACATTTACACATGGTGGTACACATTATTATATTTTCGAGTGTATGTGCTTCAAATAAGGTTGTATAAAGTTTCTTGAAAATTCAACGGTTTTCTGTGAACATGACCCCAAAATTTCTCATTTTCAGATATGCTCAATCGCTATTTTCGCAAAAATGGCTCAAAATTTCGTACTGGTAAAGATATTTGCGGTGTTTAAGATGACCTTAATTGTATAATAATTGTATAATGTAATTTTGCTGGTTGTTTTTCCTTCAAAATTACACACATGTACTTTTTTTAAAATCTTTCATACCTTTATTACGCACATTTCCAGCAATTTGTAAACACTATTGCATTTGTGAATTAAGGGGCTTCAATTGACTTTTAATGAAGCTTTTCGAAAACTCAAATATATTTTTTGAAAAAGAGCTTCAGACATCGCATTTACGGTAACGCTTAAACGATATTTTATTAAGAGAGGAGGATCCAAATTTTTCAATGAAAATTGCCACTTAAGGCGAGGTTTTACTTTTCTTTAATATTCTTAAAGTAATATTGCAGTTCAATTGTTAGGAAAAGGGAAAAATTGAGAAAATTTCAAAATATTTACTTGAGGTGGCGATAGTTGGCAGCTATGTGGCAAGTCCGAATGGCTAGCCCACACCAAAGAAATTAGAAAATAATACAAGAAAGTCTGTGCCTATCAGTACCACCACTAGTTCTTCTTATGGAGGGCGAGAAAGTAAAACAGACTAGGATTCCAAAATGCTCTGATCACAATGTAGCACTTCGCAGCAAGCACTATTGTTTGGACACTTTTTGCAGTAGTTCAATATTTGTTGATAATGCTGCTACTGTTAGGGATGAATAGGGAATGATTTTTCATGTAAATAGTTATTTGTGTGGGAACAAGATATCTAAATTCAGTATTTTTACTTTTCCTACTTCCTAAGAGAAGAAAATATTCTAATTGTGTGCCAAAATACCGCAAGGATTGTTTTAAGAAAAAACGTATTGCCAGGCAGGAGTTACCTAAAAATAGAAAAATCTTGTTAGATGGGTAGACATTTGTGTCTTAAAGAATTTTTTCATCAAACAGAGATCTTCTAAGAAGGTCATGGTCAATTTTTCGAAAACGTAGTTTTTTCATAATTGGGAGTAACAGGTGATTTTTATACAAATTTAACAATTATTTTCCCAAAAACAGATCCAATTTGGTTCATTATTTGTAGTAAAGAACATTAAATATAGTGATTCTGGTCCCCTTTCCGACACAATATCAAATTTGTTTAAGGTGGTTAGAGCGAGATTCGTGTAATGTTTAACATGCCTTTATTATTATTATTATTATTATTATTATCACTAAAAAAATATATATTAATATGTTACTTTTTATAATTCTTCTCTTGCTAGTTGTGCAACAGTGACTTTTTATATTCAATCTTGTGCTTCAGTTTTTCATTCCTTGGCCACATGATTTATTGGTACTAGTTAGGAAACTAGTCAACAATAGGTCTTCATGTGGTATTGAAATATTTTTATTTTCCATCTATGAAATAAAATTTATTTGTGTAATTAAATAAAACTCATCATAAGAGGTCTGTTTTGTTTAAATAGGTCTCGCAATACCCACTTATATCGCCAAGAAATATTTTTGACTAATATGAACACTATCTACTAGCGAATATCTCGCTCTAACCACCTTCACATACTGTCATTTCGAATAATGGTAACACGGAGGTTGTAAAATTCTTAGAATTTTTCTGATTGTTGACAGTTGTGTTGTTTCGGTTCTATGATGTAGATTATTCTTATGAGAGGAAATAAATTTAAGTAAGGCAATAGATTTAACTTAGAAATAACAAATACTCTTCTTTTACTTTAAAGTTTTGATATTATTTGATATAACGTGGGGTCCTGGTGTTGAAAGTGGATGAATCTTATTCCGATGTGTGGTAAATTATTTCTTCTAGCATCCTGTGAAATCAGAATCTAAGTTTTGTCAGTCCTTAGTACGCAGAAATGAATTGCCCTTTGATACGCCCTTTTTACATAGACCTCCTCAATTGTGATCGCAATAACTTTTGTTATATTATGCCTTTCACTGCTATTTGCCCTACCTCTTTTTTCTCTCCTATGTATAAGAGTATGAATACAGACACATATATGCACTTACAGGAGAAATGTACAGAGATAAATATATGTATATTTAGACATACAGGTTTGTGTTATGTAAGTATTAATTTTTTTTTATTGATTGTTTTTCTTCACAGACATGGATTAGGGCGTACTGACTTCTTCATCCTGAATGATCCTGAACTTGGATTTCGTGAAATTCTTAAAAAACATTTGTTGGAAACATCTGATTCTCAAGTTTTGAAATCTAGCCAAAAGGACCAGTATCAAGGAAATAATGTAAAAACAGAGGTTGTCAATGAAGCAGCTGATGTTAAATTTGAACGACCAGAAGATATATTGCGTTCAGACAAGAGTGAAATATTGGTGAAACTAGAGAAAGGAGAGGGAACACTAAAAATAGAAAAAATTGGTGCTGTGAAACGCGAGGTGAAGGCTGATAATGTTGGTGAGGAACAGACAACTATAGAAATCGAACTGATAAAACAAGAAAAGCAGTCACAATCTTCTTTGTCAGATACTTCGAAGGATGATCAGGAGGTGCAGAATGATGAGTTGTCTAATTCAAAGATGGAAAGTTCTGGTGAATTATCTGAGAAAAATGTTAATGAAGAAATGAGCAAAAACAAAGATTGCAAGGAAACTCAAGGAACAGAAGAAATGGAGGTGGAAACTGATAATTTTACATCTAAAATTTCAGACAGTGGTAAGCCAGAGGATCAGTCCAATAGAAATAAAACGAACCATGAGAAAGAAGGAGAGGAAGGTAAAAATGTTTCAGGCAGCAATCCTATTGAGGGGCAACAACTTGAAGCATCCACTGATAATCCACAGTCCATTGAAGACTCGGAGAAATCAAAGGAACTTCAGGAAAGCGAGGAAAGCAAATCTGAGGAAGAGGAGAAGAAGATTGTTGAAAGTATTGATGAAACAGAGTCTGTTGCAAATAAGAAAAAAGAATTGACCAATCCAGAAAGAGAAAATGAAAATGAAGAAAATAACATTCAGGAAAATATGAGAAAAAGAAAAATGAAGAAAGAAAAGGAAGCAGAAACCTACAAATGAAGCTGCAAGTCCAAAATCTTGTGATGAAAAAAAGGGAGAAATTGAAAGTAAAGATGCAAAAGCAAATGTAGAACCTGCTGTAATCAACACTGATCCAATTAGTCCAACAGAAAACATGGTCAAAGAAAAGGCATCTGAAAGTGTGAAGGGAGAAACTAGTAAGAATCCTGAAAATATTTCTGTGGAAGAAGAGAAGCTAAAAGTCCCAGAAGAGAGAAATCAACCGAAAGAGGAGGTTCAGGAAGACAAGAAAGTGGAAATTGTAAAAGTGGATGATGGCAGTACCTCAAAGAAAGCAGATGGAGTCAAATCTGAAGAAGTAGATGAGAAAAAAACTAGCCAGCAGGCAGCAGAGTTACAAGCTATGTTTCCAGATTTGGAAGTTATACAACCATTGGCTCGTCTAGCTGAAATTGATACATTTGTCTTGGGTGGAAAAGCTGTACCAAATCGCTCATCGACTCCTTTGGATTTCAGCGAGCCCAATAATGCTGTGTCTCAGTTAATAGTTGGACATTCATACCAAAATCCTATCAAATGGCCAAAGGTAGGTTATTGCTTGTAATGATAGTAAAGTAGTTTTGAATGAATCTTGTGTACAGCTAGGGCATAATTGTAGTGTGTCTTGTGCAATTGCATGTGTGACACAGGACTTTTTGTAATAATGAGACTGCAATATTTAAAAAAAAAATATTTCTGGTATATTGTCTTGCTGTCTTTTGAACATAATTAATAATGAAAGTTATTAATGCATCATACAAAGAGATACAGTATCACAGAAATTTGTTCTGTTCTCTAGGATCAGGCTCTACAGCAAAGATTACATCACATTGTTCATACTGTTGAGTTCCGCGAGTGGCCTGTCCCACGACCCTTCAGCACCCCTGAGGTGGATATTTCATGCCGTGACTTGACCAGCACACCTGAACTCTTACCCAAACGAGATTCATCTACTCCCATGTCTGTATCGGAAGGATCATCAGAAGTTATAACAATAACAACAGGTGATCATGGAGTTCCTTGTCGGTCTTCAAGTCAGTTGTCTTCAAGCAATGGCAAGAAAAGGAAACGACATATTGCCATTGATGTGGAAACTGAACGAGGTGAGTGTGGATTCAAAGGTTTGCATTACAGTGTGATGGTTATAGAGCATTTGCAGTTGGAGGAGCGTTTTTTGATGGCTTTTGCTGACAATACTTGATGGGAGCATGACTGTGTAGAACTTGTCAAGTAGGTAGGCTCTGCACTGAGATCTATTACAGCCCAATAGATGTGCCTTTCTGTTATTAAAAGAAGTCATAACATGTAAGTAAATTGGCTGCATTATTTGTAAATCAAAAATTTTACTACATTAGGGGTTGTTTTTTGTCCTCCAAGAACTTTTGAAGTATATTTTTTTTCCTAAATTACCAGCTTGAAGCAGCATGCCGGCTAGGATCCCGGAGAAAGATGTTTGATAGTGGCAGCCCTTTTGTGCTAAAATATTTATTCATAAACATTAGTCAAAAAACGCTCCTTTTTCAGTAAATGGCCCATACTGGCCCATTTGTTGGGCTTGTAAAGAGAGATAAGAGTGCGTGCTTGTGTTGCAGAGCACACGCCTGAGCCTGGGACACTAGGTATGTGGGCTATGCTCGCTGCTTGATGTCCTTTCCCTGAAATCCTCTCTAAAATCCCTCATGCATGAATCTCTGGTGGGTGCATTTCTGCATTTTCTGGTTGTTCTGCTTGCCTTTCAGGAAATGAATGAAGTAATATTGATTTGAATTTTTTATGAAAGAGTGTAGGAAAACATAACTGAAGCTTGGAATACAGAATTTTATCCGAGAATTTAGTTTGATTATTTTTGCAACAGAACAATGTTAAACTGTGAAAATAATGTGCAATTTACTTGCATCTCAATCACTTCAATAAATTTTTTGCACACTACTTAAATACGCTGCATGTTCAATCTGTGCATGACTTCGTCATAATTACTTGTCATCCTTCTTCAAATAATTTAGAACAGTAACATTGAATTAGTTTCTTCATTTTGTGACATTTCTTTCTTGACTTCATATTAATTTAAAAGATAAGTTATGAAATGACTTGGTTGCTGAACTCCTTGTGTTCTTAAAAAATATATTGTTCTGAAGTTTGCCGCAAGAGTAGTTCATTAGCTTTCAGATTTCTCAGTATTTTGTGCATAATACTTGGTGTTGCTGTTGTAAATTGTGCATTGATATTTCTACTATTTAATGATTCTGTCTTGCAGCCAAACTTCATGCTCTGCTGAATAGTTCGTCAGGTGGCCCAATGCAACAGCAGACTCCACCTGCTCATATGAACAAACCAACATCTTCGTTGCCTCCTTGGGCCGATCTCAATGAGGAGTCCTTATCAGAAGACTCTCGGTAAGAGAAGTGGTTTAGATTCTTTCTTTTAACACATTGGTGACGGGCAACAGAATTCTCTGTTGAATAGCAGTCTTGCAGCATTGTCTGGCACTAGTCATTATATGTGACTGCTAGACTCTACTGATAACTCTTATAATGAGCTGTAATACTATTTAATAGTGGCAGTGATATTATGTAGTGCTGGGACATTGAATAGACAGCCATACAATCAATTAAAAGGTGGTTTTCTTTTATGCGGTGGTGGTGGTTTTTGGCTGTTGTTTTTTTCTTCCATGAAAACCAATGGTATAATAACATTGCTCATGACGTTTTGGTGGAGAAAAGGGCCGGATCCTTCAAGACAAGATGGGCACTGACCACCCGGTCACCAATGCGTTCAAATGAAAAGGGATTTTTTATTTTAATATTTTGGCATAGTTTATAACAGCTTTTAGCATGTTTTATAACAATTGTTTAAAAAATACAAGAATTTGGCTGTTTACACAGTGAAAACTATATTGTAGAATTGATTGAATATATCCATTTTCTCTCATTTTCGGTTGAATAATTTCTTAACAAATTAATTCCTTGATCTGAAGTGACATTTGAGCTGTGAAGTTCTTGACTTGCGCAGTATAGAGAAAGTATTGTAGAACTGCAAGAAAACAGGGATTATTCAACAGAAAGCTCTTTATTTGCTGGGAACAAAAGGTAGATAAATCAATCTTGTTATTAAATTACTTCTTCTAATATGTTGTGTAGTCAGAATACATGTATTTAGGGTCCTTGATATCGAAAAATCAATTGACAGCAAAACATCCGTCCATTTGTTTGTTCATCATCAATGTCTCAACAGTTCAAACGATTTTCTCTAAACATTGATATTCCCCTTTCAATCTGAATGGACTCAAGGCCCTGCGAGTTTGAAGGGGATCTTTTGATTTGGGGGCGGGGGTACTTAACATGACTACTAAACAACAGATTCAAAAATGGCTTTAATATTTTTTATTCAACTTTGCCTTTGAATAGCTTAAAGACCTCTAAAACCAATGTGGCAGGTCTCAATTTCAATGAAATCCCAGACTTTTCAAATATTGCAAAAGTTAAAAATACAATATTGAAGATTGAGATTTTTTCATAAAACAATCTATTGTTCAAAAGTACAATTTTTTGATAACGAGTAGTTTTTGCACAATTTTGCATGAAATGTAGGCAATTTTTAAACAATTATTTTCTCAAAAAGGCTCCAATTTTCCCCCTCAAAGATATCAAAGGCTGTTAAAGAAAGGTTCAAGTACCATCTTTGGCAAATTCTCTGTATTTTCAGAAATTTCAAAAAAATTAACATTGCAGAAATATAATTGGTGATAGGAATTTTTTTGTTGAATAAAATCAGTTTTTTAAAAAAGGTCATGTACAATGTTTTAAAAATGTGAGTAGTTTAGCATCGTTTTGCAAATTCCAATTTTCTGCTCTTCATTTGCTAGAATCTTTTCAGTTACTAGGTTGCAATAAAACAATGGGAACGCTGCAAGCATGCGACCACTGCAGTTTGATGATTTCAGAATAACCTCTTATTGTTGGTTAGTGATAGTGGGAACAGGGTTTTGGAGTGTCAAATTTCTTATTGAATTTATTTTAAATGAATTAAATTTCCACACCTAATGTGCTACGATTGGTAATGAGTTTTACAAGCAATGGCCGTGATGTGTGTATGTTGGCAGAAATTGTGGTATTTTACCATTTTAAGTAACTGTTACCGATGTGAGAAAGTACATCCTGTTTTAGTTCCACTAGTTCTGAAACGTGAAACATGAAATGAGTGGTGCATCCATCAAGATGCCTCTGCTCTCTCTGTTTCCAAGGTAACTCTCCAGATATTTCTTCTCCTTAGAGTCCTTTTGTCGCTTCCGTAGCACCCCTAGCTTTCATGATCTTCATGCACCTTTTGATTTATATCAGGAAATTATAATATGATGTCGGTCACCAATGTTAAGAGTCCAGGCCAGTGACAATCTTTTGTGACTTTGTCACAAAAATAGAATACCTTACTTATATCAAAATCAGACTGCCAGGTAATGAAGTATTCTATTTGTAATGCATAATCATGCTATTTGTAAAGTTGGATGTGGAAATTATTTTAAAGGAAATTCTCAAGTCTATATTTTGCTTAAAAAATTAAGTGCTTCTACTCAACTCAACAATATAGAACGATTTTCTTAAGGATGAGCCAAAGTGACAGTTCGCGAAAACAAGTGAACATCAAATGTATGTCAGAGAAGTATTCCTTCGCCGCGACAGCTGTTCAGTCACGCCCCTTCGTAAAGTGCTAATGGCTCCTGTGAAAACATCCCTATGCACAAGTTTAAGAGTTTCGCTGAGGTATATGCACGTACATGAGTCCGGAAATATTTAAATTTAATTACGTATGTAGAAAATCTCTTAACATGCTCTCACAATCAGTAAAAGACAACTGCCACGAATGTAAATAGAAAGAAAGATGATTTTAAGCCGGCAGCACGTGCACCGGTACGCATCTTGCATTCAAGTCTCGGTTTTAAAATAAACATAATATTTATCAGACAAAAAGTAACTTCAATGTAATATATAAAGAAAAAAAGAATTTTTACAGAAGAACACATTACACTGCACTTCCTAATATCAATTATTTCTCGCAGCGCACTATATTTTTGTCAGACAAGGACACCACAAAAGGAAGTGTCGAAGCTATTTACAAGTTAGCCAACTGCAAACGAACGAATGTGAGAAAGGGAGTCTAATGGGCACGACCACAGAACCTTCAGTTATGTTGCCGGCACTAGTGGTCACTTTGGCTCATCCTTAAGAAAATCACACTGTATTACAGCTTTGGAATGAATTTAAACTTTAGAGAACTGATTACCATGAATAACTAAATAAGATCTTCTGCAGTGTTTCTTTAGGAAAGTCATCTTCTGCTCCCAAATAAGCATCACAGAAAAACCCACGTACAAAAAGAAAGATCTTCACCTTGATTAATATAAAGACTAGCAACCCAGAATTTGTATACTAGCTTCCTCATTGAATCTGATGAAATCCACTCTCTCTTTCTTTAAGAAGTGTGCCTCAAGTATAAGTCGGGTTATTAGTGGGCTGTTCAGATATTCATTTAAAGATTGACAACTCTCTTCAGATTGGAAGAGTGTAGTTAATTCGAAGATTCTGAAACATTTTAGACTCGCAGCCTATTTTATCATCGTTGGCAACATTTTGTCACACCTGTTTGGTACAAGTAAAATTTCATTGGGACTTGAGTCTTGGAAGCTACTCTCCAAACTGCTTGAGTTTTCAATAAGGTACCTGCATTAACTCATGTTAAAAACTAGTGGTGCTACAACCCCATGTCCTTTCTTTTATCAGTAATGGTTACATGAAATTCTAATACCATAATTTCTGCCCATATTAACACATCTCAACCATCACTTGTACAACTCATTTCTAGAGCCTGGATGTTCATGCAATTATTTTACCTACAACAGGCAAGCAAAAAGGCATTCTTGGGTGAAAACACAGGAAACATTAAATATATTAATCACTTTTAATTAATGTGATTTTATTAACTATTGTTTAAATAATTTTTATTAACTAATAACTTTAATTTTTATTATAAAAATTAATAATTAAAATAATTCACATTTTTATTCAAACTCTAAAATTTACATTAGCTTTTCAAATACTTTTCTTTTAATCTTAATTGCACATACAATCCGGTATGACAATTACACCCATTATAAATTTATTTTACTCGCAATGCTGTCTCTACAAAATGCTTTTATAAACTCCCTTTTGAATCTTGAAATGGTATCGGTGAAAATGAAATTGCAGATTTCATTCTTCGCGCTTGTGTAATTTCCAGAAGGGAAGAGAGAACAAGAAAGAATTGTGAATGGTATATCTTGTTCAGACAGCTCTATCCTCAAAAGGGATCCAAAGCCATATACAAACGTAGAATGAGATTTCTCGTGTGCGAACAGGTCTTATCGATGAAAAAATCAAAAATCTTCACTGATATTTCATTTTAGATTTTTAACACAACCTGACACCTCTGCACGCACAAACCATGCATTCATGATTCCAGCTTGATAGAGATTGGTGCCAGGAGAGAAAAAAGGGAAAATAATGATGAAAAAGTCACAAGTAAGCCAAAAATAGGCCTCATAAACTATAATAGGCAAAAAAGGGCCAAATGAAAATCTACTAAATGAACTTAAGATGTACAATTAAGTAATTTCTCTAGTTAAAAGACCTAAAATCATAACAATAAACGGCATTTTGCCAAATTTCTGGGTTCAACTTCATTACCAATCATAGTGCATTAGGGGTGAAAATTTAAAGCTTATACATCAACACTAATTCGACAATCCAAAACACTTCTATACACACAGAAACAATTGCATAACAATGAGATGTTATTTGAGAATTTCAAACTTGTCACAGAGCACATTGTCCTATTGCGGTCTGAATTCTCCTGAAAGATTCTAGCAAAGGTGTGCGAAATTCAAGCCTGCAATTTTGAAATTTTGCAAAAATTACATGAAACAGCTAGTATTTTCAGAAAATGGTGTATATGACTATTTAAAAATCTAATTTTGAAAAACACTTTTCATTAAGTAAAAAAGTTTTGTAAATATTATACTTTTGGAAAGTCATTTTTCTGCAATTTTCAAAAACGGTGAGTTTGCGTAAATGGGTCCAGCACCACATTTTATACAGATCAGGGGAAAGTTAAAAGAAAAAAGTTGGTGTGGTTTTCAAGAAAATAATTGTTGAAGAATGGCCTACATTTCACACAAAATTATGTGAAAAATAGTACATGATCGTATTTCAATATCCTTCTTTGATCAACCAATTTCATGAAGAAAATAACTCTAGTCTTGAATATTGTAGTTGTAGGCAGACGAAGAAAAATTTTGTACTTTTGCAATTTTCTAAAAATCGAACATTTCAATGAAAATGAGACCCTTACCATTTTTTAACAGTTCTTTACACTGTCTGAGAACAAAGTGGTTTTCTTTCTTTCTTTCTTTCTTTCTTTCTTTCTTTCTTTCTTTCTTTTTTTCCAATGAAGTGGATTTTGAGGAAATTTTGAAAATGTTGAGGTTTTATGTGAAGTACCCCTCCCCCTTCTAAATCTAAATTAATTATTTTACACTTGCAGATCCTGGAGTTATCATCAATCAGGGAATATCAATTTAGAGAAAATGCTTGGTACGATTTAGGGGTTCACTTTGACCATGGAAGGACAGAGAGATTCTTTGCCATCAATTGATTTTTCAGTAATAAGGACCCACAAAACATAGATTCTAGCTACTCAACATGTTGGAGAAAGTTATTTTCAATATGTAGGAACAAAATTTTTCCACTGTTTTGTTACCAGGACCTGCAATAAAAGTTTCTGCAGAAAAATCACTCTCTTCTTCTCTTTTATACATACATATGTATTTATACTACAGGATTATAATACTTTCTCTATAGTGCATAAGCATTATGAGAAATTGAGTATGTGTTATTAGATTGAGAAAAAGGAAAGTAATTTCTCCCATTTTGTTAAGTGATAACTTTTCTTTCTGCAGGCGTTCCACCCCTGTAACGCAGGTGCTTCAACCTCCACCAGCTCATCAGCAGTCTCCACGGGTTTTGTCTCTTCCCTTTGACCTAAAATACAAACTACCTGGCACTTCCAGCACTCTGACTCCTATTGATCTTTCTGCTCCAGCTTTAACCAAATCATGCCCTGGCTCTGGTAGTGGCACTAGCTCTATTACTGCCAGTGCCAGTGGTAGTGGTAGTAGTGCTGCTTGCAGCAAAGATCTCCTTGCAGAAGTACAGGACTTTTCCATGCCAAATAAAAACAAACAGCAGCAGCAACATCAGCAGCAGCAACAACAGAGCAGCAGCAACAACACAACAACAACAACAACAACAGCAGCAACAGCAGAGACATCTCAACAATCTCCTCAATCATCTCAGTCACAATCTGTGCAGAAACCTAGCAAATTAGATGATATGTTGGGGAAACTTATGAAGAAAAACAACTGTGTAAGAAATTTGATCGATGTTTTTTCAAATATTGTTTGGGCTATGTGTACGAAGTTAATAAATTTGTTATTTTACAGCCTGCTGAAGAACCTGTTGTTGGAAAGGAAAAGAAGAGAAGGAAATTAGATGAAATTGTTTTGGGACTTTCAGCTGCGAAAGAGCAGAAATCAGTTTCATCAATATTTTCACCAGATGTGCGAAAATCAACTGCTTCCTCTGTTTTTTCTTCTGCCCCAAGTGTTGCTAATCTGAGTCCAAGTGTGACTGTGACTCCTGCACCTGCAATGCCAAGTCCTACTCCACCACCTTCATCTAAACCCATCACATCCCCCTTCTCCCTTACTGTAACACCAGCTCCTTCTCCTCTGCCAGGCCCATCTCGTAGCTCTACTAGCTCAACTGGACTTGGTCTTCCACCGTTACCTTCCCCAAAAGACAGCTTCTCAGCTCTGCTAGCCCAGGCAGAACATCAGAATCTCCTTCTCAAGAAACAACAGCAACATCACCAGCAGCAGCAGCAACAACAGCAGCAACAACAACAGCAACACCAGCAGCAACAACAGCAGCAGCAGCAACAACAACATAATTTGTCTCAGTCAGCTGCTGCAGTGTCTGCCCAGGCCCAGAGGAAAACTTATGAATCCATGATTGCGGACCTTACAAAAATGGCCGATTTTTCAAAAATAAGCTCCTACTCACATGAAGCTAAGGTAATTTTTTCTCTTTTTTTAAAATTAATTTTTGAAAGGATAGTACATTTATTTTGGACTCAAAAAGTACAAAAGCAGGGGGAAATTTAGGAGTAGTTTATTTCCAGAGAAAAATTGTTTTCAAAGTAGGTAAAATAAACTAGAGGTGCTACAATAGCATAGTTTTTTCGTATTATTGAAAACTATTGTGTAGTATTGAAATATTGCCGTTTCTCCCCTACTAACAACTCACCTAAACCTTTTAACATGTTCAATTCAACCTGTTCAAACACAGCACTTGTGGTGTGTATGTTACAATAGTCAGAAACAAAAGACATTTCTTACTTTTCCAAATGAAACAAACACGAATATATTTAACTGTTACAGTATTTGAAGTGTATTTCTCCAGAAAAACAAGAATAATTTCACACAAACTTGCCTTTATTTTTGCATGATAGCTTCCAATTTGACTACAATAACTAGTGATAAAAAATTCTTAAAGTAAAATATGTGTATTTGTTAGTTCTTAATTAAAACTATTACCTTCCTTAAATCTATTTCCTTTTCTAAGAATAATTTGAAACCATCATGTTGCCATTTTGTGAACTGACAGAACATCAAACAAAGTGTGGGAAATTCCCACAGCATTACAATGCTTTCTCTGTACTGCTTTTCAGTGAAAACCACTTCCGAGTTTGTACTGTCAGTAGTCTGACCTTGTGTTCATTTTAATTTAATTTACTTTTAAATCATACATTTTGCACTAATGTAGTCCCTCTTTCTGCTGTAAACTCTTATTTAAAAGAGTGTGACATAAGCTTGACGTGAGCAACTATGCTTTCCTTTTCCTTTGCATCAACTATGTGTGTTGACAGTGGAAACATTCATTTCTGCCTGAGAGGTCCTGACAGTGGCCGATTTTTAGCTCTAGCTACAAAGCAAGGCCAATTCAGACACACTCTGGGGAAGAATTATGCAGCCATCTGCTCTGATTTGTAGTTTCTCAAGCAGATCATTACCACACGTAATGTTTTGGTGAAGTAAATAAAGTTTTTAAAATTCACAAATACATAGAAGAAAATGATATAGGTGTACAATGTATCAGAATATATTTCAATAAATAAATAACCCTTTATAAAAAAGAAAAAAACAAAATACTGAAATATGAAAGTACAAAATAACAAAAATTAAAATAGTCATGGCCATAAAAAGGAAAAGGATAAGGGTGTTAAAAAAAATAATAATATTTTGTATCAAAAGTGTTTAAAAAGGACATTTTAAAGTTTTCTTTCAAATCACAACTTTCTCATGAAAATGTTCACAAAATTTGAGATCAGTGAGATTGGTCTCTCATCCTCACTTTTGAGCATAACTACCACTTCAGCTTTTTTAAAGTGATAAGGAAAGATTCCAGTTTCCATAATTAAGTTATTGGTTTAGAAATATACTTTGCAATACTTTTAATTATTTATGTAGGAATATCATCTATACCAGCAGATTTCTTATTATTTAAAGCATTTACAATTTTTTAAATTTTTTTATTTATTCATGTTTATGAAGGGAATACAAATAAGGAATTCACAATTACATCGTAATCATGTAGAGCAGTGTTAGAAGTATTAATCTCAATTTTACCTGCCGGTTTTGGTCCTAATTCTACAAAAAGAAAAATTCAAATAATTAGCAATTGCAGTTTCATCATTAATACAAGTTTTAGTTGGTTCAGGTAATAATATTTTAATAAATTTTCTTTCTGTTTTATTTTGCCCTGGACTAGTATTTATAAAATCCCATAAAAACTTAACGTACTCATTGCATATCAATAACAGATATTTGTAATATTTTTCTGTGACTATTTTTAACATACTTCCCAACATTTATTTATTTTCAATATAACAGGCAATTTGTCCAAATGAGTGTAAATAAAACTGGCAAGTCAAATTACATGTCAATTATCAAACTACAATCAAGTTTGCATCAAAAACAATAGATTAGAACACTACAATGAAAATTACAGAAGTAGGAAGATAAAGAAGATTCCTACCACTCTTTTTCATTAGAACGGACACGCAATGGGGACCTTACTGATGACCTTGTGCGACTCACTTTCACTGCAGAAATAAAGGCCATGCCCTGCGAGGGCTACAACTGGCAGCAGTGACCCTTGGTTGGTTGCTTCGGTTTCAAGCTTGATGTTACACGAGATTCCGCAGGTCGGAGCACATGTGCGATAGGAAGCACACGACTGCCACAGCCCCACAGCCTGGCAACACCCGTCGCGCCACACAGAAATGTGATCAGTTTCATTAGCTGCTTGTGCCATGCTGCTATGGAAAGGATTTCGTATGCTATTGCAGCGAGTAAAAGGGCCTTCGGAGAATGTGACAGTGCACAAAGTTTCTCACTTGTTAGTCATTACATCGTTACTCTCTCTCGGGGATTGATCTTCCCTTGGAGCTAACCGTCCCCTCCTGAGATCCTCGGAGAGCTCCCATAAGCACCCCACTCTGAAGTTTTTCGAAGTTCTGCTGCTTGGCGCAGGTCGTCTTGTGCCCACCGGGATCATTTGAACATTATACAGTCTCAATGGGACTTTTATGAACGTATAAGTGTGAAAAACTTGTTAACTTAAAATGCTTAACTGAAATAATTTAACATGAGAGTTATAGGAATTTACCAGGGACTTACCGATAGAACGTACAAACATGCGAATGAGAAAAGTATAAAGGCAGTTTCACTGTGATTTCAAGAACAGCCCGCATTAGGTGGTGATAAAAAAATAAACAAAACAAAAGAATGAAGTACTATAATGAAAATGACAGGAATATTGAGAAAATAAAGAGAATCATACCAATATTAATAACGTAGTACAAGAAATCATTCCAACTTAAAAAAGTTAAATCTTCACATCATTGCTGAAAGCTGCATCGTTTCACAAATAAAAATTTATATTAGTCTTAGTAGTAGTTATGCACATTCTGTTAATAGGGTTCTTAGCTGTGTATGAATGTTTATAAAAATTCTGAGCAAAAATTTGTGGTCTTCTGGTATTAAAGTTGGGAACTTTTAAATCTCAATAGATTCAGCAAAAGTGAACAATCAATAGTACCACCTAAAGTTTTACGCTAAAACATCATATAACATCGTAACCTCTATAATATTTCAATGAAGGTATATTCAAACTTCAAGCCATGATACTATAATTCTGGGTTTTCAAGGAATCCTGAACCCCTGCAAGATGCGTAGGGGTTAAGAATCCCTTTAAAAAACACAGTCCAGCATAAGTCTAAAATACTTATACTGGACTGTTTCAAATCTGGAGATATTGTTCAAAAAATAAGGTCACCAAACAATGGAAGAATACATAAGTACTATAAATCTAAATTGATTACATTTTATAATACAGCTGCATTTTGAGAAAAAAATTTCTTTTGGAATATACTTAAGTAAAATACCATTACGTATTAAAATACACTTAAACTATGTAGGCAAATGTCAGATAATTTTTTAATAGGTTAGATTAGGTTTTTCATGCTTTCTTAATATAATTTGAAAGTTTAGTATGCTGTATTGCAAAGATCTGTATGGGTCTTTAACTGTTGAGGATTTAGAAGAATGTACATTGGTAGTTCTTCTGCCCTCTTGTATTGTAGTATACATTTCTTCGTTTTGGGTAAAGTGAATAGTGGTAATATTTTTCATTTGTAATATTTCTCTGTTAATGTACAGTGTTATTACAGTCATTATGTTATTTTTCTATAGTAATTTGTGGTTGCAAGTTGAAAATGTGTCTAATGTTCCTCTTGTGTGGTATATTTAGTGTATTATTTCTGTTACACTACCTCCCCGTACTTCAATCCCATGTTGTAGGTGTGGGTGAATTATTCCATAGAACATGAGTATAAGCAACTTGCGTGTCCTAAATTTTGAAAATTTTTGCAGTAGAAAGAAGATGAAACTTATTTTTCCTCATATTTTTCTATTTGTCTATGAAAAGTTAAACCTTGATCTTTGAAACCAAGAGAATTCTGGCATTCTATTAGTTGGACACGCTGATTTATTTTATTTTTTCATTATTTTTTTAGGATCTTTATTACTACAGCGAAATCTCAGTATAAAGTACATCATAAAATCATTTATAGTTATACTGAAAAATACTGTATTATTGACAACACAATTTCAACTAATTTATTTTAAATAGTTTGCCCGGTAAACAAAAATAATGAACAAAATACATGTGACTCATTAAAATATTCTCTGATGGAAGTTTGTTTTGTATTTTTGAGCAAGTTGCTTGCCACAAACTGTTCTGCCTCAAAAAATGATTTGAGAACTGTCTCGGGAATATTTATATTTTTCGGAACATATACTTCTAACTTCTCAAGACACTTCACTGTCTCTGTTGAAGACAGTGTTTTTAATTTTTTCTGTTCTTCCTCCTCTTCATTATTTTCTTGAGATGTAATTAAAGATTCAACAATTTCACCCTCTGAGAGGCCGTAACTATTTTTAATTCCAGCATCAATATTGACATAATCATTAAATTTTACAGACGATGGAAGTTCTAACTCCTTTGCAATTTGTTCCCACACCTCACAATGACCTTCACAAGCCTCAACATCTGGCAATGCACTAACGTGGAAATCCAAAATTCCTGACGTTCTCCTACGATTGGCAATTGTTGCCTTCACATTCCACCAACCACCTGCTAACATTTATATCTCTTGCAGGATGTTGATATTGGTAAAAACTTTCAATCTAAGGTTGATTAGAATCCGCTGAACCAGTTGTTTTCGAAAGTGGACCTTTGCGTTATGAATAATTCCCTGGTCTAGTGGCTGGAGTTCTGAAGTTGCTGTTGTTGTTGCATGCAGTTTGGAGGGAAGAATTCAATATTGTTATTTTCCAACCTGCAGTTAACTTTATCAGCAGAGCAATTATCTGTCAACCATTTTTCTTTTCTGTTTTCCAATATCTTTGTCCACTTCATGAAGCCAGTTCACAAAACATTCTTTGGTCATCCATGCTTGCTTGATGTCCGTATATTTTACTGGCTGAGATGTCACACCCTTGAAACAACTAGGATTTATGCAATGTCCTACAACCATAGGCTTCAATATTTCGTTACCTGTGGCATTCCAACAAAGTAAAGTTATTAATCTTTCTTTTGGGTGTTTTCCACCTACACACTAGTCTTCCTTGTAAGCCATTGTTTTATTTGGCTACATATTTTTAAAAAATGTTGTTTTATCTGCATTGAAAATATCTTTAGGATCATATTTTTCAATTGCATGGCTCAGCTGATGTTTCTTTCACTCTTAAACAGCATTCATGTCAGTATCTTTAGCGTCCTCCACAATAGTCTTCCAAGTTATGCCACATCACTCATGAAAAGCCAGCCAGCACTTGTCTGAAAAAACCTTAACATCCATTTGTGTTGCTAATTGTCGCCCTTTTGCATGTGTCATTGGTCCAGAAACAGGAATCCCACTAGACCACCTCCTCCTCCTCCTCCTCCTCCTCCTCCTCCTCCTCCTCCTCCTCCTCCTTCCTCCTCCTCCTCCTCCTCTCCTCCTCCTCTCCTCCTCTCCTCCCTCCCCTCCTCCCTCCCTCCTCCTCCTCCTCCTCCTCCTCCTCCTCCTTCCTTCCCCTTTTTCTCCCCCCTTTTTTTTTTTTTAAACCCCCCCTTTTTTCCCTCTTATAATATTCCTCATCCTATCTATTCAATTCTTTTGTTCATTTGGGGAAAATTCCTTTTTTTCCCCCCCCCTTCTTCCCTTCTTCCCCCTTTTCCCCCTCTTTTCTTCCTTCCCCCCCCTACCTTCCAAATTCTTTTCCCCCTCCTTTTTCCCTTCTCCCCCCCTTTTCCCCTCCTTCTTTTCCCCCTCCCCTCTCTTTTTCCCTTTTCCCTTCCCCCTTTTTTCTCTCCTTTTTTTCCCCCTCCCCCTTCTTCCTTTCCCCTTTTTTTCTCCTTTTTTTTTTTCTCCTTTTTTTTCCCCCTTCCCCCTTTCCCTCCTTTTCTCTCCTCTTTCCTTCCTTCTTTTTCCCTTCCTCCCATTCCCCTCCCCCTCCCCCTTCCATCACTTTCTAAATTTCATCCATTTCTCCTCCTCCTCCTCCTCCTCTTCTTCTTCTTTTTCTTTTTCTTCTCTCTCTTCTTTTCTTATGCTTGCTTTGTCTGTATTCCCATACACACACACACTCACACACTTATCTCTTCTCCTCTCTCACTCTTCACTCTCCATCTCTCTCTCTCTCACACATCCCCACACACACACACACACACCTATCTCCACACACACCCACACCACACACACCACAACACAACTCTCTCTCCTCATCTATTCCACACCACCTCCTCCCCCACCACACACACACACTCTACTCTCCTCTCTTACACATCTCCCACACCCACCACAACCACCACACATCACAGCACACAACCTCCACCGTCACATCCCCCACACACCTTACACACACACACTCTCTCTCTTACACACACACACCTTCTCTTCTCTCCTTCCTCCTCTCTCTCCTGTACACCATCCTCTCCTCTTACCTCTCTCTCTCCTCTCCCCTCCTCTCCTCCTCTCTCTCCCCCTCCTCTCTCCTCTCTCCTCCCTCTCTCTCTCTCTCTCTCTCTCTCTCTGTTTTTTTTTTTTTTTTTTTTTTTTTTTTTTTTTTTTTTTTTTTTTTTTTTTTTTTTTTTTTTTTTTTTTTTTTTTTTTTTTTTTTTTTTTTTTTTTGTTTTTTTTTTTTTTTTTTTTTTTTTTTTTTTTTTTTTTTGTGTTTTTTTTTTTTTTTGGTTTTTTTTTTGTTTTTTGTTTTTTTTTTTTTTTTTTTTTTTTTTTTTTTTTTTTTTTTTTTTTTTTTTTTTTTTTTTTTTTTTTTTTTTTTTTTTTTTTTTTTGTTTTTTTTGTGTTTTTTTTTTTTTTTTTGTTTTTTTTTTGTTTTTGGGGTTTTGTTTGTTTTGGGGTTTTTTTTGTTTTTTTTTTTTTTGTGGTGTTGTGTGTGGGGGTGTGGTTTTTTGGGTTTTGGGGTGTGTGTGTTGTTTTTTTGTTGTGTTGTTGTTTTTTGTTTGTGTTGTTTTATTTGTTGTTGTTTTTTGTTTTTTGTTGACATTCTCTAAACCCTTGCCATACCACTGTAGTGCTCATTTTCCAAGGTTTTCGTAATAGAACAAATTGTATTCATCCTTCTCCATATTTTTTATTCCCTCTGTCCTTGAGGAGTTGTGGCATTCTCTGTCCATTCCACTGTCATATCTTATCTTTTTTTTGTGTTTGTGGGCCCCATTTTCCGCTCCATATAGTACTATATTTTCTACCACACAATGGGAAAATCCTTCTTTGAATCTTGGGGGATATTTATTCCATAATATGCTGTGTATAAGCGGTTGCTTTCTTCCCATTATTCTAGTTTTTATCTGCAGCACCGAGTTGTTTATTAAAGATCCCAAAATATTTGAAAAGGGGTTACAGCTTTTAATTTTGTTACCATTCACGTCTATATCTGTTTTTCCCTTGTCCAATGCACATACATTCAGTTTTATTAAAATTTATTTCTAATTCCCATTTATTATATTATTCTATTAGCTTTCTTAGCATGTACACCATATCCTCTTCATCTAGGGCAAGATTACCTGATTTGTCAGCAAATGAAGGAGTGAAGGTGTCATCTCGATTTTATTCCCATGCCCGAACATTTTCTGTACCAGTTATAGAGGCTTGTTCTAAAGGGAGAAAATTTGAAAAAATGGGGGATAACCCACATCCTTGTTTTAAACCGTTGTTTATCTGAAAGCTTCGTTAACTTATCTCAATTTTTTTTTGGCTTCAGTGTTTTTGTAAAGTTTTTAACCAGATTGATCCCTTTTCTTTTATTTCACCTTTCTCATTGCTTGCCATATCTTTTTCTTGGGACACTATTTGCTTTTTGGAGGTCTATAAAAGGGTTTCATAAATTTAATATTTCTGCTTTATGTTTCTCTATAACTTGTCTGATACAGTGGATGTTATCTAGGGATGTGTCCTCTCTAAAACCCTCTGCTCTTCACTCAATACAGGTTTATCTTCTTCAATTTTTTTCTTGAATACTAGAAAACAATCTTGCTGTTTTGGTATGACACTTATTCCCCTGTAATTTGACATGTTGTCCCCTTTTTAAATATAGAAAGATGCTTTGGACATGTTCCATTCTACAGGGGGATCCTCACCTTATTCCCATCTTATTTAACATTTTTTTTAGGTTTGCACACATCTCCACCATATTAGGAGCTCCATTCTTATATTTCAGGTCTTGGGCTTTGGTTTTGCTTTCATGTGCCTTCTTAATCCTCCTCAGTTATTTCAAGTGCTTTCTTCCCATCTCTTATTTCTTCTTCTCCTTCACATTTTTGGTCTGTTTTCTTGTAGAAGCATTGAGTAGTGGTGTATCCATTTTTGAGAGGGATTCTTTTTACTATGCTTTTACCTCATTATTTCTTCTAATTTTATTTTTAATTTTCCAGGCTTCGATTTATTGTATCCTACAGTTCCATCGATGTATGTACATAACCTATCCCAAGGGTTTATTTTTCCATTTTACATTTTTAACTTTTGTCGAATCAGAACATATTCTCTCTTGACTCTGGTATTTTATCATTTAACCATTTCATATATGCCATCTTCTCTTGAATCATTTCTTCTAAATTCTCAGAAAACTTTTCCGTATATTTCCTTTTTCTTTCTTCTTCCTCAAGGGCTTCCTTAGCTGCTTCCAAAATACTCTCCTTCAAGTGTTGATACATTTCTGTGGGATTGCCATCTTTTTCCAAATTTAATTTGTTTCTCAGTCTATTTTGGTAGAGCATTTTGACACTATACTGATTCAAGAGGTCTGTCTTAAATATCGATTCCTTGTTCTCTCTCCACTAGACCTAACTTAATTAAACCACATTCCTATTGCCTCTTCCATTTTAGGGAAGTCTACTAAACGAATTGTCCTTTGATCCGGGCATATCACCAGTTGTTCATATATTTTGAGAATTTGTTCTCTGCTTTTTAAAAATAAGGGATGTTGAAATGGAACTACCCCAAATTTTGAAATGGAAAAGTGGGGCGATTCAATCATAATATCCAGGAAATAAACCCCAAATAACCTTTAAAAAACTTCTAAACCTTTTGGGAGTTTTTTTATGGCAGAGCTAAAAGGTTTTTGTTTCCGAAAAAAATCGATTGAATCCATACATTTTTTCGATATGTTATTCAATGCACATTGTGTACAATGAGCATAACCGTAAGGGAAATACGGGCCCAACAGCAGATTCAATAGGAATGAAAATATTTGTTTTTGTTGTTTTGTTTTGTTTTTTAATTGAATCCATACATTTTTACTATGTAATACGTCCGAGTAGAGAAGATGTAAAAGTGAAATATTACATTGTAACTAATTTTACATTTTAGGCCATTTACATATAATAGGAATAGAAGTGGTCCAAGTAATAACTGATGGAATTTTATCGATAGTTAATCCAGATTCCCGGTATACTTGAACACACTGTTTTTAATTTGCATGGTATAATTTCAATAGTCCATGTTCTTGTATCCCTAACTGTTCTACATAAGTGAATTGTATTTCATGTGTTACACTGTCAAATCCTTTTAGAGAGGTCCATGTATACTCCTATTGTATTTAAGTTTTTTCAAGGTTGGTAAAAATTTCAACAAAAGCTGTGATGGTTTACTTTCTCTGAATCCAAATTGTGTATTAATCAGTGTGTTCTGTTTACATACTATGGTATGTATTCTTATTTCTAGAGCCCGAAAGTTTGGCAAAATGCCTTTTTATAATTGTTAAGATTTTATGACTTTTAACAATCAGAATCACATAATTGTACTTCTGGAGTTTTTTTAGTAGATTTTCATTTTGCCTTATTTTTGGCCTTTTCTGCTCTTTTTCTTTTTTTTTTCCCTCGTAACATCGATCTCTCTCAAGTTGGAAACATACCTACTATCCTGGAGAACATGAAGGCTTAGTCATGTATTGTCTTTCTATGGACGCAGAGGCTCCAGTGTCAGGTTGTGTTAAAAATCTAAAAGGGAAAGGAAAATGATACCAGTGAAGATTCTTCATATTTTTCATTGATGCTGACAGACTTGTTTGCTCAGGAAAAATCTCATCCTCTTGTTTGTGAATGGCCTCAGATCCCTTTTGAGGACAGAGCTATCTGTACAGGATTATATCCTTCTCAGTTCGTTTCTGTTCTCTCTTCCCTTCTGGTGATTACCCAAGCGCGAAGAACGAAATCTAAAATTCCCTTTTCACTGATACCATTTCAAGATTCAAAAGGGAGTCCACAATAGCATTTAGTAGAGAGAGGGTGGCAAGTAAAATAAATTCGTAGTCATCAACCAGGTGGTCAAGTGCGATGAAGATTACGAAGAAAAAAAGTGTTTCCTTTCATGTTAGTGCTAAATTTTTAATAAAAATGAAAATGTGAATCATTTAATTAATATTTTTTACACTAATTACTTTTAAATGTTTATTTTTTTAATGTGTCTTGTGTTGCCCCCTACTTTTATCAGAATAAATGCCTTTTTGCCTGCCTATTTTAGGTAAAATAAATGCCTGAACACCTGGGCTCTACTTATTACAATTACTTCTTCAAAAAATTTGGCAAAGTTAGATACAAGTTTTAAGGGACTTTGGTCGTGTGCTTCTAATTTACAGCTTTCATGTAAGAGGTCTTACAGTACTAATTTTCGAAATATTTGAAAAGACATGCTTCTTTACTAGCCGAATGTGACGTCACAGACGCTTTGAACTTTCTTAGGTTGTTTGACTTTTCTATTCTTTTTTCTTTTTTTCTTCGCTTAGATTCCTGTTTGTTCAGTTTCAATGTTTTGTCAGCATTGCACTTAAATTTTGCAATTATTTTGCATCCACTTAAATTTTGCAATTATTTTGTGATATTGAGCATTTCTTACTTTCTTTTTCTTTCCTGAACTTAAGTAATGTAATTGTTTTGTAAAATTGATTTTGTCAAGAATTATTTGGAAATATTTTCTTACAATTTGTCTTAGTACATATTTTTAAAATCCATTTGAAAACCACACGTCAGCAAGCGTGCATTTATCTTTTGCACCTCCTGGTCACTTGGCATATCCTGATTTCTCATATAAAAATGATGGTCTTCGCATTCTTTGAAGACCTGATCCCTGCAGCCCAGATGCAGCGACCAGCTCCATTATGCTCTTCTTGGAGACGTGCACCCACAGCCGCCTGATCCAGGCAACTGAAAAGACATCACTATGTACTTGCGCGAGGCTGCTCCAGATTGTTTCTCTTGTTGTTTTTGTTTGTTTGTTCTTTTTTTCCTTTTGTGGTATCCATGTTCTTTCTTAGCATACTTATTATTTGCTGTAAACTTACAACTGCTTATTTAAATTTTTTGTTACATATGTTCTTATTACATTTTTCTCTTTAACTATTTTTTTGCTATCTTTGCAAATCACACCACTATCATCTCTGCCCTTAATGCCATCTTCAAATATAAAATCACTTCCATTACAGACCTAATGATCATTGTTGATATGTCCAAAGTCACTACTCGCTTACTTTTATATGCTAATCAATATCTGACTGATGTTTTAATATGGTTCTTACTAAACTATATGGTAGTTTACCAAATGTTTTCACTGTAAAGAAATGTCTCTGATGTTGGCAGGTAAACAAGTGGTTAGCTGAACAGACTGCTCTGATGCCGGATCCAGGTGCGAGTGGGGCAGGTTTAGGTGTTGACTATCTCGGTATCCCAAGACGAAGAAGACCTCGAGTTGATCCTTCTTTGTTGGATTGGAAGAAACTTACTGGCGATGAAAATGTTTCTGTCATCAACAGGATAACAGGAAAAAAGGTATATGGTTTGATCATAAAGGGGGGGAATGTAAATTGAGCTACAAAGAATTAGAATTACAGGCTACTTTGCTGTTTGTTTCAGATTACAGGCAGTAAGGCTCCACAACTGAAGCAGTTGGCACAGTGGCTTTTAGAAAATCCTATGTTTGATGTGGATCCCAAGTGGGCAGAATTGGTGAAAGAACGTGGTAACTTACCCCATGACTTACAGAAGCGATTGCCTGCAAGTGAACGCAAGAAAGGTCCTGGACGGCCTCCACTGCTTTCAAGTCCCCCAACTCCAAGCGGTCAGTTGGGCTCGAGTTCCTTGCCTTTCCCCTCGCTGGGGGCAGCAGGGCTAAGCAGCTTGTCTGCTGGTCTTAGTCCGTCATTGCTCTCTGGACTGTCTGGCCTAGGTGGATTTGATCCCAAAAACAACCCGTTGTTACTACCGTTTGCCACTGGAGGATTACCTAGTGTGAGTGGTTTAGGAAATGTTGCTAGTGGTTTGGCAGGTAACATGAACCTCACAAACTCGCTCTTTGCTAATTTGGCTGGATTGGGTCTGCCGTCGCTTTCTGGATTAGACTCTGGAAACACTGACTTGGCAGGATCATCCTCCAATAGTAGCAACAAAAACAAAAACCGGAAAGAAGTTGACCCAGGAAGAACGCATACAAACAAGCCTCCAACATCATCTGCATCAAATATTCCTACATCTGCCTTGCCGTTCTTCTTTCCAAATCCAAGTTTACTGTACACACCATTGGGGCTGGGTGGCCTTAACCCCTTTTCCATGCAGCCGGGTGCGATGTCATCAGCATATGACAGTTTAGCACAGCAGTGTGGTTTGCTCAATGGAAGTTTAGGTGTCACTGCCTCTACTGCCAGCTCTTCTCAGAACCACAGTTCTCGTAGTTCAAGTCACAAGAGCCAAAGCAGTTCACGTGCTTCAACAACAACAACTCCAAGCTCATCAGCAGCAGCAGTAGCAGCAGCTGCGGCAGCAGCAGCAGCGACCACATCAGCCTCAAATCATAGGCATCAGCGGTCTTCGTCTTCAACTGCTCGAGATGTGCTTGAGAGGCAACAATTGCAGCAGCTTCTTTTACCACCTGATACTCAACTGCTTGAAAGTCTTAGTAGAGCGTCTATGGAAGCTGCTCTCCGTTCATCAGAGAAGCGTAAAGAAATGAGTAGTAGTGAAAAGCGTTTAAGAGAAGTGGATAGGAAATTGGAAAGTTTTGAAAACTTGAGTCGTGGTAGTTCAATTATGGATTTAACAGCTCGCCTTGAGGAAAAACCAGCGAAGAGAGTGAAAACAGAAGCAGAGAGGCAGAAGGAAATGGCAGAAAGTTTATTACGTAACATGATGCCAGAATTTGCTCCCAGGCCAGAGGATTGGTTTAAAAGGGCTCGGGAAAATGAAATGAAAGAGGCTTTGGAGAATCTGTGTAAAACATCCATGAATCTTGCAGCAGCTGATAGATTAGCTAAACGTCCTCGAGACATGTTAACAAGTTTGGATGATCTCTCTCGTGTGGCCCAAGATTCACCATTTGGTGAAATTCCCCAAGCGAAACGTCTGAAGGAAATGGATCCCAAGGACGATGCTGCCATGAGAGACATCTTGGAAGAGAAAGCAAAGGAATCGGCCGACTCGTTGGTCCTTCCTCCCCCTCAGCCTCCCCTCCCTCGACCTCCTTCGGTTCAACCCCCAGCGCGCCCACCTTCATCGCCTCATCCAGCTTTGTCCCCGCTTTCTCTTCCTGTAACACAAGTGCCCCCTTCAACACAATTACCTGCATCCCATATATCACCTTCACCATCTCCTCTCGTGGAGAAACCCTCCTCTCCAGGGCAGACAGCTTCTCCTCCCACTGCTCTGCAAGCAACTCTTTCTACTCCGCTTCCCATTACTGCTGCTGCACTGGCAGCTACTAGCAGCAGTATCACTACCGATTAACCATCAGGGCCAGTTTTGCTTCCAGTTGCAACAACCAAATTACAAACCACACTTCCCCCAGCTACTGAGCAGAGCGCCTGTTGCCTTATCACCTCAACAGGTGGCTACAGAATCCAATTTAGATGTCCAGCCTGCAAGTGAAAAACATGAAGACGAATTGGAACAACCTTCGTTGGTGCCGCAACCACAGATACAACCATTGCCATCAACATCACCTCCACCACTGCCACCACCAGCACCAACACCACCGGCATCCACAGCATCACTACAGTCGCCATCAGCGACAGAGGCACCTCCCCCACCAACCCAGAAAGAAGAAGAGAAAGAAAGCGAAAGAGAACCAGAACAAGAGGGACAGCAGCTGCTTCAACCAGCATCGTCACCAACACCCTCTCTTCCACCTCCTCCCCCTCCTCCTTCCCCTCCAGCACCCGCACCAGCACCAGCACCATCGCCCCCACCGTTGCCATCTTCATCGGAAACCGCTGAGGAGGAGAAAATGACCTCTCCAGTGCAGCAGCCCCCAGTTGAGTTGTCTGACGCTGGAGCTAGCAGCAGCGGCAGCAACAGCTCCAAAAAGACCCCTGGGGGACGGCGGAGGAGCGGCAAAAAGGGCAAGCAGGTTGTGACACGATCAGAAGAAGTTGCACAAGAGGCTCCTGTGGAACGGAAGGTTCTGCGTTCGAGTGCAGGTCGTGCAGCAGCTGCTGCCGCTGCCAGAGCTGCAGCTGCTGCAGCGAAAGAGGCAGCCAGGAAGGCAGAACAATCAGCGCATGAGGAGGAAGGAAGCGAAACGTAGCAAAACTTGACATGAAGTTGTTATACTTCTATACCTTACACAGTTTGTGTTTGTATGTTTTTGTTTCTTTTTGTATTTAATATTATTGACTGTGCGTTCTGTGATAGCCGTCTCCCAGCCACACAGGTTTACTTACATAATTGTATTGACTGAGCATCTGATGCTCAGGACAGGAGGACTTATGATCTGATATAGCTTTGTTAGTGTGAGTGAATGTATTTTGTCGCAAGTTTACAAATTGATCTGCCCTAAAAATATTCGTTGATTATTTATAATGTCCCTCTCTTGATATGAATTTTTAGTATTGTATGTGTTAAATTATTTTCTTCTTTGATCTTGTACCCATATTCCAGTACCATTTGTTTTAAGTGGAATATCTGGAAGGTTCTATTATTTTTATATCCTGAAATTATAAGCAGGAATGTGTTAAAAAGTCATGTTTATAAACTATCTTCAGTATTGAAGCACTTACCTAATAGTGCACTGCAGAATGTTCTGGTGCTGGCCGAAGTAAGTATATAGGGAGTTAATGTATAATTTTCTAAAGTTGTTGCAAACCAAATAACTGATTGCGTTTCTTTTTGTGTATAAATGTACATGTTCAGTGTAGTTCCGTCAGTTTCTGCCACAAATTTTTCTTTTGTAATGGGCCAATTGTTTTTATATTTGATAAATTAAGTCATTGTGAAAGCTACAACTACATTTCTGACATGTCTGTACATAGTCAATCATGTTGTGCAAACATGTCGAATAAAAATCTTGTAAAGGTTGTAAAGGGTCTACTATGAATGGCTGATGTTTTATTTAACCATAGTGACTATCGTAGTAATGAAAATACATACTATTGTTACTTAGTGTTTAGTAAGTAATTTATAAATAAGATAAATCTCATCTCCCTTGCCACATAATAAACCCTGCCCATCCTGAGGAGCAGATGCCCAACAGAGAGCTGGTGTCTTGAAATGTGCATTATTTATTTTAAAGAAATTCTCAATTATTGCATTTACAGACAGTGGTGTTTGTGAAACAAACGGTACACTTGTGACAGCTAGTGTTAATTTGGACAATTGCCCAAGTTTTATCTACAGGACACTTGGACTTCATTCCTCTCGGTTGAAGGCTCTAAGAACAGTGTTTTGTATACAGTGCTAAAGCAAAGCTTCACTTGTAACTTGGTGTTAATATCTGCCACAGGTGAGTGTTAACGATAAATAAATACTCTTATAGTACCATGTGCTTCTATGGTTTTTCCCTTTGTAAGAGATGTCCCCTTTTCCTACCCTTGCTGCTGTTTCAATTTTTGTTACATTATGCTGCCTCAATGTCCTGGTGCCATGTTTCATATAGCTCACACTAAGTGCTCTGCTTGATTAGCAGAAGTGCACACCAGCTCTGTGTTCAATCCTTCCTGATGTCCAGGTTCTCTTGCAAAATAGTAAAATTACTGCCGCCGCTGCTGTTGTTTTTAAAATAAGTCATTCCAGTTGAAAGGTACAGTTGCATGCCGAAAATGAAAAGTAAATTAATTGAACAAGGTTTTGTTATCTTGTGTATACAATAGATTGGCACCACATTGCTTTTTTCTCCTTTTTCATTATTTTCCTTAGCAGAGCTTTTTTCACGCACTTATTACTTAATGCTTTTGTAGGAAGAAATTTTACTCCAAAAATTATTTTATTTTATATATATTGAAGAAGCTGAACAAAAAATCAATTTGAAATCGGTTGATCTCGGTTGTGATTAGGGAACATTATTCTTTTAACAAGAATGAGTAATAACTGCATGCTGTTAGGATTCCGTATTGACTCTAGAATATAAAATTATATGATTGTTTAATGCTTCTTGGCAGCATGTACTTGTCAGTACATTCCGTATTCTTCTGTTTAGATATCTAATAGTAGTAAATAATGCTTAAGAGCAATTCTGGGAAAGGTCAACTTGCAAGCATTTTAAACTTGAAAGGAGAGACACAGCTCAATCACATTTACATGCCATGCACATTCATATCATGCCATTTATTTTCAGTTCATTATGATGTGTAATTTAATTTCAATCCACTTCCCCTAGTAAAATTAGAGATGTGACATTTCTTCTTTGTCAGCGTTTACAGTTCGAAACTTGGAATAGGGGACCATGGGCTATCACTGCCTTTATTCTTTAAGAGAAGAAAAGTAAGGTGAAGTATAATGTGAATACTCAGCCTACAGGCCCCATCAGGAGACAGGCGGATTATTTCGTAAGTAGGTACCGCATTTTCCGATTAAAATATAAGTAGAATTAACGTTTGATCAACTGGAACGCCGTCACCCAATTGGGAGCTCCGTACGACTTATTTTTTTGTTTATTCTTTCTCGCCTACTTTTCACGCAATATATTGAGAGTTTTGTAACGCTGCGGGCAAAACAGATTTTTCCACAGGAAAACTTTTTTTTTTTTTTTTCAATCGTTGGTAACGAAACGGCTAAATCGTGTTCCTGGCAGGGCCGGATTTAAGGGTGGGCGGTGGCCCAGCCTCTCCCTCTGCAAAACATGAAATTTTAAGGACACCTTAAACTAATACTGTTTTTTAAGGAAACAAAAATCTTGCATACGGTGCTCTATGACATTTACTTTACACTGTTTTGACATTTTTTTATCAGATCCCATTATTAGGAAAATTTTGTTTCTTACCGAAAAGTTATATGAATGTGCGTATGTGTTTACCGAATATTGAGGTAACATAGGGGAGAAAACTTGAAAAAAAGAGGTAACTTGTATGTGAAAATTAAGAGGGTTAGTTGTCACCATTGCCTCCAATAATTAATGCTTCGTTGAATTTTTACTACCTTGTTAAATGAACTAAAAGGCACTATTAAATGCGTTTTAAAAATTTTGTATTGCTAACGTGTTACAAATAACTGCAAATGTGTAAAAAAGTTTAATGAATAATTTGAAACATCCCCGCTCAATTCCACAAAAGTATATTTCAGCAACTTCCCCAAACTCCATATGAGATGTCTTGGAAGCCAGGGCAACGCTGGAAGTTGGGAAGGCGGCTCCTCGGATCTTGGGGTCAGCGGTTCAACCGGTGGGTGTTGATGGTTCGATTTCATTCAGACGAAATCACCCATGCTTAGCGAAATGAGCTGAAGAAAACTTGCACAAAGAGCAATAAATTGTTCACGGTGGTGAGGCTTGAGGGTTAGTTACTAACAACCCAAACAATGGAAAAAAAACATGGGAATGGTTAATGAAAATAGCAAATAAGGTATTTCTTGTATTCTGACTTTTCCTAAATGAAGGCAGAAGTTGCGAAGAGTCAGCGCCCTGTCAGCTAGGAAAATCTTAAGTCTCAGAAAAGACAGACCGGATAACTAAATTTGGGATTTAAAGGGATTGTTATATTCTTTTTCTTGCATTAGAACAAGCAAAATTCAGGATGAGGACTTCGACAAGCGCGTCATCAGGGAGACGATTGAACATTTTTATGTTCAAAAAGTCCCAAATATAAACCATTTGTTGCGAGAAAAGATGGCTGGAATTGGGGAGCAACATCTCCGCAGTTTTGCACAAAATGTGTTTTCTTGGAAGAGAATTTAAAATAAAACGCTGAACCTGGAGAGAGCAGACATTGTGGACTAGAGAGCCCGAAATATTGTGAAAATGAAGCACTTGAGGGAAGAAAACAGGCATTTTATTTCAATGAGTCGTGGGTCGACAACAGTTTAATTGTGGGCAAATGCTGGCAAAAAAGGCAACGTGATTGGTGTTACTGGGCAGGGCATCTAAAAAGAATTGTCAGCTTTGGGTCGGAAAAGGGGTTTGTCCCGGAAGCTCAACTCGTTTTTGAGGCAAAATGAATCACTGGAGACTATCACGAATTTTGGGGAGTGGTTCTGATCACAAGTTCAATATCTCCTTCCTGCTTCTGTTATGTTGAGCAACGCGGCAGATCACTGCAAGTAGTGCGACAAAATACTGTCCAGATATGACACGAAATTTAAAATGATTCAGTGGCCGAAGAGAAAGGGCCTTGCATGTGATAACACATTAAGATAGGACGTTATCTATCAAATTATTAAACCAGAAATTCAATGTTACAGATGGTGCGGCAGCAGAGAAAGGGCGTACTGTTATTCGTTGGCTGCCTTATAACTGCGAATTAATGCAATAAAATTCGCATGGGCTAAAATCAAAAGGATTTTTAGAGAACGAAACATCACAGGAACGTGTGTCCCTTCAACATTTTATGGAGTTAGCCGTTTCTGCTTTCTCTTTAGTAACTCCATCTGACTGGGAGGGATACTACTTACATATACAGAAGCTGGAAGAAGAATATTAGGAGAAAGATGGGAGTATGAAAATGTTGACCGATGAAATGATTATAAATGCCCCTTCAAATTCCAGCGAGGAATTTGCAGAAGAGATTCTCTAGAATCAGGATGATTAGAAGTAAGCGTGTGTGTTTTAAAGTGTGTTCGCCCCCAAAAAATAAGCAATGACTTCAGATTGGTATATACCTATTGAAATTATTGTTTCAGAAACTGTTTTAATGGTAGGCGTATGGCGTCGTTCACAATGCAAACGTAACGTAGCCGCAAAACCTAGAAAATATCAAGCGAGACCACTCACAATATCTTGACGCAACCGTAGACGTAAACTTAGAATTCACAAGCACCAAGATTTTACATTTAGTTTACGTCGGAATTCTATCGAAGACCAATCAGAAAGCAGCATGAAAGAAACAAACATGGTGGATTTCAGATTGAGTTCAAGTTTCTGGTTATGTCATTTATAATAATTTCATTACTATTATGTTCTGAACTAGTTTGCGAACGGTTTTGATGTGAGTAGTGAATTCAAAATAAAAATTTGGAACATTTTCTTGTGACTAACTTGACGTGGTGAATAAAATTATTACATTCGACAAATTACTCGTGAATATGGTATATCAAATATACAGGACTGTTGCAGTCATTTGCAAAGTATCTTTAAAGTCAAGGTGATTTAAAAGCGGGAAATGGTTTTTATTTTTTAACTGCAGCACAGCTGTCAAAATCTGAAGGAAAAAAAATCACAATTTGTGTTCTAAGAGGAACGTTTTATATTTTTTTGAGCCTGTTCCATGATTCTGATACGCAATAATTAATTTTTTGTTTTTTTTTTTTTCAAAAAATAGTTATTTGAATTTGCCTCTGAGAAAATATCAAAAAAAATTGTGTGATAGTGTAATTTGTTTTCTTATTTATCATATTTTTTTCAGTCAGATAAAAAAATTGGTAAGTTGACGGAAAAAAATAAAATTAAAAAGCACCTTTTTTGGCTGTAGAGGCGTGTGAGTGGTGGGACGGAGGCTAAGAAACGTTTAAAAAATGTAACGTTTATGTTTGAATTATAATGTAACCACTCATACGTCATTTGGTTTAGGGAAACTTTTCATTATCTTATCCGGAGGTACCCCTTTTCTTTAAATTTTTGGTATGAATAGTACCAAATGCACCCTATCCGATCCTTTTCTTTTTTCAAAAATTACCAAATGTAATATTTTTGACTTGTCTCTCGCGTCGGTAATTTATTTTTCGTATGGTAATACACATGGTGATATATATAAACAACTTATCTGCAGAAATGTAAGATATTATACCAAAAACAAAACAAACAGAATACAATTCATAAAATACAAATTTATAAGCAAACATTTAAATTTTTAATATATTCAATTGCAGCACTAGTTGCCGTCAGGAAATCGTCAAATAGTCCGTCATACGCTCTATCAGGGCATTCCGTTATGATGTGGCGTACGGTTTGTCTAGTTGCTCCTCAGTCGCAGTTTGGCGTCAAGACCTTACCCCATTTATGTAGGGAGTCCGCGCATCTTCCATTATTAGTCCGTATTCTATTGATGGTTGATCAAAGGCATGGGGTTTCGTTCTTATGCAGGGAAAGTTGCAGCAGTGTGGTGGTCGGATCTTTGTCCAGGCGCGTTCCCAGGTCTCTATCAAGTTGAACTGTGATGTATGTAACTCCTGGGCGGTTTTCAAGGTTGGGTTTCTGGATCTCAGCCTATTTCTTTCAAGAGTGTTGACATCTTGATGGATTGGGAGGTTGCGGTTATCCTGTATACGATTGAATTCTCTGCTAAGAGCGGCTTTGCGTCGTAGATCGGGGGGTGGAATGTGACTTAATATGGGCAGCCATTCAACTGGGGTTGATCTTAGTGCTCCACTTATGATTCTCATGGTGTGGTTTAGTTGTGCATCAAGTTTCTTTTACACCACTTTTAAAGTGTTTCTCAACTTCTCGTTCTCCATGCAACATGGCGCCCAACTTCGGGTCTGGCTTTTCAAACGAGTTCCTGTGCTATGATCACGTGGTTCCTGACGCAAACTGGTGATGCGCAGAACCAGCTAAAATCGGTGCATCGGAGGAACCTACCCATGTATTTCCACCATGATTCAAGTGGCAAAGCAATCAGCTGGTTCGAGATGTCCCGATGGCGTCTCAAGGTTTGGCGGGAAACATGGGCCCTCACACTGTTGGTCTCTGAAATGAAAGCGTTTGGTGGCGAGCTCTGGTGTGAGGGTAAGCGTTTCTTCGAGCATTAGTAAGTTTTTGGTTGTATTGAGCGGTTGCCGAGGTCGGTGTTTCTTCTAAAAGTTTGCTATTTAGTATACTTGGGTTTCTCTAACGCAGCATCAGAGGGTAGTATCTCCACGATGGAATATGGCACGGCTTTTCGCGTCTTTCTCAATCGTGCCGCTAGAATCGCTGAGTCTGTAACACTGCTTGATCCGGTCGACATTTTGCGACATCTTGCAGCAGGACCGAGAAAGATGGAAATAATTGCACGTTAGAAAAACGCAAGTATACAATGATGTTCCTTTCAATTTGTTTGGGAACTGACTGCGCATCTCGTTCATAAATTTTTATTTAAAAGAGCATTACTCTTATCAGACATGGCACTTATGGACTACAGTTGTGGCACAAAAAGGAAAGTAATAGTTCTGCAAAAAATAATGAAAAACGATCAGGATATTTTGAAAACTAAACTAAAGCAATGTGGAATATCGTAAAAAATACGACCACATCATCTCGATACTTTGTAGAGAATGTTGTTTTGAAGGATAATGAGAGAGAAGCAATCAATATCAACAATCAATAATCCGGAGAAAGTTGCAAATTTTTTCAACCATAGTAGTTTAAGCAATTCGTTTATAATGTTAAGCTGTATTGCATTAGTACATGTTTTGAAAAAGAACGACATTAGGAGCTAGTTTTTAAATGTGTACGATTGCAATTAAACAACATAATCGAATTGCATACGCTATTGTTTTTGTAAAACAGTATTATAAATTTATAAGAGAATCAAACTTAATTTTGCGAAACAATTTTCTGGTGACGTCTCGGGTATTTGACATTGTGCGAGAAAACGGTGGTCTGATGTTCCGTGTCTCGCTACCTCCCTCCCCCCTCCCGATTCTCTCGCTGCGATTGTCTAAATGGGTGATGACGCAATCACTCGTGCCGTAAAATCTAATACGTCATCATTTGCGCTGCAAAATGCCCTTTTATGAACAATTTATTGCAACAGAAAAGGTTATTTACGATGCTGATGTAAAAAAAGTGTTTCTAGAATTGCAGCTGATATCACGAAGGGACTAAAACCACAAAATTCACCATCATAGGCTTCCCAAAAAAAATTCGACACGATATTTATTTTCGAAACTTCTTCCAGCGAAGTCCTCAAAATAGTCAGTAAAGTAAAAAATAAATATTCCTCCGGTTTGTATGAATTTCCGGATTCTTTACAAAAATAATTGAGCTCTTACCCTTTTAAACATCCATTAATTCCATATTTTTATTACTTCTGTGTGCGCAGCAATACTCGTATATCTAGGTATTTTCAAAACGATAAAATTAAGCCTCGTTTTAAAAGAGAACCGAAATGAAATTCAAAATTACCAGCCAGTTTCACTTTTGTCAGTTTTCTGAAAAATATTACAGAGGCTTTTCTACATGCGAATGAAAACTTTTCTCAAAAAAAAACAAGCGTTTTCAGACTCACAACACGGATTAAAAAAATCAAAATATACGGAAACTGCCATTTTTCTTTTTTTAAGAAGTTGCTTCATCAATGGATCAAAATGAAGCAAATATTGCAATATTTTCGAAATCTTTTGATATTTACCATAACATCTGACTCTCAAATTATCTTCAAATGGAATTCGTGGTATCATCTTAGATTGAATATCTTCGTACCTTAAACTTCGATCTCAAAGAGAAGAAATCCCGTATTGGCACGAAAGAACATTATTTACTTATCTTTCCAATTCTTTGGCAACTGAGCCTCGGTTCCCGCAAAGTTTGATCGTAGGTCTTATCCTCTTTTCTTTTATAGGTAAACGACATGGACTCGTCCACTAAAAATGGAAAAACAGTTCTGTTGGCAGTTGACACGAATGTACTTTGCAAAAAAAAAGAAAAGAAAAGAAACTGCGATAGTACGATATCAGTAATTTCAAATTGATTTCGTAACAAATTAAGTTATCAAAGGAAAAACCGTTTCATTGAGTTTTTAAGTTTCAAACCGGTAATAGCATGATCTATTAATAATGAAATGCAATTGTTACAAAATTTCTGGGTCTCTCAATTCAGTCAAACCTCAAATGAAATATTGTGTAACTGAATTAAACCTAAGTGAAGATTATTATTTGCCCATTCATTATTCTTTCAAACTCTATCAGTCTTCATACAGCTCGTTGCATTTTTCAAATGTACATTCCCGGTGAGAAATGACAGAATACTCATCCTATAATACCCAGGCTTTTAGAATGCGAAAAAATCCAATAATATATGATGCCATCCACGATATTCCTGTAAGCCTCCCTTCACTGAGCCGACAATCTTACCGTTTGCCTTGCTTATTTATATACGAATCTGTAATTTTTGTCGAATCTGGCTTAACGGTGGGAATATATTTTCATGCAAAATTGATTTTTATAATTACAACACGTGATAGAAATCACATTTATCAAGTGTCAGGATCAACAGCACATTAAAAGAAATCCATATATAATACATGTAAGTTACTTTACAACACATTGCCAGATATTAAACAATTAAAATCGGTGCATAAATTTCAGTTAAATATTTTCTGTCGCATATCTGTTTCTATACAATTAGAGACCATATTGACCACCAAAATTAATAATGTGATATAATGTATTAGTTTACATTTTTAATGTATAAATAAAAAGAGTTAACATGCCTGTGAGAAGTAATGTACTTCATCTTCCGGGTCAATGACCCCCATCTCGATCCTTCGAGCAAATGCTGAGATGGCGCCAGTGACGTAGCGGCGGTGACAGCCGCCCCGGGCGGAGGAAAATTCCGCCTCCATCTTATTTAGGTATTTCAATTTAAAATACTAAAATATACAGCAATTCTAAAGAACTTCAGAACTAATGAACAATCATCCTTATTGTTTTGTAAAGGTTACAAATAAAAAGCTCATGAATATGTTTTACAATATAATAATCACATTTATTACAAAATTTGTATGCCACTTACATTTATATACCAGGTTTAGAACACTCATGATAATACCTTGACGATCGACAAGATTAAGTTATTATTGAACATAAAACACAAATCGACTTCCAATTAGAACTAGAACGAGACTGTTACTATTTATATTTTTATTGAAAAAATATAATTGATAGAATTAAAAACGAAACTTCTGTTTTTAACTATAACTTTTTCGTCTACGTTTTTTAAGAGTAAAGTCTTTTATTTGCATTATCAATGTCTATATCACAAACCGCTTGCTCAATAGGCAATATAGCCGGATTGGTTAGCTTTAATTATAGTACTCATTTTTGATCTTCAATAATTTTGGTCAATTTCAATTTTGAAAATCTCTTCTCACAGTGCACGTTTACATAGATTTCTCTTCTTAAGATTGAGAAGGGGATTGAGACGAGGAAGAATGTAAAATGTTCACAATTTGAAATTCCATAAATAAAATATTCATTAAATCGAATTTAAAAATAAATACTTTCTTTGCCAACTGTTTGTGTAAGAAGATGCATTTATCTCTGTCAGCCATGACAACAATGGTACGTACGTAGAAAACTCAAGGACGAGCAGAATCTTTGAGCACTCTCTTCAATATCTTTACGTGAGGCATTTCGGAATTAGTATAAGAAAAACTATGGTTATTGCTAAACAAAAAATTAAAAAAATTAAAAGAAACTTTTTAAAATTAACCAAATATGGAAAGAATTTCAAGAAATTTGGTAGAATTGTAAAAAATTGTAAAATCAGCAAAATTTGTTAAAAAAATAATACTGTACAAAATATGTGACGAAAAATTTAGATATTTGTTAAGATTTTAACAATTCGCCCAGATCACTCTATCTGGACTCCAGCCATGAGTGCCGCGAAATAGAATTTTGGCATTACTGAAGATTTTCTGTTTTCTACATTTGTCCAAATAATTCAATTTATCCTATTTCAGTGTATGATATGGCGTTGGATTCTGGAGACATCTCGCCTGTGTGCTATTTTATCCCTTTTCCAAATTGTCTGACAGTATGAAAACAGATTTAAAATTAGCTTCGGCGATTTTACGGAAAACAGGTTCATCAGGTGAAATCTATCAAGGAGACAAACCAAATTTTGAAATCAAAAATAGAGTCGCAGGATAAATGAGCTCGTGCGTAATATGGTCTCATTCTTTCTGATAGTGGAATGATAACGGAAGATCTTAGAAGTAAAATGTATGTAAAATAACATGCTAGAACATGGAATATTGGTGATATCTACACAATTAGTTCAATTTTCTTTTTGAAATCAGATTCCAAATCGGAATCGAGATTTTGGGTATTGCCTTAAATAATTTTTTGATGGTATTCGAAGGAAGACGGAAATATGTGAACAAGATATATAGTTTTTTTATACAACTATTACAAATGATACGAGACCGTTTGGTTGTGTTACAGCATCACTAGTTTGATAAGTGGAGAAAAATATATTGAGATTGAAAGGGACGAGAGCATAAACTGCGACTGCCCGGCTTGCCTGCCTGAGAACACGGACTCCTCCCGTGTCGCAGGCCGCCGGGTTTGGCCGTTTGGCCGCATGATTGACACGTCGTTGGATTCAGGAAGCACGTCGTCATCGTGCTATAAGCCCACATTTTTTAATTTCTTCCCGAAACTATGAAAAATTTTTTAAAACAATTTTGGAAATCTTTTTTGAAAAACGGCTTCGTAGCGTAAATTTTATTTTAAAAAAAAGTCCACTGCCGTTTACAGATCGAAAATTGGACAATTTTTTTCAGACGTTATCGGCCTAGGAAATTCCCTGTGATGGTGCTGCCATCTATTGATTTTTCCTATAAGTATTTTTCGGTGCATTTCGCCTTAACTAGTAGCGGTAGGAGTAGACCCGGGGATTTATTATTTTGTTAGTAATAAAAAAACAAACAAATCTGTAGTTCGGTTTAGCGACGCAAATACGTTTTCTATACTTAGGGAGCGAAAATGTCTAGTGTTCAAATGTTGCAAATGTCGGTGTTTTGAAGCTTTTATTCATCAATCAACTATTTATAGATAAAACGTTGTAAAGAGAGTCTGGCGCTCATGAAAACCTGCGCAGACGGTTCTTCTCCCACATACGTAGCATACAGGTTTTACTGTTATTTGACTAAATATATAAACTCACTATAATCAAGTTGTGTGTTATAGAGACAAAGTAAGCTATTTTTCCGAAAATTAGGAAAGAAACACTATAGCACACTCGAAACAAAGACAACTTAAGTGGATTCTTGGTTTGAAGCGAGAAAAAATTACAATGATTAATTGAGGTCTGCAATGGCCATTTATTAAAGTGAGAACAGTGCTATTTTACTCCAAAATTGTGTGAGTTAAGCATCTAGAACCTCAACAAACAGAAAATAAGCAATTAGCATTGTAAATTACAAACGTGGCACGAAACAAACCTCGGCAACTGCACAATACAACCCTAAACTTACAAATGCTATAGGAAAACCTTTCTGCACGCGAGAACATGCTACCCTAGGTGGAAACACATGGGTGAGTTCCCCGACACACCGACTTTTGCTACACTTGGGTTTTTCTCACGTGCCGACTGAGGGTAGTATCTCCGAGATGGAATTCGGCACGATTTTTTAGTCATTCTCAGTCCTGTCGCTAGAGTCACTTGATCTGCAGCACTGCTTGATGTGGTCGCGATCATGCCACAGGGTCAACAAAGACGCAAAATGTCGTGTCATATTCGATCTTGAAGATAATACTCTCAGCAGCCATGTTACAAACACCCAAGTATAGTTTTGAAAAATATTTTGAAATGGATACAAATTGACAACTTTCAACGGTAACCAACCAAAAATAACGCGTTGAAGGTGTACAAGATGTAATATTTAAAAGAAATATTTTCATATAAATTTGTTTCAAGGTCTTAGAATGATGTGATTTTTGGAATCTGGCTGCATTTAAAATTCCCGCTAATATTGTGATGTAAACCGGTGTCTGAAGCTCATTGGCTGGAGTCGGATACCTTGTGCAAGAGTACCCACCCCCCAAATCAAAGGGTGGCTATACTTGGATCTTTCTAACGTGGCGTCTGTGGAGAGTATCTCCAAGATGGAATTCGGCCCGACTCTTTGCATCATTCTCAGTCCTACCACTAGAGTCGTTTGATCTGCAGCTCTATACACACTTCCTACAGGAACGCTCTATCCTAATATAAGAAACGATAGCCAATTTCATACAACAGTCAATTAGTCTTTCCACGACCTGGTAAAATATATCAAGAGCCGACCCGCTCATCACCGCGTTGCTCAAGCGAATGATCGTTGGTCTAAAAACTCGGATGCATCCGAATTTTATATCTTTTTCTTTTGTCTCTCAAAGCAATGCTTATTCCGCCTCTGCTCTGTCATGTCAACATAACGAAAATGATCCTTAACGCCGGGTGTTTATCACATAGCGACCCCCTCGCGATCGTCTATTGATATCCCTATATTCTATGTCAAATAAAATGACATTTCCATTTTAAAAATGGTTCGTGATTTTGGTATACAGGATGAGCACGAGATATTTGAGGTAACTTTGTTTTTTCAAAGAAACTATACATATTTTTTCAGTCTATCATAAAGAGCCTAAAAAGATGAATCCAATGATATACATAATGTCATACGTTAAACAAGGATTTTTTGAGAAATTTTGATTCTTTTGCGACCAGTTCTTAACGGATATTTTGAATGTGACAGACCGCCACAGAAGGTCACGCAGCGCTCCACCAGCAAGCGCGCGCTCGGGGAAGGGAAGGGATCTTAGTATTTCAAGATACAAAACATATCCCGAATATTCACAAAACTGTTGTAGTTTTTCCCTGAACTCTGCTTTCCATTCTTCCCCATTTCCAGATTTTTTTAAGAAATGGAAGGATTAAAAATAAGGATTTGTCGTAAGTATGTATTGCAATAAAATTGTTTATTACTTCAACTCCAGTTAATGGGTTAAACACAGTTTATGGATCTGAAACAAAACATAATAAGAATAAATACAGACTGTGCAAAGAATATTGCATATTCTGAGCAAACTATAATAAGCGTAGAATAATAACACAGGGATAGGAAAATCCATTAACATAATAATTATTCACTAAAATAAAAATATATTCCCAAAATATAGTAAACAATAGTAAATAAAGGTAATCACTAGAGACTGACAAAACTGCATTCAGCCTCTCGTATCTCGTCCGACCTGTGAATCATTCTCGCTGGCCGAAGAAGGGAGAAGGGTCGTGGAAGGGGAAACGCCCAGCCAAGGCTAAGGGACAGACCACTGGCGCAGTGGTCTGTCACTAGATAGGCCGGAAGATGTCGTTATTTGAATTTCACGCCCGACACCATATGCAAAAGTATTTTTACCAACGCCGGTAAATCTGTGAATTACTCATTTTCATAGTTTGCGGTATTTCAACAGGTTGATTTCGGTTGAATTTCTGTCTCCAGCGTAGGATGTGTTGTCTACACATGGTCTACAATTCCCAAATTCCCAACATCAATTGTCTACACACGATCCGCACAGCACCACGGCAAAAGTCGGAATGCCTCCATATTCCCCTCTTTCAGCCCTTCAAAACTCGGTCCATCCTTCTACTGTTTCTTGTCTGAAAACATTCCATGCCTAGCCAATCCCTCAATTACTTACAAATTCAACTAGCCGCGCCCCAGACTGTCATTGCCTTCTCGGCCAATCCCCAAACAGTTTACTTTATCAACTAGCCGGCCCCGTGGTTCAAAGCAATGAAGTTTGTTGACCTTGACGACAACTCGTCTACCGTTGCTATGCCGCCATATTTACAAATGTCTATCCTTACAATTCACCCTGTTTACAATAAATGTGACGCAGTACAAGGTTCCACATATTGGTATGTCACAAAATGTTGGAAAACAACCTAGGAGGGATTTGAGTCAGTAATTTGCGAAGATGTAATGTTGGCGGTGAGCGTAGAAGGAACAGCAATAGAGCCGACAGCTGGTTAAGCATACTGGCTGAAAACTTGAGAATGTTCCGTTTGTTGGCACGTTGGGCAAACAAGAGAAATCCACGGAGTTGCAAACAAGAAACAGAGCATTCATCAAATTTTGGATTAACATTAGTACATTGAGTTATACTGTCTAAGAACACTTCATTATTCTTTTAGTCCATACGCATATGCAATAGATCCGATCAGAAAATAATTTAGTTTGACTTCAAGAACGAAAATTGGTTGATTGTTTGACAGCTGTTCAAAGTACAATAGCTAGAATAAGAGTGGCAATGTTTTACAATTGAACATATGACATATTGTCATCAGGCATGAGGAAGGTGGTGGTTGGAATATCATTGGTACAATGGAGAATAGGAGGGATAATCTCTTGGACACGGCTAAATAAACTTTGGTGAGGTCTTTGAGAGAACTGGAGAGGTTCTGTGGTCAGGTATTGAGAGGATGGGATGTTTGGTAGTAGGAATCAAGAGGATAGTGAGCGGGTCGTATGCGTGAGTCAGAAATGCAGTTCTTTGATCTTGGAGTGCGTGCACTGTGGAGGTTGAGGTTTGAGGCTCAGGCGCTCGATCAGTGGATTGGATAATGGTCTAGGAAGGATGAGCGCTTGGAGGAGGGTTTTTCAAGTTTGCGAGGATGGTAGGGAAGTCTATAAGGCGGTAGTTGGAGGGCCATGGTCTTCCGGTTTGGGGATCTGGTAGGGCGTTTCAAGCTGTGGAGTATGATGTTGCAGGGTTGAGGTGTCAGATTGATGGTGGTTGAGAGTGGTAGTTGGACGCGTGGGTTCAGCAGTTGGCGAGGTGGTGGTGAAGGTACGAGTCTGAGATGAGGAATCTTTGTTCGGTGGTTTTGCCAGTGGCATGTCAGGTCTGCAGCAGAGGCTCGATGATAGTCTCGCATCTCATTAGGATCTGTGGTCAATTTATGTCTTCTAGCCATTTAATAGCAAGAAATCAATTTTTCATCTGTCATTTCCGTCTGTTCGTCTCTCGTACAGTCAGGGTGTCAATGTGCCGTTGTCCTCGCTTTCATCATTTCTTGGATTGTAGTGTAATGTCAAAGGGTCAGGGATCCATGGTATTAAGTCAAACTTTGATAGTCCTTGATGACGCATGAGGTTCTGTGGTCCTCTATTGCGATGCTAGGAGGAAAATCCTCAGTCTGGTCCAGTCAGTCAGTCGTCTTGATTGGCAGCCTCACGAGGTTGGATCAAAGGTCAGGGGTGCACTTGCCGTCATGATGGTTAAGGCTTCATCAGGTCCTTTTCAAACTATGAGGATGGATAAGTCGTTCTGAAGGGCATCTTCTAGGTTGGGTTTCTGGTGGGCATGTGCTCTTGATCGGAGTAGATGTTGGGTGAAGTATCTTGTGGTCAGTAGAGGTGTAGGTCTGAATGATCGAGGTCATGGTTTTGCTGTTTAGGTTTCACATTGGTGAGGGAAATCATCAGAGTTTTCTGTGGATGGTTTGCATCAGTGATCAGGTTGGAGCTGTAAATGTGTATGTAAGCTTAAACTTCATTTCTGTACGTCTTAATTAGTAAATACATTATTCAAATTATCGTTTCATGTTGTCGCTGTATTTTTAGCACAACATTAGAAAAAATAAATAAATAAAGGCCATATTACCCGCTTTCAAAATTCAAAATTTAGTAGTATATGACTTAGTGTAGGGATCACAGAATTTTGAAAATGTGCACACTTTTCCCCATAGCACGTCATACGCAGTTTTAACTGTTTTTTTTGACGTAAAATAAATAAATAAATAAATAAAGGCCATATTACCCGCTGCGATGTTTCTTTCGTGGTCGTCAGTGTCTTCACCGGCCTCGATGCCCTCCATTTGACCTTTATGTAACAGTACATAATTAGGTGATTTATATTTGTGAATTAAAATAAAATAAAAGACAGTAACACTGATTAAAGATTCAATCAATAAATGATTTTATTTTGCTTGTAGGATTGTGGCACATGTCCTATTGGCCTTATGTCATCACCTTTCCTATTCGCGAAATAAAATGGTACTTTGACCAATTGTGTCGTAATGATTTGTTATACCTGAGCAAAGATGTGATAGTGTTTTCATTTGTTTCTTGTTCATATATAGTGCTCTGTACTAAAGTAGTATTCCATAGTATTCACATTAATTTGGCATGTCTCTAAGCAAGTAAAGTTGCATTTGAACTCGTGTACTGTGTTTATTCCTTAGTATAACAAAATTGTTAATGCTATTGAAATTATAGAATTTTGTATTGTCAATAAGTTCAATAAATACTAGATTTTACTGCTGTAATTTGATTTTTCTGGCATAAAATCCTTACAATTATTTTTTTTATTTTTTGATAAGTTAAGGTTGAAAATATGGGGAGTGATTTTGGAGAAATATATGGATTGGCTATGTGGAGTAAATTTTAAAATTCCCGCGTACCTTTTTTTTTTCAAATTTTCCGGTTACTTCTACGCTATTGGCTGTTCCTTTGCCCAATAGAAATCGATTCGATTGCACATGGCGGCACCGGAAGTTGGGCAAATAAGGCACTGTTTAACATTGAGTGCCATCTCTGAGGTATACTCTTTTTCACTGGCGAAGGAGTTTCTCTTTCTCTGCGGGAGGCAACGAGACGAAATTCTCGTATCTCGTAGGGACAGAGTATTCTCCTAAGCAGTCCAAGCCGGCCGAAGCTCGGAAGAGACTCATGATGAAAACTGCTTAGTGTAGAGCAACGATTTCTTCCTAATTAATTGATTTAAAATAAATACTCTCTAGGGTAATAATGAAACGTTTCCTTTTGCTTTCGTAATATTGAGGTATTAGATATCGTCGTACACAAGAAAAGTAATAAATAAATAAATTAATAATAAATAAAACGAGATGGCTCGCAGCAACAACTATATTAAAGTGTATTCTTATTACTGTAAATGTTTTGTGTTACGGTGTTTACGTTTTGCATACTTTGTATGTAAATGAAAACCTCACATAATTTAAACTTCGTAAAAATTGAATTATGAAATGATAATTATTGATTCCATTGAAGAGAACCTTTTCTTAGTGTCCTTCATTGAGCTATCTCCAATCTGACCTAAGCCTATCTTCGTATTTCGCACGTGGAGAGGCTGTCAACGTATACGCCGGGCCGTAGCGTAGGACCGTTTCTTCCCTCCCCGACCCCTCCTTCGGTGAACCGAGGAAGCTTTGACACCTCGATATGATAGGAGCGTTCAGAATATTTTGAATATGTTTTGTGTAGATCCCTTCCCTTCCCAGATTTGAAATAGATCCCTTGCCTTCCCAGAGCGCGCGCTTGCTGGTGGAGCGCTGCGTGACCTTCTGTGGCGGTCTGTTATTCAAAATATCAGTTAAGAACTGATCGCAAAAGAATCAAAATTTCTCAAAAAATCATTATCCAACATACGACAATAAGTATATCATTGGATTCGTCTTTTTACGCTCTTCCTAATAGTCTGAAAAAATATGTATGGTTCCATTTGAAAAAACAAAGTTACCTCAAATATCACGTAAAATACAAGTAATATAGTAGAAATGAATACACGTATCAATTAGCCCTATTTTCTCATGCACTTTCGTGAAAACTGCATTTCAACATCAACCGTTCAAAGTTACAGAAGGTGCTAAAGTTACGTGACTCACTCTGCATATGAAATGAGACGATGTACTATACCTGGGTTTTTCTAACGTGGCGGCCGAAGGTAGTAGCTCCAAGATGGAATTTATCGCTTCTAGCAGTGCTGCAGATCAAGCGATTCTAGCGACAGAACTTAGAATGACTCCAAAAGTAGTGCCGAATTCCATTTTGGAGACACTACCCTCAGCCGCCACGTTTGAAACATGCAAGTGTATACTTGGGTTTTCGTAACGTGACGGATGACTTTAGGTTATTTTGAAATCTCCGGCCTTATAAAATGAATCTTTTTAGTTAATTTGCGAACGTCCTTCTAAACGGGGCTCATGCCCTCAAACATGTGCTTATCACTGTTGTAAAGATTCATGTTATAAGGCAGGTGTAAAAATGACCTAATGTCATTCGCACGTTACGAAAATCCAAGTATATATGGTGCAGCTTTTACAGAGCTAAACTTCAAGGTCACTGAAGGCTTGTCACCCCGGTAGCATTCAGGCACGGTTTTCCGCGTCTTTCTCAGTCGAACCGCTAGAATGCCTTCATCTGCGGTGCTGCTTGATGCAGTCGCGAGCATGCGAAACCTAGCGGCGCTACTGGAAAAGACGCGAAAAATGTGCTTGAATGCTACCGTGGTGATAAGCCTTCAGTGACCTTGAGGTCCAGCTAAGTAAAAACCTAAGTATAGGTAACGTCAACTGCATATACATGATTGCACATACTGCACATACACCAATTGTTTCTTTTATACATATACAACACATTGGTTAGGAAGGATTCAAGATGACTGATTCGAGGTATAATATGTTTCTTGTTATTTTAATTGTGTATTTACCATTTCAAACTGTCATTATTGATCTCATTGATTGACAACCTTGAAAGCAATTTCAAATGAATAAATTTTATGTTTCCAAATATTTTTATTTACAAAATGTCAAGAATCTATTTTGTTCCCATTCCATACAGTCATATATGTTTGTACAATGTATAAAATTAAAGCTTGCCTGTTGTTCTGTAGCGTCTCATTTTAGTTTGTTACAATAGGAATGGACAATGATGGAAAGGGGAGAAAAGGAAAGCAGGAAGCTATTTGATTTTAAGTAAAATGTTGTCATAAGTATCTGTAAGCTCATTACTTTCAACCCAAATATACGTTTCAATAGATTTATTGAGATAATGGTTTGTGAGAACTTGTTTTTTACAATATTCGAAATTTCTCTGAGTAATTTTGGATTAGATAGTTTCAAAGTGTAATTAATAAGATTGGAAAAATCTGTTTCACTTTTTTGGATGCTTAGACTACCTAATCCAAAATGTCACAAATAAAATTTAAAAATTGTAAAGAACCAGTTACTACAAAACAATTATCCCAATACATTTATAGAAGAGTATATTTGGCACTGAGAAAAAATATTGTTAATAGTTTTATTCATCCTGGTTTCCTTTTCGCTTCCCCCCCCTTTATTCTGTCCATTTTGTGACATGTCCTGTGACAGTGTCATGATAACTAACTAATGTTATACCCAGCAAAATGAAAGGTGAGTGTTGGTTTCATACTTGTGACATAATTATAAATAATTGTGTGTAATAAATTTTAAATGAATTAATGTCAGCCTGATGATGAGAGCCAAATACATCGTCAAATCATTGCAAAAACAAATATTTGAAATTAATACAAGTTCTTTTTAAATCACTGTCTTTTTTCAAGGTTGTTAAAAATAATGAGATGAAATATTATGGATTGAAACAAAATGTGAGAATGTGAATTAGTTTTTTTTTCAATGCAAGCTTCAAATAGATATTTTGGTTTTATTTCCTCAGGAAACAGACCGATCCAGCAGTTCATGAAGAAATTAAAAATATTAAAAAACGTATCTCAGAGAATAACTTGACGGATGAGTAAGCTCATTTTCATCAATTCCTAGCTATTGTGAACTCTTCGTTACTGTGCAGGGAACTCGGAGACCCTAGTTGACAATTTTTTATATATTGTATCTTAACGGTGATTGATGTCATACTGAGTCCTGTAGCTACGTATTTTATCCATCAGAATCTGTGATAAAATTTTCCATGATTCAAGTCTATTTATTTGCAAGAAAGCATGTGTCCTTAGCATTAGGATATAGCAGGCCCCTCTACAACATTGATGTTTTTATATTTCCTTTCTTAGTAGTAAGAACTTCTATCTTGTTATAATAAACTCTTATTTCTTCCTGATTAATTTTTTTCTTCAAAAGTTTTACTATAGTTGTTTTTGAAGTGTTTTAACTCATATATTATAAATTATTTTGTGTTGTTCACACGTATCTGATTCTTTACACTGGATTGCGTAGTGTTAAGATGTAAGTAGAACCATCTGATTATCTTTTTCTTTCATATATATTATATTATTTTTTCTATTTATTATATTTATTTTCATGTTACTAATACAGTTTGATTGTGTATAGTACAGCTGGCTATATAACTACAAAGATTCTTTTTAATAGTAGTTCTAGATACTAAAAGTCTTAATATACAATGTCATGAATTGATCCTAATGGTAATTGCAATATAAAATATGAATAAATAACAATTTTGTTTTGTAACAGTTAAAGTATCATAATAACTGTTCTAATATATCATAATAATGTTCTAAATTAAATAATGAGGTTTCAAATACTTAGCAAATTTCTTCAGGGTCTCTCAGATCCCGCCACAGCAGCGATGCAACTATATTGTACCATACTACTGAAAGGTTAAATGAAATATATGTGTATGAAAATTGTGTCTATGAGCATTTCCAAAGCTCAACTTTTAAAGCTTATTTTAAATTTAATTTTGATTCATCCTCCAATTAACAATCTAGTTTCAATTTGTAAAGTATTCCCTTTGAGCATAATATATTTTTAATGAAGCATGTTTTTAGCAAATTTGAATTGATGGGCTTCTTAGTTGGATGTTACAAAATATTAACAATTCATCGTGTTGTTTCCTTCTGTGATTTTTCTTTTGGTTATGTTCTGAGATGCAGCAGTTTATTTCCACTGCCCAGCATGTTAAGTGAAGCCATGCCCACCTGCCATACTCTTTTATTTCATTCATAGCGAGACCTTATGCAATAATTATACAGGTACTCATGTTTCTTTCGGGCTGATGGGCCGTGGTCCAATTAGACCATGGCCCATCAGCCCGGAAGAAAACATGAATGTTGACTCCGGCCATGCTTTATAAATTATACAGGTGTTGATATGCTTTTCAATGTGCGAGTTCATGAATCGCTCATTTGTGGAGAAGTGACATGTAAATGAAAATTTCTCAGAACATTTGTATAGTGATCCAATTGATGTTTATGTTGTAGTGTTGAAATAAGTTTGTTTTCTTTTTTTTACACACACACACACACACACAAGGAGAGAGGGATATGTACGTGTGGAAGTTTCTAGATAATTATATTATGTTTAAACAGTGAATAATTCTATACCTACACCAGTTGTGGTCGCTCAAGGCATCAACTGCTGTCGTCACTGCAGGGCCCCTGACCAGGAGGTCCTAGGGTTCAAATCCCGACAGTGGCATGATTTTCGATACTAGCTAGATTGCTTGGTTGAATTTGGCCACAGTTTGGACGAAAAGTCTACCAGCCTCTGACCTGTAGTTTTCGTTGCTTTCTCTGATCTACACCAGCTGAATGCTGGGCAGTCCCCTAACCAACAAGGACTGTGCGTGATCTATTCTTCCTCTTTATTGTGTTATCTCCATTCATTACTTATGCCTGCTTACACAAACTACACTACACATGTCGGAAGCTTAAGCCATTTATGCCCACTGGGTCGTTAATGACCCACATAGAAAAACTGTGCATGCTTTGTTACATGCATCAAGTATTCATTTTTAGTGGTACCAGACATCCCATTAATATGTCTTCTTCGCATTTTCTGCATCTCAACACTCATTCGTTAATCTTTATGGCATTTCTGGGAATCTTTTGGCGCACTTGTCTTCTCATTGACAGATCCCGCGCTGTCTATGAAAGAATCATTTATTTCATAAGAGGCAAGAGAGTTAGGTGCAGTGATTTTGCATTGCTGCGATCCTAAAATATCAGTCTTTTTTGGATTATGTATGAACTATTTACGTATCTCTGATAACTTTGCGGTTGTGCATGTATAATAACGTGGTAGGTCGTTTACGAACCAGTGGGCAAATAACACTCCTTCCCATATCTTCTCTTAGATTTGGTAATTCTTGTGCTTACATACATTCTGGCGTTGGCATTCTTATATTTTGTACATTTAGATCACACAAAGGATTAAGTACCCACAAAATGCTTTCATTGTCGGAGACTATAGATCTCGAGGATGTAGGTAGATTTGGACATAGTAATTACAACCACAGTTGCTGAAAACTTCGACTTCGATGGTGACTCCAGAGATGAAATGTGCAACGATCCTGATTGTCTCAGCAAAAATTTGTGTCAAGCTCAGGTAGACTTCTGGATGAAAGAAAAACCCTCTGCGGTCGGTTTGATGGAACATAAAAATAGGGAAGGCATATATAATAGTTGCATGGACAGAAAACCAACAATTTTCAATTTTCTTTCATGTGATGCTGCATCCGTTCAAGAATCAACTTGGACTCGGACAATTTTTCTAAATTCTTTTCTCTGAAATGCAGTGACTGAATCAACATCAACAAGCACCTCTTGCAAAAAAGGATCTACCAATTGATTTTTGTGAACTAATTGGTGATAAGCCTTCACTGACGGATTTTGTGAAGGTGTCAGTGTTATACGCAGGGATATTATAAGGTGGGGTATACCAAATGGATCTAAACATGTTACAGAATTGCCATTAGAGGGGAAAATGGTACAGTCCAGTAGTTTTCTGAAGGTTTGATGTGGCTATAAACAATGCTTAGCAACTCACAAAAGCCGGTCTTTAAATAACTTATGTTTCGTTGGGAAATTGCAGACTCGGCTGCAAAAATATGGTGTTTGGTATTCACCTCCTGAGCCAGCAGGTCAAATAAAAATCGGTAACACTATCTCACTTTCAGCAAGCAAAATAGCAGGATATTTGTTGATTATTGGACAACCACGACACCGGTGAGCGGTGTGCAGAAACAAAAGAAACTAGAAGATGTTTACATGTAAATTCCAGATTTCCTCTACACAGTATGTGGTTTGTTAATTCCATTCCTCAATAATATTCTCTTGCATTAAAACGGTATATTAAGAGACTATAGAAAAAAATATGATGTAAAATATTTTTCTCTCAGTCTTATATGCCCACTGGATTGTTAACGAACCATCCCAGAAAAACACTTTCTATTTATTTTCTATCAATGTTCTTGTCACACGTGTTCACAATACTAAAGAAGCCTAATATCAAGTTTTCAAAGAAATTACTCTGAAACCAGTTCTGGGCATTAATGGGTTAAAGCTTGTCCTGACTGGGGCATGCCCCTTCGAGGATACCCGAATGGAGAAAACCCTGCAAGACGTGTAGGTTGGCGCTGGATCTCACCATCCACGAAAGGGAAGAACACCGCCACCTCCCCCTTGATAAAAACTAAACAAACAGGACTGATGACCGTGGCAGTTGATGCCGTCGGAAACACCAAATAATCAGTTCATACATACATTGCACCAGCTTTATGTTTAATTGAAATCAAGACTATGTCCTGTAATGTTTTACTGATTTTATGTGTTTTAATTGACTATATTTATTGGTATTTTATGACTTTTATATGCACTTAAAAAGAGGTGGCAAATTGCACCTGAAATGTGATTTTTTTAAATTGGAACGTAACTAAGTAATCTCAACACCCACCTACAATTGTTGTCAATTAACCCCTCAAGACATAGGCAGGATTTTGGATCTTTTATTGGGGGCAAAGGATCTCCCCGCATAAGAGAATAAAAAGTTCTCCTAAACCAAATGACATACGAGTAGTTACACAATAACACTAACATTAAAATAAGATTTTTCGGTTTTCTTGACCCCATCCCATCACCCACACACCCCTGTACAGCCAGAAACGTGTTTTTTTAATTTTACTTTTTTTCGTCAACTTCACACCATTTTATCTGATTGGAAAAATATAAAAAATACGAAAATAATTTATAATATCATGAAACAATTTTACTTTCTGTCTACAGCTTACGCAGTAGAGAAAGCTATGTAATGCTGCCTTGAAATAACGGCGAATTTTCGGCAGGAACGCTCCGATTGCCAGGCCCAGAATACGACAAAGTTCATAAAAACCGTTGATATATTGAAAAAAAAATCGTCTAATATGTGGTGCAGTCAGAATCCATGTTTTGTGGGTCCTTGATACAAACAAATCGATTGACGGTTGAAAGTCTGTCTGGTGTATGTGAGGTGTATCTAGCGCCTAAACCACTCAAGATTTTTCCCAAATTGAAGAAACCTCCATCGATCTGGCCTGAGTAAAAGCTCTGTGAATTTGAAAACCATTCATTCATTTTAGGCGGTACTTTACATGAAGCGCCAGGGACATTTTCAAAATTTTCTCAAAAATGGCTCCAAATTTTTTCTTTAATTTTCTTGTAAGAATGGGGGAAAATACACTTATAAAGGTGGCATAGGTCCAATTTTCATGTTAACTGTGAATTTTCGATAATTGGTGAAGTTTGAATTTTTTTCGGCGTCTTCCTGGGACTGCAAATCTGAAGATACGAGATTTTTCCTTCAAATGAAATTTGTTGTCCTTAATTAGTTCTTTCATTAAGGTCTTGTACATTTTTTGAACCTTTTTGTAGTTTTCACACACTATTACGTGTGATATGTGTAATTTTAAGAAATAACAAAAACAAGATTGTCTAAAAAACGGGGAAAAAAAAAAAAAAATCTTAAAGCAACTCCTGTACGTGTATAAGAATAAAACTTGTTTTAGTGAGAAACTTCCATAAACGAAAAAGAGATTGCAGTTCCTTGAACTCTCGCGTGTATCCAGGTTTGACTGTACAAGCCTTTAAAAAAAAAACTTTGAATTTGAGATAACATGCTTAGTGTACTTAGAACATTTTTTGTCTCCTATTTTTGGTACTTTGTATTTTGCATATCATGAATATATTAAAAATTTATTTTACAAAAACCAATTAAAAGGTTTTTTAAATTTTTTTTGAAACATTTATTTAGAACAATAAGACAGAAACAAATTATAAGAAAGGAAATAAATATCAGTAAAAGACAGAAGATCCTAAGTCCTCTATGCAGATAATATAGTCATAATAATAGAAATTTTTACAAACAAGACAAAAGCAATGGCATATCAAGGAAAAGAAATGAGAAAAGTCAAAATTGTTATAAATGGGCAAATAATAGAACAAGTATCTTATTTTCATTATTTGGGTAAATTCATTGGTCAGAGATCGGAAGACATGGAAAACAAACTTCAGAAATACAACAGGAATGGATTAATCAAAAGACACTTCAGAAGAGATATGACTATAGGGACCAAACCAAGAAAATACATTACGATGTCTAAACCAATTCTCATGTACGGTTCGGAAGTATGGACAACGTGAGGTAGGGAGCAACAAAGACCAGCCAATACCAATGAGATTCCTACGTCATCTTGCAAAAATGCCACTAAGGATAGGCAAAAAGTAAAAAAAAAAAAATTTAAAAAATTTTTAAACTACGAAAATTTTCAAAAAATGTACAGACCTTAAGAAAAACTAAATATGGAGAAAAAATTTTACTTGAAGGAAAAATTTCTATCTTTAATTTTGTAGTTGTAGGAAGACGCCGAAAACAAACTTTTCAAATTTTTGAAAATTCAGATTTAACAGTCATAAACAGACTTGTCATATTTATAAGTGTATTTTACTTTTTTCTTTCGAAAAATTTAAAGAAAAAATGGAGCAATTTTTGAGGAAATTTTGAAACTGTCTTCGTGTGATCATGTAATGCTTTATGTAAAATATCCCCAAATTTTAAAAATGTTTTTCAAAATCGCAAAGCTTGAAAGCGAGCCAGATCAACTGGGGAATATCCATTTTGAAAAAAATCCTACGTATGGTTAGTCGCTAGTGGTTTTCAAAGACGGACGTTTTGAAAAAAAATAGTTTTTTGGTATTAGGGGGCCCAAAACGTGTTTTTCTGCTAAAATCTTAAAATTGATTTTCCGCAGCCCTAGAGAACTTTCTGTATACTACGTGTATTTGCACGTGTACGAGAAAGTAAAAATCTCTATCAATATTTTAGTTGTAGGAAGATGCTGAAAATGTATTGAATTTCTGCGATTTTCGGAAATTCAAAAAGTTGAACAGGGATGTTTGCTTTTCTATCTACTGCTTAAGTGGTAGCGAGGAAGGAACTAGTAGTGCTACAGATTGGCACAGACTTTCTTGTAGTTCAGTTTTCTAATTTCGTGGGTGTGCTCTTACGGTCTTGCTCCATGCTCTTGCCAGCTGCCATCTATCGTCGTTGAAAGTTTTTTTTTTACATTTCCCAACTTTTTGGTTTTCGAATAGTAGAACCAAGATGTTACTTAAGAATATTAAAGAACAGTAAACCTTTGTCCTAAATAAAAGTTTTCATTGAAAAATTTGAATCAGTTTTTAAGAAAATGGCGTTTAAGCGTTACTGTAAATGCGAAATTTGAAGGTCTTTTTCACAGAAATCTATTGAGTTATCGAAAAACGCAATTTGAAGCACTTCCACTCACTAATGCAATTATGTATACAAATCACTGGAAATGTGCATATTAACGGCGTAAGAGGTAGATAAAATAATTACATTTGTGTAATTTTTTAAGAAAAACAACAAATGAATGCAGCAAATTGAACTGTGCGTAATGGTAAACATTGTAATTAGCACTGTGGATTGGAACAGTGGCGAATTCTCCGATTCACCGCGTTTACCGCTGGTATATACATAGTAATTCGAAGTGTATAAGAAATATAAGGACCGAATTTTTAGGTGCAGCACCTAAAGACAAAGGTCATTGGGAGCTTTCATTTTTTTAAATTTCTAACATGTTATGTAACACAATTGGAAGCATTTCAGTAACTTTCCTTGCACCTAAATCACCCCACTGCACCTAAATAGACCCTCTGCCCCTATTTTCCAAACTTTGCACACAAAAAAGATTAATTTTAAATGTCCACATTATATGAACAAACACTTTTTAAAGTTAAGTCAATGTTTGTGCAAGTCATGCACTATTAGCCACACTTTGCTTCAAAATAACATCTATCTAGTTTTAATCTCAGAAGAACAAAAGTAAAGGTGACACATTGTCGTCCATTACCAGTTATCGCGACAGAGCTGCCTTTTTTTACTGGATATCTTGCCCATGCCAAAGGTGCTTCGAAGCGAACACAATTGAGTTCTGATGTATTTAGTATTGTTGGTGTTTTAGTCTAACATTTGCGCACTTCTGATGGCAAATTTGATGTTTTCTCAACAATGCTTTAATTAAGAGCTTTGAGTGTATGTACTACCACCCATTGGTAACTCAAAGACATTTCAAACAAATCCTATAGTTCATCGCCCGTCACCCCGCACCATGAATCTTACTTCAGGGGCTCCGGCCCTTCGCAAGGGGCACGACAGAACCGGCCAGATGTTTGCACTGTGGGCAGTATTCATATATTCATTTATTTATTTTATGTCAAAAAAACAGTTAAAAACTGCATATGACTTCCTATGGGGAAAAGTGAATTGTGTGCACATTTTCAAAATTCTGTGATCCCTACACCAAGTCATATACTACTTAAATTTTGAATTTTGAAAGGGAGAAAAAAAACAAAAACTCCCATGTAGTAAAATCTATTTTAAAAATAAATAAGCAATAAATTTTGAATTTTGAAAAAAAATCCCATGTAATAAAATCTATTTTCAAGGATAAATAAGCAATAAATTTTGATCTATTTTCAAGGATAAATAAGCAATAAATTTTGGCTCTTATTACTTCCTGCCGCGACAACATGGAAACGATAATTTGAATAATTGTATTTCCCGCTGAATTCTAGAAGACGTGCACAGAAAATGAAGTTACATTTATGTCCAGAAGCAAAACAAGGGGCCATCTCAGCATTTGCTCAATGGATCAGGGAAACTGGACGAAAAACCTGATGGAGATGGGGGATCATTGTTATTAAATCATTATTAGATCATTGTTATTAAATTAACGGAAAGGTGTCTCGAAAAAAGTTTGCCTATGTAGTACGTATTTTGCATTTTTATTACAATACATTCCGTTCCCTAGTGATATCATTAATGATGTGAATCTGTAATGAAAATATAGTTGTATGTAACTTACCTGTTTTTGCTCGTCGTTTCTTGTGGTTATCAAGTTATGGTGTAAATTTAATACTATAAAATCATTTATATATCATGAATCATATCATGAATCATTTGTTCCCAGTAAACATGCACCAATTTTTATTTTTTTGCACCTAAACATGCACCTATTTTAGCACCTAAATTAGGAAAAGTTTGCCCCTAACAGCCCGGCCTCTATTAATAAGTTTGATAATTGATCGAAAGTTGCTGGAGCATTACACAGTTCGAAAGGCATTACCTACTGTAAACTGCCACAAACCTGATCCGATGGTAAATGCAGTCTTCTCTCGATCTCTGGGATCTAATTCTACTTGCCAGTATTCACTTTTCAGGTCAAGTGTCCAGAAGATCTTCGTCCCAGAAAGCGTGTCCAACATGTCAATACGGGGCAATGGATAGCTATCCTTCTTCATTACATTCTTCTGTCTTGCTTTTTTTAAATGTCTTCTATGCAGAACTGGAAAGAGATTCCTAACTAGCAATTCCACACACTGAGAGTTTTATGACGAAGGTTTCTTGTAACTTATCAAAAACTGTTATTCATCCTTAGCATATTACGCAAAGAGGATGATTACATTATGGGCTGCTACAGTAATCGTTAGGGGCTGTGTTACTTATAAGAATAACGATATTAAAGAGCTTATCATCAAACATTGCTACTGTTCAGCGGCTCCACTCTGCTTGACTTAAGGTATTTCTTTAACATTTCGTTCACTGCCTAAAGATACAAAGACAGAACTGCAGCCCCTGGTTGAAAGAATATAATGCACAGGTTCAAGTCACCATATCTAAAGATTACCAGCACACCCAGTAATAAAGGAGAGTTAGTAGCCCAGCACTATCCTATTTGCAGTAATCCTGTAGTTATCTTTTATCATGGTTTGCTTGTTGCAATGTCAAAATTCCTGTTGTCCTTTTTTCTTTTATTTTTAATTTAAACTAAAAGGTTAAGTACGAGATTCGTATAATTCGTATACCTTCATCATCATCATCATCATCACATGCCCTCACTGCAGAAGCCAACAACCTTAGAAATTTTTTTTAAAGTTGAGTCGGTGTGATGATACTCTCTGACTTGGTGGCTGTAAATTCATTGTGGCTTATATAAAGGAAGATTAAGAGTGCAAAAATTTCTTTAAAAAATTTAAATATTACAAATAAAAACAAAAATTTATTAAAATATGTTGAGTCTTAAAAATAAGGTTGTAACCTGCAAAAAATGCCTTAATGAAGAACTGCATTTTTATTAATTTCTTATATGTAAATGTAGAGAACACACCCTTGGTCTGAGAAAATAGGATAGTGCTGTGTCCTCATGTTAGAATTTCCATTTGTCATGAGTGTTATAAAAATATTTGTTTCTCTATATTTTAGTGTTTATATAGTTCAGGATTTATTGAGTGATATATAATATAACTAATCCCTTTTCTCTTCATTTAAGATTCAAAAAAGCCTTTGAAAAAACTTTGAAACAGTTGGATGTATACTGTAATGCTGTGGAAAAATTGCAGCAACAATTTGATAACTCAGAAACGCAATCGTACGAAGATGCATTTAGAGCTCTAGGAGGGCCACAGTTTGCTGAAGAAACTAAAGATGAAGAACTTGATGAAATATTGAAGAAACTTGCAAGAATACATGCTGGTGATTGATTTTACTATATTATGTATTAATTTATTTGATACGTACTGAATCAAAGGTGAAACTAAAAATTTGTTGCTCTCCCTTCCTTGTCTATTTAAAATAGCCCCTTCTCAGTTATTAAGATTTGTAAATTTATGTTATCTGTTGACAATAAACGTGTTGCTTTCTCCAGGCAAGGCAATTGGGCCTTGCTGTTATTTGCATGTTGTTGCTACACTGTGGTCCCAAAAAATATTGTCACTCCTTAGGCTAGTAGAGGTCTAGTAGGGGACCCTAGGCTAGTAGGGGATTTAAATGAACATTTGTGGTGATAACTTCAAATGGAAGTTTCATGTAACATCATTTACAGAGATTCTTTACAGATCATTAATAACAATGCTTTTTAACAGAAAAAAGGAGTCAACTTCGAACTCATTATGAATTGTTCTCAATTTAAACTGCAGGAGAAAGTTACATTATGCAAGGAAAGAAACATGGGCACTTCTTTCGAATTAATTATGAATTGTTACATTTAATCCAAACTTGCCAACTGAATTTTCTCTATTGAGTTCTTTGTACATATTTACAGTACCAGATTTTAAATATCAACAATATTCTGGAATTAAACAGAGATATACAATGAAACATTAATGCTCATTTAGCTGACAATTTTGAATTTTATCATTTTCTAAATAATTTGAAAGAAACTCCTGTACACGTAATTTATCATTATACCGCTGGTTGGCATGACAGTGCAATCTTGTGCGTTTTTATTTGTGCTACAAGTTACTATAGCATGTAAAATTGTTAAATTACCACCACTTAAGTTCTTTTAAGTACCCTTCCTACTTATTATGGAGCAAAAGGAGACAGGTTATTTTTTGGACTGCAGTGTAATACACTATTTGAAATGAGATGAAACAAAGTTTATTGCTGACAGTGAAAACATTGAATTAAAATATTATTAATTATTTTTATTTCTTTGAAGATTAACTTTATTGGTCCTATAAGGTAGGGACCCTGAGTTCTGCTTGGTATACCCTGGAAGTTCATTAGTTGTACGTTTGTATTGAATAAAGCACTTGTAAAATTGGATCTTGCATCTCCTGATTACTAATCTATTTTCCTTTCAGATAATTTAAATCATGAAGTTAAAAGAGAATTATTGAACGATTTTTGCAAAATATATGAACGCACACGTGACCAGTGAAAGCAGTAGCTTGAATCATTGGTTTCATAAAACCAGCTCTGAATTCAAGGGACTAGATGCTCCAGGAACAAGATGTTGGTGCTCCTTTTTATTGAATTGTAATGAAATATAGTTCACTTTTGAACTACTGTGTATTGTTGTTACTAAATCAAAATCTTTAATTAAATTTGTTACAAAACAGCTGTACAAAAGTGTTGCTTTGTTAACCACCCTCCATGCCTTGCTCCAACACCATCTCTCTGCACACAAATAATCAGGCCTGGTTTTAGAAGCGGGGGTTCCGAGCAGATTCGCAAACGAAAGCCCTCCCCCTAGTGACAGAGGGCGCGCGCGACGCCTCCTGCCCCGCCCGTGGCCTACCCTCTGCTCTGACAACGGAGAGTGGCGGGCGTAGAGGGGGGTCCTCGCGGTAGACTGCGGTTTTTGGAGCTGGACGTCAAGGTCACTGAAGGCCCGGTAGCACGTTGGCTCGGTTTTTCGCGTTTATCTCAGTCGAGCCGCTAGAGTCGCTTCGTTTGTGGCTCTGCTTGATACGGTCGCGATCATGCGACACCTAGCGGCAGTACTGAAAAAGACGCGAAAAACCGTGCATAAATGCATGGCGACGGGTCTTCAATGACCTTGAGGTCCAGCAATGTAAAAACCGCAGTGTAGTCGGACTCTGCGCGTTTGCCATCTCGGTCATCGCCTCGCCTCACTTGCCCCCACCTAGTTCGTATGCTCACGCGGTGTCCCTAGCGACGGACATTCCCCTCCCACTGACCTTCGCCCCCCCCCCCCACAGACGTGTGTGCTCGGCACTTTCGGAAACCCCTCCACGCCGACCTTGGAAACGACTAGGCATTAGCGCAACCTAACAGAGCCACAGAGAACAGCCCTGGTGTGACGCGTGCGGGAGCTGCAGAAGGTCAAAACGGCTGAAATAGGTTTCGCCCGATTCTCAGTCTTCGCCTGTCAGCGACATCTCCGCTGAAGCTACAGCAGCTGATACCTAATGACAGCCCCTTGCCAGTGGGCGATTCAAACGCGACGGAGCAAACATCCGAGGAATGATCTCAACGGAAGCAAAGTCCTGGAAGACGATAAAGTCCGGCTTTTTAACTACGTGGCGCCGCGTCACAATGAGAACCACGATGTTCGCCGCTTTGTGAGCCAAATCCATAGCGTTTTTGGATTAATCAAGAACGAGTTAGACTAGAAAATCTTCGGGATGGAGAGCAGGTGTCGGGATACTGAAACCAACCTCAACTCCAAAACGGGAGGGGAAGGAACGAATAGTGCTCTTGCGGAGAAGGGAGGAATGAGGCAACCGTCTCCGAAGAAAAAACATTCGGAATCTGAAGACTTATCTTGTAGACCCGAAGAAACGACTGAAGGCGTCGAGTGGAATGGAAGTGCTGATTCTCTGGATAGCAGCGTTACAACGATGGCATCCGAAAGGAAGGAAAGAAAGCGAAGAGGAACGCGTCGTCCGCATGCCCTCGTTCTAACGTCGAGGAGCGAGATGACGTTCGCAGAAATGTTTCAAGAGCTGAATGGCAATTCCGATTTCGATGACCTGGGCTCCAATATTACATTGCAAAGACGGCGAAAGGCTACTTGCTGCTGGAGCTCAGCAAGTCTAGCGATGGAAAAACGGCCGAGTTCCAGGATTCTCTGGAGAAGGTGCTGAATGGAAAAACCGAAATGAAAGCTCCCACCAGCCAGATCCTTATTGACGTGAAATACCTTGACGAAGTAATCACTGGAGACTGCCACGCCTTGGCTGAGAAATTTCAGGAAGCGAGAGGAATAAGCAGTCGATGCGAAGTGTCTTCAATGGGCTACGGACGGCTGTAATCAGTTTTCCCAGAGCAGCAGCAAACAAGGTCTGGGAGGCAACAAGGTGAGGATTGGCTGCGTGAACTGCCACATCCACAAGAGGGTGCGAGTGACTTCGGCCATCAGGTGTGCATGTACCAAAACAGACAGATCGCAGAACTGTTGGAGATGTGGTGAAGAAGGCCACTTCGGGAAGGCTTGCAGGAAAAGCCCGAGTTGCTTTCTCTGCGTCGAAAGATGCATTACGAATGCTAATCACGAAGCTGGCAGCTTTAAGTGTCCGGCCTTCCAGCAGGCGTTTGAGAAAAAGGACAGAATGTGAAGATACTGTAACTAAACTGAAACTATGATGAGACCGCGCGCGCAAGACTTGCTAACGCAGCTGGTTCGGGAGCTTGATGTGGATATTGCCATATTGTGTCAGCAGTTCCGCGAACTCTATTTGTCTTCATGGACGGGCGACACCACAGGAATGGCAGTCATATGACCGGCTAACAACGCCCGTTTCGGCAGAAAATGACAAAACGCAGGATACGCATGGGCGAAAATAGGGGGCGTAGTTTTTGAATATAGCTGCTACGCATCTCCGAATGCGCCTATCGAAGGCTTCCTTGACCGACTGGTAAGCATTGGCGACTTGTCAGGGTAGGTAGAGTAAGCTGAGCTATCCCTAAGAAGTAGGCGTGCAATATCTCTCCACCAAAAAAGGAAAATTGTCAATTCGTAATGTTTTTAGCCAATTAATATCGTGCGAACGCGCACCGAGTTAATTTGTCTGTTCTTATGCATATCAATGCGATGTGTCTTGGCCGATGAAGGCAGCTGTTGGCCATGGCCAGGGACGGGGCGCGGGGAAGTGAGCGCGCATGCGCACTGAGTAGGCTGGCTTGGTGACTCGCGCAGAAGTTTATTACAACTCGATAAGTAATTTAAACTCTCGCCGGCAGGCGCTCTCTCCACCGCAAGCTTCCGTGGAACTGGCGGAAACGTCCGCTAGACGTCGTTGAGAAACTTCAACTATCACTAACATCACGAGTAAAACATTTATTTATACTAAATTTCAGAATTACAATTCCTCGTTCGTTAATTCATTAAGTACAATATTCAATTTCCCCCCACATTATTTAGCATTGTGTTAAATTTTAATAAATCACGATCATTTAAAAAAAACTTGATTGAAACGCAAGTATTGTAATGTAAACAGGATCTAATCAGTGTAATTTCATTTCGTAAATTGACTGTATACCGTATTTCGTGTATACGTTTCATGTGAAATGTCGTTGACTTGCAACTGCACGTCGCTGTGTGTCGTTGACGCACTCTGAAAATAATTAAAACACATTTACGTAATTATAAAATAACACTCTCCAACGTGGCTACTGTTTTAATCAGTGCCTGACTTTGACTTAAGTGCGCAATCCTAGGGCAATCTGTTGAGATACGAGAAACGTGTTTTGCATGTTTTATTTTTTTCTCGGCTTCTATTACATGTATCAGGCTGGGGGAAAATGCAGAGACGGGTAAATATAGTTGAATTTGAAAGTCTTTTTGTGAACGAACTTCGACGCAAAATTCATATAGAAAAAAAAATAATAAATTTTTGAAATATATTTTCGACATGATAACGTTGGACTGTCTCAATGTTTCCTCCTAAAATGAGTCTCTATAACATTCTATAACATATAGTTTTTCAGATTTTTAGACGTGGACGGTAGCAAAAAAAATTAAGACCAATTTTATCAATTTAAACATTTGAAATTCGCGACAAAATGTGATTGGAAAAACATGTTTCACCAATGTTTAAACAGTTTATATTAAAATTATTGAAAGGTCTCGCTTACCATGATGATTTGGACCTTTTTGCTGAGCGTGTCAGATCGAATCCCTGCACTTACGCCTTCCCCAAGCAGTGTCGCCAAAACAAATTAATTACACTACAAGAAAGTTATATTACAAGATTACATCCTGTGAATTTATATTATGTTGTAGTTTTCGAAAGTATGTAGAAAGACATTTTCAAGTAAGACTACACAAGAAACATTTGCAAGTAATATTTGTTTTTAAGTTCGCACAGAAAATATTATTAACGTTCGAAATATTAATTTTTAACGTTTGAATAAATTGCCAAACAGTGACTTTAGACTAGACTTGTTTCAAGTCCATTCCTTGGTTTTCCTCGATTATTTTACTTGACAATGCTTTCCAGTTTGTTACCTTTTTGTGTGTATTGTTTTTCCTTTCTTTGTCTCAGATTTGCTGATGACGCAGCCATATTGTGTCTTGAACCATTGAAATTTTTAGTGTTTCATGAAAATAAAAATATTTGTTTTAAAATATGTAAGTGGTTTGTTTGTCTTTAAATATCCTAAAGATACCATTTACCTACACTAAAATATACAGTCACATTGCGTTTATCTTTAAAATAACTTTCAACACATTTATGAAATAATTCTGCTAGTTTCACTAGACCAAATAGAGCTCTTAAGAACCTGTATGTGCCAAATACAGTGGGAAAATTGCAAAATATAGATGATTGAGGATGTAGTTTGATATGGTAACTACCATATTTTATATCAAGATGAGTAAAACCTATTTTGTTGGCCAAATGTGGGGATATTTCATCAACAGAAGAATACTCAGGTTTTTCAACTATATTTGTGGCTTGGTGCAAGAAGGGGCAATGTCAGTACTCAAGTTTTACAGAATGACTGGTTTTCTTACACCTTCAAATTGACAGAAGTATCATAGGCCAATGTATATCAATGTGAAATTAGGAGTCAGAATCAACTTTTGACTTTGGCCTTTCTTGAACTGAAAGATGGGGCTTTATAGCACATATTAGCCATACAAACCGATAATCACTAAAAACTGACATTGATCTTGCACCAAGCCACAGACATTCAATAACCAACTGGTTCGTTTACTTTTTCAATTACATTTTTAACGACTTAAATCTTTTAATTTATCTTTAAATCTCTTATGATGATTTAATGGAACACGTCTTTGCTTATCTTGTATTAGGCATTGCCCCTCTAGATAATTTTATGGAACATTGGTTAGGAAAACAACATAAGCCTTCAAATACATTTTTATATTCATTATAAATCAACTGTTAGTATCATAATTATTATTGATGTTTTAGATAAGTTAGTAACGATCAATTCTTTGGATAAGCCCTAGACTATCAGAAGTCTCAAGTCCTAAAATGGAAATAGAACATCCTCTTTACTATAATAAATTTCACAGTTTAATTTCTTTTACTGACTTTTAGCAAACAATCCTATTGGCTTAATTTTTAATCCTCCATAAGCTTCCAGCTGAACATTATTCTTTTTTATTTTGCGAGTTAAACCAGATTGCTTTACAATAGGCAAAGGAATAATTTTTATTTCAGTAACAGTATCAAGCTTGAAAGGAATGTTTCTGTCATCTACTCAATGCCCTTAAACAAAACTTTCATTTGAATTATATTAACAGAATCTAAACACTCTTGGGCCGTACTTGTCATTTCATCTACTGAATTATGTATTTCATGTAACAGATGTTTCTTGATCTCTGAGTTATTTAAGGTCTTGGCAAAATGATTACTTCTTCCACACCAACTACACTTTTGTCCTAATGTTGGTCAGTAATGAAGGTTTGTATGTCCACTACACTCTATGCACTGAAAACACATTTCCATTTCGTTCATTCCTATTATATTTAAATTTTGAAAAATGTTGGCAGAGACATGTCAATAATATGCCTCTCTTTTGGGTTAAAACTTTGCTTGAGTCAGTTCCAACACTTTTACAGTACTGAATCATTTGATTCAAAGACATCTTTATTTGTCAGAAACAATTAAAAACTGTGAATGATATTCTATAGGGAGAAGTGTATTCTGTGCAAGTTTTCTTAAATTTTGCAATCTTTATCCATATACAAGTTAAATTCTTAATAACTGTTCTTGAACAGAGGCGGAAGAAATGACAAGTAATTTGGGATCTTAATAATCTTCTTCCTCGATCAACAAAGTTGCATTTAGGAACTTTCGTAATTTAGTTAATAATAAATCAAATGGTGTGTGTATCATTTCCAACGAATGTTATATAATTGCAATGGTTCATTTCCCAATAACTTTTGTAAACAAGCAACTTCAATAGCAGGAGACTTTTTTTTTTGTCTCGGATGCTGTTAATAATTTTCAACATTTTCTTTGAATATTTAAAAATTTTCAGCAACATCTTCACTTGACAATATTTCCAGTTTGTTAAATTCCATTATGGTTCTTTAAGATGACTCTGCCATGTTTTATTTAATTAATGTTAAATTCAATTGTTTATTATGATGTGTTGTATCTCAACATTTCATTTTACAACTCTTTTTAAAATATTGATATTTCTAACAGCAACCTGGTTGCTAAAAATATTTTCAAAGAGTAAGAGACAACTACATATACTAAAAAAATATCTAGTTTAATAACCCTCTCCAAATTTTACCTGACTAACAATTCTTTTACAAATTCTCTGATTTTTCGTGTTTTCCAGAAAGTGGACACCCTGATTTTAATGCCCCTGCATTAGTGAAATTGCCAATGCAAATAATAAATTTCATCAATTTTGAAACTGTGTTCCAAAAATCTAAATAACAAATTAAGGATTTCATTGATGAAAATAAAATGAAATAGGTTTTGAATAATTTTTTTTTTATTTAGTGGAGAAATTTACAAATGGAAAATTAAAAGTGGGCATTTTACATGTCCTGGGAAAAATGAGCTTTGATTTTTTGAAGTAATTCCTTTTTCACAGCATCTGGCACCAGTGCTGGAACAGCAAACAATGAAATTTTTCTCGACCATAAAAGAAACATAATTAATTTGAAAAAAAAAAAAAAAAAAGAAAAAAAAAATGGAATTACCTCTTCCTTTAGCAGTTACTTCACTAATAAGTTCATCTGCTGTAATGTTCTGCACACCTCTTTCTTTAACGATCTGACGACACAACATTTGTATTTGATCACGCCATCCACATTCTGTAAGTCTTGTGCGTAGTAACTCCTTGAAACTGTGAGAATTACATTTAAAACAAGTGATACCTGAAGCTGAATTGTACAATCTTTACTTAATTGAATATGAAAGAAAAATGTGTTCCATGAACTTTGACAGTAATTAACAAAGAACCAAAACTGAATTATGGAGAAATTATCTTTGAATTTTCGTAGTAAAACTTACCGATCTTTCTCTCCAGACAATATAAGACTTTGCTCTATACTAGTTTTGTACAACATGCCTGCAGTAGGTGATCAACTGTAAAATAACACAGCATCACAAATTATGGAAAGGGACTATAAGACCATTGTGGTCTAATTTCATTCAATTCATTAATGAAATGTCAGTAGGGATAGTTAGATGTAAAATGAAGATCAGGATCACACATTTCGATTAATCGTGATGTTTATAATTAATTACAATGAGCTAAGGCAAACAGCTTCTGATTCTATACATTTCTAATCCCTAATAAATCAACGTATTGATTTTATTTCATACCTTTCTGATCGAATTGCTCGTCAAATTAGATCGTGACCGGTTCCTAATATATACCCAGAGTTGAATGATAAACTGAGGATGCGTTTTTAAACTACCAGCACAAAACTAAAAGTATCACATCCGTCTGACAGATGAAAGCATATCCATAGTAATCTGCAAGCATTACTTCAAAACTTGTTTATAGCGACATCAAGCGATTCACAGCGGAGATAGGTGATCCGCATCCCGCTCACGCGCACAAACCAAGCAGAGCCCCATCGCTCTCTAGCGGCTGGCGACGAAATCTGCTCCCAAATTGACCCCGAACAATCCGCCATTTGGGAGGCAAAAGCGCGGAAATTTAAATATTGCCCTTCACTTAGAAAATACAAGATGCATACTTAAAATTTGCGCTTCTGAGTTATTTAAGCTTCAGAAACCTTTTGTTGAAGATAATAGTTTCAAACGCCGGCGGTGCTAGCCGAATTCGTTTTTTCTAAGCTCTGTGAAGTCACGAAGGTTAAGCGACTTCGAGACTCACGGGTTCCTGTTTGGATGACCGGCCAGGAACTCCGGAATCTAACGGCGTCGAGCCCCTGGCCGAAGGGATAAAAAGCACTGACTGACTGCGACGTGACGAGACTCGACAAATTCAGTAACTACTCAATAACAGTAATGGTAGTAATTACTTGGTAACGGAGGATTACTCCAACAAAATCGCTAAACGCCCAACAAGGGATGAGATGTTAAGAGATTAAGATACAAACAACGACGCAACAAGTTAAAAAAAAAAAAGACTGAGGTTTGAAGGATGCATATTTAAGTAATAAAATGTATTCCTAGTGTATATTTCAAGAACTACGAAATTTCCTTTCATCATCCTGTTCTGATCCATAACCTCTGTCACATAATTTCTATATTTACCTTTCTTTGACTTATTCACTTCGTAATAAAACTGGCAATTGTATACTCGCGCACGTTTTCTTGACTGTCGCTTTGCTTCTTTAAAGAGTTTGGTTATGTTCACGAAACGAATTTTATATCAAATTTATAGTTCATTTTTCAATGCAAAATAGTTTATATTACATGAGAGCAAGCATTTCTGGTTTTCAGATTTTGTCTACAAACCTCGTTGTTCTCATTTATTCGTAATTCAACTATACTTGTTTTTTCTTAATGTAGCATTTGTGGGTAGTATCTCCAAGATTGAATTCGGCACGACCTTCTGCGTCTTTCTTAGTCCTGCCGCAAGATGTCGCATGATCGCGATAGTATAAAGTAGTGATACAGATCAAAAGAATCTAGCGGCAGGAAAGAGAATGACGCAAAAAGTCGTGCCGAATTCCATCTTGGAGATACTACCCACAGATGCCACGTTAGAAAAATCAAAGTATAATGTTGGCAAAGGAGTGGGGATAGGTATGCGGGGCTCAAGAAAATGTGCGCGTAACTCGAGTAAACGTAATACCATTGTTTGTATCATTTGTTGATTGCATGTTAAAGAATCATCATACAAATAAAAAATAATAATTTTGGCCATAACATAATAGCATGAATTATAACAAAATATTACAGAAAACGTACCGCCACACGTGATGAAAATGTGCCACCGTTTAAGATTTTTTAGGTTTGGAAGCCTTAATTATCGAGATATTACTTCGAAATTTTTACATGTATAATAATAATAATAATAATAATAATAATAATAATAATAATAATAATAATAATATATTTGTCACATAAATACAGCATAAGCCATGTATGACAAGTCAGGTCATTATATGATCATACAATGTACAATGCAAATATTAAATACAATACAGGTATAAAATTGAATTCTGTTTTCATGCTAAATACAAATTAATTTTATAAATAGTAGGGTAAAGCTAAAGTTGAGACAAAATAAATAAAAAGGAGAAGAAGGAGAATCTTCATGAGATGGATGTTGGCTGGATCTATCCTTTTATATCCATCAAACAGCTGGGGTTCAAGTCATGCAGCAGAATATGCAACAAAAAAAATTTAAAAAAATAAAATAAAAAAACATTTTAAAAAATTTAAAAAAATAAAAAAAAATTAAAAAAATTGTCTTGTAATGTCATGTTTCAATTTCTGCAGGAAATGTTTCGTACTTTTGGTGAGAAAATAAGATTCAGTGGGCAAGTGGGGAACTCGATGTGTAGACACTTCCTCGTGGTGAGTTCTGGGTAATTTCGACAAGAATGCTGGTCAAAATTTGCAAAGATCTACACAAGCCGACCTCTTAAATACATTTTAATTCATCTAGTATTCCTGCTGTTGCCTACCCAGAGCGATGACCTGGCTGCAAACGTAGCAGGTTTGACTTTCATCTACCACAGATTGGCATTAATGAAAATACTCTAGTGGCTGTCTTAGTAACTAATACCCCCACTCCGCCCGCATTTCGTCAATCTATCGTTCAACAAAAGTTGCGCGAATGGTAGACGTTGTAACGTTTCAATCGATCCCTCATGAATTAATCGTTTTGGAAATTTTATTGATCATAATGAATTCTCCAAGATTCCTGCACATAAAGATGTTATAATTCTCAGAATAATTTTAAATAATATGTAATTTCAATTTAATGAAAACATTTACCTCAGTTAGAGGGTACACCAATCAGTAGTCCAATCATCTCCTTATTTTCGGAAATTGTGTTGAGACAGCTTGAATCGCAATTCATAAGTGACCTGAACTTCATTTATTACACACTTTATGCTAATGACACCTTTATTGTTCTTCCTCAAAACCAAATTGATGGATTATTACAGAAATTTAATGCTTTGAATGATAAAATAAAATTTACTTTAGAAACTGAGACAAATTGTCCTTGAAACGTTTTAGATGATACATTAAAAAAAAACAATGTTTGAAACATCTTGGTACAACAAAACTATTTTTCTGGTATTATCTTGAATTACCTATCTAAACACCCTTTTAGATTATGAAGACTGTAAGTCTGTTGTTTCACATTTAGCCACAGAGCAATAAAATTGTCGTCTCTTCGGTTCTATTATTTTATCTTATTATTTTTCGTAGAGTTTTAGAGATATTGAAATATTATAATTACCCGTTAAAATTCATAGAAAAAATATATCTAAAATACTAAAATTGATTAAATATGGAAAATCTTGCATTAATACTACCAATCAATTTCGAGGTGAAGAATTTATCAAAAATTTAATATGTTTACCTTGTATCTCCCAAGTAAATTACATTCTTTAAAAAGACCTTTTAACCAAATTAAAATTTAAACTGGTAAATAGAGTGACAAATAGGTGTCATATAGTTGAAAACTTGAAAGATATCGGAGGGAAATTAGACAATAACAATGTAGTCTATCAAATCAATTGTACAGATCTCAATAGATCATACATTGGTCAAACTAAACGTAAGTTGAGCACAAGACTACTTGAACATAAAAGAAACATAACATACCTAACATACCGATAAACGTCTCAAACACGACATAGAATTACAACTTCCCATAATGTAAATTTCCGGGATATACGAATTTTAGCCCGCAAAAATTGTTATATTCTACGTTAATGTTAGAAACGTTTTATATCAAAACATCTTCTTGTTTGAAAACACAGGTGGAATCTAATAAATTCACTAGTTTATATGATGGATTATTAAGTAATGTTTCTCAAAATGAAGATATTTTTCTTAGTATTAATATGAAAAGAAAAATCCTGACAGTAGCGTCATCTGTCGGAGTTTCTTAGAACTTTGGGAACTAAGAACAGGTTAGGTTGATCTGTCAAGTCTGTGTGTATTCGGGCTTGCTTTGTGACAGAGGTCGATGAATGCATTCACTATGTATATTCAAGATTACAAATAAAATAAAGTTTATACAAATAAATTAATAGGTTATGGGCCCAGGCCACGTGTGAATAGTATTTCGATATTGAACGTCCGAAGAACACGATTTTTTTGTTGTTTTTTCGTCTGAACTGGATTTTTGCGTGTAAACAGAAAAACAAAAAACAAAAACAAACAAAAAAAAAAAACTTGGCTACCCAGAGAGACTACAGAATACAAGTGGATATGCTTGAAGGACCTGAACACTGGGCAAAGTGTAAGTGGCATATTTCGATGGTGTTGCGTGCGTATGAACTTGAAGACATTGTTAACGGTTCGCAAGCGCGTCCGGTTTTGAGAGATGATGCAGCTGCGACGCCACAGGCAATTCTTCAACAATGGAAAAAGGACGACGCTAAAGTGGCAAGTTTGTTAGCAAGTGCGCTAGGAAAAACTATTGCCGGGCTTGTGATGACGTGCATCAGTGACAAAGAGATAGGATAAAATTGAGTGCACGGTTTGAACATAGCATCGCAACGGATGAATATGCTGATAGAGCCATTTTTCCACGTGACGACAAAGAAGACATCATCACGCATGTCGCGAAATTGCAGAAGTTGTTCGTGGATTTGAATGATGAACATGCGAAGAATGAAGAAAATACTTTGTCCAAGAGAAATTTCCACAGAAAACTTTTGACTTTTCAGGAAACTTCATTAGGAATAATTTGATGCACATGTTCTCACAAATGCAATGTATAAAATATCCGTAATGTAAATATTAACGACGTGAGGAATATTTAAAACTAATTTGTGTAGTTTTTGAAAAATCAAAAGATTACATGAATAGTGGCATTTATGCCATGCTATTCAGTCCATTTAACATAATCCGCGCAAATAGTATTAAAAAAAACTAGAGCTGCTACAGAAAGATAAAGACTTTCTCGTAGCATTTTTTTCTAATTTCCTTGGTGTGGTCTGACTTTAAGGTCTTGCTCCATTTTCAGGCCAGCTGTTATCTATCGTCGCCCAAAGGACATTTTTGACATTTTCTCGACTTTTCGTTTTCCTAATACTTCCACCGGAATATTACTTCAATAATATTAAAGAAGAGCAAAACCTCGTCCTAAATAGAAATTTCATTGACAAATCTGAAGCAGTTTTCAAGAAAATGACGATTAAGTATTACTGTAAATCCGTAATTTGAAACTATTTTTCACAGGAATCGATTGAGGTTTCGAAAAATTTCATTTGAGTACACGTGCTTTAAATAATGTTATATAAAGTTTCTCGAAAACTCAACAGTTTTCTGTTAAAATAAGCTCAAAATTCCGCATTTTCAGAAACGCTCAAACGCTATTTTCTCAAAAATGGCTTCGAATTTTTCTTCACACTTTTTCAATGAATAGTGCAATGGTACGCAATTCAAATCAATTAAAACAAAGTGAAATAAACGTCTATATTGAAACACTACTTACATAATGTTTTGCTTTGGGTCCGCGTAAGACATAGTATATAGTACCTCCCGCGCACGTGATTCTGGCTTTGATTTCCACTGGGCACTTACATTCGGCTCCAATACATCGCAACAAGCACTATTGCTTCGACACCTTTCACACAAATAAAATAATTTTATTTTGAAAACTTCACTACCCTGGTATATTTGGCAATAACGAACATTCGTATTCACAAGAACGTTCGCAAACCACTGGCCGGCCAGCTGCAGCCACGGGCAACACTAAGGGACTTCCACCCAGAACGGCCACCTTTACACAAAGAACTCATCAAATGTACGTTTTGAGTCAACAAACCTAATATCAAATGAAAAAAAATTCTCCAAATATCACAAACAAGGCATTGAATATCGCCAATAATTGATTGAACTTGTGTACTTTCAATAACAAGAGAAAATCATAAAACTACGTTGCAGTTAGACGAAGACAGAATACGGGTAATGCCCTGAGATTCTCTCCGTCGCCGCGAACCGCACCAGCGCCAGCTGCCCAACTCGAAAGGATGTATCTTCCCCGTGTTAAATCGAAGGACCAAGGAGTAAAACAATAAATTCATTAACACAGCCAAGAGCGTGGTGCAATTCCTGGCAAGGCACCAGACACCGGAGAGAGCGCCAGTTGGACGCTCTTTGGTTTCAAAATGATTTCATATACATCGATATTGCTGCAATACCTTGAATAATGAATGCTTTAAAAGAAAAATGTATATTCCTAAAATATTATGACATCTTTTTCATTTTCTAAAGGTTGTGCAACCTAAGCACCAGCCGTCACGGGCAATAATGCGTGCAATGTTTACGCTTTTAAAAAATAACAAAAATAAGATTTTCTCAAATACGGCTCCAGATTTCTTCTTTAAATTTTTGGTAGGGTTAGTGCCACACAAACTCTATAGGATGACATAAACGCTGTATAGCTCTATGCTTTTGTTTTTTTCTTAAATTACAAAATGTAATCTTTTGCATTTGTCTTTTACGTCGGTACTGTTTACATAAGATGCGATTTGTTTGCATTATTATATTTAAAGGTACATGTGCTTTAAATAATGTCAAATAAAATGTCTCGAAAACGTAACAGTTGACTGTTAAAATGAGGTAAAAATTCCGCATTTTCAGAAACTCTCAAACGACATTTTCTATAAAATAACTGCAAATTTTTTCTTTAAAAATTTCCAATGACCAATGCTAATCGTACTCTTTAATGTGACGTAAACTTCATTTTGAAGTATTGTTTTGCTTTTTCAAAAATTACACAAATTTGTGGGTTTTTTTTTTTTTTTTTTTTTTTTGTCGCTCACGTCGGTAATATTTACATTTGAGGCAATTCTTCCCTTTATAATATTTATGAGTACATGTGCTTTAAATAATGTCAAATAAAGTTTCTCGAAAACTCAACAGTTTTCTGTGAAAGTGAGCTCAAAATTTCGCATTTTCAGAAACCCTCAAACGCCATTTTCTCAAAAATGGTTCCAAATTTTTTCAATGAATAGTGGTAATTGCACTGTTTAATATGACGTAAAGTTCATTTTGGTGTTTTTTTTATGTACACAATTGTAATATTTTTGAAATATCTCTCATGCTGTTAATATGCACATTTCATGCGATTTGTATACTCTATTCCATTTATGAGTGGAAGTGCTTCAAACGATTTCAAATGGAGTTTTTTGAAAAGTCAAATATTTTCTGTGAAAAAGAGCTTCAATTTTCGCATTCCCAGTAATGCATAAAACCATTTTCTTAAAAACAGCTCCAAATTTTTTAATGAAAATTGCCATAAGACGAGGTCTTAACATTCTTCCATGTTCTTACCGTAATATTTCGATTCAACTGTTAGGAAATCGAAAAGTTAAGAAAATGTGTAAAAAATGTACGTGGGGCGACGTTACGTGGCAGGTGGCAAGAGGATGGGGCAAGATCGTAAAGCCAGTCAACCCCAAGATTATTTCTTACATCGTGATTACGAATAATAAGGCGGCTAAGTGTTCCTTTGTCGCCGCAATTAATGCGAGAGTCGCTGACCAATTCGTTAAAAGGTCTTGAAATCTCTATCAAAATTGGAGACAAAGCTGGACGATATGGAACGCTAGTGTCGCCGAGTACAGCTACAGGTAAGACTCGCCAACTTTCTCACCCAAAAATTGTCTAATTTGTGAGAAGCGAAAAAGTGTCTTCTAAATGTTGAATTATTCATAAAATGTACATAAAAACGTCTGAAGAAAGAGAGAACATCGGTGCTGTCTTTTATAACATTTGCGCGTGCTTGTGTCCCGCAAACCAACACCGCCTAGATTTATACCACCTAGATAATGTACGTGGTGTTGTGTAAATCCACCCAGCAACTACGGATATTAAGTAACGTTGGCAGTTCGCATTTTAGTTCCTGTACGGAGGTTCTAGGGGAGAGCGCGCCACTGCAATTATCTCTACCAGTTTGTGTGGAAGTTAGAAGGCATTTATAACCACCCAACACGGAGTTCCGTTGCTGTATGTATACATGCGTATACTCACTACTGTAATACTCTCTGGTTCTGTGTTCCTGTAGGTACACTCCAATACTTCCCTTTGGCCTCGGCTGTCTAGTGAGGTTGTATTATTAATTTTTAATAGTAAATTACAGTGATGTGTAACATGAAATCATACTGATGATAGTGATGCTTGTTTCAGTAAATAGTACCCGTCCGAATCGTCCAGTTGTAAATGTAGTGAATTTCGAAAACCTGTGGTATTGAAATGTGATCCGTATGTTTGGAAGACACAGTGGTTTGTAAATGTTGGGACGGTGCTGATATTCATCGTATTAATCTATCCTGAAGCGACTTTTTTAACACCATGGATTACGAGGAAGGTATGTGTTCATAGAAATTTACTTACAAGTGGTAATGACGTTTGACGAACTTAAATATACCCGATGTGTTGAGTTATGTGGCATTGGTTATTTTGTGCAACATGCCCAAGAAACCACATTGTATTAAAAATTATGTGAAGTACATTTGATGAAGTCAATTTTTTTTCCATATGAAAATTTCGGTTTTCAATTCCATATGAAAGATAGAATATTCTATATGTAAGGAAGGATACAAATAGCTAGAAACTATCAGCTGAGGAAGAATTTCCAATATGTGGGCTTGTTTAATAACATATTATTGTTCTTGTCGACCAGTACAAAGTTGTAATAATGTTATTCATAGAAAAGTAACAAGAAAATTAGGCTCTTGCATGATAGAGAAGTAACAAAAAACAAGAAAATCCAAAAACATAAATGTGCACATACTTATGACATACATACATATACATTTTAATTTTACATTTTTTTCTTTCATTCAGATGACATGAATAGGGAAGAGATAATGTCTGCTTGTGGGACTCAAAATTTCTCTTGTTACTAGAGGTAACACTAATATTTGATTCTCACTCGAGTTAAATACTGTATAACTTGAATAATTGTTTTTGTCAACCATTTTCTTTTTTTAACTATAGGTGGTACTATTAATTCCTTTTTTTGTGTGGTGCAGGGCCTTGAATTTTTGTTTAATTCCACAAAGTTTTTCAAAAGAGATTTTTCCAGAAAGTTTTTTCTGAACGAAATCATCCTTTGTTCTTTAAAAAGCGTATCCAAAAGGTACATTTTATTTTTTTCATAAATAATTTTTAAAGTTCTATTTTGAATACCCTGTATTAGTTTTAAGGTATTGGGACCACCTCACACAAGTATACTGCACATAGCAATTGCCCTGAACAACACAGTAGGACTTCATTTGCAGTTAATTTTTACTAAAAATAAGGTGTAGATTATAAAAGACCAGATCACATATTGTAATTCGTCAGTATAATAAGAAATATGCTGTTTTCATTTCAAATTATAGTCAATAATTACACCCAAGTATTTGTTATATTCTTTTTTGGACATCTCAGACGGAAGTTTGAGCGTATTTTCAACTCCATATTTAATGATATTCTATCTGCTTAACTACCAAAAGTTACAGAAACAGTTTGTTATGTTTCAAGGCAGATAATTTGCACTCAACCATTTTGCAGTTGCTCTTGGTTTAATTTGAGCTAGGTTTTTCACTTCTAGCCACAAGGTATCTTTTATGAACAGACTAGTATCATCTGCATTTCACCTTTTGACTGAACTTTGAATAGATCATTTATGCACAATATAAAAAATAAGAGCGCCCAGGATGGTTCCTGTGGGGAACTCCAAAAGTTACCTCCAATGCTAATAGTTTTATTGAATCTAAGTACTTGTTTTCTACCAATAACGTAGCGTTCTATCAATATGAGCATGATCGCTCTAAATCCATAGTTGTATTACTTCACTAATAACATCTTACGGTTCACTGTGTCAAATGCCTTTGCTTAGTCCAAAGAAAATTTTGATCTATTGCACTGAAAATTTTGATCTGTCATATACACAAACATAACAAAACATTTGAAATGTTTTAATTATTTTTAAAATTATTTCAAATAAAATATCAAACTTTGTAATTTTATGTACTGAAATATTAATTGAAAACTCAAATTTAATAAAATAAGCTCATACAAACAAGTATGTAAAACTATACATTTGCAAAATAAAGAAAAATGGCAATCAAACACAAATTTCATTTGCTAGTCTTGATAACCCAGTTTCATCACAATAAACTTACTCAAATACAAAGTTTACACAAGAACAAAATTCATTTTCATTAAATTACAACTTTGTGACAGGTTATGGATATCATGCAGAAATTGTGAGTTTGAAATGTTAAATTCTGTGTGTTGGGGTGGGAAGGAAGAGATATGATACACCATGGGTGTTAGTGTATCCATCTACATATCTAATTGTTGTTAATGTAGATAATGGCTTCATAGAGAGGGCCGTTTGTCAAGGTTTCACTGTTCAAGCTTAGTTGAAGTTGCAGTATCTTATTATTCCTGCTATTAAAATTTAGTTAACTTGAAACCCTCCACCATAATAGTTTTCAAGTATCGTCTTGACTAAGGAAAGAATCTGTACAATTAAGCCAAAAATATACATATTCATTAATGTGCTGCTTCATATTTATGACAAGTTAATGTATTCATGTGATTAATATTCATGTCATTATCTTATTCCTTGGTATTGGCTGTTTCTTTTTCAGATGAGGTTCCCTCTAGTCCAGTTGGTGATAAAGAAGACAGTTCAAGTGATGTTGAAATGAATGAATCTTCCCGAAATAAGACTGGGGATGAAGATTCAGGTAGCGGTAGTGAAGATGATAATTCGTCTGTGGGATCCCAACAAAGTCGCAGATCTAGGCAATCTACGAGGTCTAACAGATCGAGGCAATCAAATAGATCATATCAGTCAGATGCAGAGCAAAAGTCTCCTGGGTCAGGGTCAGAACAGGGTTCAAGATCACCTTCCAGATCTCCTTCAGTTGTAAAAGAAGCTAGATCTGTATCTGGTTCTAGATCACGTTCAAGGTCAGCCTCAGGGTCTGAACGTGGATCAAGGTCTAGATCACGGTCCCCTTCTCAGTCTCCAGCAAGATCTAAAGCTGCATCCCGCTCTAGGTCAAGATCAGGTTCTAGATCTCCTGCTAAGTCCAAATCAAGATCACCTTCTCCTGCTAAGTCCAAGTCAAGATCACCATCTCCTGCTAGGTCCAAGTCAAGATCACAGTGTACAACAAGACCCTAATCGCATCAAGGAAGATCAAGATCGAGATCAAAAGCAGGTTCCCGGTCCAGATCTAGATCACAGAGTGTGTCTAAAGCAGGATCATCTCGGTCAAGATCTAAATCAAGATCAAGATCTCGGTCAAGAAAAAGATCGATCCTCAAAGGGGTCACGTCAAGTCTCTCGGTCCCCGGCAAAAGCAGCTTCAAGATCACGATCCAGATCCCAGTCACAATCAAAGGCAGGATCTCGATCTCGTTCTAGGTCTAAATCAGCTTCACGCCTCGATCTGGATCTCCAGCTTCTAAAGCTGCATCCAGGTCTAGATCAAGATCGAAGTCAGCTTCTAGATCAAGATCCAGATCGAAGTCTAGATCCCAGTCTAGATCTAAATCGAGGTCACGGTCTCGTTCAAAATCTAAATCAAGATCACGGTCCCGGTCAAAATCCAATTCAAGATCTCGGTCTCGTTCAAAATCAAGATCTAGATCAAGGTCACCTCCAGGTTCTGCTAAGGCAGCATCCAGATCTAGGTCCAGATCACATTCTAGATCAAAATCTAGATCTGTTTCTCCATCTGATTCAAAAAAGGAGCGATCAGCATCAAAGAGTCCTAAACAAAAGACTGCTAAGAAGAAGAAAGGGGATAAAGATTCAGGTATGAAAATATACATTTGTGGTTAATCACTCCTTCAGATTTAAATACAATTCTCATTGTATCTGTTATACAAAATGAACCATTTGCTGTAATTTATAGTGTAAATGAATTATTCTCATTAATACCACAATTTGACAATATTGTAGTAAGTAATTGCAAATTATCTGTTGGAAAATCTTTAGTCTGAACTTGACAATATTGAAAATTGGGTACTTAACAGTTGTTTCGAGTTTGATTTCCGTTGAAGGAAGAGGAAAAATAACCTATTTTATTATTGTGAAACTTTGCAGATTCGGATAATGAAGTTGAAGAGCGTCGTTCTGTCATTGACAGTGACAATGAGTCAGATGTTGAAGGTAGTTCCAAGAAGGCTGGGAAAGGTAGGCTGCTGTTCATATCTTTTGATAAGTTATTTTTATGAGTGATTGGTGATTGTCCTTTGTTGTCCCCGTTTTTTCTGTCTGTGAATTTATATTATAAATCATTCTATTAGAAATAATAATCATGTTTGTAATGGAAATATTTGATTGCAAATCTTCTCAGATCACAAAAACTGATATGATGTATTCTAACTTAACGATTATAAACAACTAACTTTATTAACAGAAAATATTATATTATAACATCTTATAAAGACATTCCACATTGTTTTGGCGAAAGTGAACGTGACCTTTTTCAAATCTGTTGTTATTGTAGTACTCTTGTAGTGAAACCCTTGTGCTTTTAATTCTTCAGACTCTGCATTCAGCTCTGCCAACAGCCATTTTTTGAACCCTGTGGCACACATGGTAGATTTTTCAGATTCCTAATATTGACCGGGAGTGATGGCTCAGTTCATCAACTGATGTCATTGCTATTCCTCGGACTGGGAAGTCCTAGGTTCGAGTCCTGATGGTGGCAGGATTTTCGACACTAGCTTTTCAGCTGGCTGAAATTCTGGAGGAGAATTCTAGTGGCCGACTGCTATGATCGGTAATTTTCCATCGTTTCTCCGATCAACACCAGCCAAATGCTAGAGCAGTACCCTAACAAAGGGGCCACAGACCGTATGCAATCTTTCCTACCTCTTCCTTGTCCTATCCCCACCCCGTACACACACATACACTAACATGCACTACACTACCATACATGCCGGAATACTGGTAAGGGTCTTAAAACTTGTTCCGTCTGGGGTGGTGCCACGCTGGTGGGAGATACCTGGTTAGGGAAAACCCCACTAGTTGATGGGAGGTGGTGCCGGATCTCGCCATGCAGTGGGGGAAGATCATTGCCACCTCCAAATAAAAACAATCACTACACTTACGGAACTAATGCCCTTAGTAGTTGACGTGCCCGGAATCGCTAACAATCAACCAATCCTATTATTGATGAACATTGCAATTCAACAAAGTTTTGAAATTTCAATGTTAGTAAGTGTGTTGAATATGTGTTTATGACTGAAGCATACAATAGTCAGTTTATGAAACAAGATAAGCTAGAATTGAAATGATCTGAAAGATCGCTGTATGCTTGAATAACTTTAACTAGAGGGGCTCGCTAATGCAGGGTTAAATGACATACTACTTCAGCACTTGAATGACATTGACAATTTTTAAGTTTGGATCACAGAAGAAGTGTCGTAACAAACTATCTTACAAAGTAAAATGATGTAACAAGAGTTATGCAACGCAATTGAGCTTTTATAATGGGATATGTATGACATCTGTTTACTTTATATCAACATATGTTTATTAATAAACTACCAATATGAAATTATACAAGGGCATGATAGACCTCTACCAATTGTTTATTTCACAATTGTGCATATCTTGTCAAAATTTGAATGCATTTATAGCTTAGAGAGAAAAGAACACTACATGATGAACAGGATTTGAATTAGGAGCTATTTAACAATGTTGGATCCCACTTGTCATTGGAGTGCAAAGGGTTAAAATTTAAATAAAACCTCCATATGGTCTGAGTCCTTGTGGAGTGAGTGGACTTCAATGCACATGAAAAAGGCCATAACCACATTGGCTGCCACGTTGTGGAATGTCTATATTCAGTGTTTTTTGTTTGTTAATACAAAATTGTATATTAATGAAATTTATTTTATAAAATCATTGTTAAAAGAAGTATAACTGACATAAATTGCAATTAGGTTGTCTATCAGACTGTCATTAAGTCAATATTTCATAGGTTTTCTTCCAGACCATGTTTAGACTCTGTTATTTTTACAATAATTAACTAGTGGTGTTAAAACATACTTTCTCGCCATTAGTAATGGAAATTAAATAGTTTCAAGCAATAGGTTTTTAATGAAAACGTTACATGAAAATATATATCTGGCATTGAATTCATTTCACCAACATATGACTGCTTTTTTAGTCTTAAATATTCTTTTAGGCATAGTGAAAAAGTAAAATAATTAAAAGTTAATAAATAATTTGATACTAATCACCTTGGCAAACTAATGCAAATAGATAAAAAAAACATATATTATAGTTATTATTAAACAATACAGTATTGTAATATTCTACAAATATATAAAAGTTTTGGTGTATATTATTGCGAAAAAGACGCAGCAATCATTATAGTCTTCTGTTATCAGTGCAGCGTTTCAACAATGGGATACAACAACCAACAGTGATTGCTCATCTATTTCTTTTTCACATTTAACACAATGAATAGATGCAATATAAAATGAAATAACAGAAATATAATACTAAATAATAATAATAAGATTGTTTACGTGTGAATAATCATATTGTTTGCAAGTGAAGTTAAATCTGCTTTAGACAAAGGTTGTTGAGTTGATGTGCTCTACACTGATTTCACTAAAGCTTTTGACAGTGTAAATATCAAAATATTACTACATAAATTGAGTTTATTAAATATTAAGCAATTGTTATTGAATTGGAACTTTAGTTATTTAACAGGACACAATCAAATAGTCAGGAAACAAAAACTTTAAATTGTACAATCAGTTACATCAGGAGTCTCATTTGTGTTGTTGATTTTTCTTGATATTTATAAATGACATAATAAATGTGTTTAAAAACGGTGTTATTAGTTTATTTGCTGATGATTGTAATTTTGGAGGGGACGATCTGACAAAAATGATGCTCTACTTTTGCAGCATGACTTGAATAATCTTGTTCACTGATTTTGGGGAATTGTATTAATTTGAATATAAATAAATTCAAGTTGCTTTGTTGTAATTGGGGATGTAATATAATTTTAACATGCAATACTATTGACGGATCAAACTTGGAGTGTTTTTCTGAAATTAAGGATTTTGGTTTTGTTGGTGAGAGTAAAATTTGTTTGGATCAACAAATTGAACAGGAACCTGTTATGTTAATTAGTCATGGTGTTATTAAATATTCTGCAAGTTTAATGAACTAATGTATTTTCTTCATTTCGTATCCATATCTCTTGACAGATACAGATTCCATTTATGATTTGTTTCTGTAGTGCAACACAGTACTTCACATCAAACCTAAAAAATGTTTTCAAAATTTTCTCAAAAAAACTCCAAATTTGTTTGATTGCACGAAAGTGTGCAGATAGTGTGAAAGAACTGCGTTTTCATTTTTGTTGAAAACTCTGATTTTTTGAAAATTGTAAAAGTTCAAAATTTTTCTAGTGTCTACCTACAACTACAGTATTGAAGATACTTTTTCCTTAATGAAATCTGTTCTTTAGATAGGTCACAAAATAATGTCATGTACAATTTTCGAAAACGTGAGTAGTTTTCATGTAATTTTGTATGAAATGTAGACAATTTTTTTTTTTTAAAAGGCCAAAAAAACTAGTCTCATTTCTGTAAAATTCTGTATTCCTGAAAATTGCAAAATGTTGAGATGTCAAAACTGCAAAGTTGAAGATAAAGATTTTTGCCTTAAACAAAATCTGTCTAAAAATATCAGATCTTTAAAAAAGTTTCCCTACAAGTTGTTAAAAAAAACAGTAGTTTTCACTATTTCTGCTTGAAATTAATACAATTTATAAAAAAAGCATTTCCTCAAAAACTGTACCAGTTTTTTTCTTAAATGAATAAATAAGCAAATTACTAAATTAATTAATGAATGAATGAATGAGTGAGTGAATAATGAGTAAATAAAATCCAGTCTTGTAGAGTTATGATGAATTTCTTCAACAGTTTAAAAACAGCGTCCTCTTCACTATGTTGCTGAAATGGGGCCGTCCATAAATTATATAACCTGTGTGTTCATTATGTAATTTTGAATACACCCCCTGTATGTAATGCATGTTTGAACCCTCCCTCGAATAATTACATAGCACTTGTGACAGTACCCCACACCTCCAATTACATAAGTAAAAATGAGTTATAAAAAGCAAACAATGACTTGCATTAATTGTATTTGTGTTACTAATTAAAATGTATTAGTCAGTGATAGAATTATTTGGCGACGCAGACTACACAATACCATAAGATTGGGGTCAATTTTTGAATAAAGAACACAGAATAATCAACTGCACCAATGAAATTAGTTTCTAGAATATATTAGAGATCAGTTTTCTTTGAAATCTGAGAGATTCAATCAATATAACATTGATGAAAGAATATTTCTATTTATTCTAATAATTTGAATGTTAATATGTTAATGTTTTAGAATAAGACTGAATAAAATAAATTATATCAGCAATTGTCAAAATATTTGTGAAATAAATATCAGCAATATGTAACACTAAACAGTGACTTTAGAGGTATGTAATTAATAAATATCCCCAGTGAACTTTCATCTTCTTTTTTTTTTTACTCATTTATCGTGTCGGAAAATACTTGTTTGAGCTTCAAAATCAAAACCAAAACCAGAGAGTTCAGAGATAAAATATGATATGTGAATATTGAGTATTATATTATTGGTTGTAGGCAAGGGTAGAAAATCCGGTGATGAAAATAGTGAAGAAGAGAAATCGGATGTGGAATTGGATAAGAAGAAAAAGAAAACAATAATGTCTGATTCTGAAGAGGAAGAGGAAACCAGTATAAGCAGCAATAAGCGTAAAAGGAAAGGGAAAATAAAGAAAACTCTGCTGTCAGATTCTGAAGGTGAAGAAGAAAAGGAGAAAGCAGGAAGTGATGTGGCAGACTCTGATGAAGAGCAGGAAGGGATATCTAAGGTAACAATTTTTCAGTAAGATTTTGCATTATTGCTGCATTACCAATATTATGTGAAAAGAATATAAACACCAGTTAATGAACATGACTCAGTGCTTGGAACAATATTCTCATACAATTTATACTACAAAATGTGTTTAATTGGGCTGTATTTTTTCTGCCGAGTTAATTATTTTATTTTATATCCTGAATTAATTGTAAATAAAATTAAAGAAATCTAGACATTTTGAAAATAATTATTCGCAAAGAACATTAGCTAGTGGCCAGCTGCTCGGATTAGTAGTTTTCTCTGATTTCTGTAAGCAATGCCAAGTGAATGAATACGAGATAAGTTTCCTAATGTATGCACTGCAGAGCGCGAGTAATGTTTCCATCCTCTTCCTTACCCTATTGGCTGTCCCTACTCATACACTCTTATACTTGCATGCACTACACCATTACACTACCAGAAGTCATTGGTTTTCTGGAATGCTGTTGTAACTCAAATGAAGTGAATATCGAGATTTTAAGGTTGAAAAGAAAATCCTTTATGACGAGTAAGTCTTTCTTTGAAATTTTACCAATTGCCACTTGATGACATATGCATCGCTATTTCATGGTGAGAGGTTGCCATTTATTTTTATGGAATAATGTTGCCCCAAAATTCAGAATTTTAGAAAATCTATTTTAATTAATAAAAAAATCAAGAGACTACACAATTTACTGATATAACTTGTAAGGCAATATTCCATATTCTAGGGAAGAAAATCAAGTTACAGGAAAATTAAATTGCGCTCTCTTGTACAAAACAGGTTTTTGAGTTGCATCTGTATTCCAGAAAAGTGACTTGTCAAGGCTTGTGCCAGTAGGGGCTGTGCCGTGCTAGGTTGGGAGGAATACTTGGAAACCTGCAGGTGACATGGAGGTCAGTGCTGAATCTCACCAGCTAGTGAGGCAGGAACACCTTCACCTCCCAGGATAGAAACTAAACTACACTAATGAGACTAATGACCACAACAGTGGATGGGCCTGGATCATCAATCAATGAAACTGCTGTATTTGGCATACAGTCATTTACTTGTACTGAAAGTTAATTTGACAAATCTGTAAAGAACTTTTCTTCTACAAGTGCCAGTTGTATATGATGGCAAAGAAAAGAATGGTCTTTGTAATACTTCATGAGTTGTTTAGCAATGATTTAACGATTGGACCCTATTAGTATCAATGTTTATCTGTTCTTTTTCTCCTCAGAAAAAGAAGCAAAAAGTGACCTCTGATTCAGAAGATGAAAATGTGAATGTGGAGGTTGGCAAGGAGGAGGAGGGTGAAAACCAGGGGAAGGTTGAGGAAGCAGAAGGGGTGCCGGCGCCGGCGCCTGGCGCTGAAGGGGAGCCACCACCAGAAGCTGCTCCTTCAGCAGTGGTTCCAGATGTATCTGACAGTGATTCAGACGAGGGAATCAAAGACGACGATAGAGAGTGAGTTTATTTATTCACATCAGCTTGACTCGTGAATCTTTGCATAGTTAAATACATGTTGTTTTTCTTTTATAGTGGTGGTGATGCACTTTCTGACTTTGACTTAATGTTACAACGAAAGAAAGAAATGACCAGGAGGCGAAAAGGCAAAAATTATGAATTGATTAATGACAATGATGATGTAATTGCCATGCTGTTATCAGATATGCGACAGGCTGCTGAGGTAGGTTTTAGAGAACCTATTGTCAATTATATTTTTGGTGCACATGGTCTGTTATTGAAAAACAAACATGTTTGGCTTCTTGTTTTCTTCAGGAAGATAGAAGGTTAAATGGATTGGGCAAACCTGCAACCAATAAAATTGCAATGTTGCCTAAAGTTATGTCTCAGTTGAAGAAGCATGATCTACAATTGGCTTTCCTGGAACATAATGTGTTAACTGTCTTGACAGATTGGCTTGCTCCTATGCCAGATCGCAGTATGCCATCCCTAAAAATCAGGGAAAGCATTCTCAAATTGCTGTGGGAGGTACTTTTCCTTGATTTTTATTGTAATATTCCTTGATATTTATTTCTTTAATGCTATAATTGTTAATTGTAGTTTCCAGGTATTGGCCAAGACTCCTTGAAACAATCTGGAATAGGAAAAGCAGTTATGTACTTATACAAACATCCTAAAGAAACTAAAGAAAATCGTGAACGTGCTGGGAAGTTAATCAATGAATGGGCTCGTCCAATCTTCAACTTGTCAACAGATTTTAAAGGTTTTTAACTAGTTTTTTTATCCATCTAAAATTAAAAATTTTAAAATTTTAGGTATAATAATTTTAAATATCTGGTAATAATTAATTAATTAATTAACCAAATTAATGGTATTTTGAAACCTTTAGTTCATTCCAGAAGAATGAAACATGGAAACGGAGTTAGTGCCTCTACCACCTAGTTACTTTTCATATCCTTCCCATTGTTGTGGAAATAATAGTTTTCAGAATGTGAATTCCCAATTGAAACAATTTCTTTTACATGGGATTTCCCTGAAATTTAAAGGGCTTCAATTTCATCAGTGTTTTTTAAATTTTTCTTTCAATAGAATGTAAGTTGCTTATTAGGAATACTGAATACATGGCAATACAATGCAAGCCATGCTGGGACAGGGTGAGGTAGGATGTGAATGGGGGTTTGAGGTGGAACAGAGCTGGGATGACAGTAAAACTACTTCAGTTTGCACTATGGAAACATTTGCACAATGAATTGTTCATTCCTTTACATGCCTCTTAGATCACAGTGATAAATAATCCACAGCCAGAACTGCTTATTTCTAGTAAAAGATAATAATGTATACTTTCTCTTATACCAGTTGTAGTAGAAGGAAAATATTTTTATTCTTTTGAAGAAGTGTTAAATCTTTTGCACAAAAATTTTTTTTTATGGGTATATAATAACAAATTACTGACATAAACTTTTGTTAAACAATAAATTACAAACATAAACTTGGATCATACATAATTCCAAGTTTATGTATAAATAAGATTGTAGAAATAATTTCAGTATTTAGTAGAAAAGACTCTTTCAACATTTGAAATCACCAGCCTCAGAGGATATCACGTATTTGAGGTAGATGGTTTCACATTTTCATTTTCTGAAGTGTTCTATGCCTTGGTTGTAGGCTAGTTATTCTCAGAAGGGATCAGTTTGACAGGTCACGAAACAAATGAACATCATGTCGGACAATGACATTGCAAGAGGTAGTATCAAAGACCTTTACAAATTGAGTGCATGGTCATAATCTGTACTTTTGCTGCCAGAAGCTACTTCTGCTTCTTCAACCACTAGCTTCTTCAACCAGTAGCTGTCAAAGTGGTCCCTTAGAATAATCTCTCTATACCTCTGTTTCACATAATGCCCAGTAAGTGTGGATTTGTTTAAAAGACCTGGAATGTTGTAGTGCCCTCACAGGATTTTATGTTGCTATCTGCTCATCACATTGCCGCCTTGTTAGTAGTTGAAGATCAATTTCCTACTGATGATATGTGTAGCTCAGTATTTTGAGAACTTTCAATATGCATACAAGGATTATACTGAAAGATTTTAGCTGAAAAAAATAATTAATTTATTGAAAGTCTAAACATTACATTTTTTCAAAATACTCTCCATTAGCACATATATCCTTTTCCATCCTTTGGAACCACTTACAAAAGGTGTCACTCCACGTCTCTTCAGGAATGGTGTTCATAGCACCAATGTAGGCTTCCACAGCTTCTTTATCTGAAGATAAATGCTGTCCTCAAATCTTTGGCTTGGTTTGAGGGAATGAAAAGAAATAACAAGGGAATAGGGTGGGAATAGTCAGGCGAATAGGGTGGATGGGGCAACAAATGCAACTGTTCATTGTTGAGAAAATCTATTGTTCTTGCAGCCGTGTGAGCAGGAAATTGTCATGCTGCCAAATTTACCTTGCTTGTACTTTGATGCTTGATGTCCATGGTGATTACTTCGCCTAGCATCATACTACTCAGCAGTCACAGTGCGTTCGTTGTCTAGGATGGCAGTAGTCAGATGACCTTTCTTTGTGAAAAAGATGCAACCATTTTCTTCCTGCAGCTGCGACCCCTCTTCACCTTGATGGGTGTGTCTTCATCTGGAAAGCACCAAACACTTGAGTGTCTTTTAGTTTCGGGTTTGTAGTGGTGAATCCATAATTCATCACCTGTTACAATGTTGAAAACTACCTTAGACCATCCTCCATCAAATTTTTGCTCCTCTGTCAATGAATGTGGCACCCAGTGAGCATATTACTTGGTTAGTGTTACATGTTGATGCACAATGGTTTGTGCTGCTATCAACCCAATATTTAGTCTGTTCAATGTCGGCAAATATCAAGTGCGGATCTTCTGTCACCATTTTTCTCACAGCATTAAGGTTTTGTCCTGTCATTGCCGTGGCTGGATGTCCAGAAACGTCGTTCATCTTCTTCCTTCACTCTAGACGGTGCAGATTCACCAAAAACACATGCCAAAGAACTGTGGCATCCTTCTGCACTTAAACCTTTTTTAAAATTGTACAAAATCATGGCATGAAAATCACAGTCCAAGACATCCATCTCAGAGCATGGCACGTCCGCAACAATGGCTGTTTCACCCCTCCGTTCACTTGAGTCCCCACCTCATTCTCCAACTCTTTGGGTTCAATGTCAGTGAAGAGCGCACTTTCAGGACCTGCCAACCTGTTTCCCCAAATTCCTCCTACTCCTGAAAACTTTCACCATGATCTCCATATCTATTTTACAGTTTACATCTTTGACAAAAGACAGGTTCCAGAACCTCAATACAAAGTCTAACATAGTCAATATGTATGATTTGTACTGTAATTTCAGAATATCACTATCCAGTATCAGGAAAGATTTCTGAATCAAACTTCTGTTTTTCTTTTCTTTTTGACAGTGTAATATAGTGTTGGCATTTGAAATCATTGCATATTATTAGGTCTTTTATTATCCCAGGTCTTCTGGGTAGGCCTTCATCACAATCTGCTGACTTCTAGTGTTGTGTATATGTGATGGCATATTGCTTACCCATTCACACTTGTTTTATTCAGGGGGAAAAGCCATTCTTGAATCCAGGAGGTGAAGAAGTCAAGAATGCCGAGTTATGAATGGTATTATTGGAAATCTTTGTATCATCAGCATACATGCTTGACACAGTTTTTTAGTTATGTGCAATTATAAAATGTGTTAGAGCTTCATGTAGGTTACAGATTTCATGTGTGCATACATTGTGAATTTCTACGTTTTCATCTTAAATTCCATTTGATGTGGCCCTAAGGGATAATCTACGAATAATTACTCTATACAAGCATTTTCTGAATACAGAAAGTCACTAATCAGGAACTCAAATGGATTTCTAGCTGCTGAATGAATATTCTACTTCCATAGAAGTAATTGTACACTTGTCATCACCCCCGCATGAGTTGTATTTGAAATATGAGGGGTGTTTGTAATATAAACAATGTTGTTGAGGAGCCAGTGGCCAAGTGAATTACGGTGCACCTAGTGATAAATCTCAGAGAGGGGAAGGGACATACCCCCTTCCCTTTCCAAATTTTGATAAAAGAATGATGTGTGAAAATATTTGTTAGGTTTCCAATTGAGGTACATATGGGCTCTATGAAATGTTAGCAAGTAGTTGTGATTGATGTGGATGAAATTATTGGGTTGCTGCATAAGTTTGTGCAGTTCTTAATATTTTTTAAAATTTTATTTTATTTGACTGTCACTGCCAGGCTCTGTAAATCACAATCACTTGGTGACGTGTTCACCTCCACTATCTATGACCTTCTGCCAACTTTCAGGTAGCAGTTGAATGCCTCACCTGTAGACGTTCCGTTTTGACAGGAAGAAATTGGTTAGCCATTGGTCAAGAGAAGCTTCATCAGAAAGCTCTTGCCCTTGAATGTGATTGGAATGAAAGCAGAAAAGATGGAAATCTGAGGGGGCGAGGTCAGGGGAATACAGAGCATGAATAGGTGGTTCCCAGCCTAGTTCAGCAATCACACCTTTAGTCGACTGCACTGTATGCGGACGAGCATTATCATGGAGCAATAAATTAGTTGTTGTCAATAGCAACAGCAAGCCGTCTTAGCTGCTCACTATACACAGCAAAAGTAATCATTATGATGATTGGCAGAAGTTCATGGTGAAGAATGCCATCTTTGTTCCATCAGACACACAACATGATTGGATGGTTGCAATTGGATTGGATGGCATGGGGTGTTGCTGTTTTTGATGGTCTGAGCCACTCTATCATCTTCTGTATGTTGGCATCCATTTCTCGTCACCGGTGACAATGTTCAAAAGAAGTGCTCTGTGCCTGTCACGAGCCAACCGGTGCAGGGCGAGCAATGACATACAGATATTTAGTCACTGATTTTTGTTAGTGTCCTTTAGCACATGTGCTACTCATATACACAATTTCTGTACCTTACCCTCAAATTCAAATGGCGTACAATACTTGACTAATCACATTAAAAAACTTGCATAATTTCCCGCGATGATGTGAGAATGAGATGTGCTTGAGAGACTTCTCATGAAGCAAGACATTTAAGCGATATTCGTCAAAATCTGAAGGTCTTCCAGAATGTGGATCATCAGACGAGTCAAACCGTCCTGCTCGAAAGTGGGCAAACCAATTTTGTGCTGTTCTTTCATTAATTGCTTCATTCCCGTACACTTCACAAATTGTTCTCGCAGTTCCTGCTGCACTGGACCCTCTGTTAAATTCAAAGAGTAAAATGTGTCAGAAAAGCTCACGTTTCTCAACTTGACATTCCATATTCGTTTGTCTGAAATCTATACAAATAAAACATTCACAATCAAGAAAACCTGTGTTTCACAACACATGAACTCAAAATTATATTGAAACAACAGAATAACAATAAACAATCTCTTCACTCTGCATTGTTGCCAACCCGAAACAATACCGCACGAACTTATGCATAGACCCAATACTGCGTCTTCATAAACATTTGCTCATTCTCGATTCCGAGTACCTGATTTCTAAGAAACAGGGAAATGTAAGTTTCACAATTCATTGCGAAAGTCTGGTGGTTGTTGAAGCACAATAGCACTGCATGGCTTTGTAAGAAATAGGATTCCAGGAACATACATTGCAAACTCACATCTGAAATGTTCTGTATTAATGTTAAATATATTAAAATGCAAAGAATAGTATGTAGCAGTAAACAATGAAATAAAAATGTCTGAGTGTGATGAGGGGGGGGGTAGAATTCTGTGTGTGTGTGTGTGCAACTATACCAAAATATATAAAATAAAACTCATTCTACTTCATTCAGATTCTATTGAGGTATCTTGTTCTTATAAAAATATGAATTTATGTGAAAATCTGTTCTCTAATTGTAACATAAATTTATTTTACTGATTTGCAATTAGTACATATAAATATTAAAAAGGTGGTATAATGTATAATGCTCTTTTACATAATTAATTATGCAAAATAGATTGCTGAGGCAAACAGCCTGTGTGCATAACCTGAAAATCTTTATATTTTCAAAATATTTTATATTCAAAGCCATTTTCAGTATAATTGAAAGAAAATAAAGTGATATGTATCAAAGTTTTTTGAAAAAAATTGAAATTTATGTATTCAACACAGATAACAACTTGTTTATCACATTTTCAAAGGATTGGATTTCTTTTTGTATAATGTTTTGGATTATCAACCATTGTTACATTTATTTTATTACACAAGAATTCATTAAATTTCTTATAGAATAACAGATTATTAATGAGATGTGTTTAATTGCTTTTAGCAATGTCTAAAGAAGAAAGGGTTCAAAGAGACATAGAGCAGATGCCGAAGCGCCGTCGCACAACGGAGGAGGAGGAGGAACAACCGTCACCTAAAGGACGGGAAGACTTAACAAAAGCTCTGGCCCCTGGGGAACAGGACAAGTGAGTGTGTTCTTCTTATTCTGGTTGTCCTTCCAAGGGCCGCAAAGGGCCTCTGTGGAGACAGCATGGAAGTCGTGTGCAGGATCTGTTACACTTGTCACATGGGTTGGGTCTTGGGGAAAATAGGTGGTTGGCGTCTCACCCAACCATAAAATGTGGAATGGAGTCAAGATAGAAGCAAAGATTATGCACACTCTGTGGCCTGTATTTTAGGGTGCCTAGGGAAATAGTCTGATCTCATTTTCAGTGAAACTTCATGTTTCCAAAATTGCAAAAAGATTTTAGCATTCTCCTGGAACTTCACTAATGAAGCATAAATTATTGTATTTTCTTAATGAAATCTGTTAAGAATGAAATGTCTTTCACAATTTTTTGAAAATGGGAGTAGTTTTCAGGTAATATTGAGTGAAATCTTGATGACAATAACAAAATTGTGTGAACAGATTTTTTCCCCAAGTGCTCTAAATTTTTCTTCAAACTTTTTTGCTCAAATAAAGCAAACTTGACTAACATGGCAAAATTTTAAAAACCTCTAAAAGTTTGGAAATTGCATTTAATTTTTTGATGCTCAAGAGTTGTTCAAACAGCTAGTGTACGGTCAGTTGCTAAGCTGCCCAGGGTTAGATAAAAGAATTGCCTTGAATATCTTGTGCTATGCACATGATATCACAAAGAGATGCTTTATACTTTTTTTAATTGTTTAGGCCGTTGCGCCCTGGAGATAAAGGCTGGGTTGCGAGAGCACGAGTTCCTCGGCCATCCAATAAGGATTATGTTGTAAGACCAAAATGGGAAAACGATACTGACATCAGCAGGGTATGTAAAGGGTTCTCTCTTACATTACATGTATAATTCATTTGTGACCTTTTTGTCTTTATTTAATTTGATTTTTGACTTAATATGCTTACAGACTACGAAGAAACAGCTGAACCGTTTTGAAAAGCACATGAAGAATTATATTGATGCTAAGAGGAGCAAACAAGCAAGGCGAGCTGTTACTATTTCAATTGAGGGTCGCGGTATGGCCCTATGAGATCCCTTCAGTCAAATGTTAATCGCTATACATTGTATGCTACGATTTAGTAGGTAATTCATTCAACCTTGTATGATAATTTATTGCTAGTTTGTGCTGTATGTGTGACAAGTGAATGTTTCTTGCATTGTAAACAGCACCTTGCTGTTTACTTAAATATGTTTGGAAAGAAAGTTTCTTGAGGAAATGAATCTTTATTCATTTTAAATTGCGTGTTTCATAACAACTTTTGATTATTTGTTTGGATTTATGGTATTTGAGTGATTCTATACAGTGCAGTATTGCCAATGTTATATTTTTCCTGTACATTTTTCCTCTTGAAAATGAAACATTTTCTCCCTGTAAACTTTCCAACTCTTGTAAGTAAAAAAGATTGTAAAATGTAAAATAGAGGTTTGTGAATCATTTACTATAAATTTAGAACATTTTCAATTACAGTGAATGGTATTCTAAAATTTTCTAAAAATTGCCCTTTTTCTATTTTTTTTTTAAAAAAAAATTTAAAAATTTTAATTTTTTATTGCCCCGCTTTATTTTTTAAAATTTTTTTTCTTTTGGAAAAGTGTTTTTTGAAAATAAAACCAAAAGTAACTTAAATTTGTTTTTTTTGAAATGCCCCTTAATTTTTAAAATTTTAAAAAAAATAAGGGAAAATTTTTGAAAAATTTAAAAACTTTAAAATTTTTTCGTAAAACCCCCAAAGGTAAAAGATTCTTTTCCCAAATTTTCCCAAAAGTTAAATTTACCCAATTATTTTCTAAAACCCAAAAAAAGGAAAAATTTGAGGTTTTAAAACAAATACAAAAAAAAGGGAAAAATTTTTTAAAAAAAAGGGGCCCAAAATCGGGTCAATTAAAAAATTAAAAATTTTTTTAATCATTTTGAATTTTTAAAAAACCCAATAAATTTTCTTTCTGCCCCCTTTTAAGAAATTTCCCAATATTTGGGATTAAAGGCCTGAAAGAATAAAAAACCAATGTATCTTTTCTCATTTAATTTGCAGACTAATTTTGCCCAATAAAAAAAGAATTTCAAGGGGTTTGGGGGTTTTTTGGGGGTTTTTAAAGAGAGAAAAAAGAAAGGCAGAAGAAGGAAAAACAAAGAAAAAAGGAAAAAAAAAAAAAGAAAAAGGTGACAAAAGGAAAGGTAAAAACAACCCTTGGTTTGGGCCAGAAGGATTATTTCTTTATTTTTAAGATTTTTAAATAAAAATTTAGCTTTGGGGTTTAAAAATTGAAATTCTCCATCTTTTCCAAAGATGGAATGAAGAATTGAAAAAAAACAAAAAAAGAATTTTTGGCAAAAATCCCCAAAGTTGGAAATTTTTTGGGCCCTTTTCCGTTTTCCCCCAAACAAAATATAAATGTTGTTTTCAAAAAAATTTTATTTTTTTTTTCCCAAAGTAAAGGAATAACTAAAAAAAGGCCCCCTTTACAGAATCCCAAATTTTGTTAAAATTTTTAAAAAATTTCCCTTGTGGTCCTTTTTAAGGGTTCCAAATTCCCGGGCCAACGGGGAAAAAATTCTAAATTAACCCCAAAAAAAATTTTTGCCCTTTATATTCCGAGAGAAAAGGGAACAAAAAAAACCAAAAGAAACAAGGAAATAATGGCATTAAAACGGTCCACCTTTCATTTTTTAAACTTTTAAATTTTTATAAAATTTTGGAAAAAATTCCCAAAATTTTTTTTTTAAAGTTTTTTTAATTCCATTTTTGTTTTTTAGGGCCAAAAAATTAAAAATTTTCCCCAATTATTTTTGCCTTTTTTAAAACCACCCAAAACCTTTAGGGGGAACAAATTTTAAAAATGAGGGGCTTTTTGGGAAACCAATTAGTAAAAGAAAACGGGGTGTATTTTTTTTGCCCCTTTTTATTTTTTTGAAAACCTAAAATTTTTTGGCCAGAAACCCTTTAAACAAATTTTGGGTTTTATTTTTTTTTAAAGTTTTTAATTTCAATTTTACTATTATGACTAGTGATTAAGGGATTTATGGGACAGTGTTGTTGGTGAGGGGGGATAGCCCTTAAAAAAACTGCTCTTCGTACCTTGGGGAAGACAAGATAAAAAAACCAATTTCCCCATGGGTCCCAAAACTAGAATGTGTTTACATTTTTGTGGTAGATTCAGTAGATTTTGGGGGTTGAATCTTTTTGGGAAAAGATGCACGGGACACAAAAATAAATTTTCATCATTCAATTTGATTTTTGAAGCCTTTGAAACGTATGGAAAAATTTAAAAGCTGAAAATTGGAAAATAATTGACATTTCAGATTTACCCACCAGATTTTTTTTTATTTTTTTTCCTTTAAAATTAGGGGACAATCAAGTATTCATTATTTCTTGATTTTATATCTTACAAGGACATTATGGGAATAGATTTATTCCCATCTTAAACAAATTTGAAATAAAAAAAAATTTAAAAGATTAATCATATTAGATAACAGAAAGTCAAAAAAATTAATTTAAGATTGTTTTAAGATTTTAAGGTAAATTACCCAAAGAACAATAGGGGTTATAAAAAAAGGGAAATCAAAAAAGACAAGGGCTGTTTTTTTGAACAGGATCCATGGGTGCTTCAAGGGGACCAATCCCCAATCGGGTTAGCACAACTTGTTGTCTTCTTTTTTATTTTTTTTGGGAAGTATTTTCCCAGAAATATTTAAAATTTGGGTTCAGATATTTCCCAGAGGTGTAGTTTGGGATGAAGAATTTTTCCCCCTTTTCCCGGGCCCTGACACTAGTGGGCATTTTTTTCCGGTACCAAAGTACTACCCCCGGTTTTTTGAAGGTCGTGGGGGTTGCTGTTGATTCCCGTAGTTGCTGAGTCGGTTTTTTTGGGGTTTTTTCCTTGGGATTTTTTTTGTTAAAGTAAAACTTGTAATTATTGTTACAATCTATAGCTGTGAAAATTGCTTTTAGTCTAAGTTTTGAATGTGTTTGGGATGTATTTGAAACTGAATCAATAATATTTTTATTACAGGAATATTCAAGTGGATTTTCCCCCTTTTTTGTTTGTTTTTTTTTTAAAACCTTTCAAATAATATTTTGAAAAAAAATTGTGGAGTCATTTTGGCATTGTTTAAAAGGGAAAATGTTTTTTAAAAAATTGTAATCATTTTCCCAATTACAAAAACTATGAACAACATGTAATAAATAATCATCATGCAAAAATTAAATAAGGTCAAAGTAAAAATAAATTGAACATTCATGAAATAATTTGAGAGGGTAGGTATCAAAAATATTTTACATTTCTAATTGCAATTTTGCTTGTTTTGATTTTAAAAAGGGTTTTTTTAAATAAATATTCTTATCTTAATAAATTTTAAAAATTTCATTTATGGTGGGGTTATTTCATGAAGAGAAAAATAGTATTTTCATAAGTACTCCCTTTTACATGTAATGCATTCTTTTTCTTATTTTCTATACTGTTATTTTCAAAAATCATACCCAGGAACAAAAAATTTTTGAAAAAAAATTTTAAAAAACAAAAATTTTAAAAACTTTGTGTTGTTGCAAATTAGCATGGGGAATATCAATTTTGTTGGCTCTAAAGGATAAAAAAACAAAAAAGGGACCCCATGCTACAAATATCTTATTTTGGTACACCGTAATTCATTTGTTTTTCTTTTATTATTTTTTTTTGGGAAAACAATTGCGATCGACTCCCGAGTTTTCTGGGATTGTATGCAGCGTAAAGCGTCAGTGGGCTGTTGAAAATTTCAAAAGTGCCGGCGGAGAGCAAGACGTCCCAAAGAAACATACTTTCACCATCATAATGCACGGTATTTTTTTTTTTTTTAAAATTCAAAAAGCGTGAAATTTTTTTCTTGTTTTTTTAAAATATCCCTAGTAAAAGTATGCTACTTTTGTTGAGGGAAAATTTTTTTTTTTAGGTTTTGGGGGGTCACCCCTTTACTTCCACGTGTGTGTATGCAATTTTTCCCGAAAAAAAAACCCCCATTAAATTTTGGGAAGCATAGCAATTTTGGTTTTTAAAACGCCATTTCTGCATTACTTAACTTTCTCGTGCTAGAAGAAAAAAAAAGCAAAAAACGGTGTTTGACTGAATATTGAAAACGAAAATTAAATTTTTTGGGTTAATAAAGTTGATATTTGTTTCATCTTAAAGGTTAATTATTTCATTTTTTTAAGAAAAAACAATCCAAGTGTTTGATGGGGCACATCATGATAAAAAAAAATGTTTTGGAATTCGTTTCCCCAGATTTTTTTTTTCTTGAACTTCAATTGTGAAAGTTTTCTAGAATCCATTGGGAAATATAGTTATTCAAATTATCTTTTCCCATGTTGGGGGGCAGGAAGTATTATTCCTTGAGAAGGAATCATGGAAAAACCAAATTTTTTGCTTATTTTTTCTTAAAAAATAGATTTTATTACATGAGTTTTTTTAAAATTTTTAAAAATTTCATGTAGTAAAATAATTTAGTGTGGGGATCACAGAATTTTGAAAATGTGACAAAATTTCATTTTCCCTTTTAAGCCATTTTTAGTTTCAACTTTTTTTTGACGAAAAAAAAGGGAAGCCATGTATTTGAATTGTTTTTATAGAAAGATATTGTTGCCGGGGTAGATGGGACAAACTAGGTCTAAGAGTATTAACTTTTTAAATTTATTTGTTATGAAAGTGCGTAAATGAACTACAGCCAACATTTTAAAAAATTTTAAAACCCCGTTTTGTTTATTGATGGCGCTTTAGAGAATTTTCTTGGGAAATAAAATGTGGGTATTCGCAAATTGCCCCCAGGGAAACCTAAAATTGATTAAAAAAACCCCTTTCCCGCTTAACCCGGGAAAAAAAGCGTTAGGTTTCCAAGCCAAGCGAAAATTCAATTTTTTAAAGGAACCCCTTTTAAAAAACATAATGCCCCTGATGGACTTAATGGAATTCATCTAGTAGGGGTATTACAACAAAAGGGTCACTGATAGAAAAACCTCAAAACTCAAAGAAAGGCAATAATTTTGGGGGAAATTTGGTAGAACAAGACGAGGGGGATACGGAAGGAAATCTTTTTATATGCAAAATATTCCATTTTGGGGAAGGCGTTTATAAATGACCCCCTTTAAACCCGAAGGGGTTTTAGTTGTTGGTTTAAATTTCCGTGAAAACCGGAAAGAAAAGGGGCGCCTACCCCTTTTTTTTCATACTACGGGAAACAGATTATAAACCAATAAAAGGGAGTTACATCACTTGGGTTTTTTACGGGGCCGATATGAAGGGCAAAGGGATTACGTAAGCAACACTTTGCCCAAAAATCGAGATATTAACGACATTGAATAGTGGAAGATTTTTGATGTGTTTTTTTTTCCCCTCAATCCCTTGACTTCATTGCCGTTTTGGGGAAATAAACGATTTATTTTTTAAAACAAACCGGGTTGTTTTGCCCCAAAAGGAATACCCAAAAAGATAAAAAAAGGGTGGGGGTGTTGTAAAAGGGGGATTTAATGAAAAGGGTTTTTAATTTACAATTGGAAGAAGATAAATTAGCCTGCAATGGGCCATTCCATTTTCGTTTATCTTCTCCGCTCTCCCCCCGGGGTTGGCTGAATTTAGGTTTTTTTGGGATCTGTAGCTCGAGATCGCTATATGATAGTTAATTTCCACGAATGAAAAAGTTTACCATTGCTGTTTTGGGAGGGGGGGGGGAATTTGTATTCGGGGGATTTTTTCTGTGATGGTCGAAATTTCTATTTGCATGATGTCACATCTTAAAAACAATATGTGCGTGTTGACGCTTCCAGGTTTTCGACGGGGGTGGGCCCATTGGGATGGGCGTTGAAAAACCCTTTGAGTCTGTGCAACGCGGAGTTTGCAACGTGTTTTTGTGTTAAAATACTTCCGTGAAAGGGGTTGGGGCAGTTTTACATCCTTTTTTGGGAAATGTATTTTAAATACTTTTTTGGTTTTTGAAGAACTGTATTTTTTTATTTTCCCTTGGACATGATTTACATTTTTAAAATTTGTTTTTTAAAAAAGAAATACTTAAAAATTTTTTAAAACAGTTGAAGGTAATGGGGAAAAATTTTCTTTTGTTTGACTTTTGGTTAATGCATTTCATTGAAAAAAAAATAAAACGCCTTGCCACTTTTGGGAACGACTGCTGTCCTTAGCGGGGTTTTATGCATTAAACAAACTTGGAATATATTTGTTGATTTTTTTAAAACTAGTCTTTTTAAAAGGGAAAAAAACCCCCAAATTATTTGTGTTAGAATTTTATATTTTGAAGGTTTTTTACACATTTGATATTAAATTTATTTAATTGTTCAAAAATGTGTATTTAGGGTCAATTACTAATTTATTGTAATTGTCAATAATAATATATTTTTAAACAATAAAAATATATAACTTTAAATTATTATATTTACGGGTTTTCAAGTTTTTTTAAAGTTTTTTAAAATACGTTTTTAATTTAATCAAAACAAAAATACTTTTTAAATATATATTTAAAACCCTTTTTTACAAAGTTTTTTTTGTCAAATTTTAAATACTACAAATTTAAAGATTTGCCGAATCTGTTTCGTGAACACACAAGACCCCTCTCACTGGACAATCACATTGTTTAACCCAACCAGTTTCAGATAATCCCAAACATTAGCCGCATGAAGTTTTTGCACTGATCCGTTTGTTTAAAGGGCTCCATCCAAACCGTGGAACTGGGGAAAATAAAAGTTTCCGTAACATTAGACATATTTCGACGTGGGCCCGTAATTTTTTTGCGCCCCAGGCATTTTGGGCCCCGGGGCCGTTCCAAAAAAGGGGAGGTGTTTTTTTTTCGACGCACCTGCGTGCCACGGTGGGCTAAAACGTCACTGACCTGAAAACCCCGCCTCGTTTAATTTGAAAAAAAAAAAAAGTTCAATTGTGATGAATCAGGGAAATTTTTTGTCATTCTGACGTAAATATCGTTTTCCGATTCAATGCCCGTGGGAGGGGGACCCGGATTCCCATTACCCCTTTACCCCCCGTTTGTCCCCCCTGTCTCGGTCTTTTGGCGAAGGTGGGTTACGAAGGCCCCCTTTCCCCCAAGGCAAAGTTGAATGATGCAGAGAATATCAAATTATTCACATCGTGCATTCTTCTTTACGATATATCCATCGCAAAAGGAAAAAAATATATAGTTACATTAAAAAAAAAACAAAATGAATAAATTTCGACGAGAATTCCAGGGGCCGACTGCTCTAAAGGGGAAAAATTTCGTTACCCCACGTACCGCTTCCGCGGTTCGAGTCGAGGACTTTGGCTGCCGGGTGACGCTGCGTTTTGGGGCCCGAGCGGCCGATTTTTCCCCGGGGGCGGGGTTACAGTGCATTATGCCCCCCAAAATTTCTGTTTAGACGATATAGAAATGGAATTTGCAACATTTATTAGGGTTTTTTGTTGTATCAGAGGGGAAATAATCGACAAATGTGGACATGTTTGAAAAAATTTTTAAAATGTTAATTTTTCCTGTAAATTAAAAAAAATAAAAAATATTGCAGGGCCGGGAATTTCGGGCTACATCGATGGGAGAATATCAGTTTTGAAGAAAATGGTCGGGAACGTTTTAGGCTTAGCCTGATCAGGGGGACGGAGGGCCGGCGGTTGGGCAGACATACTGACAGATTTTTGGGCCCGGGGAACCAATTTTTTGGGACCCAAAAAAGGGAATTTTAATTTTTGGAGTTTTTAGGGGAATAATTTATTACACGGGGGAAAAAGGGGTTTGGGCTGTTTTTCGATATTCGATTTTTTGGGCCCGGGTTTCTCTAACGACAGTTTCCGGGAAAATTCGGCGATCAGACAGCGTGCGCAACATAGCCGGCGGTTTGGGACTTCGCTCCGTGATCCCTTCCCCAAAAAACTTAAAGTAAGGGCCCGTCGACCTCCGGGGCCAAAGGCTTTAAAAGGAAAGAAGCTAAACTACGATGACTACTAAACTAGTTTTTTCTATAACAGCAAGTACTTTTTCCCATTAGTAATGGGGAAAAAAACCAAGAAAAGATTTTGTATTCAAAACTTTTAAAGAAAAAAAATATTTTGCCATTGAATTCATTGTATAAGGGATGCAGTGTATTAACGAACATAGCGGATGAGTTTTTTCCTTACAATATTCTTTTTTTAAGCAGTATGCGGAAAAAAAATAATTAAACGTAAATAAATAATAGCGTAAATTTCATGATAGCGTTGGGCAAATAGATTTGAAAAAAATATAATAGTAATTATTAAACCCTATGGTAATTTTAATATTCTACAAAATATAAAAGTTTAGTTTTTTTTACTAAAGAACGAAAGGGAGCCCCTTATCGCCTTCCATTATCAGGGCGGCGTTATATATAAGAAAAAAAAAATATATTACAAGTTTTAACGTACGGGATCCAACCGCGTAACTTTGGAGCGGGCTACTTTAAGGCTGGGAATCTTTATATCATATTTATTTTAAAAAGGTTTTAAATAATTTCTAAAAGATTAATTTTTGAAACCCTATAACCAAAGCCTTTAATGTAAGAAACGAACAAAGAAATAAGGAAAAAATATACAAATTTTAACTTTCATAGGGATCCAACTGCCTTTTAAAAATTTCGATCCAAGGCAAATTTTCAGAGCGGGGGATATGTTTTTCGCCCAATTACTAAAAAAAACTCATATTTTTGGGAAAAAATTTAACCTAACCTTATTGAAGATTTGTTTTTTTGGACACATTTCCCTTAATTTTTATTCTTATCTTCATAATGGTAGTTGTTTTAAGGCGTCGAAAAAGATTTATTTCCCTTTTCGAAAATCCGGCCAACCAACATGAAGCTGCGCCATTTTCTTAAACGCCTTCAGAGTAACCAAACCAAAATTTAATCAAAATCGATAAAACATTTTTCTGAAAATTTGCAAAAGTCCCAGTCGCCTTTAAAGTACCCCAAAAAATTTAAATATCTGTTTGAAATTCAAGGGCCCCAACATCAGTCATTGGGTTGAGGATTGGGAAATTTGGAAAAAAATCGGCTGAGCGGTTGAGCTGTTTGGTTTTTAATACACGGACAGACGTTTTTTAGTCAATCGAGCCCGTATCAAGGGCCCACAAAAAAGGGTACACCACGTGTTAAAGGATTTTTTCTAAATTTAGCAAATGGAAATTTTTCACATTTTTTGTTGCCAGGACCATTAAAAAAAGTTTTTCTGCCCCCCCAAATTTGCCGTTTTTTTTTTGGGAGCATTGCCTAACTTTTTTTTTCTTTCGAAGTTGATTTTTAACGAGAAAGTAAAAAATTTAAAAACGGATTAGTCCAAAAATCCTACGCCACTAAGGGGGCTGTAAGAAAAACATAACATCGTTACGAAAAGTAAGAAAAAATTTAAATTTCAGGTACTTAAGAATAGCACAGACTTTTCTTGACAGTTTTTTAATTTTTGGGTAGTCTGGCTTTGGGTTTTTTAAAATTTTTTCCAAACTGATCTATCGTCGCCCAAAGAATTTTGTTAACATTTTTCAACTTTTGCGGACGGACGGAGGGGCGGACGGGGGCGGACGGGGGCGGACGGATGACGGGGGGTTTACGGAGGGGAAATGAAATAAGTTTTTTTTATGTATTTTGGGGTGTATTGGAACTTTTTCCTCGGCCCTGTTCCCTCTTCGTACCGGGAACAAGCCCAAATACGAATTTAGTTTGTTTCGTTTCTGTTTCCTGCCCGCACGTGCGTGAGGGGGGGTCCCCCCCTTGTGGCCAATGAGGGCGATAGGGGAAAGGGGCCCGGGAAAAGGCACCGGGGATGGCGGAGCCATTCGCGCAAGGTAGGCTATTGTTTCGTGGGTTTTCAATAGAGGGTTTCCCAAATTTCTTTAAAAGCCCATCATTGATGTTTTAAATTGCAGCCTTTGGGGAAAAAGAAAAATTTTTTTAAAAATTGCAAGGAAAAAGGGAAAAACCCCGAAACAAAAAAATAAGTAAAAAATATATAAAAGAAATTAAAAATATTTATTAAATATAAGATGTTTTATTTCATTGTTGGGGGGGTTATACAATTTTTTTAGTTGTTTGACATCCTTGGGGGGAAAACAAAGTAAATATTTGAATTTTTGCTTGCTGAGTTTTACCCAAGCGTCTCAATTGTTGAACTAAAGGGGGACATTATTTGTTCCTAAATTTTTTCCCCGTTGTAGTAATTCATTTTGGGGTTTTTAGTTGATAGCTTGGGGAAAAAGGAAAAGGGGAAAAGGACTGGAAAAAAAAATTGGGGATAGGTTTGTTTGGGGACTATTAAAGAGTTGTTTTACGAATGCCACAGCCAAAAGATGATAAGGCGCAGTTTATTTTTTCCTATTGTAAAAACCCCTGCAAACTGGGTTTTAACCTCAGAAAATTTTTTTTTAAAACAGTGCGGGGAATGCCCCATACTATTTGTGGGATTGTCAAAGAAATTTTAAAGCAGATTAATAGATGACTGAAGTAAAAAATTAATGAAGTTATAACCGCAAAGCAAAAAATATATTGGGGAATCTAAAAAAGTGTGATCGGGAACCGGGGGTGAACCAGAAAAAAATTTAATCATGTTATTCATTGAATCATGTTAAAAATTTAGTTTTAGGGGGAAAATGTTTTGTTTTCTTCATCATATTTTTCCCAACACCCGTAAAGAAATAACCCGTTTACCCCCGATATGTTGAGCCCCACGGTGGGGTTTCTGCTTTTTTCTCGAAGATTTTTTTTTAATAAGAGGGGTGTTTGGAATATATGCTTTAGGGGTAGGGGAATTCAGAGGGTTTTTTTTTCCCTTTTAAAGTAATCAAGAACTTGGGTTTTTATCCGGGCTGTGAATATAGAGAGTATATTTTGTCTTTTTTTAAGTGACGTAAAAACAGTTTTCAAGAGTATTTTTAAATCTACTTTTTTTGCTAACATGTAGCTGTACTTTTAAGAGTGATGATGGTGAAAGTAAAAAAAAACTGTGGAAATTTTTTCCTTTCTTTGCCGAAGATTCCACAAAAACCCACAATATTTTTTTCATTTCTTTACCCTGGGTCCAAAAATTCCAAAAAATTGTTCTGGGAATTTTTTAAAATTCTTTTTGTTATATCTTTTTGGGTCTTCCTGTTTTTTTTCCCCTTTCCCTTTCCCTTGGGTTTTTTTATTTTTCGCTTTTTTGGGGATTTGATCCTCCGTCGGTCCGTCCTGTCCGTCCTGGTTTCCCCGGTCCCGTTTCATTTTGGGCCCGTCCGTCCGTCGGTTTCTTATTTTGGTCCCCCGGGCGGGTCCCCCCCGGTTTTGGTCGGGTCGGTTTCCCTTTTGTAGCTTGGAACGTCTTGCCCCAAATCCCTACAATTCCCCCATTTTTTTGGGTCGTTCCCCCTTTTTTAAATTAGGGAAAAGCCAAAGAGGTGGAGGGGGCTAGGAAAGGGTTAGCAGAGGAGGGGATCGTTTAAAAAGGGTTTCGTAATGTTAAATTTTTTCATTTTCCCAAAATTTGTTGAAATAATTCCTTTATTTAGTTCCCGTAGTAAAAAATTAAAATGTTAAATAATTAATTTTTTTTTAAAACATGAAGTAAAGTTATTATTGTCAAATGTTACAATAAACGGGAAAAATTTTTTTAACATTTTTTAAAGTAAGATTTTAAAAAAAATATTCATAATTTATATGAAGTAGACTAGAATATTTGTAAATTGGGGTTTTCACCTAACATTTTTCCCTTCACTTTAACTTGCCCCATTTGGTTTAAGTAATTTAGTTCGGTCCTGTAATGTTTTTTTTCCCCGCGGAAAATGCTTCGGGGATGTTAATAAAAATCTCAATTTACAAGGTGATTTAAAAAATTGGTGTCGTAGGGCCCCGGGCCCGAGTCATGATCTGGGGTTGGGCCGGGGGGGCTACCAGAGTCATCTGTCGCGTCGAAGGTTGGGGGTGCTGACGTTTGAATGAATATATTTTTTTTTTTTTCGGTCTTTGGGGAAAAATCGCAAGATATGTCGGCACCTCAGCCTTCGACGCGGCGTCACCTGACAGCCCAGATCAATTGAAAGTTAGACAAAATTGTTCAAATTTTCCCCTTTCCTTTTTTGCTTATTTTGTAACCACATATTTGTGATGAGTTTCATAGACCTACTTTATCTGTTTCTTTTAAACCCATTGGGTTTATTCCCCAAATTTTTTTCCTTTGTTTCCAGCATCTTTTCTTCCCCTTTTTAAAAAACCTTTTTTAACCTTAATTTTTCTTATTTTATACCCTTTTCCCGCCTTTTTTTTCTTTCCTTTAAATTTTTTTTATCAGTCTCTCCTACCCCATCGTCCTGTCGTACCTGCTTCACTGTCTCTGGGTTTTACCCGTATTTTATCCCTGTACCCTTATTTCTCTCTCCCCACTACACCTTTTCCCTTTCATGCTCCTATGTGCCTTTCCAGAACATAAACCCAACCGTTTTCCGCAGTCTGCCCAGTACTTTGCCCATTTTATTACTTAATCTAAACCCTCGCTATTTTTACACTTTTTGTTATTGCATTTGTTTTCCCGTCTTATTAAATTTTTACAACCCGTGGTAGGTTAAACATTTTCTCGAACTCCTTCAGTCTTTGTAACGCCCTCTTTTTTTTCTGAAAAACTTTGTTCTTATCGCAGTTTCCCATCAAAAGGACCTTTTATCGAAAAGGTCCTTTCTTCATAGAAAGATATTCCAATTTTTTGCCTGTGAAAAAGTGGTTTGGCCGCTCAGTTTTTGCTAACGCCAGGAATATTCCGCCGCAGCGAGCAGGGACCCCAACGACTACGTTTTGTTGTTACCAGTTAAATCTGGGTAGTTACCTTTTTTTAACCCGTTACATCTGAAGTTTGGGTTGGGGAAAAGGGGTCTTTCATTATTTCATTTCGGGGGAAAATTTTTTCCCCCTGTGACCGGGAATTTTGGATTTATTAGTAATGGGCCGAAATGTCGGGGGGGGTCTGGACCACGGGGGGGGGGGAAGGACGGTAAAAGGGGAGAAGGTGCCCCTGGGCCCTTTCCCCATTTCTTAAAGGGCCCAAGAGGGGTGGGGGGAGCAATAAGAACAGGGTGACCCCAGTCATGGAAACAGCAATTTTTTGGGGTGGTATACTTTAAATAGGCACTGCCGTAGCCCAGCCTCGCCGGGGGCTGTTCTCCGGAAGAGAGACCGCAGCGGCCATCGGACGGGTAGGCGACCTCGAAGGCACGGCGGGCCCGGGGGGGGGGCCCGCAGGGAGGGGGTCTGAACCGCGGGGGATGTATGATTCCGGGAGGGCGAGTTTGGGCCAAGGGAAAAGACTAGGGGGAAGGGGGGTTGGCAGGACCATTTTGAGTTTTGTAATCCGGGCGGAGGAGGGGAAATGCAGACGGGGGACGAGCCCCAAAATCCCCCTTGGGGCCCAAAGGAAAAGGGCCTTTTCTGCTGAGGGGCCTTTTTGGGGGGGGAAAAAGGGGGTTTTTGGGTTTTGGGCGCCAGTTGTCTGCCGGGAAAAAGCCAAAAGAAATTTAACATCTATATATCAAATTTAAAAATTTTTGATGATACAGTTCGAATTTAAAGGGAATTTTTTTCCCATATTATTTCAGTAGTATAAAACCCTTTTTGGTTCTGCCCGCTACCAATGTTTAAAGAATGAGGTTTAAAGAAAGAAATTTCACGGGGGCGGACGAATTGCACTTTGGCTTTAAAATAGGGGAAAAATTTGTTTTAAGAAAAAAGCATCTGAAAATTAATGTCAAATGCAAACCCCCAACGTTTTGGCCCCTTTTTTTGGATCTGTATTGATAAATAACTGCTAATCGAAGCGTTTAAGGGCCTTAAAAACTAAACTTTTGGGTCGCAAGGCCTCAAAGAAACGTTCCCCACTTTGTAATGTAGAGGACGAGATCTTGAAAATTCTGTTCTGTGTTTGCCGGTCCGGCGCTTCTCGTTATTACCCCACCTGCTCAGAGTCGTGCATAATTTGCAACTGAATGCGAAATTGCACTAATTACTTGGATTTTCTACGCTATTAATTAAGGATGTTTCCCCTCTGCTATGTTATGGGGTTAAAAGAATAGTTTGATTAAAAAGGGGGTATTTTAATTTTTTCAAAACAAGGAGCATTAGAACAAGGAGGGGGATAAGAGGAACTTGAATAAAAAATATATTACGTTTTTTATGGGAAAAGGAAAAGTAAAAAGGGTGTATGCCCTGGAGTTCTCGCACGGGTACACTAGTTCAATTTAATTTTAAAAATCTGTGTCATATTATGATTTAATTTAAAAATAGCGCCATTTCGGTACAAATCGAACTTCATCATAAACACCTAGTTTCAATATACAATTCGCCGCGTATTTGGCAAGATGCCCTTTGAGCGGGCCCCCAAGGGGGATGATTTCAATTACAAAAATTAAAAAAAAACTGGCTTCGGAGTCGCTGAGAGTCGTCTTTGAAATGAAACAATGATAATCACAACAATTTTTTTGAGGGGGAGTAATTGTCCAGATGACACCAGCATAGATTATAATCTAAAATTGGTTCAACCGCTTTTTGGAATTAAAACGATTCAATGGGAAATTCATTATCGATGTGTCTGACAAAAATTATGAAAGATTGTCAAGAACATTAACCATATTTGCATGCCGAGGGAACGTTTTGGCACCCCATCGGGTTTCTGTTTCTCAACATGGAAGGGCTTGTGCGCGGAAGAATAAGGTCTGTGCTGCGCGGCAGAGTGGACTTGGGAAGGCGTGAGCAAAGTCATTAGCTGTATTGCGCTGCCCTAAAGTGCAGCTCGAGCCCATGGGATCGCTTGTTGCCTCGGTTGACATTCTGTCAGTAAATGCAGGGCTGCACAAAACCCGCATGAAAGACGATTTGCGTCGGGAAAAGTGTTAAAGTTTTGGGATTGAGAAGGGAGGGAATTTTTTTTGCCGATAGGAAAAAAGGAATATTTATCTATGGAAAAAAGATGCAGTAAGATTTGGCCTTACAGCTGTTGAAAGGTCTTTAGTGAGCATTATAGTAAGTTTAGTTGCGTAGTGTGTTTCTGTAAAAAAAAATTTGTCTTTCTTTTCCCAGATGTGAGTTCTTTTTTCCCCTTTTTATTGTTTCCCCAAAATTAAAAATTTATATCCCCCTCTTAAACCTCCCCATATGAATTCCTTGCACCTTCCTTCTTATTTTTTATCTTTAGACCTGTGCTGACCGCATCCTAATGCTCCTAATCAGACCCTTTAGTACAAATCGTCTGAGCCTTCTGTACTGTCATTCAAGAATTTGTCAAATGTGAAAACATTATTCGTTCCTCCCGCATGTTTTTCCGTAAGTCAGTGCCATCCGTATATGTTAGCGTGTCTGCCACGTGCGTGGGAGGGTGGGGAAGCGCGGTAGAGTTAGGAGAGCTCTCGGGCGGTTCCGTTGAGGCCTTCGGGCAATGAGAACAGAGACGTCCCAGGCGAGGCTTCATTGGGCGCTGTTAGGCCTCATTCGCAATGCAAACTTAAACGTAAACGTAACGTAGCCGCAGAACTACAAATGTGTTACTAAGCGTGGCCATTCACAATGCCTTGACGTAACCGTCGACGTAAGTCGTAAACTTAAGTGTTCACAAGCTTTTACGTTAAGTTTACGTCGGAAATGTACCGAACATAAGATCAGACAGCTGGCGTGGTCGATTTTAGATTATGTTGAGGTAGTTTGTAGTTATGTCATTTTGTTATTGAAATGTAGAAAAGTAGTTTGCGAACAGTTTTCATGCATGTAGTGAATTGAAAGTAAGAATTTGGGCAATTTTTATTGTGACTTTAACTTGACATGGCGAATAAACTACTTTTGCTGACGAAACACTCGTGAATTTGGTACAAGAGAATCCTTGTTTGTAAGATGCAGGAAATGCGAGCAATACTACAAAATCTTCTGGGATATATAGAGAAATCGACAGAAATGTCAAAGAAAAAGGTAGAAAGTATAGTGGAAAGATGTTTCCACCGTGCTAGAACGGAATCGATGAAGTTTCAGTACGATGAATTGCTTCAGGCGAAACTTAGGTTCCAGTTGACGTTCGTCATTGTGAATGGTTGTTTTTACGAGCAAATGTTACGGCTACGTTTACAGAATTCGGCTCGTGCCCCTGACCTGGCGGGACGCGGGCGAGGACGCGGGACCTTGCAGAGGCGGTCGGACAGATGGGTGACGCTGGGATGAGTGGTCGGCGGTCGGGAGAGGGCGCAGGACTCGAGAGGGAGGCGCGTCGGCGGGCCACTTGGAGCAGGGCCAGTTTGGGCCGAACTCGAGTACGAGTGAAAGGAGGTAGGCAGGGTAGTTTGGGCTGAACTTCAGTAGTAGCGAGTACGGGGGGAGGGAAGTCTGCACGAAGGAGCAGAGGGTCCGTGGGCTAGCGAGTTGCTTGCATTCGTCTCCCTGGGCGTGGGGATCTGGCTGTTCCGTTGGCTTCTGCTTCAGAGACGCTGTTTTGAGGCGGAGCTCTACGTATCGTGCTTGGGCGTGCGCCAGGTGACCTTGGGAACCGAGTCTTCCTCCTTCTGCCCACTTGTAACAAATATTCTTCTAATTGCGCTAAATATGTATTGAATAATTTTGAGTTGAAAGGGACAACCTTGCCTTCCGAAAGTTTACTAGTTGAATAAAACCTTTATGTTTTATTCAGCACCATCACAGGGAATGCTGTATGTTAGACTTTCGGAATCTATCAAAGTGCCAGTAATCCACTTTTTATGCATAATGTCACTCAACGTCTTTCTGTTAACGTCGTGAAATTAGCATTGAAACCAATGAACACTAGTTTTCAACCCTTAGATGGTCCTTCTTATAAGTAAATGTAAGACTATTGTCCCTTATTGGGTTACCTTCTCTGAAGCGTGTCTGGTGCTTGTTAATAAATCCTTTGTAAGTAAATTGAAGTAACGTACATTTGAATGTCTCAGCATTAACTTTGCAAACATGACTTGAGTGTGGTACCTCTGCAGGAGTCGTGCCTCTTCTTTCCCTGTAATTTATAAGCACTATTACTCTTTTCCATCCTGTCGCCTTGCCATATTTGTGTAATATGTTTTGAATGTGTTGTGACCACTCCTCATAAATCCACATCTATTTTCTGTGCCATCAATTCTTCATAGTCTGCCCCCTTTCAATTTATTTGTGACAATGTAACCACATTTGTCTTGAAATCCTCATTCCTTCTGTCTCTCCTGTACTCTTTTTTGAACTTGACTTGTTCCCAGTTCCCCTTTGCTATTCATCTCTATACCGTTTTATGTGCGCTGTGCTCTATGTACACTGAGCGTTCTTGTACTTGTTTTGAATTCCACAAGTTGACGTATTCATGTTTGTTTTTACATAGCTTCATATGTTTGCTTTTGTCTTATAATCTAATTCCCTTCATTTTCATGATTACTTTCTCGTATACATATCTATATACGGTGTAATCTACGTACCGTAGAGAAAGTAATATCGATTTCGATATTTCAACGGAAATACAGGTTTTTGTGTCTCCTGTTACCGGAATTCTTTTTTTCCCCTTCAAAACCGTCCGTCTGTATCTCTGTCCATCCGTCCGTGAACATTGCTAGCGCCTAAGCAGCACGTACGATCTTTTCCTAATTGAATCAACACCTGTGCATGTGACTATAGTTGAGGGTTTGAAATTTTGAAAGACGTTCTTTAAAATTTGGGAGTAGTTTACATGAAGGACATTTTGAAGATTTTGTAAGAAAGGCTGCAAATTTTTGTTAAAATTTGGAAGAATGAGTAAAATTTACAAAGGTGGCATAGGTCCGATTTTCACGGTTAAATATGATTTTGGAAAATTTCAAAAGTTTGAAATTTTTCGGCGCCTTCCTACAACTACAAAAATTAAGATAGATTTTTCTTTCAAATTAAATTTGTTTTGCATAGTTAGTTATTTCAATAGGGTAATGTAGATTATTTTGGAAATTTGAGTTTTCATGCAATATTGTCAATTTATAAATTAGAAAAACTAATTTTCTCAAAAGACTCCAAATTTTTTGCTTAAATTGTGGTGGTATATTTAGAACGCTAAAAGCAAAACTAAAGCAATGTGGAATATCGTTAAAAATTCGACCAGGTCATCACGACATTTCGTAGAAAATGTTGTTTTAAAGGATAATGAAAGAGTAACAAGAAATCCCGAAAAAGTTGCGAATCTCTTCAATCAACACTTTTGTAGAATTGCGGTTGATCTCACGAAGGGACTAAAACCACAAAATTAAACATATGGTTCCCAAAAAAATTTCGGCACGATGTTTATTTACGAAACTTCTAACGAAATCCTCAGGATAGTAAGTAAATTAAAAAATACATATTCATCAGGTTTAGATGAATTTCCGGATTGTTTATTAAAAACGTGTGCACCTGCCATTATACACCAATTAACTCACATTTTCAATGCTTCCTTGTGCACAGGAATATTTCCAGATAATTTCAAAACAGCAAAAATTAAGCCACTTTTTAAAAAAGGGACCCAAAAAATTGAAAATTACCGGTCAATTTCTCTTTTGTCAGTTTTCTCAAAAATATTAGAGAGGCTTTTCTATACGCGAATGGAAACCTTTCTCAGGAAAAACGAAGCGTTTTCAGACTCACAACACGGTTTCAGGAAATCAAAATCTACGGAAGCTGCCATTTTTTCTTTCCTTAAAGATGTTGCTTCATCAATGGACAAAAATGAAGAACCCATTTGTATATTTTTAGATCTTTCGAAAGCTTTTGACGTTATTAACCATAACATCTTGCTCTGAAAATTACCTTCTTATGGAATTCGTGGTATTGCCCTATATTGGATTTATTTATTTTTTTATTTATTTATTTTCGTCAAGAAAACAGTTAAAAACTGCGTATGACGTGCTATGGGGAAAAGTGAATTGTGTGCACATTTTCAAAATTCTGTGATCCCTACACCAAGTCATATAGTACTTAAATTTTGAATTTTCAAAGGGAGAAAAAAAACTCCCATGTAGTGAAATCTATTTCAAAAATAAATAAGCAATAAAATTTTGAATTTTGAAAGGGAGAAAAAAACAAACAAAAAACTCCCATGTAATGAAATCTATTTTCAAGGATAAATAAGCAATAAATTTTGGCTCTTATTACTTCCTGCAGCGACAACATGGAAACGATAATTTGAATAATTGTATTTCCCACCGAATTCTAGAAGACGTGCACAGAAAATGAAGTTACATTTATGTCCAGAAGCAAAACAAGGGGCCATCTCAGCATTTGCTCAATGGATGAGGGAAACTGGACGAAAAACCTGATCGAGATGGGGGTCATTGACCCGGAAGCTGCAGTACAATAGTTGTTACAGGTTGTTTATACTCATTTATACAGTTCAAATGGTAAATAATGCATTATGTATCATTGTTAAAATTAATGTTACTTTTCTTGTGATGCTCAGTATAGTCTCTAATTGTATAGAAAGAGTTATGCAGCAGATACGATTTCATAGGATTTAAACTTTTCTATCAGATTTAATCGTTTAATGTCATCTGGCAAAGTGTTGTAAAATAATGTACATGTATTGTGTGTGAATTTTTTGTAATGAGCTGTTGATACTGTCACCTGATGAATATGATTTCTACGTCGAGTGTTATAGTAATAGACTTCGGCATTTTCTGAAAAATATTCGCCTTGAGCAAGTCATTTTTTTACAAAAACCACTGATTCGTAAATAAGAAGACACGGTAATGGTAGAATTCCTAGATGAATGAAGAGAGGCTTACATGAATGACGTGGGTGGGATTTGGTTATTATTCGTACAATTGGTTTTTGTAATCTAAAGTCTGGGAGCTATAATATGTATTTCCCCAGAATATTATGCCATATCTCAGGCGGGAATGAACATTTAAGATTGCTGAATTGAGAGACCTAAAAATGTTGTTGCCTTAACATCAGTCTTTAAAATTAATTTTGTGTTCAAATCACTTAAATGGACGTTCCATTTAAGGTTTGACTGAATTGAGAGACCTAAAAATGTTGTTGCCTTAACATCAGTCAATGGTACACTGTTCATTTTCAATGGGGCACAGAATTGTTTATTTGAAATGGAAAACTGCATTAAAACCGTTTTCTTTTCGTTGACTATTAATTTGTTATTTCGGAACCAATTTGAAACATCTGATATTGTAGTATTTACGGTTTCTTTATTGCAAAGGATGTTGGTATCATCCGCAAAGAGAACCGTTCTTCCGTTACGAATCGTCGGGGGCATATCGTTTACGTAAGTATGAACAGAATAGGGCCTAAAATCGATCCTTGAGGAACTCCACATGCAACGGGCAAAGAGTGGGAAAGGTGCGTACGGAATGTTCCATCATTCCAGTAAGGTATTTCAACTGTCTGAGATCGTTGTTTAAGGTACGAACATAACCAATCTAGAGCAATATCACGAATTCCATATGAAGGTAATTTTGAAAGTAAAATGTCATGATCAATGACGTCAAAATCTTTTGAGAGATCCAAAAATAATCCTCGTTTTGATCCAATGATGAGGCGACATCTTTAAGAAAAGAAAATATAGCTGTTTCCGTTGATTTTGATTTTCTAAATCCATGTTGGCAATCTGAAAGCGCGTCGTGTTTAGTGAGAAATGTCCATTCGTACGTAAAAAGTCTCTCTAATATTTTTGAAAAGACTGATAGAAGAGAACGAAGACTGATAGAAGAGATAACGTCGTACCTTAAACATCGATCTCAACGAGTAGAAATACCGTACTGGCACGAAAGGACATTATTTACTTATCTCTCCAATTCTTTGCCAATTGAACACGGGGTCCCACGAGGTTCGATCTTAGGTCCTATCCTGTTTCTGTTGTACGTAAACGATATGCCCTCATTAAAAATGGAAAAACAGTTGTGTTTGCCGATGACACGAATGTTCTTTGCAAAAAAGAAACAATAAATAGTACAATTTCAGAAGTTTGAAATTGGTTTTGTAATAACAAATTAATAGTTAACGAAGAAAAAAGTGTCTAAATGCAATTTTGCGTTTGAAATCGGCAGTCGTATGCTCCATTGAAAATGAACAATATGCAATTAGCTGATGTTAAGGTAACAACATTTCTAGGTCTCTCAATTCAATCAAACCTCAAATGGAATGTACATATAACAGAATTAAACACTAAATTAAGCTCATTATGTTAGGCATTCCGAATTGTTTCTAATTCTGTCAGCCTTCATGCAGCTCGTTGCATGTATTTTGCAAATGTACATTCCCGCCTGAGATATGGCATAATATTCTGGGAAAGCTCATCCTTTAGTTCCTAGACATTTAGATTGCATAAGAAAATTATCCGAATAATGAAAAAATGCCATCCACGTGATCCGTGCAAACCTCTTTTCATTGAGCTTGGAATTTTACCATTGCCTTGCCTATTTATTTATGAGTCTGTAGTGTTTGTGAAAACTGACTTACTTAACGGTGGGAACTTATTTTCATGTAATACTGATATTTATAGTTACAACACTGGACGTAGTAATCATGTTCATCAAGTGTCAGTATGAATAGCTCACTACAAGAAATCCTCATACAATACATGTACGTTACTTTATAACTCATTGCCAGATGAAATTAAACAATTAAAATTGGTACACTAATTTAAGTTAAAAGTAAAATGTTTTCTGCTGCAAAACTGTTTCTATACAATTAGAGACTATACTGATCGTCAAAAAGAAAAATAATTTTTACTTTAACAAAAAGAAGATATAGTATAATGAATTAGTTTACATGTGCATTGTATAATTTAAAAAAAAAAAAGATTCAATATGCCTGTAACAAATAATGTACTTCTGGGTCAATGACCCCCATCTTGATCTGGTTTTTGTCCAGTTTCCCTGATCCATCGGGCAAATGCTGAGATGGCTCCTTGCTTTGCTTGTGGACGTAAATGTAGCTTCACTATGTGCATGTTTTGTTGAACTTTCCTTTTGCTTGTAGTGGTAGTAGAGCTTAGGGTGAGTTTCTATTTTGTTAACAATTCAGAAAAATTAAATGTGTTTGTTCCTTTACTGTGAAAATTAAGTTTTCTGTAATATTGCAACGAAAATATCTAGTTTTTGATATGTTAATCCCTTGCTTTTTTAAATTGATTATTATTATTACTATGATTTTTCATCTTTCAACTATTAATAGTTAAATTGTTGGGAAGGGATTTTGAAACTGAAGAAAGCGTGCGCAGATGATTTTCTCCCCCATATATCACATACAGTTTTTGACTGTTGTTTACTTAATAAATAAGTAAATAAATAAACCCTATAGCATGACCATGACATTCTTTGGTTTTTTCACAAATTTAAAAAATGTAATTTTTTCTAGTCTCTCATGTAGGTAATATTTACATTAAAGGTGATTTCTCCACATTTTTTTTTTAGAATTAAATTTTTTTTTTTTTTTTAAAAAAAAAAAATTTAAAAACTCTACAGTTTTCTTTTAAAGTGGGCTCAAAATTCACCATTTTTAGAATTGCTCAAACCTCATTTTCTCCAAATAGTTTCTTCACATTTTTCCTATAGATAGTGCTAATTGCACTGTTTAATATGAAATAAAAATAATTTTGGTGTATTCATTTGTTTTTTAAATTGTACAAAATTTTTTTTTTTTTTAAAATCAATATGTTGGCGTTATTACATTTGTGAGTGGAAGTGCTTCAAATGATTTGCAATGAACTTTTTGAAAAATGTAACAGATTAGTGTGAAAAGGAGCCTTAAATTTTGCATTAACAGTAATGCTTAATTGCCATTTTCTTAAAAACGGCTTCAAGTTTTTCAATGAAAATTTCTATTTAGGATGACATCTTTTCTTTCTTAATATTTTTGTAAGTAATAATTCAGTTGTACTACTAGGAAAGCAAAAAGTTTAGAAAATGTCAAGAAAATGTATTTTGGGTGACTATAAATGGCAGCTGGCTAGGAAGACCTTAAAGGCAGACCACACCAAAGAATTGAGAAAGTCTGAGAATAGTATGAGTATAGTATGAGAAAGTCTGTGCCATTCTGTTGCTTGTCTAGTGTACAGGTTAATTCTGATTTGTTATTTCTCCACTAGCAATGTCTGTCTGTCTGTGTGTGTCTGTCTGTCCATTTTCACACATTCTGTTAAGGTGTAGGTCTTGTAGCCACTGTGTCATGTCTGAAGGGTTGTGGGTGTGAATGCCACCCAGGGAATAGATGTTTGTGTGTGTCTGTATTTGTAATTTTTCATTCATCATGTTTATGATCATTATCATTATTTAATAATAATAGTAATACAGTAAAAATAATATGTCACAAATACAGCATAAGCCATGTATGATGAGTGAGAACATGTATATAATCATACAATGTACAGTACAGTTAAATAAGAAATACAATACAGAAAGTAAAATTAAATTGAATTTTCATAATTAATTTTATAAATGGTAGGGTAAAACTAAAATTGAAAAGCAATAAAGAGAGAGAAAGAAAAATTGTCTTCATGAGATTGATGCCTGCACTGGGCCCATCCTCTATATCTGCGAGGGAGAGAGGTAGAGCGAGGGAGAGAGGTAGAGCGAGGGAGAGAGGTAGAGCGAGGGAGAGAGGTAGAGCGAGAGGAGAGAGGTAGAGCGAGCGAGAGAGGTAGAGCGAGCGAGAGAGAGAGAGCGAGCGAGAGAGGTAGAGCGAGCGAGAGAGGTAGAGCGAGCGAGAGAGGTAGAGCGGGCGAGAGAGGTAGAGCGAGCGAGAGAGGTAGAGCGAGCGAGAGAGGAAGAGTTGATAGTGATTACATTTCGTTGACCTTTTAACAATGGGTTTATGTAGTAGAAGGCGAATAAATTACTCAGATTCAGTTTTAATTGTTGATTTGATATACATTTTATTCTTTCTAGTAACATTATTTCGAATGCTTAGTGGGTATAATTATTATATTTTTTATTTTTATTTAGAGTACTAAATGTGAATATTTTCAGTATGTTTATTCAGCTTCTTTGCTAATAAATAATAGTTACTACCACACAAATGTCGAAAGTCATGTTATTAAAATAAGAGATTAGAAAATTTCCAGCCGAAGTCGCTAGGTCGACACACGATTTGAATAGTTATTCAACAGTGTCGTAGCAATTGCTCATCACTACATAAGAATTTGAATAAATAGGCACCAATTGAATAAGTTGATAGGAATGTTAACAATTATAGCTGAAGTGAAATGAAGATATCTATAATGATGTACCCTCCTTGTAAAAGAGGATATCTACATTGACTGCTACTTTTAATACAAATGTCTTCTTGATTTCACTTTTTTGTTTTGATGTGCTAATCATTGGCGTACCATGTATTTGATGGCAGGTGTACTGCGAGAGTTACTCTACCTTGTTAACTAATATTGTTTACTCAATTATTATTGTTAATGATACTAAGATAGTTCCACTAAAGTGACACTACAACTAACAGTAATAATAAACATCAGTTATTGTAACCACGTTTCAACAAACAGAGATTATTAAACCACAGTATTGTATATGTGTGACAGGTGCTGCACCACAACGAACCTTACGAGAACCTTACCAAGGTCAAGTTCCAAATTTATGGAGAAGGAATGTACTGGTCTCCGCAAATGCTGGACCGCGTGCGGTACCTGTATCCTCAAGCTCCGGAGCCACTCTGCTTCACGATTCGTCGAGCGGACTTCGTGAAACGGGATATCTTTGCTGCATTTGTGCCCGAGGTGTACATCCTCATCGGCCTTGTAGCAGATGCAGCCCGTGTGAGGTGCCGTGCTGCGAGTGCGACTACATACGGGGATCAGAACGGGTTTCAGGGAATTGTCGGTCTTTAGGGAATGGATAAATATACGCAATGTGAATGAATATAAATTTAATTTACAGTAATATACAGTTGATTTTGTTCACTGGAGGACCATGAAAGTTTACATAAAGTTTGCAAAGTTTACTGCTGCCTTCTTCTTTGTGTGCGCGTTTGTTTACTTACAGCTTCAGGGAAAGGAAGGCACCAACCCAACCACCGGCTGAGTGTGTCGCTGTCCGGGCTGTGGTTGGCTGGTGGCCATCTGGTGGTGCGAATCGCATGTGGGCGCGGACCTCAGCCGACCGAGCTGGTGCGGAGATTGCCGAATTCGGCCAGGCGGCGGCTGCGGCCCGCGAAGAAACAGAATTTGAGGCAGGAAGGCAGATGTGGCTGTACCAATCGCCTTGATAGGCGAAGTAGGAACAGCCGACTTTGTTGAGTCTTGTCGGTCAGTTAGTTTGACCAGTTCGGAGCATTGTAGTTGAGTAGTTCTCGGTACTGTTTGGTATATGATTCTGTCTGTGATTCTGTCATGATTCTGTCATGATTCTGTCATGATTCTGTTATGTTCTGTCCATGATTCTGTTCTGTCTATGATTCTGGGAGCGAAGTCGCATTTATTGTGTCGCGGGTGTGATTTGAGGCCGTGAGGGAGGTCATGTGGCTATAACTTGCCTATGTGGTAAGGCGGGTGCTAGAAGTGCCTGCGATCGGTTCCCGATTCGTGATGCGCCTTCGGGCCCGGGGAGAGTGGAGTGTCACGACACTGACGGCGACGGCGAAGCGCGGTGGCACGTAAGTGCCCGCGACGCAGCCCGTTTGCATCTGAGAGTTTCAACGGAAATTGAGGCATCTGGCTGGGGCAGATGGACAAGGAGTGTATGGCACGCTGGCAGCATTGACGGGCGAGGGAGGCCCGAAGCGATTCCCAGAAATATTTGTATGCCATTGCTTGTCAGGTAAAGGAGCGATGGGGTGAAGGGCTGGCGCCGCGCGCCGGGGGTAGCCCAGCCCCAGCCTGAGGGCTTAGTCCCCAGCCAGGCGGTGGTCAGTTGCCCTCGACGGGGGGTGGCCCGTGAGAACGGCGGTTTGCGCGGAAGAAAATGTAAATGATTTTATTGCCGCCGCGCTGGTGCGCACAGAGAGCGACTCGGCGAGAGGTTGCAGCGTACGCTCTACAGTGGGTGGCCGCGCGGGAAGAGCTTTTAGGGGCTCGCCTTGGTGGCAAGATCGAAAATTTGATCGCGAGATTGAACAGGCCTATACCTGCTCATCTTCATCCTGATTCTCCGGTAATTAATCACGGTTTGTATGCACAGAGAAGAACTTCGAGAAGTAATATTTGGGGCGTCTTACATCCCTATTGGCTGATACCTGCTCATCTTTAATCTCTTGACTTTCCGGAAATTATAGAATATATTGAATAATTATTCACTCACAAATATAAAAAAAACACCCTCCTCGACAAGTAGATGGACGGTAGGATATTTTTCGGAAATGGTTCGTTAAAAAAAGTATTATTTACTTTATTGCCAACGTTTTGAAAAGTATTAATGCATCATCAAAGCCTATGGTACAGAACATCACAGATAATACCTAGCAATCCCATAGCACTGCCATTCCTGGACCTGGGTTTGATCCTAAAGTATAATAATCTGCATCCGCAAGCTTCCCTACACAGCTCATTGACAACACGCACTGTTATTGAATAGACAGTCTGTATTGTTGGACTTGTTTTAAATTGTTTCTTAATCTCTGAGTCCTCCTTTCTCCTTATTTTGTGTTGCAGCTTCGGCTTCAAAGTGGACGTCATCGAAGCGGTGACAGAAGCCACGGAGACGTTCCTCACTGGGGGCTTCGTGAAGAAACGGCGTCCTATCATGATCTGGGGATCCCTATTCAGCCTCATCGTCCTCAACAGCTTCTCCGGCGTCTTCACCAGCTTCCTCACCGTGCCCAAGCGAGGATACGAGCCTGAAACGTTGGAGGAAGTATCAGAACACTACGACTTCATTTTCGTCACTCCTCTGCTATGTCAAGCATTTTTTATTCACGTCGACAAGAGCGATCATCCTAAGCTGTTTGCGCTTTTTGATGGTAAAATGTCGGTAAAGAAAATGAATGAACATTCATATCCTGATTTTGAAACCGAAATGTAATTCAAGTTTGTGTGGTTAATTTTGGCGTAACGTTTCGAACTAAGGCAAATAAAGGAATGCATGTGGACGTCCGTGTTCGTGTCCTTTGTTGCGGCAAAGGATCAATGTACGATCGCCATGATACTTTGATGAGCTGGTCAAGTGGCGTTGTGCTGAAAGCCGGTAAAGACGAATGGAGAAACTATTCAATGTATTATAAGATACGGAAGATACGCCGCAGATGAACCGCCTGTAGATCCCCCTAAGCTGTGTCTCTGACACTTCGAGGACGATTTCATTGTACTAGGTGTAGGTGCTGGAGCCGCCCTGGCTTGTTTTTTGGTCGAGATTGGGTCATCTTTTTGGGCGAGGGTCAAATTAAGAACCATTAATTAATAGGTCCAGGCTTGAGGTTATGTTTTGAAAGATGATTTCGAAGGCACTACAGTAGTCTCTATAATTCGAGTCTCGATTGTTCGTGTTTCCCATAAATCCGAGTTAAATACGACTTACCAAAAAAATAATTAAAATAAAATAAAAATAAATTTATTCCCGAAAAAATGAGCAAGACAGGAACAATTTTTCTACATCTTTTTTTATTGTTGTGTGGCCGGTTTGAAGCATTGCTATTGAAACGGTGCGGTTGCATTATTATTACGCCCAATCGGTCAAACAACAATTATTTTAGTTGTGTAGATTGTGCGATATTGCTGTACGTTGAAGAAACAATGTACTTAAAGAAAAACCATTGACAATTACTTTAAGATGAAATTAAATTATATTCAGCAATTAAATCTAATAATATTTTGCAAGTACATTTTTATTGAACATACTTTAAAATTTAAAAGTTGTTTATATTTCTATTTTAATAAATTAATAATTTTCGATTATTCGAATTTCATTAATTCGAGCTAGGCCCGGTCCCGTCCACCTCGAATTACCGAGACCCTACTGTAAATTGTTCTATTGTATTTTATTGCAAAAATGTGTAAATTACTTTTTATTTGCGAAGTAAAACAGCGGCTTCGTTTGCTCAGCGGCAGTACCATTACCGCAGCAATGTCGTCCCGGGTTTTGAGTCGCGGCGATGGTGGATTTTTCACACTAGCAACAGTTAGGCCACGTTCAGTCTCTGTCTGGAGGAAAAATGTTCCAGCCAGCTTCTCTGACCGAACGTTTTACGTGCTTTCTCTTGTTAATACGAGATTAAGTCTGTGTAGCATCTACGCACCTTCTCCTAGCATCCAGCGCTATACACAATTGAACATGATCTGCAACGTCAGTATATGTGTACATTTGTGTGTGTTTTGTCCTCTCTTAAAGGGAGCACTAGAGTGGTCAAGGTAAAATGTACGTCATATTATGTCTTCTATCGGGTGCTATATTTGAAAATGTTTGATTTGTTTGAATAAATATGTATGCTGGTTTTTGGTCTACGTATGCCACATCTCAACCAAATCCTGTAGAACCTACTCCTAAATTGAGCTTCTAAGCTTTCAGACAGTGCGTATATATGCTGTTTGCATGACAGTGCGTATATATGCTACATGCTGTTTTGCGATGATCAGATAACTTGATCTTTAAAGGAATATTTAACGCAACATCAAATGGTTCAGTTTCGCCAACACGTGCAACCTCCACAGCCGATGAAAATCCACATAAATGATAGGGAATGTTTATCAGAAGGAAATGTTCACTCGCGCAATGAGTATTATAGCTGGTTGCAGTTCTCAAAAATCACAAACGGCGAAATTTAAAGAAATCCTTCGCCAAAGTATCGCCGTAAGAACCACCTGTACTACCTTCCATTAACTTAATGTAATACGTCCATCGTTCTGTGCACCTGCGTCTGATTCTCCTCGGAACGCATTTAGCTACTTCCGCAAACTCGAAGTTAGGACCTCCCGGTCAGAGGTGCCGCAGTGACATCAGTTGATGCACTGCGCTACCGCTGCTCCCGGTGCAAGTAGCCCGCGGGCGCGGTTTCACGTTCATTAGCCAGTGCCAGTAGTGCATTCACAAACGGACGGATGAACGTTTTGGCGTCATTTGACTTTTCGGTATCAATCACCCACAAAACAAGGATTCTGGCTACACCACGTGTTTGAGGATTTTTTTATTTTGCCACTGAATTTATCCACTTTTTCAGGTCCAAACAATTTTGCCAAAAATCCGCAGCTCGCGTTGCACACCTTACTCCTACGTATATAACTGCGTATATACACCCATCGTCATAAGAAAAGCCGTACCAAGAAGAATGAGGTGGACTGCGATCATTGTTGGCTGGTCTGTGGAGGTTAGTGGAAAAATTACAGAATTGTAAAGGAATACATTTAACTTTTCCTGATCAGCTTTAAAATGGAATATTTGGGTCATAAATATGTAACAAAATTATTTTTTGTGGTAGACGGGCAATTCTTCATCAATGTTTGTTTTATTCAGAACAATATACTTGCGGGAAATAAGTGGGTTTTCGCGGCATACCGAAACAGTTCATTTCTCTCTGTGTTTTTACTTAAGAAAGACTCAGAGTGTATAAAAGATGGCTGACGCCATTTAACTATAACTGAATAACGTTGTGCAGAAAACACAAACCAAAGGAATCAATAAAGAAAGTTGGGATCTTATCTTAAAATATAATATATAAATGGATATTCTAAGAATTTTGAGCAGCAAGTACATGCGTTGAAAATGAGATGTATAATATGTATATTTATACGTAATTCCGAAGCTGTAATTGACATGTTTCATATTTACCAAGATCTGGAAAAGTACGTTATAATGGGACCGGGCGCGGGTGCACGAGGGAGCCGGCCGGCCGGCGGGGCGGGGCCAGCGGTGGAAAACGGGGGGGGGTCGCCGCCCCCGCGCCGCGCACGCGGTTCGATTCCCCGGCGCGGCCCATCCTATCCTGTCTCATCTCGCCCGGTCGCGCCCCGCCCTGTCCCGTCACGTGGGGTCTGAAGCAGAGCCCTTGCCGCACGTGCTGCTGCTCATTGATTGCAGTCCTGAGTTTGCGAATGCAGATCCTCAACACGAGTGCACAAATGCATTTGCGTCTCTCGCAGATTTAAAAAATGAAACAGGTACGCACAATCGACTGACCACAATCTTATCTCCGTCACAAGGTCTCTCTTCCAGATAAAAACAACAATTTATGTTTGTATGCGAAAACAATGGTGTGGCGTTGCACGTGATAGTGTGTATGAGATATATTTTTTTTATTTGACTAAATCAATGCCACACGTTTCGGAAATGACTTTCATATTCGTATTCTATAAACGAATTTCCTGAGTAAGAATACTCAATTGTGAATGTGAAATATATAGCTACCATGATTACATTTCCCGCAAATGTCTGTAGATCTGCCTAAAATATGCTAATGATTCTTAGGGAACATAATTAGAGAGACAACGTACAATCAGTATGAATAGAAAATCGGGAACATGTCTAGTTCTTTAGTCGAAACTGAATCTTATTTCTCCAACGAATGACATATACAGAGACTGAACATTGAGCTGAGTCGCGACTCAAATATCAAGACAAAACGATCACTAGGATTATGTCAATATAACGCAATCATCAAATTGTCAACTTTAAGATTTCGTAGTACTACAAAGCACGTATTACGTTCACCATTAACTTTTGCAATTTTCGAAAATTTAGAGAATGCAATGCAAATTGGACTTGGACCAATTTCATAATCATACTTCGAAATATCCAATAACAAAATTAAAAAATGCAGCAGTTTTTGAGAAAATTTTGTTTTTAAAATTGCCTTTATTTTGCGCAAAATACGCGAAAAGTAGACACATTCTGAAAAACCTCTATCTTCAATATTGTGTTGTAGGAAATGCCGAACAAAATTTAAACTTTTTATATTTACAAAAATTCAGAAAATTCAACTTAAATCGACTTTCGTTACATTTTTAAGATTTCTCTACTCTATGTCATAAAGATAGTGGTGGTAACCAACACGCACTCTCTCGAACTTAATAACGGTTACGTACAATTATAATACCTTAATTTCTGTCAATATTATCACTTCTCAGTCACCAATTGTAAAAGTCATTACTAATCGTAGAACCTTAAGTATGAAAACTATTTCTTTCAAAGCTAATATATCATCAAAACTTTGACAGTTAAAACTGCGCTTCAAGCAGCTGTAACATCTCCCAACCATGAGCAGGAATTCTCAGAATTTCTAACTGCCGTGTCGCCGTGAGCTATTTAGTCTGAGAGCGTTGTGAACTCGAGGGTGTGAGGAAGATCTTTCATTACTACAATATTCCCCACGCAATGCAATTTTCAAAATAAAACAATTTATTTGTGTAAAACGTGTCCAAACAATAGTGTTTGTTGCAAAATGCTGGAATGCGATTACCGTATTTTCGAAACAAAGTTCTTTTTTGTTTCGTACGAATTTTATTACCGTCAGTAGTTGTTAAATGCACAACCAATACAAAAAGTTACGTGCCCACTGAAAATGAAAGCCAGAACCATGTATGCGGTACATGAATATAATTGACACTGACACTCCGCATTAAATCATGTAAGTAATGTTTCAACATTGACTAATTTTACTTTTAGTTTTAATTAATTTACATGAATTGCTTACTCTGTATTATACAGAACTGCAACCTCCAACTTGTGGAGCACCAGCCGACAATGATAGGAAAAAGAATTATCCACTTTTCTACTATCAGGCACCTATAAAAATGGCGAAAAACCTCTGTTTACATTACGTAACCAGGGATTACGGAACCCACAACATTACATAACCTTCTACAGTATTAGAGAGTTGTGCACCCTCCACCATTAAAGCACTATCGATCTACTGCACATGCGCAGTTCGAGTTTCGCATCAGTTTCGTGCATCTGCGCATGCGTAGGATATCGATAGTGCTTTAACGGTTGAGGGTGCACAAACTCTATGACCTATGTAGGACACGAAAAATTAACTAGTGGAGCCAAATATTGATTGATTGATAGTGATTCCAGACGCGTCAACTGGTAAGATCCCATTTTTTCATCGGAAAGTGGCAGTGATCTTTCCCCACTGGCTACCTACCGTCGGCTTGCGGGGTTTCCCCAACGATGCATCTCCCACCAGCGAGGCACCGCCCCAGCCAGGACAAGCTCTAGGCTCCCCACCTGTCTCCCGGCATGAGAGGCAGTGTAGTGTACATGTTAGTGTAAGTGTAAGAACCGGGAGAGGTTAGGATAAGGAAGGAAATATCGCGGGCGGTCCACGACCCTTTTGTTAGGGTACTGCTCCGGCATTCGTTTGGTGTTGATCGGAGAAACCACAGAAAACTACCGATCAGAGCAGCCGGCCGCTAGAATTCTCCTCCAGACAGCGACTGAATTCGACCTAGCTGACAGAGTGTCGAAAATCCTGACATCGTCGGGACTCGAACTTAAGACCTCCCGGTCAAAGTGGAGCTATAGAATGGCACAGCACTTTCTCGTACTAGTTAGTTCTCTAAACTCTGTAATACAGGCTAACTTTTCGGTTTTGCTTCGCCCTATTCCCAGCTGCTATTACAGCCTAAAAGATATGTTTTCACATTTTTTCAATTTTTCGATTCCCTAATGATAGAACTGAAATATTTGTCAAAACATTATAGAAGTGTAAAAAGTATTGGAAGAAAAACCGCGCTCTTCAATTATGTAGTTGGAGGAAGACGCCAAAAAATTGCAAACTTTTGTAATTTTCGACAATTCAGAGTTATCAACGAAATCGAGCTATGAAAGTGAATTTCACTCTATTCTTACAAGAAATTTAATCAAAAAATTGAGCCATTTAGGAGAAATTTGAAAATGCCTCAGGGTCTTTATGTAAAATATCTACAAAATTTAAAGAATATTATTCAAAATCGCAGAGCTTTGAGTCCGGCCTGACAGACCACGTAATTTGGAAAAAAATCTACCAATAGTTTAGGAGCTACTTTTGTTCACGTACGGACAGACGGAAGGATATTTTGGGGAAAAAGAAAATCACTCCGCCCCTCCCCCAAAAAATATATTCGGTTTCAGGGACTTCAAAACGTATATTTTCGTTGAAAAATTGAAATCGATTTCTCCCAGCTTTTCATAACTTTCTCTATATGACGTATATTACTATACTTCGTATATACGTACATATTCGAGAAAGCAAAATAGAGCACACAAAAACAGAAGAACATCATTGGTGTTAGATATTAATCTGTTAATATTTGTGCCTTAATTATATTTAAGGAAACGACAAAGCAGAAGGTAAGAAATAATTTTTCCTACTTAAACCAATTTCAGAAATTTAAACTGAAAGGAAGAAAATGAAAAGTATATTTTTAGAAAACAATATAAAAATTAGAAAGAGTGGGAGTGAAAAAGAAAACGGTGACATTGTTGGGGAGGAGACACGTGGTTCCAGAATTTTCTCCGAATGCTGCAATTTCTCTGTTCTAGTATCTGAATAAATGTGATTAATGAAGTATTATCCACATTAAGACTAAAAAACATCAAAATTAAACTTGTTTCAGTATCACGAATAAGAATGATATCTGATCTCTTTCGTAAAATATGTTTGTTATTGAAATGAAATTTCCCCGTTGAGATAAAATTTCATCATGAAGACGAAAGTGCACAAATCATTCTAGGCAGTGACGTACAACGTTCTGTTACGCCCTCGTAACTTCTGCAGACACTGGCGAGAGTCAATCGCGGAGAAAATCCGACTGCGGGGGAGGGGAGGGGGCACCGCGGCCAAAGGCCAAGGTCAAGGACGGTGAAGCGCGACGAGGTGCTGACAGAAGAAGGCTCCTTAACGAAATCACAGCTCGGCGATATTACCTCTCTATTGAGTTCTTTTTTTTCAACAAATATCATTGCAGTTCATTCATCCCTTGACATATCTATTCCCATTTATACTACAGTACAAGTCGCATACACTTATGACTAGGTGGAGGATTTTCATGAACTAAAACACTGCCAAAAATGGTCAATACAATGCTCTTAAAATGCTTTAAAAATGTCCTAAGCCAACGAAAAGTGACGTAAAAAATGTGATCAAAATCTGTTCGCATAAACACCTGAAGCTGTTGGATTCATTACTGATGTAACGGAGGCTTCTTCCATTCGTTCAAGTGGATTAAGCTTGCAAACGTTGGGCTTGGACTGTTCTTTACCAGGAAATCTCTGCCTTTAGTTACCCCAAAATCGGCTGAACCGACAGAGGCGCCGATAGGTGGCACAGAAACCTTAGATTACATACTCAACGGTTGTAATTACAATTTCTTCGCTCAATGGGCTACTCAGAATTTCTGTGCAGAACATTCGTTGCATCTTATAAATATTATTTGAAGCAAATACCATTAAAATATTAAAACAATGAAATCAGCAAAAAATGCATTAAAAATACGACTAATTAAAAATGATCTATTAGAAAAAAAAAGACTCATAAAAATCGGTCATATCTTTTTGCCATAGCATAAAATTAATTTCTGTACTAAACGGCTTTACTCTAATGGGAAAAGAAAAAAAATGACATTTCATTAAAATCCGCCTCCCTACTTCTGACTGATTTCGTTGAGTGAACATTACGACCAGAAGAGTACACTCGATTTAAACACAGTGGCACCTCAAGGCCACGAGCTGGAAGGAGACGGGGACTCTGTCAACCAATACCCAAAACTGAAGTAACGGAACTCCCAATTGGATGACAGTGTGCCCCTCTCCGTCGATCTTGTGTCCTTCAAGTGCCACTATGTTTAAATCGGAGTTTATAGTGGATGTTTTTAAGGAAACATTAAAAAAAAAGTTTGATCAACATCATGAGTGCGAACTTCGCTCCAGATAAGATTCAGAAAAATACGCCGCGACTCTTTGATAACGGAAATTATCGAACGTTCCGAGCAGTTTCAGCAGCCTTTATCTGCCCCAAGGCGATGAAATCTATTCCGGCGACTGCTGAATCAATACATGACACAATCAATACGGGCTGATTTATTACTTCTTTTTTACTTTCTCATTTCTTCTACGCAGTAAGAGAAAGTTATATTACAAAATCGAAAAAAAGGGTCGATTTTTTGACAGGAAAATCATTTCACGAGTCCCGATAGCAGAAAAGTGGAGTTTTTTGGCGACTATGTGTAGTAAATTTCTTTCTCGAATAGTAATGAAGGAAGAATTCACACATTTGAGTGTACTTGATCACGCAAAATATATTTTTTCTCAAAGCGCCCGTCTGTCAATAAACAGCACCAGCATCTTATTCGTACATAGGATTTTCACCAAATTAAATTCGCGTATCGACTTAATCGATTTCCCGACCTTAACAAAATTGAAGAATTGTCTAAAAAAATAATAAGTACACATTTTTAGTTGTACGTCTTACTACGTTGTTACGAAGTAAAAAGCAATTTCCCATGATGCTGCAGCCGAATTTTGAGGCAATCTGCAATTTTTCTCCCTGGTATCGAAAAAGTGGATAAAACTTGTTCCTATATGTAGCAAATTACTTCGCCACGTTGTGTAAACAGAATCTGTTTTGTGAATTGTTACCGAAAAATTAATCGACGGCAAAATATCTGTGTACAATAGTCCGTCTCTCTGTTTGTAGCACGTAAACCGCTCAGAGGACGGTATCCAAAATTCATATCCCCAATGATATGGACGCACATTTTAAAATTTTCTCAAAATTGCTCCAAATTTGTTTAATTAAACTGAGATGTAATGGACGCCTAAATATGGCGCAGGTCTCATTGTCCTTAAAATCTCTGAATTTTCGAAAATTAAAAAACTCAAACTACTTTTGGTGACTTTCTACTTCTACAGATTTGAAGACAGACTCTTCCTGAATGGAATGTATTGTCCAAAAAGACTTTAGAATAGGTCGTGTACGAGCCTGCCTTCGTGGGGACACTAGATGTTTCAATAATTTTCCAAAGCCGCACTCTCTACCCTTGGGCAGCACGCGGCCATGTCGCTGCGTTCCGGCCCAGAGCATTTGCTCGCGACCACGTCACGCAAGAGGCAAACATACGCCTCAGTCCTTTTCAAGTTTCTGAATCGACATCAATTCGTCTCAAAAACCGGGAGCGGTAGTTCACTGCATCAACTGGTATCACTGCAGCGCCTCTGACCGGGAGGTCCTAGGTTTGAGTCCTGACGGCGGCAGGATTTTCGAACTACTATGACTAGCTTTTAAGCTAGGTCGAATTCAGTCGCCGTCTGGAGGAGAATTCTAGCGGCCGGCTGCTCTGATCGGTAGTTTTCCGTGGTTTCTCCGATCAAGACCAGGCGAATACCGGAGCAGTACCCTAAACGGGCCATGGACCGCGCGTGATCTTTCCTTCCTCTTCATTGTCCTGTCCTATCCCCCTTACACACACACACACACACACTTACACTAACATGCACTACACTAACACATGCCGGGAGATCGGTCGGGAGCTTAGAGCTTGTCCCGTCTGGGGCGGTGCCCCGCTGGTGGGAGAGTCCTGTTTAGGGGGAAACCCCGCAAGCCGACGATAGGATCTCGCCATCCAGCGGGGGAAGACCACCGACATATCCCGAGAAAAAACATGCACTACACTAACGGGACTAATGACCAAAGCAGTTGACGCGCCCGGCAACACGAAAAAAATCAATCAATCGTCTCAAAAGCTTGGGAAGTGCACGAACGTAGTAACATGGCTCCCTATGCTTCCCAAGATCAGAATGAAGGAGTTTGAAAAACTACTCAAATATCTAGTACCCCACGAAATCAGGCCGCACTTTCTCTTACGCCTTTTGTACTAGGGCTATTGACAAAATCATAGCTGTTCCATCACGTTTGGATTTTCCCGAGTTCCTGGGTGTGTAACGAAACCACAGACATCACTTACATGGCTGGAGACTACAGAGTTTTATTTCAATTTCTGCACGCATTAGAAATTAATAATGTAGTAACAATGCATGTGAAAAGAAGTAAGATTTGTGTATATGAGTTTAACTTCCATCCGTTTAAAGCTAACGTGGAAAGACAAGAGACTGTTGAAATTAGGACATTCTCCTAGGATCGGACACAGAAAAGAAAAATATTTTGTTTAATAAATAAAGTATTGGTATTGGTAAGTTATTGCCCTGTGTTCGCCACAGTCCATACTTCCATTTGTGGATTCTATGGAACCACGCCAGTTGTTGCGCCGAGATGTCTTCGCGACGCCGCTTCGGATTCATTAGAAATGCACTGATTGATTAGTGATTCCGGGCACGTCATCGGACATGGTCATCAGTCCCGTAAGTGCAGGGCACGTTCTTATCACAGGAGATGGCGGTGATCTTCCCCGCCGGACGGTGAGATCCAGCGCCGACCTACGTCCGCTTGCGACAATTTTTCCTCAACCAGATATCTCCCACCAGTGGGGAACCGTACAGTGGGGGAGAAGCTATAAGCTCCCGACGTGTTCGGCAATGTAGTGCTGGTAAGTATGTGTAAGTAAATAAGGGAACATAGGATCAGAAAGAAGAAGGAAAGATCGCGCAGTCCGTGGACCGCTTGTTAGGGGACTGCTCCGGCATCCGCCTGATGTTGATAGGAAAATCCACGGAAAACTACCGGTCAGAGCGGCTGGCCGCTAGGATTCTCCTCCGGCCAGCGACAGGACTCGGCCTGGCTCTTCAGCTAGGCGCCGCTTCTCGCGCACTCTCGATACCTGGCGACCTCTCAACACAAACATTGCATAGAAGGATTTTCTTAAGAATGAGCCAAAGTGACAGTTCTCTAAACAAGTGAACACATGTAATGTAATTCAGAGAAGTGTCCCTCCACAGCGACAGCTGTTCAGCCACGCCTCTTCGTAAAGTATTCGGAAACATCAGAATACAGAGAGTCTAAGAGTTTCGCTAGGTATATGCACGTACGCGAGTTTGGGAAATATTTAAATTTAACTACGAATGTGGAAAATCCCTTAACATGCTCTCACAATCAGTAAAAGAAAACTGCCACGCATGTAAACAGAAAGCTCTCCATCACAGCTCGCCACACAACAGCACAATAGCCGGAAACACGTGCAGCAGTACGCATCTCACATTCAAGAGTGGGTTTTAAAATAAACATAATAATTACCACACAAAACGTAAATTCACTGTAATGTTAATAAAAAACGAATTTTTACAGAAGAGCACATAACATTGTACTTCCTAATTTCAATTATTTCTCGTGACGCACTATATTTTCGTCGGACGGGGACAAAGGAAGCATCGAAGCCGTTTACAAGTTGGCCAACAGCAAACGAACGAATACGGGAAAGGAGTCTAATGGGCACAAGGACACAAGGACCACAGAACCTTCAGTTATGTTGCCAGCACTAGCTGTCACTTTGGCTCATCCTTAGGGAAATCGTTCTATAAACAACGGAAGGCGACCGCAAGGATCGAGACGCTTCAAATTCAGAGTAGTGCAGAACCTTGCATTTCACTAACACACTGTTTCCATTGATTATTACTGATTCCGGGTGCCTCATCTACAGGGCATTAGTCCCGTAAGTGTAGGACATATTTTTCTTCGGGAGGCGGTGGTGATCTTTCCCCCACTGGATGGCGAGATTCGGTGCCGATCTACACTCGACCTTTTCCCCCCCCCCACCACTCTCCTACCAGCGGGGCACCGCCTCAGCCGGGACAAGCTCTAAGCTCCCGACCGGGCTCCCGGAATATGTGGTAGTGTAGTGCATGTTAGTGCAAGTGTGTGTGTGTGTGTAAGGAATGATAGGACAAGGAAGAGAAAGGAAAGATCGCGCGCGGATCGTGGCCCTTTTGTTAGGGTACTGCTCAAGCATTCGCCTGGTGTTAATCGGAGAAACCACGGAAAACTGGCAGCCGGCCGCTAGAATTCTCCTCAGACAGCGACTGAATTCGACCTAGCTCACAAGCTAGTGCCTTATCATTATATCAATTGTGGAGAACACACTGCGACGACTACCGCAGGGAGTCCTGACTTGCTTCATTTTAAGGCTTCTACGGGGCCGGACCGGAATATCTAACGTTTATCGACAGTGCGCTATGTCGCGCTATTTAGTTTAATTATAACACTAGTAATAAGGATAGTGTGAATTGTATTACAGTACCTTGTTGTAACAGGTTGTAACCTTCAACATTTCGTGAGCCTATAAACACACCAATATTAATAACTCCTGCTTTCCTTGCATTTCATTTTAACACTTCATCCATTTAATACTTGTAGGGGGATTTATTTATTTCCAAATTGTGACTAAATCGATATTTACCTTTGGGTGTCAACAAATGCCCTGTTTTATCCTCGCCAGAACACACATCAAGTCGCGATAATATCTCCTCGGATGCTTACTTTGACCTTTCGATGCAACTTTTCTGAATAATTATTCATGAAATATGTATAACCCACGATTGCATTTCAAAAGAATTATAATATTTTAAAATGCAATCGTGGGTTTTACATAGACATCTCATCCAACGAATAAAAGTCAAATCAAATGAATATTTACTTAGGAAAATAAAATAATTTTTAAAGGTATCCACATAGTGTACGTCGGAAATATAAATTCCGAATATATTAATGCCGAATTAAAGAGTGGTTGTTCAAAAGATCAATGCAATTGATGAACTAAAACACACAGCGATCCGCGCAGCATTTCTCGAAAATATCTCAACTATCTCGTGATGTCCCGCAGTCATAAAAGGATGAATCTACCAAAGGCGGCTCCTGACCAATAAGAAGCGTCCCCGGGCTTCGTCTCCCGACTGTTGTTCACGACTACCGACGTTTGTCGAACGTAAACAAAGTGTCTACGTCTTCCGCTAGGGGCGCGTGGCGGCGCTGTGTTCGCTCTCAACCCCAGCAGCGCGCGCAGCGGGGCACCGCGCGTGGTTCTCTCTCATACGCTCAGAACCACTCACCGTCATTGATCCATTAGTGATGAAGGTCATTAGTACCACAAGTGTAGTGCATGTTTTAACGCGGGAGGTGGTGATCTTCCCCCACTGGTCGGCGACCTACCCGTTGGCTTGCTGGGTTTCCTCCCACAGCGGAGCACCGCCCCGCCCGGGAGAAGCTATGAGCTCCCGACACGTGTCGTAATGTAGTGCATGCAAGTGTAAATAAGGAGAGATGATGAATTGAATCTTTGTTGCCAGAGTGGAAAATCCTTCCACCGCCGGAAGTGGAACCCCAGGACCTCCCGCCCAGAGGCTCCGCAGTGACATAAGTTGACGCCCTGAGCCACCTCTATACTTGGGTTTTCGTAACGTCGCAGCTGAGGGTATTATCTTCAAAATGGAAAAGGAAACGGAATATGACACAGCTTGATCTGCAGCACAGCTTGATACGGTCGCGATCATGCGACATCTGGCGGCAGGACCGAGAAAGACGCGAAAAGGCGTGCCAAATTCCATCATGGAGATATTATACGCGCACGTTTTCTTGAGCCCCGGAATACTTACCCCCCCCCACTCCTTTGCCAATATTAGTTAACAAGAATAAATGATAGCAACGAGCATTGCGGACACATTCTGATAATCATAAATGTTGGATCCCATATAATAGAAACTATTTTGCATCGAAAAACGAGCTACAAATATGATATAAAATTCCTTGTCAAAATAACCAAACTCCGTACTCCTCGCGCAACAAGCGAAGCGAGAGAAAACGTGCGCGGATAATAGGGAGTTTACCACCACGCGTAATGTAGCGATGCTATGCACTAACAGTCATGTGACGGACCATGAAGTCATAACGTCTAATCTTAAGCCTGAGGTGCGACCTTATACCTTCATAAATAGTGTACGCCTATAGGAGTCTCTATGGCCACGTTACAAGCGGCAAAATGGCCGCTTAAAAACAGGAAACGCTAGGGATTTTTCCATCTCTGATTCTCGTATGTGAGGCAGTTACAATTATTCGTTACCTACTCCACTACGCTGGCAGGAATTAACAGGAAATGTTGGAGTAGTGATACGAAAGAAATTCGCGAAAAAGAAGTTGGCATCATATCTTCGGGATAGGTTATGCCTTACACTCATAATGAACGCCGTTTGAAAATATTTCGTACGTTCTCAAGAACAGTCGATTCAAAATTCCAGAGTGCATACTCATCGCAGAGGGCCAATCTAATCTTCTGCTAAGAGGGCAAATCTAAAATTCAGAACACAATCTACATTTATTATACTCTTGTCTCGTATCGTGGTTTAAAAGTCTCACCGCTAGTGTAGACTCTCTGATATATTATGCAATTCTTTGGTCAAAGCTTTAAACGTTTCTTTTGTTATAATGCATAACGCAATGTCGCAATTGCTAAAACTCTTGTGAACGTTGTTCATTAAGACCGTATAAAGTCGTTTGTCACGTGATCAATAGAGTTTAAGGATGTCTGCTTACGCTAAAACTCCCTAATACTACCCTCAGGTGCCCCATGTACAGAGGCGGGGCTGCGCTCGCAGCGCGGCGCGTGGTCGTGAGGCGAAGTCCGCCGCCGCGCGGCCGGAAGCGAGCGGTTGGAACCGGCGCGGGCGGCGCCTGGCGGCGCCCGCCGGAAACAATGGCGCATTCCGCGGCGCAGCGCGCGCGCGCGAGGCCGCGGGGGCCGTGAAAGTTGACAATCGCGCGCCGCTCCAGAAATTTTCCCCTCTGCGGCGGCGGATCGCGCCGGCCCGCGCTGGATGCGTCGCTCCGACGGCTTCCGACGCCGCGCTCTCAGCGCTCGGCCTTCTTGGGTCAAGCAAGTTGGAACTAATGGAACAGTCGTCAGATTTTTACTCACTCGGAGTAGGGATTTGGTAATTATCAAAATAGTCACACAGAATAGAGAGTTTTTGAAAGACGTAACACGACCATTCTCGGGAGAACTGCACTGCGTATACGCCGGCATCCAATGACGGGATTTCAATTGTCAGGTCCCGTCATTCTCCCTGTTTAATCGTATACGAAAAACTTACCCTTCAAGTAGTTTTCGCCGCCTCCACTACACACGAATTCAACTCCACTACACAAAAATACAATATCCATACTACCAATATATGGCAGAAACTTAATGATTAATTTTGTTTCAAGTTAATTCAAACATGTCAGGAATAAACTAACATAACTGTTTAGGATTTGGAGGTTATGTATACAGTGGGGCTACATTGATTGTTCCGAAAAATTTGACCGCCGTTGACGCTCTCGCACACATCCATCCATCAATCAATCAATCAATCGACTGAACGACCATAAATCTCCCTCCCTCCCACGAGTGTGATTGCAGATGTCTTGAATCACAGTTGCAGGCAATGGCGAATGTCAATTAATCAATCAATCAATCAATCGACTGAAGGACCACAAACCTCCCTCGAGTGTGATTGCCGATGTCTTGAACACAGTTTGAGACAATGGCGAATGGCGAAAGTCCAGCCCGTGAGAGAGTTCGATCCAGAACCTACCGAATTGCCAGCCTCATACACACCGATACGAGCTCTCATAATCGGTCGTTCATCCACCATCGCCTAACAATAACCGGAATAAGGCCTCCCAATCTGGACAAAGTTATCGCCTGCAAAGTAGAAAAGCAAGATAGCGCATGCACCGATGAACATGCCACGAGTCGTATGAATTAGTCGCCAACTAATCTTAGACTTCAATTCTGCTTCAGTTGTAAACTAATGTTTCTGTAACACAGGACAGGATTTCTCGTAGTATTCGCGACGGATACCTACAACTTAAATAATTATATTGTACATTTACATACTACTAATATTTCTATTATATTTCGCAAACTTTCTTCACCACATTGCCCATAATAACTGAATCACAGCACACAATGTCCATTTCCTGAAATATTACACATGTCAGACAGACATTGTAGGTAAGACCCACACATTAAGGAACATTGAAACTTTGCTTTGGCCAATAATTCGATTATCACACCGATCTCATATCAGAATGACGTTCAATGCTATTCGTTACTATGCCAACAATATTCGAATGATTTTTAACCTTTCAATACTTTAGTTCCAATATAAACCAGTGATACTCCAATAGCACATACTTTCTCTCAGCCATCGAGCTTTTTGTTGCCAATCGATCTTTAGAACCAGTAAACGCCCGTGATACATGATTTTATTTTTTACTTAACTTTAATTATTCATACTTACTTATTTACTAATTAAATAATTGTTAACTTGACTCGATTTGCATTTCATATTTCCTTCACATGGAGCTAGGAATACCTAGGAAAACCTCCTAACATGTATCATTCACCTGTTTTCATATTTTCCTCGAAACCACAATCCTGTCGATCGAGGTAATTTAAGCAGCGCATATCGAGCTGCGTACCGAAGGCAATGACAAGCAATAACGAATCAGTAAAAAAAATAAAATATTTTTTCTCAAATTTCAAATATGCAACAGAAAAAGTTGGACACATTATTTACAGAACATTTCAATAAACGCAATGTTTCTGTTGCATTATTGTAATACTGCGGTTACATATGTTGGATAAAAAATCTACAATATCTACAAGCGAATTATCGCAGAGTTACAAAACCTTTCTCATCAAAATGTTATAAAAAACTTTGTGCCGGTGAAGGCAACTAAGTGAAGGTAAGGCACCTTTTCTGTTCAATGAAGCAGTTGAGATTGGGCTTTCACGCCAAACATTTTAGAGATGTTCCAAAATTAAATTCAGACCGTCACTTTAAAACCTCATAACTGATCGCCAGATTTTTGTCTCTGATGAAACCACGACGTGACTTCTTCCACGCGATGGAATCAGCAACATGCTGTTAATACATCGGGCTATTTATAACCTGAGTCGTGAACTATGAATTAAATTCTTTGATTAGCAACTTGCCCAGATGGTATTACAAACGTTATGTAATGTCCGATAAGAGCATTGCCCAATTCTTATTAGTATTTTCTTCCTCGTCAGGGACTAAATAAGTACTGCTTTTGTAAAATATTTCGCTTTAAGGTGGTCATTGTTATTAAAGGAAGAGATTTTTCTATTTTTTCAAGTACCTTTAATACTGTTAATGTAATGTTTTCAGCGAGGCGTTAAACACAAATCCAATACTTAAAATTATTGTTCGTCAACGTCGTCGCGTTCAGAGGCTGCAGATATCCTAATTCACGTAAATGTTTAGCTTTTGCAAAAAGAAAAAAAAAACAACAGTCGTTCGTAGCGATCCTCTGGGGCACGTTCTTTCTTCGACAGCAGTGTCCTCGTATCTGCCACGTCATTAACAAACACCTTCTTTGGGAAGCATTTGTCTCTGGGAGAGAGGAGACGCACCGAATCTCATGGCACCAGTCTGGAAGACTCGTAAGACCAAAACGGAGACGCCAAAGCTCCCAACAATTCACTTCAGCGGAAGTTCGCAAGCTGCGGCCCTTCACGTTAGCGTGTCCAGAGAGCGACACACTGCGGTGAACCGCAGCATCAAATCCAAATAGCATGAGACAGAAACTAATGGAGTTAGTAAGAGCATAAGTTGACATTCATCAACATAACAGCTCACAAACCGGTCCATAGAATCATTCGTGGCGATGATGGTAACCGAAATCATTATTAACCATGCATGATCGCGACCATTGAACTTAATGTTGTTCGTTTGTATTTATAACGTGTTTGCTGAGTAGTTCTTGTACCGATATCAATCACAGGCTATGTTACGTGAATGGTAAAGGTCATTGTGGAAGGTATGTCCATGTTTATGGCCGGATTTACCTGCAAGAAAAATAAGCAATTACTTAGGGGCCTCGGGAAAAAGACGTAAAATATGTTGGTATCTGTAAAATAATTGTTAATCAAATAGTTTATTAGAAAATGAGAGAGACATTTTTCCCGAAGGGGGGCCCCAACACGACGTCCTGCTCGGGGAGTCCCGCAGTTCCTAAACGCAACCCCGGGCAAAGGAACAGAACATTTTCACATCCTCATGTATCCAACTTCAGCCAATGAGCTCCAGACACCAGTTTGCGTCACATTGTCAGTGGGACTTTTAAATGCAGCCAGATACCAAAATTATCACCTCGTTACAAGACATTGAAACATATTTATGAACCATTCCTTTTAAGTATTGCATCTTGTACATCTTCATCGCGTTATTTGTGGTTGGTTATCGTTGAAAATTGTCATTTTGTATCACTTTCAAAATATTTCTCAACACTACTCGCTGTCCATGCAACATGGAGGCCAGCGTCTGGAGTGGCTTTTCAAAGGAAGCGCCCGTACTGTGGTCACGTGGTTCGTGTCCCAAAATGGAGATGCGCTGAACGAGCAAAATCAGAGCCCAGGAGGAACTCATCCATTTCCACACGCGGCAAAGCGTTACAACAATCGACGGCACTATCGATCCTCTACGCATGAGTAGTTCGAGTTTCGCATCCCTTTTGTTTCTGCGCATGCGCAGAAGATCGAGATCGCAATCGATTGCTGCACGATATGCCGTGGTTACCGTCACGGTGGAAAGATATGGGTGGGCTACTCCGGCGCACCGATTTTTGCTCGTTCTGCGCAGCAACAAATTGCGTCACAAACCACGTGGCCACAGCACGGGCACTTTGAAAAGACAGGCCAGACGCTGTGGCCGCCGTGTTACATGGACAGCGAGAAATGTTCAGAAACCAACCAAAAACAAGACGATAAAGGTGTACAAGAGGTAATATTTAAAAGAACTCAGTCGCGGCTCGTGGTTTTCTAATTGGAAAGACTGCAAAGGCATTGCACTATATTGCATTGCCTGCATTACATTTCTATACTCTTCCGATACAGGCATAATGGAGTAGCGCTCCTACCGCACATTGGGGAAACTAGTTGATGCTCAATGCTGAGCTTAGTAGCGCTATCTGGTGAGCACGCCCTTCTTGACACCCTAGGCTCCCCTTGAAGGCATAGAATAAAGAGGTACGTATACATGTTTATCTTAAAGGCTCCCTGGCCGCAGCCTTCGTCCACCGGTAAGCCTGCGCATCACGTCACGCCTCCACAGACCTTATGGGAGCCTAACGCTTTTCTCTTTCCTGTCAACAGCTTCAAACGCGTTACAAACAGCCGTTAAGGAACTGACAAAGAAAATTTTGATATGATTGTTACAGAATATAGCTCATAAACCCATTATTAATAAATAAACACATTTATTAATATATTTTTTAATTTCTTTTGGGGGGCGATTTCTACAGGAAAGGCTCCGACTCACAGTCTTTAATGACGAGCCTCACCACAAAGAACTGCTTGATAAATCTGTTTGAATGTGTTGTAACATTGGCACTCGTGTGCATTTCAAATTGCCGCTACTAGTGTTGGCTGCGCAAGAGCTCTTCTCCGTGTGGCTTCCGCGATTCGCCGATTGCGGAGATTCCGGCGCGCACCGGCGCGGGGCGGCGCGGGGCGGCGTGCGGCGGCGGGCGGCGGGAGCGCCTTATCTGGGTCCATCGCGGGGGTCCGCGCCGCGCTCCAACCGCGCCCAACCAGCTCAACCGGCTTCGGCCGGCCGCCCCGCCGCACGTGCGCGCGTACGAGGTTGCATCACGCCCCGCGACGCGGCGGCGCACAGACGCGCATGCACGACGGAAGCTTGGGGATGGCAAAACAAACAAACAAACAAAGCAACGATGGTTTAGAGCAGAAACATCGATGTTTTCTTCAGATCGATGTACAGTCGACTCCCGTTATAGTGAACCTCTGCGGACTAACATTTTTGATTCACTACATTCGATGATGTCAAAATTAAATACAAGTTCTCCTCACTGATTCATTTTATTAATACAGACATGCATCAAAATACATAAACACCAATTTCGATATACTAAATGAAATCTGCGATTTCCGCTGGGAAATAGGGGATTCACTTGCAGCATTGAACGCCACCTACATAGATCTGATTGGGCGGCCTTGGTTTAATTCCCGGCGTACTAAGATGACAGCGCTAAAACAATCAAAAACACGTTTTAGGAAATTTCTCAGAATCTTGGAGCCGGATCCGAAAACAAATGATCGGATCCCCATCTGGAGAGAGAGACGCGTGCTGTGGCACCTCGTAGGTCTCGTTTGGTGCACGGGAAGTGGAACAGTGACGCACATACGCGCACGCGCTCCCGCTTCCTCGAATGCTGCCTAGGGATTAAACAACGATCGAAAACTGGCGGACAACCCCGAAGAATGGCCGACTGCTCGCAAAGCTGACCCGTTGAGTCGAGTGGCAAGTCAGACGGCTGCAGCTTCGCAATATTGAACGTTCATAAGAATGGGAGTGATGGCTCAGAACAGCAACTGTCACTACAACGCCTCTGACCGGGAGGTCCTAGGTTCGAGTCCTGACGGCGGCAGAATTTTCGAACTACTATGACTAGCTTTTATGCTATGTCGAATTCAGTCGCTGTCTGGAGGAGAATTTTAGCGGCCGGCTGCTCTGATCGGTAGTTTTCCGTGGTTTCTCCGATCAACACCAGGTGAATGCCGGAGCAGTAGCCTAACAAACGGGCCACGGACCGCGCGCGATCTTTCCGTCTTCTTCCTTACTCCTTCTGTCCTCTTCCACCCCTTACACACACACACACACACACACACACACACACACACACACTTACACTAACATTCACCACACTACCACACATTCCGCGAGACCGGTCGGGAGCTTAGAGCTTGGTCCGGCTGGGGCGGTGCCCCGCTGGTGGGAGAGTCCTGGTGCAGGGGGAAACCCCGCTAGGCAACGGTAGGTCGGCGCCAGATCTGGTCATCCAGCGGGAGAAGACCACTGCCACCTCCCGAGCAATAACACGCACTACACTTACGGAACCAATGATCATGGTAGTTGACGCGCCCGGAATCACCAACAATCAACCAATGAGGGTAGGCTGAGGGCTGACAAATTTTAAAAAAGTATTTCCCATCATTGATGAGTAGGACGTTCTGTACTTGGTCTTGTAACGTTAAGAGAATGCAATAGAATGGTGTCATTGCGAGGGCTATCAAATCCCTTTTTGTCAATAATAGTGTTTTGAAAAAACACATTTTAATTTTTTTTTTCATAAATTAACATCAGTCTGAATCAGTGGCGGTTCCAGATGGGGCATGCCCAGAGAAAAACGTTTCTTTATCTTTTTTGATTTGTCAAAATTTATTTAAATATTCATGTTAGAATCGTGTAATTATATAAAAAATAATAGTATATATAGTGTCATATCTACAGTACATCAATCCATCAATCGATTTGTCAGTTCCAAGGACTCACAAAACACGGATTCCGACTACACAACGTGTTAGAGTTGTTGTGCCGATGCAGACGATCGTATTACGGATTTGATTAAGCATGACTGACCGTCTACGAACCCGTTTGACGCTTAAACCAAGCGTTGACGGAGATTGATAGGAATTTTGAATGGCTCAAGCGGTTTACGAGCGTGCGGAACCGTCTAGGCCAAGTCTGATCAAGCATTGCGTCAGTCATTCGCCAGTAACCAACCATCTTTCAAATCCTCGATAATTGCTAAGTGATTTTCCATTTTGATGAGTTCCAGAGTCTGGAGAGCAACGGCGCACATGAATTTCAGGTCTTCCAAATCCATGCCGAAAGTTAGGTACCTCAATGTGATGGAAAGTCCGAATTGTAGGAATCGTCTCACGCATATTTGTTTGTTTCTCTTCTTCGTCTTCTTCCTCTCCTACTCCTCCTCTATTTTGAGATGTATTAGCTTCAGTAAAAGAATCAAAACTCTCTTAGCCCATTCTAATGAAGTTCCTGTATCTTCAGGTTCCAAACCGTGTAGAATTTTATTAATATGAGTACTTGTTCATGAATGAAGCGGTTTCTCATTTTACACCACTCCTTCGACCAAGCCGTTTCCTCTTAACTTCTTTTTTTTTTTCCGCTTGGGGACAACCAATATCACGGAAAGGAAGGTCAAATCTGTATTCGACATTTCACACTTCACGACAGACACTCTTTCCGAGTTGGAAACTCAACTGAGAATGAGTTTTCATCAAAAGATTGAAGCATGTGTCAATGGATTGATTGAACCGTGTGATCAAACTGCCTGCTCGTCTCAGGCCTATTTTAGAGTTTATGTTATCTAATGCGAGTTCGAATTCCAGTGTGGTAAAATGTTTTTGCGGGTAAAAACATTTTTTCGGATTCAAGTAATATTATATTACGTAACCATTACAAATAATGCGAGAATGTACGTGCTGTATAGCACCACTACTTACTTTCTCGTATACGCACGTGTATTTCAAGTAGTGAACAATATTAGCGCCTTAACTATGCGTACGATTTTTTCAAATTGAATAAACCCCCTGTCGATTTGGCCTCACTCGAAGCTCTGCGATTTTGAAAAACATTCAAAAAGTTTTGGAAGTGTTTTTCATAAAGCCCGTGGGACATTTTCAAAATTTTCTCAAAAAGGGCTCAATTTTTTTCCTTTAAATTTCTTGTGAGAATAGAGTGAAATGCACTTATAAAAGGATATATGCGATTTTCACTGTTAACGCTGAATTTCTGAAAATTGCAAAATTGAAATTTTCGGCGTCTTTCTATAAACACAAAATTCAAGATAGAGATGTATCCTTCAAATGAAAAGTGTTCTCCATAATTAATTCTCTCATTAAGGTATATACATTTTCTAGAAAATTTTAGAAGTTTTCGCGCAGTACTGCGTGAAAACTGCAGTATTAAAAAAATAAACAAATAAAAAAAACGAGAATTTCTCAAAAACGGCTCCAAATTTTCTCTAATGGGTGGTGCTAAATATGTCTAGAATGACTTAAAACCAATTTCTTTTCTTTTGTTTTTCGTTCTATTCTTTTGTTTTTTCACAAATTACAAAAAAAAAAAAAATTGACTTGTCTCTCAAGTCGTTAATATTTACAATGACGGCGATTTCTTCATATTATTGCATTTATGAGTACAAGTGCTTCAAATGAAGTCTTAGAACTTTCTCGAAAACTCAAAATTTTTCTGTGAAATCGAGCTCAAATTTCTGCATTTTCAGAAACGCTGAAACGCCATATTCTCAAAATCGGTTATAATTTTTTTGTATAGATAGTCAGAAATGCACAGTTTAACATGACATGAAAACCATTTGGTGTATTCTTTTGTTGTTGATTTTTTTCCAAGTTGATGCAAATGTATTTTCTTTGAAAGATCTCTCTCACTGCGAATTTGCTCATTTTCAGAGATTTGTAACATTTTTGATAAGAGGAAGAAATATTTGTGATTATTAAACAAAAAAATCCTCTTTTACAATAGCAAGGAGTCACAAAACGAGTTTTTCCTGTTAAAAAAACAGCCTTTTTGCTGTAGCATTACATAACTTTCTCTAAAACACTCTTCTGGGCTGAGAAAGTTTGTAGGCCCCTTGCAAACGTTTGTGTAGGGCCCCATGAAATTTACGGGTAGCCCTGATGTATAATAACAATAATGACATTACAATGACTTAATGGGGTACTCCATTTTAATTTTCTTGTGTATGATGTTTGCTGTTAATTTGCTTACCTCTGGATGAAACATATTCATCTCTACAGCATCTAATTTGTTTTCTTTTTGGTTTTTATTTTTTTTCTTCTTTTTTTTTTCTTTTTTCTTTTTTTTTTTTTTTTTTTTCTTTTTTTTTCCCACTACACATACTTTGTTCCCTTTCTTCTATGGAGCTTGTATAAATTACTACATCAACTATTTATACTTGTATATTGGTTTAGTAGTGAGTTATAGTTGACATTTACATAATTGAAATGATTGAAGGTCTTGTCATTGTAAACAATATTATTTATTTCAAAAATAGGAGCTTTCGATGGCTTAGCCACCATCATCGTCAGTTTTCTGATGCAAGAAAAATATAAACAAAAACTAGAATTAACAGTTACATAATTTAAAACATCTAAAGAAATGAAAGGGGAAGAATTAAAGAAAGAAAGAAGGGGGTGGAGATTTAGATCGTTTACGAACGTTTGTTTTCATTTCTTAAGATGTTTTAAATTATGTAACTCTGTTAATTCTAATTTCCGTTTATAATTTTCTTGTATGAGAAAACTGATGATGATGGCTAAGCCATCGAAAGCTGCTCTTATTGAACTAAAGAGTATTGTTGACAATGCTAACGCCTTCAATCATTTCAATTATTTGTACTTGGATTTGATTTCATGTTTTTAAATTCCTACATTACACTGAATAGGAGAAAACTTCTTTTTCTATTGCAAATGCAGTTGCTTTGTGATGACAAAATTCAGTTACAGGAACTTCAATTATTGAAATATCTCCACCAAACACACAGAATATATACCATAAAACTTAAACAAAAGAATGAAATGATCCCTGGAGATAAGAGTGTCTAGACATTTATGCCATCTCTTTATAAGCATCTCAATTCTTTGCCAGTAACATTATTACACAATTGCCAGTAACACAATTATTATTATTATTATTATTATTATTATAACATGTCTGATGGTGTCTGATGATTTATGATTCAGAGCAAGATGCGAAGTCGAAACAATCTTGAAATTCTGACTAAAGCAATTAACCTGCAAACTTTTCTCTTTTTGATATGCACACACTCCCCATGAAAACATTTTATTATATTAAAAGTAAGTAAAAAGTCCGAATTTTAATAATTAAAAATAAACAATACAAAAATAAAGCAATGAAAGTTACTTTAAAAAAACATACATTGAGCACAACTTAACAAAGTTTAAATGGATAGCTGTGAGGTTGTTTATCTGCATTGTTTAGGTAGAAAAATATAAGATTTTATTTTGATTTCAATATCATCATTTTTTGTAGCTATATTTTCAATATTTATTACTTACTTGTTTGTAATCAACAGGAAATTGAAATTTTGTAATGACAGATAAAAAATATTTGCATGTTTCAAAAGAAGTTAAACAACTAATCAATTGTTTAAAAAAATATTGAGTAAGATACAAATTTTGGAAATAAGAGAAACACTTTAAATAATTTTGCCACTTTTGATCATCTGACACGCAGACCTCAGAATTTTAGGCCCAAAAATTGACGATTAAGACACCTAAAATAGGTAACAAAGTTATGATATTAGGCATTAAATGTGATGTTTTAAGCACTCAAAATAGGTTACAATGTCGTTCTTCTTCACACTATGCAACACAGCTGATAGAACACAGGAACGGAAACACACACACACAGAAGAAAACTTGGAAAGATCCTTTTTCCTTTCTAGGGGTTCAAGACTTGGGTCGCATTTTGCTAGTTACACCTTTCCAACAGTACGCTTTCACCTGACCTGTGTCTTTTCTGCCTGGATTGCACTGACGACATGCCGCAGCGATAAGCCTCTACCTGTCAACAAGTGTGCGCTAAAAAGTGTGAAACTTTCTCTTTGTTTTGACTTGCAGAGCTCCTTATGTTCAGTGGGTTGGATGAAATTTCAATGTGTAATCAATTGCATATACGATATGGGAATATTCGTGTTTTGGGAAATTTGAGAAATTATTTGCATTTCAGTAAAACAAAATTTAAAAAATGGATAATTAAGAGAAGATAATTCTTCAAAATTACTGGTTTTAGACAAAAAAAAAATTAAAATAGGCCACAACCACTCTTTTTGGACATTTTAGGTACTATTAGATGCTTTCAGTAAGTCTATTTTTTCATGATTCGTAAACATCTGCATTTATTTTCCACAACTTCCTAAAGGAACTAAATAGGCATTTTTCTTAAAAAGTCCAAGGTTTACTGATATGCCATCTTCATTTCACTGCTATGTCTTATGGACGTATGTCATACTTTCTTGTACTTGTATCTTATTTAACAGGCTACAAATGTGTCTCAGATGTTCATAGGCATAGAACATGCTTATTAATATAAATAAGATGGTTGCAGGACAAATGCCAAATGTGTGTTTCTACTCTTTGCAAGTATTTCCAATTTTTCCAGGAACAGATTGGATATTCGTACTTGCAGGCATTGTTCAGTATGTCTTTCCTTGTAAATAGTGCTGTTAGTGACATACAAGCCGACAGATGTTTGGAAGACTGTCAAATTCATACTCTCAACATTAGAAATTCAAGAGTTTTTGAATAATGGATCAGAACTGGACTCTAGTGATGGTGACAAAAATTTTAAGAAATTTGATTCCCGGACTGTTATCTAGTTTGAGAAATGAAAATTATATTGTGGAGAGTAATAATCATGAAAATGATTCTATTGGTGAGTCTTCTCAAATTCAAGAGTTTTCATTTCCTTTAGAATACTGTGAAATTGATAAACAATCTGAATTACTAGTGTTAGAGAAAACCAGTGAAATAAAATTTCCTGTTAATGAAGACTCAACTGATCTAAATTATTTTTCATCATTTTTAATATAAAATTGACAACATGTTTCTTTGAATTCCATTCTCACTACTATCTTGTAACCAAATGATCATAAAATACAAACAGACTTAAAGAGAAAAGTCAATACTACAAGATTTTATCAATTTCAAACTGATGTGAATGATAGTTTTTGTTTTACAACGTTTTAAATAATAGCTATACTGCCCAGGACACAGGAGTTAACCACGTGGTGTATTCCTCAGGATCAAACATGTTAAGTGATAATAATGTCTTCTTCACACCTTTTTAGATAAGGTGTCGAATCCTTTATCAAATAGAATACAATATTCACTATTCAAGGAGTAAAAAAATGTGCCTTCTACAGTGCATAATAAGAATTTGTTTACTCACACAGCATCAGTGGGGCTGTAAACTGGACCAGTTGACATACTTGAGGTCACCACTGGAGTCACAGGTTGGGGCAACATAAGGGCATCCGATGGTATCTGACAGACAAAAATGTGTTATTGAAAGGGTAAAATGTAGGATGTATGAAGGTAAGGAAAAGTAATTTTGTGTTCACTTTAGCTGAATGTTTGAATGTGAAGGTCACTACTTACATCGCTGAGCACAGTGCATTCATATGATGGCTGATACTTTTCTTGTTCAGACAAAGGTCGTTTTAAAATTTTTTCTCTGTCCTGTTTATGCTTGCGATCAGCTCCTTTCAACTGAAAAATTAAAACAATAACTTCATTAACACTGTTACGATTAAAATGTAGAAGCATCAATAGCAGCAATATTGAAAATAAGATATATAACTAGTGGTGCTACATAGAGCACACATTTTTGTATCATTTCAAACTTTGACAATTTTCGAAAATTCAGAGTGCAGCAAAAATGAGACCTGCCTAATTTTTGAAGTAGTGTTTGCTCTGTCCAGGAGGGAAAAGAATTGAAGAAAATCTTGGATTTTATATTTTATTTTTAAATTGTATATGACCTTATTTAAAGATATAATATTTTGGAGACTTCAGACTTCATTGAGAAAACAATCTCTATCTAACTTTTGCAATATTAATTTTCTGCAATTTTTGAAAAGACAGAGTGTTCACCAAGAGTGAGACCAGAGCAATTTTTAAGCATCTAATGCTCTATCCAAGAATTTGTGTGTGGTGTGTGTGGTGCGTGTGTGTGTGTATGTGGTGTGTGTGTGTGTGGTGTGTGTGTGTGTGTGTGTGTGTGTGTGTGTGTGGTGTGTGTGTGTGTGTGTGTGTGTGTGTGTGTGTGTGTGTGTGTGTGTGTGTGTGTGTGTGTGTGGTGTGTGTGTGTGTGTTGTGTGTGTGTGTGGGTGTGTGTGTTGTGTGTGTGTGTGTGTGTGTGTGTGTGTGTGTGTGTGTGTGTGTGTGGTGTGTGTTGTGTGTGTGGTGTGTGTGTGTGGTGTGTGTGTGGTGTGTATGGTGTGTGTGTGTGTGTATGTGTGTGTGTGTATGTGCACGTGTGCATGCGTATGTGCGTGTGTGTGAAAATAATTGTTTAAAAATTGCATATACTTCACACAAAATAACACGATATCTTGCACTATTTTCAAAAATTTGAACACAGTCTTATTTAAAGATCTGGCTTTGGAAAACAGATTTCTTTAAGGACAAAATATTGATCTTCAATAGTGTAATCATAGAAAGAAGTTGAAAATATTTTAACTTTTGCAATTTTTGGAAGTTCAGATATTTCAATGAAAATGAGACCTTCACCATTGTTTAAGTGTTCTTTGTGCTACCTCACAACCAAGTTTAATAAACAATTTTGGGGTCTGTTTTGAAAATGCGTTGGAAATATTTGGGGTTTATGTAAGAATAGAACAAAAATCATAGTCACTGTAAGTCTTGATGGATAAAATATTATGTTATCGACTCCTTCATTTAATACACATGTTAATCCTAAACATATCAAACGTGTATCTTCTTGAGTAGGAGTTAAAAGTAGACAGCGGAATTGAGGCAAAAAGACTTTTTTTTTCCTTTCACGTTAGCTAGATTTTTAAAATGAATTTCAACAAACTACATCGTTTTTGTTCCAATAGTGATTTTCTATTTCCCCCCCCTTTTTTTTTGCTTATTTTGCAACACATCCTTATATTTAAAAGAAAATTGCTATTTTGTCTAAATTCATGTTTTGCATTGCTTAGAAATTTATAAAATTAATTAGTTTATTTTAAAAGTAAACAGTCTCGTAAATGGTGGAAAATGAAATATTTTCTCACACTTTTCACACACTAAGTAAAAAAGGACTTATTTGATTCATTTCTGCCGCTTAAAATGCCCATAATATCGCATTGACAGAAATGGAAATAAAGTGAGAAAAAATATTTTATATAATGCTATGTAGGGCTTTATATATGTAGTGCTATGCCATATTTTTGACAAAAATAAGATAATACCACTAACATACTTGCCATATCAATTATTACATTTTGTGTCAGTGTCCCCGATCCTCCCCAGAAAATTTATCTGGTTATTCGTGTTTAGGACAAAATTGATTTCAAAGCTGTCTTCTTCTCAAAAAGTTTCTTCTTAAAAATAGTTTTGCTGTTCTACAGATATTTTGAAATGTTATTTTGAATTAACTATTATGGTTTAAAAAAATTAAGAAAATGTGAAAAAAACATTGATGCTTTTGCTAAGTTCCAAAAATAGAAATAATACTAATAGTTCTACTACAGTAATGAAAGCTAAACCATAGTGTTAGCTGAAATGTTCTCAAAATTTTGTGTACTACAACGTCTTGTGTATGGTTTGTGAATTTTAGGAAATTTTATTTGTGGGTGCAAGAATTTAGTTTATTTGTGGGTGCGAGAATTTAGCCTCAAGCTACATAAGGTTTAAAGTATTATTGTGACAACCATTTCTGTTGAATGTTATTCAAATGTATAAATTAAAGATTTACATGTCTGATTATTGGCAATATACTGCAAATAAGGTCAAACTTCCTAATGAAGAGGGCCTTTTAACAAGTGAGAAAACTGACATACTTCTTTGTTGTGTTAGGCTATTTGGTGATAAGAGTTTTCAAGAGATGGCTGCAATATATTGCAAAATAATAATTACAAAATTACACAATCATTACAAATAGTTTGAGAAAGCTTGTCACTTTGTAGCACCATTAGTTTACAAAGCTATTACTGTCCTTTGCATTATATATTGCAAGGTGCAGTTTGAGCTAGAGAGAGAAAATATTCTTTTAAATGATTCTCTTCAAATTAGACATTACCTTGAAAACTTTTACTTGACACGCTGCTGCATGCAGACGTTTCAACCCACCATCACCTTGGAGGTATGTCTCAACTTGAATGCGGAAAGGGACCCCCTTTTCTCCACCATGCTTCTTAGGGGTGAATTCTGTACTGATGCAATTCACCTAGAATCAATGACTTCTTAATTTTTTTGATTTAGGACTAAATAATAGTTGGCAATTAATGAACATTATCGTGGTCTTTACTTTCATCAAGTTGAATTTTTTCTAATTTTTCATCTCATTATATTACAATTATTTTGTCATTAAAAGAAGTGGGCAAAAGTAGGTACAGTTTTGATACTAGATGTAAAACTCTTGGCAATTTAAGAATCAATTTTTAAGAGACTTAATTTTAACTGTTTTTTATTAAGAAATTATTGCTTACAAATTAAAAAGTTCACGACTAGTGAGAAAAAATCTTTTTCAATGTATTTACACATTGGCAAACCCAGAATTTTTCTCTGTGGGGAGCTACATGTATAGAGTCCAGCTGACTTGTTATTTTCGTAAAAATAATTTTTCCTTTTTGCTGAATATAATATGTATTTTAATTGTTGATTTATGAGTAATAGTTATAATGCTAAAAATTGATACATAGAATGACTTTTCTTAGCATAGAAAATAAGTAAACACTACAGTTTTGAATATGCATCGGTAATTTTGGGGAGTAGAAGCCCCTTGGGCTCGACCTTTGAGTGCGCCACTGCACACGTACATCATTATATATGTTTCAATGGAAAACAAATACTCTGAATTTCTTCAAGTACTCAATAGCACAGTTTATATTTACTTGCTTATTGTAGCTATTAAAAAATTTGCGCTTCTCATAGTTTTCACATTTTAAATACTACGTTAAGAGGAAGAAATCAAAAAAAATTCAACTTTACTGAAAATAATGATCACTCTCTTCTCTTTTTTTATATGATAGGTAACATTCATGAATACGTTTTTTATTAACAAAATTATTGAATTCATTAGACTGTTACAAATTCATTCATTATGGAAAACAAATAATCACCTTGATATATACTCCAACTTCCTTAGTGGGGTCCCATAAAAACTCTACAGCATTGAGCTGCATGGGATCTTGAACGATGTCTAAAAGTCCATACGACAAGGGAACATCGACTTCCACGACGCGATCGCCCGGTCGTGACGCCTGCCAAGCAGCCATCTGTTCCCGCTCAGTATACTGCAGTCGGCGCTCATGAAAACACACTCGAATTGTACTCTAGAAAAAGGAAATTCAAAACATTAATGGGTCAATCCATGTCAAGTAGTCTAGGACTTAATGTGCAACTTCAAATTCTGAAGAAATTTTGGAGGCCGTCCCATAGATCTCAACGGAACTTTTGTAAAGTAGCTCCATAGATGACCTGGTCTGAGAGAGAATGGTTTGTTTGACCCCAAGCAGTGTTGTTTCATAATACAACTATAAGATTTTTACAGATTTGGCTGGGCTTACTTGCACAACTTTTCTACTCTACCCAATGAAATTAATATCAATTTTGTCTTCATTAACAAAGTGGGTACATTCCACAAAAGTTGCTAGAATAAAAATATACAGGTTTTAACCTTGAAAGGCTTGCTTAATATATGCGTACCTATTAAAAATGAAACTTGTCACATCACTCATCAACATTTCATTGCCTTTGAGAGCATGATTTCAACGTCAGTACTCTTTCCATTGCTTCATAAATAATGCCCACTGCGCCGGCTGGTCGGCCGCGGGCCGGCGGGTCGCACGGAGCTTGCATTTTCTTTGATCAACAAACCAAAATAGTCTAATGAAACTTATGCTAATACTTTGTTATGTTCATATAAGTTCTCCATAAACATTAACTATGATCGCTGAATTACCATATGCGGGTCTTAATCTACGGGATGTTGATAAAGCCTTGATTTTATCGTAGTACGTTAGACATCTTTGGTATCGAGTTACAACTTTATTTTGTTGAAATTATGTTCATTACAGGCTTATAACAGTAAGAACTTGTTCACTTGACTAAGTGTTCATTCATGACTCGAGATTTAAATCAAAATTCTTTGTAGCAGACGCTAGTTTTAAATCAGTAATTCCTTTGATGACTTTTTTGGATATGTCTAGATATTAATAGAGAACTTGTGAAGAATTTATGGAGAAAGTTTATGGAAAACTTATAAGAACGTAACAGAGTATTGGCATAATTTTAATTAGACCATTTTGGTTTGTTGATCAAAGAAAATGCAATATCGAAGTCAGCTCTCGTGTATTTCATTTAAATCTGCCGCTCACAGCCAGGTGCGGGCGACTCGCCGCGGCGGGTCGCCCTGCAGGCCCCCGAGCCGCGGCCGACAGGAACCTCACCATTAATTACACCGAAGTTTGCGGAGCAATTCAATTAATTTTTGATTAATTAATTAGCAATTAAAGCGTTCTACAATATGGCCGATTTGTTTCTGTGATAACCGATTGTGGTGTGCCAGCTCATCATTAAATTCACGGAAGTTTGCAGAGCAATTAAATGAATTTATGTGTAATTAAGTAGGGATTAAATAGTTGTAAATGGTGGCATATTTGTTTTTGTGGTAACCGATTGTGATGGTGCCAGCTGAAGAGAGGTGTGTGAGGCATCAACGAGTGACATCTCTTGACCTTGAGCAGTCCCGCACGCAGCACTGAAATCAGCGCATTTTATTTTCTGTACGAAATTTCCTTACTGTAAACAATTAAATGTGAAGTCGATGATTTCTTGCAGTGCCCGAAAATGTATTTTCAACCCACATTTACAAAAACCTATTTGTATTAAATTATTCAAAACATTTTCCATTGGATTTGGCCTCCAAAATTCAAATAGAAAAATTTGTTTCTCAAGCATCCTGAAGAAAACGTTAAATTTTCATTTTTAATCCAACAAAATAGAAGGAAAAAGCACTTTGCATATTTACTGGTCAAACATGCATCCATTTTAGTTCAAGCTATAATTAAGAAATTGAGATTTTACATTTTTTTATTAATACATTTCATAATCAACATACCTTCAGAATTTTTCCTCTATATGCTGACAGTTCACCAAGTTTCTTAAGTTTTATTTCATAACTTTGTCCTTGGTTGAGATATGTAAGTGTTTCTTCATTAACTTTGGTAGCAATTGACGTGGCAGCGGCAAGCACGTATTGGAATCTGCGAACAAAAAGACTTTGTTATTGTAATAAAGTTAAGTCGAGAGAATATTTTATTACAGAAGAAGTATGAACTTCATGGTCTGTAAATCTTGAGGACTTTGTTTTGCCAAATTAATAACACAAGCTCCTGACCTATCATGAAATATAACACAAAAATAAATTATGTAGGCCGTACATAACTCGAGAGACACAAAGAGTCGATTGTGTAGAATAATATTTTTATTTTTTACTGATACGTTATTGCTTCTCATTGCCTTCGATACGGAAGCTGGATTTGCACTGTTTAACCGGAACCCTCGAAGGATTTCCAGGGAGTTGACATAACTTACTCGGATCGAGAGGAGCGTGGGTACGAGGGGAATATGGAAACAGTTGAATGATGCTGACGTGTTATCTTATTCTATAAGAGGGAATTATGGAAGGGAAATACAAAAATACAACCCGAGTCAAATTGACATATAATTAATTATTTAAAAAATAAATCTGAATAATTAAAATTAGGTACAAAGTGAAATCTTACGTACCACGGGCGTTAACTGGATATAATCTCCGGCGACACAAAACCCCCGGGCCAAAGTTCGAGGAGCTAGTGCCTTAGTGGCTGCTCGATCATTGTAAACCTTCCAACGCCCTTGGTGTAAAAGTAGCTATTATTCTATTGTTGACATTTGTAACAGCTGTGATCCTACTTAGAATAACAATGTTTTTGTAATTCTTAAGCGTTTGTACATTATTGATTATAGAGGAGGAGAGAGAGACAGTTTTTGAAGAGGCTGAGGAGATACAAATTAAAAAAAAAAAAAAAATTAAAAAAGGTTAAACAAGACAAAGCTAATCGAGCCATTGACAAACTAATTCGATGGCTACACCAAATCAAACTAATCGTAAACACTGACAAAATAATTACAATAGCATTCCACAACTCTCGATGAACACAATAATCACCAAATTTGACACTACGAGGCAATAATATCAAACATAGAAAATAAAATGTCTTGTAATCGCCACACAATCCAATCTCAAATGGAACTCACATCTAGAAGATACTAATTCAAAATAAAGAAAACTCAATTTTCTTTTGGAATAATAACAATGTACAGCACCACTAAGACAGTTCCAACCGTGAACTTCGCAATCACTCATTTCTCAAACGCAGAATGTGGCCAAGCATCGGAGGCAAAGCAAACCTTAAAACTACAAAAGAGAATAACCCGGAATATAACAAAAATAAAAAGAACAGATTCTTGTAGACACTTCTACTGCCTCGTATAGTCATTTCTGAAGTCCTCATATTGGTTGTTTGTAAAGTTGAACCTAACTATCACACATGCATACAACACAAGAGAAGCATTTATATGCCAAATCAACCCTCCAAAACAAACCTAAGTAATTTCACCAACCACTGTGCCCAAGCACATTACATCAAAAAAGTACATTCTCTTCTGGAATACAATTCTTCAACAAATTGCCAAAACTCCTAAAAGACATTACAGGATTACACAGCTTCCAGAATATACTTTACACTAGGTGTATCAAGCTAAAACAGCCATATTAGTACACCCGTATAAAAAACAGCCATAAAGTTTATTGCTAATTAAATGACATAGTTTGGGATTCATTTCCTAGTATTTTCGTTGAGAAAACGGGTGTGAGCTGGCTTGACGCGACGCTAGCACACATAAATTAAATTCGAATCATAGCTCGACGGAAACTATCAAATAATTTTTTGCTAATTAATTGCTATGTATTTTCGTTGAGAAAATGGATGTGAAACCAAGAGTTTGTCAGCTTCTATTAATTCGCTGTATAGTGGAGCTTTCACATAACATAATTTCTCATATTATTGATGAAGGGTACTTAATAAACTACTGCCTTCTATCCTATCCTTTAGCCATCACTTGAAACCCTCAAAAGATATAACTGAAAATTAAGCGAAAACTACTGTAGTTTAGAAGTGTCCGTGAACTTATTTAAAGTTATATAATTGAGTGTTATACTGTATTTCGTCAATCTTCTATAATATAAATGTGATAGTGTGTCAAACTTTTTTTTTTATTTTCCAAGGGATTTTAATGAAAATGAACCTCTGCTATTTTGTTTATCTCACTTAAATTCAGCAAACATTTCAATGCAAAAAATAGCAGACATTTTTGAGAACATCTTTTTTGTTTTCCGTTTTTTCAAAGAAAATACGTAGCAATTCTAAATTGTGTCAATTAATTGCCAATTCTAAAATATAGTAATTAATTTGCAATAAATTATTAGACAGTTTCCGCTGCGCTACGATTCGAATTCCACTTATTTGTGTAGTGGCGTCGCGTCAAGTCAGCTCACACCTTTTTTCGCAATGAAAATACGTGGCAATTGATTAGCCATAATTAATTGACAGTTTCTATTAGGGTGGGCTGACGTGGTTGTACCGGCTTGACACACCTCGACACATCCTTCTGCAGAAACGTTTCCGTATTCCGGAATTCGTTAATGATTAACACGATGCAGGTGTTGCAGTAACATAATGTGAAGAAGCAGGAAACCTGGCGAAGCCATCCTCCTCATCCTGGGACCGCTTGGACATGCTCACTATTCCTTGGACATCGAAATCCTCAATATTGTTATCACTAATCCTACAGCCAGTTAGATCATATGATGCTGTTAAGTAGAATGTAATAACAAAAAAAAAAATTGTCATACACGACTGTAATTGTATATGACTTTATTATTATTATTATTATTATTATTATTATTATTATTATTATTATTATTATTATTATTATTATTATTATTACTCTATTTCACGAGTACATAAGATATGAGTCAGTTAATATATTGACCTGGCAAATGCGGTATTTAGGGAAATTGTGAGTACCGCTTTATCATAATGCCATGTTCTCATCGTCTAATCTTGGGCAGCTATTACGACCACTACTTCTGATTCTGACAACTACTTCTGATTTCGTACAACTACTTCTGATTCTGAGTTCATTCTTTCCTTTTTAAACTATATACATAAATGATCTTTATTGATATTCAGCTTCTCCATTTTTTCGGATATTGTCCATGGAGTGGTTTGTCTCTCCACGATTCCATTAACATTTTTTTGAGTCCCACATTTATGTTAAATAGCATCAGAAGTTCAGTGTCTGTATAATTCTGCGTGTCTTGCATAGTTTTCTTCGAAATGCTTCTCGCTACACTTACAATGCCTGTTTCCCATTCTTCGGTGAGATTTCACAACCTGCCTCATTAGTGGGTCATCTTGATGGCTGACTATTCACTTCCCCATCCCGACTATTGCATTGTGTCAGGAGGTTTCAATTTGTCTGAGGCCTCTTCCTCCTTCCTTTCGAGACATATAGTCTGCTCGAGGGTGGGCGACATAATGCACTGAAAGCAGTTTTCTGGACTTTAGACCCTCGACTTGCATTTCTTGCTCGGTCTAGTTCACTAGTCTGAAACTGTACTCGGCGATAGCCATCGCCAAACTACCAATTGCAGATATTTTACTCCTGGAGTTCAGAGTGAACTGCAGGACAAGCCTTACTCTTCTTTAATATTTATTGCGAATCCTCTCGTCACTTTTTTTCACTTTTTTCACTGCCCAGATATTTTAAGTAAGTTTTACCTGACTTAAGATCTTCAATCACCGTGCGCATATCAACTTCAATGCTCTAAAAAATTGTCACTTTGCATCTCTTTAAATTGACTTTGGCAGATCTGTCGAGACAAAATTTCATGCAGAAGGCAATCTGCATGAATCAAGAAAAATACTTGACAGGCAGATTTTTAGAGAGAATTGCTTCATTCTTAGCAAACACTTTAATATCATCCATGTAAAATAAATGTGATACTGGTCTTTCATCACCACGCAGTTTGTAAGCAAAGTCAGTGTGAGACAACTGTCTAGATAGTGGAATGAAAACTAATGCAAAATAGCAGAGGTGATAGCGAATCTCTTTGAAAATTCCCTTGTAAATCTCAATAATTTTTGTTTCTACTATTTCCTTTCCGCTATGTATTCGTAATCTGGTACTCCACTTCAAACTAGCCTCGCAAAACACAATAAGTCTAGGATGAAATCGATAGATTTCCAGGATCTTCAAAATCCAATCGTGCGATACACTCTCAAAGGCCATAGGGTAGTAAGTCCAAGCCATGCTTAAATAACGTTTTCGTTTCCTTACATCATTCAAGACTAGTTTATTTAGTATCAAGATTTCCTTACATCCATAGGAATCTTTACGACATTCTTTCTTTTCAACTGGCAACAGATGGTTCGTCTTAAGTTATGACAATCAACAAAAAATTAAGAGTAACGAATTTGTAAGTACTAGATAATCAAAATGGAAAGGTTCAATTTAATGAATGGAAACCGCTGGTGCCTCGTGATTGGGATGCACAATCCCTAGGTAATCGAAAAATACTTATAATACGTTAGAATTATACATTTTCCACTTAATGACATTCAATATCCAAGATATTTCAGCAACATCGGTGTATGCGAAATCATTTTGAAATCAGAGTGTCCAAGGACCGCTCTCTCCGGCGTCTCGTGGGCTCCCAGGCAGCGCACCATGCCACGGTCTTAGGCCCGCAACAGACTATAGAGCGATTTTCCTAAGGATGAGCCAAAGTGACAGCTAGTGCTGGCAACATAACTGAAGGTTTTGTGGTCGTTGAGCCTATTAAACTCCCTTCCTGCGTTCGTTCGTTTGCAGTTGGCTAACTTGTAAATGGCTTCGACACTTCCTTTTGTTGTGTCCTCGTCCGACAAAAATATAGTGCGCTGCGAGAAATAATTGATATTAGGAAGTGCAGTGTAATGTGCTCTTCTGTAAAAATTCTTTTTTTCTTTATATATTACATTGAATTTACTTTTTGTGTGATAAATATTCTGTTTATTTTAAAACCGAGACTTCAATGCGAGATGCGTACCGGTGCACGTGTTTCCGGCTTAAAATCATCTTTCTTTCTATTTACAATCGTGGTAGTTTTCTTTTACTGATTGTGAGAGCATGTTAAGAGATTTTCCACATACGAAATTAAATTTAAATATTTCCCGGACTTGCGTACGAGCATGTACCTCGGCGCAACTCTTAAGACTTCTGCATAGGGATGTTTTCACTGGAGCCATTAGCACTTTACGAAGGGGCGTGACCAGAGAGTATAGGGCGTGACAACAGCTGTCGCGGCGGAGGGATACTTCTCTGAAATACATGTGATGTTCACTTGTTTTCGCGAACTGTCACTTTGGCTCATCCTTAGAAAAATCGTTCTATACACCGAGAGATGCGTTGCCAGTCATGTGGAAAGAGGCCGGCGAGGCTGCGTCCACACACTACAAATAGGATATTCGACGTCTTGAAATACCTTTATGCGCTACAAGCCGAGAGTGGGGCAGCAGTTAGCTATGAGATCACCTGCGAGTCCCATTTCTTGTTTTATTACAAGCTCTTGTGTAACTTTAAATCCTTGTTTTGCTGGCATAATCGTAAACCATCTGTTTAACGAGTTCGAGAGAAATACATTACTGCATTGCATACAAATCGTTATTTAATGTAAAACACCGGAATGTATGTGATTATTAAGGGAGGAGTACAATTTGTGCGTATTTTCTTGAGCTCCGTAATTTCCTTCCCCTCTGCTTTGGTGTATTTATTTGCTGAATTATAAATAAATCGTGAACGATCAACTAGTTAAGAATAAAATTCACAATTAATAAATCCATTCATAAATAATAAATATGAATTAAAAAATAGTGAATTAATTAAATTGTTTCAAAATACCACTTCAAGTTTCTTGCTTCAAAGTTTTATTTTTATATTGCTCATAATGAACGGATTTCATTCAATTAAGAATATCTTTCACACAAGTTTTTTTGTCGTTCATTCCTGTTTAAAGAGAAAATTCAAGTAAACAATTAAAAACAGGTTGTTTATCATGTCTTTGCTGCTAAATAGCAAAACCTCACTCAGTTCGTAGTGTTTTCCTGCTGTAGCGAAGGCCTAAATGTCGTATAAAAAATGAAGGAGTAGAAATGTGTCCGAGAAAACTCGCTCGCTAGACCAACTCGAGCGAGGAACTCTTTCGCCTCTGCAGAGGCGAACGAGAAAACTTTCTGGTGTGTGAGTGTCGGAAGTGTCCCTTGTTTCGATTTACTACATTTCACGAGGCACGTTTCTCGCAACGCCTTCCTCGGTGTAGTCTGTTGCGGGCCTAAAGCTTGTTCGGTGCGTTTCTCTTTGAACGCGCATCCCTATGCTCCAACATAGGATCCCCCTCGTCTGAAACTAGTTGCCATTTAATTTTATGAATTTCGCGTGTTATTAAAGGTACGCAAGTTCAATCAATTCTTGACAGAATTGAATGCATTATTTAAGATGTTGGGGGAATTTCCTTTCATTTGATGTTAGGTTTGGTGATTCAAAATGTACATTTGATGAGTTCTTTGTGCAAAGTTGGTAGTTCTGGAAGAAAGTTACTCTTCGACCTAGCTGAAAAGCTAGTGTCGAAAATCGACGCTGCCGCCGTCTGCCGCCGTCAAGACCCGCGTCAGGAGCCGTCCTGACGGCTGCCGCCGTCAGCACTCGAACCTATGACCTCCCGGTCAGAGGCGCTGCAGTGACATCAGTTAATGCACTGAGCTACCGCTCTCGGTTTTCATTTCGTTTTCATAACCGCTAGTAGTAGCAAAAATATCCACTAAGGTCATGAAATGAACTGGTGTAAACGTGCCTAAACAATAGTGCTTGTTGAAAAGTGCTGGAGTGTGGGATCACAGTATTTTCGAAACCTAGTTCGCTTTAGATGTCTATGAATACCACTACCGGCAATTGTCTCAATGAATATTTAATACAATATCTCGAGTTCCCACTGGAAATCGAAGCCAGAACAATTTTGCGGAAAGATACCTCACAAGGACACTATGTAAACAATTATGTATGTAACGTTGGAATATATACTTTTTCTGCACTTAGTTTTAATTAATTTACATGAATTGCTTACGTTTTATTATATATTAGAATTCTGAAGTTTGGAAATTAAAATTTCCTTCAGTGGAGCTGCAATCCCCAGTTTGTTGGGGCACCAACTGATGGAAATATAAAAAAGAACATAAAAGAATAAAACTAGAAAAGACACAAACATTTAATTTTATACAATCATGGCAATACCAGCAGCATTGAAAGTTGGTAACAAAAGATATGAGTAGAATACATATTACTGAAAAGGATTTTCTCTGAGAAATTGCTGGTATCCAAATTGGATCATATAGAAAATGAAAAGATCAGAGTTATTCTGTAGATTTGGTGCATTCTTGACAATACTGATGAATAAGGAAACACAATGCTAAGCCACATACACAGAATGGAAGATGGCAGAATGATAAAAAATGTTAAGAAAAGGGAACTTGAGGGGTTCAAGAGAAACTACATGTGAAGACCAAGACAAGTTGCAACGAAGCAATAGGAATCACAACAGGCCTCTAGACCTTAAAGTTCTAAAAGAATTATAGATATTCATGAAAAGACCAGAAGTGAAAGCACCATTAACTTCAAAATAATATCAATGTTACTATAATGTTTAATCTGGAAAATTAGTAAAAGAAACAAGCTACTGTAAATCAAAACTACTTCAATAATTAAATAAAACACGTTTATTATGTCTGAGTATGTTTTATTTTAATGCAAACCAACTACCTTCTCCTACATCAGAACAATACCATTTTTACCTTTGACCAGGTGCCGATATTGCATTGCCACCTGGTCATGGGCCATACGTGTTCAAAATTTTGGGAGCTCCACATCACAGAATATCTTCGTTATACCCTGAAGATCCAAACAATGCAACACATTGTGAACATGCTGGCCACTGTATTTTACATTTATCTCAAATCTCACCGTCAAAGTTTGACGGGTTCTCACTAGTTATAATGAAATCTGTTTCGTAATGAGTATCATTATGTAACGGGTTGCAGCCATCAAATGAAAGAATTATACAATGGGAGTAGGAAAAGGCATTTTTTTAAATTACTCCTCTCTTCGTTAATATTTACATTACGAACAATTTCTAAACAATATTGTGAACACATGTTTCAAATGATTAATATGTTACAATGTTCATAAACTACATACTTAACTTTCATAAGTTCATTTTCAAAAATGCACAAATGACATTTTCCCAAGGTTGGCTCTAAATTTTTCAATGAAAATTTGCATAAAGGGCAGCGTTTTTATCTTCTGTAATATTCTTAAAGACATATTTCAATTCTACTATTAGGTAACCGAAAAACTGAGATAAAATTAAGTGAGGGAAAAAATATTTTCGCGGCGACTGGTAGCATTTGGATAGAGGGTGGTGCAATACCGAATAGCTAGCCTAGACTAAAGGGATTAGAAAACTACCGCGAGAAAGTCTGTACCATTCTGTAGCACCACTGGTTTTATATACAATCTGTTTAAAAAATTAAATCTTTAAAAAGGGTCTTTTACAATTTTTAAAGAAAAACGAACAAACAAAAAAATAAAAAAATAAATTTTCGTGTAAATTTTGCTTGAAATTAATACAAGTTAAAAAATTAAAACCAATTTTTTTAAATTTTTTCCCATGGATAGAGCAAAGAGCATTTGAAAAAATGACGCAGGTCTAATTTTTGTTGAACTTTGCAAAATTACTAAAGTTAGAAATAATACCAGAAAATATATGCGATTGTAGCACAACTAGTTTCTTTACTCTCCTGCTATGTACTAAGACAAAGTAAAGAAAAAGTAGTGTAAGTATTGTAGAACGGAAATTGGTGATTTCTTTTGCAACAAAAACTTTTATTCCTGGGCCGTGGGAACGAAAAAGTGGATAAATCTTGTTCCTATAAGTAGTAAATTATTTCCTCTATCATGTTATGTAGTCAAAACCCATGTTTTGTGCGTCCTTGATACCGGAAAGTGGATGGACGGCAAAAGTTTGTATGTCTCTGGTCTATGAGTGGTCAACGCTAGCGCCTAAATAGTTCAAACGATTTTCTCCAAAATTGACACACCGCGTTTGATCTGAACAGGATGTCCCGTGAGTTTTAAACTGATTTCTTTTATTTTTGGGGGTTCTTTAAATGAAGCATCTACATTTTCAAAATACAGATGCGCCATCAGTCAGTTAAACGCTGCCCGTTTTGTTGATGGTTATATTTGGTAACTTAGTGATCACGAAACCCTGCGCGGATTTGTGAAACGAGTATTGGCAGGACTGGTTTGTTATTAAAAAGCGACTATCGGAGACTAGGCCTCATTTTTACATTCATTATTGTTCATTGTTGGCCAGAAAAGTTTACATGAATAGAAAATTCCAACACCACCTACATTATAGGTGTACATAGGTGGTGTTGAAAATTTATAAGTCAATAGAATGAACCGTATCAAGGCCCATTGTATCGTTTCTATACGGCAACGATTGTTATTTATTGCTTAGATATCTCAATAGTTCTAATTGCATGCTACAAGTTATTATTAAATTAGGTGAGTGTACTTTTCGGCGTGGAGGAGCTTTATTACTTTACATTTCTTGTAATTTTATATAGAATTGTTGAGTTTAATATGATAGAGCATTTGAATGATTTTTTTTTCATGATTCGCGCTGTGAAGGAATGTTGAAATCAATCCCATGTGTTAGGGTGTTGGTCGTTTAGAATCCCGGTGTGTTTGCGAAAAGTTGAATGCAACTTCGACACTTATGAGTACATACTCTTCATTCTTTTGTTTATATGAGTACATGTACGAGTGGAAATGTTGATATGATGAAAGAACTTCTACTAGGCATCGTAAACGTTTGTCAACCGAACGATTAGGTAAGTTTACTTTTTTTATTTGTTTTGTAGTTTCACATAAGTAAATGTACTAGTAGAAGCTCAGATCAGTACAATACCTTCCCTTCAAAACAAAATTATCTTAAAAGTGAAGGAGATTTATAAATTGTAAAAATTGCGTTGGCTATAAAATTAATTTCTAGCATGAACGATACGAACTGAAATAATAAGTTCATTGATTAATTGAATGAATTAAATAGAAATAAACCCGAAAATATTGTAGTTTGCTTCATTACAACATTTACATGCATTTTATTTGTAGAATTAGGTGATTATCGGAATAGCAGAGGTTTGGGGTGGCAGCGTTATTTTCATATGACGTTTAAATGTAATTGTTGATTGTATCACACGTACATTTGTTCACATTATTGAGGAGAACCGACTTCTTTCTGTATTTTCGTATCAAACGGGCACCGTAAACTTCCGATTTACATATTCCGAGAGAAAGAAGTTTTGACCACGTGATCGACAATTTTATGGCAAGGAAATTGAGGAAGATGCCTCTTTAACATACTTAATTGCATATATTACACGTTACTAAAAATAATAATTATAACGCATTGCATATATAATATGGTTACCGAAAATTAATACTGTACATATAAATAGTTTTAAAGCGTTTTTAATCTTTTTCCCTGAAGTTCTCCCATCAAAAGAGTCCCACCATAAAAAATAGGACCTGTTTCTGCCAACAGAGTTCTTTTCAATTCGAGTCCTAAAAATGATCAATTGTAGAACGGGGTGAGAAACTGAGAAAGGCTGTAAGGTAACTTACATTCACCACAACAGTGAAGTGCATCACGAACAGTATGGAGAAGAGACATGTTCTGAAGAATAGTATGGATTTATGAGCATCTATCATGACTATACGAAAGAAAAGAAAAAATGACAATGTTACATATCCAAGATGAAGTTGGAATACTTAAATTAAAAACTAACAAAAAAAAAAAGTGGAGATATATATCTAGTTTGGAGTAGCTATCTATTTTTTAAATACATATTTTCCAACATTCTATGCCAGTATTTCTTGAAACATACCTCATAACTATCCAAATCATTGCCCTTTTCATTTGCAGTAATAGCAGTAATTACTTGTGTCACAGACACAGTGATACAAAAGACAATGTAAAACTAAGCACTTTGGCAAAACGTGCAAAACGCAATTTCAAAAAAGACACTTAGATTATATTTTGAAGAATAATATAATTATTGTGTTGTAACGGAATCTTACCGACAGTCCACTCCTGGCTCTTGGTTACCGGCAGAAGGGCAGGAATTACTCGACGCAGGACTATTTGTTGCAGATGCACCCATGTGCTGATTGAAGCACTCGCCGGAATTTACCATTCCTGAGAAAAAAAGCACAAATTAAAATAAAAAACAACAACAACAAAGTAATGGACCTGACCAATCTTTCTTTTGCTACGAAAATATTTTAGAATTACCAGTACCAGAATTTCTTACTATTAAGTTAGAATAAGTAAGCAAAGGCAAATAATTGTTTAAAAATGTTCCTTTTGTTGAGAAATCCAAATTGTTTGAATACAGTATTCAAAGAGTAATGATTCTGTGGAATACCCTTTTTTTACGTAACAAACTTGTTTTAATCAATTTTCAATTTCAACCCAAGTGAATCTTAACTTTTGTATTTTGCAGTACCTTCCTAATCAACTGAAATTTGATATTCAAAACACTGCACCATGTAATGATAAATTCATGTGTACCTGAAGTACCTCTACAAAATATATATATGAAGCTGAGGCCTCTATCAAAATTTTGTTGAAAACTGTCATTCTTGATGGATTCGTTGATGCCATACCTCATTAATTCTGTTTCATCTTTCTTTTTAGTTTCTCGCTGCTGCTTAGGCCAGGACCGTTCAACTGGTGGGCTGCGGTGGCGTTTTTTGTAGATTCTAGGCCAGTAAGATTATTGCTCAAAAGAGAAAGTCCCTTGCTTCTACGCATGTCGAACTCGTCCTGTCGGGATCAACACCCTCTTAATGTAAAAATAGGTTAAATTTAATCTAAGAATTTTTTTCTCGTAAATTGAGAAATTCAAAACCATTCCATTGTGTTTCACGGTGTCACGCCCATTCCGTTTCAGAGCAGCCGGGCGAACTGCGAGTTCAACAATACGGGGAAATCAGGTGATGATCTCCCGAGTAATGATGATTATTAAGGCGGTGTCACGCCCAATCGTTTAAAATATCAAGAAATTACCGTTTAAATTTTTTTTTAAAAATTTTTAGACAGAAATTTTTATGAAAAAAATGTACACATTTCTGAGATAAATGCTATTTTACATTTAAATGGTAATTGTTTGGTAATTTTGTTGCTTATTATGACTTTACAAACAATGTAGATAATGCTATAAAAATAAGTATATACTACTATTTTTCCCGGAGATAAATGTTCCTAAAGTTAAAAAAGCAAGAATTTGAGTTATTTGACTTCAAAGTTTCGGTGCTAACTTTTGCATGTACTCAATCACTCAGTGCATTCCCCTTCCACATTGTGGGTCATCTGGAACCTCACAATTGTTTCCTTTCCTTTTAGCTGAATTATTCTTCTTCTGTTTCTGTTTTAGGAGATTATTTATTTATTTTTTCGCATTTGCACGTTGTTTGGCAATGGAGGATAAATTTGGTATTCCTTTCAATAGACATTCCCTATTATTTCATCGTTACAATTACGTTTTATTTACAAAACAATACTTTTCTTTTATTCGCATTTACTTCTATATTCGTACAGCTATTTACAACAATACATCTACAATAATGTAATTTATTTATATTCCTTTTTCACAACAATTGGCACAACAATATTTTGAATAAACAAAGGAAACACGTTAGTCGTGAACTAACAGTGCAGCCGTGAACTGCAAACAATATCTCGAACTTCGCAAACATCTAAAAACTAATTTTTTCCCATTCTACATTCCTCCAAGAGTTACGCCCCACTCTAAATGCCCTCGCTACTGCAGAGTTCCATTAAATATTATTTTTAGGGACTAAAACGTAGTAAAACATGTATAAACTATACATCAGTATGTTCAGGAGAAGACGTAGAACAAAATGGTGCAAATTATGAAAATTAACTTTTTCCCGATTTTTTCGTGTCCTCCTCTTGATGGTTTTAGTTGTGGCCCTTGAGGCCTTGCAAGTTGGACACCCCTGGCATGGGCAGTGTAGAGAAAACATTGCGATGCTGCAGGAAAAAAACGGCGAGTTTCCGACACAAAAACCTCTTAAAAATATTGCCCCTTTAGATAGTATATTACTTCCTCAAACGCGTTGTGTAGTCAGAATTCACACATGTTTTGTGGGTCCCTGATACCGAAAAATCGATTGACGGCAAAATGTCTGTCCGTCCTTGTGGAAACAAGACCAGCCGCTAAACCGCAAGACACCAAAATTCACTAAAATTTGTATTTCCCAATCGATCTGACTGATGTCGCGCCCTCCCCCACAAAAACATTTTTTTTTTTATTATTAGAGATAGCACTAAGAACGCTTCGGAGAAGAACGTAGTCCTCATTTTCGTTGAAATCCCTGATTTTTCGAAAATTGTAAACATTCAAAAATGTTCGTCTTTCTACAAATAAAATATTGAAGATAGAACTTTTTTCTTAGTTTTTATTCTATTCTACAATTTGTATTCTCAATGTATTGATATATTTTCATTCAAACAATCCGCAAACCTTAATTGAAATTAGTCCAATTAGGTTCTCTCTCTTAAAAATACTATTTAAATGTACTATGAATAAAAAACGACGAAACGAAAAGAAATGAAAAAAAAAAAAAAAAAAAGAATGAGGATAAGTGCAGTACCTGCGTGGGCGTCGAGGCCCGACCCGTGCATCGCGGCAGCCGAGGGGTGGAAGATGGTGCCCGTGCCGCCTCCGCCGCCGCCGCCTCCGCCGCCGCCGCCTCCGCCGCCTCGCGCCGCCGCAGCTGCCGCCGCCGCCGCCGCCGCCGCCGCGTGCTGCTGCAGGAGCTGCTGCAGCTGCGAGGCCATGCCCGCGCCGCCGCCCGCGCCGCCCTCGTCGCCGTCATCCCTGCTGCCCTCGACGAGCTGCGAAGACGCTTGGCCAGGGCCCTGCGGCAGCCTGCGCCCAGCCAGAGGCAGCCGCACTCAACGCGACGCCAATGGAGCGTTTACATAAATGGTATTCTTGGCTGGTCGGGATGAACTACGTTCGTGGCACATAGCGAAGTCGCTAGCCTTTCTGGCCGCTGGGTAGTGACGCAGGAGCGCGTAGTAGGAGGCGCGTACGCGGAGATGCTACCTGGTGGTCCTCTTGACAACTGACTGCGACGTGACGCGACATGACAGAAAGTGATAATGGAGAATTACTCCAAAAAGCGCGCAAAGTAATGGAGGATTACTCCACAGCGCAAAGCGCTCAACGACCCGTAAGGGTTTTCGAGACGCGTTGCGTAAAAATGGTAGACGCAACTATAGCAGTATAGCTCTGAAGAAGGCCACAACAAGATGGCTACAGCAGTAACAAGATGGCCGAAACGTCAGCGCGATCATCCCGGACAGCCAAGAATGCAATGACTCCGGCCGCGGAAGCCTACGAATCCGGAGCATTTAAATAATTATCTGCAATAGTTAAAAGTATTGGATAGTTCTTCTAGAAAAGCAACGTTTAGTAATTACTTAATTTAGTCTCATTCATGATTTTTCATTTTCACAAGTTGGCAATACTTAATATACGTTAGCTTAACTTTGGCGCCCGTACTTTTCTTTCTTTCTTTCTGCGTTGAATATTAGTCCACATTGTTTACACTGAAAGTGAATTATCGTCAAATAATTTGTAGTTGTCAGTGGTACAAAATTTTAAGTTAGGGTGGTTTTATCTCGTACCCCAAGAGAAACAGTGGTGACAATAGCATGCTTTGTGTAGCATAACGCGTAGGCCAGTACTTCCGTTTGCGATGAATTTCCCAGCAGTTTTTTTTTATCAATTACTCCTCAGAATGCCCGTTGAGGTATGTTACATTTAATACCATTTGATTCCTAAAAAAATGACTACGTATTGAATAAAAGGGAAAAGTACTTTCACTGTATAACTTGTTCAATAACTTCCAAAAACATGCGCCCGGAAAAAAAAATTCAATAAGAGCCTCTACTAATTTAAACTTCTTTTATTGAAAAATTAGGCCGGAAAGGGTCAGTTTTTTCTTACTGTCTTGAAGAACAGAGATTTTGCTTTCACTTAAAGTACTTTTTGGGGGTACTTCACCCATGTCGGTCTAACGAACATGCTACGAGTGCACTGGGTCGATACGGCACAGAACGGACACTTCCGACAGTTTCTACACCAGTGCGGCTTCTCGCTCCGCGTCTTGTATTGTCCGCGGCCGGTTCATGATTTCAGTAAACGAGCAATCGAGTTTTAATAGCGGAAGAAGAAAATGAGGCAAGGAGTCCAAGAAAACCAAGCTCTAAACTGAACGAGAATGATAAAAGGGGAATTCCACATATTATACCCCGACCTGGTGGCAGAGGAAAAATAATTACAGTACTACTTTAGGATGACTCAAGTTAAATTCAAAGTCGAAAATTGAAAAATATACTATTTAAATAAATATTTTGGTAAATATTGTAACTGTATATAATTAAATCGAACTAAGGAACATGATCATAATTGCTTTACTATATTTTTGAAACAACAAAATAATCGTCACCAATGGGACACAATAATATACGTAAAATAGACACACATAAATCATTTAAACTGATTAATGAACTAATGTATAATTCAAAATAATGGTATAATTTACTTATCGTTCACAAATGTACTATGTATTACTAGTACTGCATGGATACAAGTCCTTGCATAGTTATCTAGTACCAAATTTGGCAAATGTTACTCCTTGATTCACATAGTTCATCTAACTAACTAAATTACATTACCTACCAAAGTAATACATTAAATAAAATTTAATGTCCGGTTGTACAACTCTGGATAATTCGGGACCATTATAATTAAAATGGACGCAGTCATGTTCGCTCCACACGCTCCACATAACCTCACAACTGAAACGGCGGGAAGTCATCTCGACCGTCACGGACATCTCGACCTTGCCGATGACGTCATCGGCACGTCGGAATGTCCTTCGGGCTTTTTGCAAAGGGCGGAAGTGCGGATCGTCTCCTCCAAATCGTGACGGCCTAGTGCGCGCACTCTTACGAGAAAATATGGAATGATATTTTGAAAAATTCTGGCCGTTCTTGCCGTGTAGTCCCAGTGCGCGATAAGCTTTACCCGCTAAAAATATTGCCTAACATTGAACCGCGACTAATTGTCCCAAGGGTCTTCAACTACAAGGTCCAAAAAGTTTCAATGTCTCTCGCTGATGTAATATGCAGAAACGGTAATTTTCTAAACACGTTGATGTCTTAGGATTGAATGACGTATGAAATGCAGGAAAGTGAATGTGAAAATCAGAGCGCACATCTACCAAAGCGAAGTACCGCCGTTAAACTTTTTTCATCGTAATTTATTCTTTTAAATTATTTTTATAATAATAACATCGAATAACTTTAGCAACGCAGGTAGAAGTGGAAAATGAAAATGAGCTGCAACAGCACGCACTTTTTCGCCTTAGCAACGGTTTCGTAATAATATAATACCTAATAATCCTTAATAACATATCTGAGACATCACTTGTAAAAATCATTACCAACTGTTGCGCATTAGGGGGAAAATATTTTTTTTAAAAGTAAATACATAAATTGAGGAATAGTAGTGCTAAAATAGCACAATTTTTGGCACTTAGTAACGATTATGTAATAATTTATACCTCAATTTCTGTCCTTAACACATTTTAATCATCATTTGTAAAACTCATTACAAACCGTAGAAAGGTGTGAAATGGTGTGAAAAATGAATTCTTTTAAAACTAATAAATCAACACAAATTTGACAATTAAAACTGCATTTCAAACTATGTCCACCCGTCTTCCTACGCGAAGAAAACTATCACATTTTACTGTACGAGAGCGTCAACTCAACTACTGTAGCCTCCGGGTCAATGACCCCCATCTCGATCAGGTTTTGCGTCCAGTTTCCCTGATCCATTAAGCAAATGCTGAGATGGCCCCTTGTTTTGCTTCTGGACATACATGTAACTTCATTATCTGTGCACGTCTTCTAGAATTCCTTGGGAAATATAGTTATTCAAATTATCGTTTCCATGTTGTTGCGACAGGAAGTATTATTCCTTGACGAAGGACATCCTTAGGAGCCCAAAATTGATTGCTTATTTATTCTTGAAAATAGATTTGATTACATGAGAGTTTTTTTTTAATTTTCAAAATTTATGTAGTATCTGACTCAGTGTAGCGATCACAGAATTTTGAAAATGTGCACAGAATTCACTTCTCCCCGTAGCACGTCATACGCAGTTTCAACTGTTTTTGACGTAAAATAAATAAAATGTGGAATGCGTGCTCTATGCGAATAGAAACTGGCGAGGAGAATTCGCCTCGGACGGCCCCTTTGCCGGGTCGAGTTGCTCCCGACGAGCGGAAGAGCTCTTCTCAGCGACGACGGACGACTTGAGTGGACGCTCGAGCTACGAGCCGTTCGGTCGAACATTTGTCCCGAAAAGCGAAATTCACCACTCCAGATGAGAGGAGATAGTTAAATTTCTCATCAATATGCATTGATTAAGTGAGAGGAATTCATAAAGCGAGTAGGAGTAACGTTTAGCATTCGATGCGAGGCGAGATGGTGCATGCGTGCAGGCATTGTTAGGAAAGAATACGAACTCATGCACAAGTTTCTTCTCTATTTCTTTCAGTTTATAGTTTACTTTTTTTGTATGGGAATTATGAAACCGTAAAGCGACGTTTCGGCATCACCATCATTTAAGGACTGATGCGGACGGAATAAGTACAAATTGGAATTTCGAGAGCAGGCATGAGGAAGACTGAGGGAACTGCAGTGATCAGAACAAATCAGATTTCTCCTCCTGCTGGTGTACAAGTAAGGCTCGTACGGACGATTTTCTGTCAGTCATTTTTTCGGTATCAAGAACCCACAAAACATGTATTCTGAGTACACAACGTGTCGGAAGTAATTTATTACATATAAAACAAGATTTCACCTCTTTTTCAGTGTCAGGGCTCCACACGCGTTTTTCTGTTGAAAAATCGCGGCAGCATTACAGCAGTATGCTAGAAATTACAACTTTTTTCTCAGCCTTTCGCAAATATATTCATTATCAAGTGTAATTAAACAGTTATTAAAAAATCGAGCAACTATTATTCTGGTAGGAGAAACTTGAGAAGTGACCTTGATCGTTCGCCTCCGACATGGGAGTTCGCCTCTTGCAATCAAAAGACGCAATTTGTAATTGGAGACGCCCCACGTGAGTTTGTTTTAGAGTATGACTTTTGCAGAACTCTAGTAATCTGAAAGCTCATTTCTCCGTGTCAAAGTACACCTCACGTGGTAATATCTCCTTTGAGATTGGATATAATTCGCTAATGAATGGACACCTGAATACAGGACGGGAATATTAACGTGACATTCCCATTTTAAAAACACAAATAGTAGCAACTTGAGGATGTTGGAAGTTTCGCGAAACCTTGGGGAAGGTACTGCAGCAAATTAATCGGTGGTTCTCAAACAAGGAACAAGATATCCGCGCAAGTGGAGAACGTTATATTTGCCGATTGATTCAGGTTACAAGAATTCAGGAATAATATATTTACTGGCACATAGGCGGCCAAAATTAATTCAAATTTGGCGCCGTACTTGGAATTCAATCATTTATACCAAGGCGCTAATTAACAGCAAGGGGCATTTCAAACATCTCGCCTTGGACTTGGAGTATTTTCTTCTGTAAAAAACCGCGGGCGGGCTTCCAGAGAGAAAGGCAATACATTTATTTTATTTTATTTTATTTTACTTTACGTCAAAAAAAAAGTTAAAAACTGCGTATGACGTGCTATGGGGAAAAGTGAATTGTGTGCACATTTTCAAAATTCTGTGATCCCTACACTAAGTCATATACTACTTAAATTTTGAATTTTGAAAGGGAGAAAAAAAACAAAAACTCCCATGTAATAAAATCTATTTTCAAGGATAAACAAGCAATAAATTTTGAATTTTGAAACATTTCTCGTACGAAACTCTTTGGAAGGACTGAACTGCTTTGAAAAATTGAACTGCTGCTTCCAAGGATGACTGGGAGAGCGCACCACGGACCACGCACCAACAACGACCAGAAAGATAACATTGCACATTGTCGCGGAATCCTACCTCGTTAACACACAAGCCGCAATGAGACCGCATTCTTTGAAGATCCGGAAGCCGAGTAGTTTTTGTGGTGACGAGTAGTTTACTCATGTAAAAAGCTAAGCAATTAAAAGTCAGAGTTTCACGTTGGTAGAGCGTGTAGCTCACAGCATTGCAGACTCTGCGAATATCGTTTAAGCTGGCGATCTCTGCTTAATAACATTCAAGAGGCACGAATTGGAAAACCAGGGGTAAGCGATTGTCTTTCGACCAGACAGGTAACACTGACAACTTCATCAATACTCAATCATTCTTACGCTGAGGTAAATAATAGTTCTTAAATAATTGTTTTTCAGAATTTTCTCTCCATTCAAAGGATTAAAAGGCGGCAGGAGTTTTGTTTTCAACACGAAACGACTACAGCAGTTCTCCCAAAAACTCAAGCTATATTGGCAGCCTCAACAATTTATTTGTGTCTGAACTTAAAGTGCTCTTATTTAAATTACCTCACAAGAGAGGCCAACGGACAGCGCCGTTTGGTGAGTGGCAATACAGTTCAATTTATGGGCGCTCGAGGGATCGCGGCATTCATGTATGCATACGCTGTTGCGGGAACATGCGTTCAGTAAATTCGTAACAGTGGTCAAGTGTTTTTGTTGGCAGCTTACTGAGATAAAATGCACCCGAAAAGTGAAAACTATATATCGGATTGAACATTAGACATTTTCGGTTTGAAAAAAAAAAAAATTTAATTTTAGTATTTGGTAAGAAGACTTGGTGAAAAGGTGGAGGAGAGAATCTGGAGCTAAAGGATACGCGCGCAGTTTGAACTTCTCCGCTGTGTTTGCACATACAGTTTTTCCTGCCTTTCCTCTTTGACAAAAATCAAATCAAATCAAAGCAATGCAAGTATTGAATAAAAAATACATGAGTACATTGCAAATGCAGAGTTATTACAAATGATTCATCGGATTTAAAAAATATATATTTCAGAAACTATTCCACATAACATAATGAGTGTTACATAGATAGAAGTGTAAACTCTCCAAATTTTCGTCATATCCTGTTAGCTTCATTGTGATGAGCAGCTAGCAGCTCTGCGCCAATTTGAAAATGGTTGGAATATGAAATTTATCGTTACTGTCGCAACTTAAATGCGATTGAGAAAATTTCATCCTCCAAGAAGATGAGCGCATTGGCCTACAGATGCGCGTCGTTTCCTTCACGAGAGCTTCCACATCGATGGGTCGGGCGGTGCGCTGCTGACTTGGCACTGGCCGTATGGCTCTCGAGGCTACAGTTCCAGATTTTGCCTTTGGGAGTACGTCTAAGGGATTTTTACTTGCCTCCATTGCCAACAAAAATAGAGGATCTGAAGAATCGCATTGTTGATGCTGCGATGACCGTTTCTGAAGAAATGCTACATCGGGTTTGGGCGGAATTGAACTATGGTATAGATGCGTTTCGTCTGACGAAAGGATAGCGTATTGAACATTTATGTGAAAATGACAAACACTAGGAGAGATTGAAGTTCTATCAATGTATTATTCATTATGTCGTGTGTAATAGTTTCTGAAAATTTTTTTTAATCGGATGAATCATTTGTAATAACTCTGTATATCCAGGAAATTGTCTTTTCTTGAAGGTGCTTTTATAAAAAAATATTCCCAAGACGAAATAAAGATATTTTCGCATGAAGAAGTTCATGCAGTCAATGTTTAACACAGCCCACCGTTATATATACGGAACTACTACACAAGTGTATAGCATCTGAATGAGGTGAGCACGCTAAGAGTTAACAGTTGAAAGAAGTATTGCAAAAGTCTTTTTATTTGATTTAATATCGAACGTGCCCCGCCCCCAAATCCGTCGCATGTCCTTCTACAGCCTGAACGAGCTCCTTTTTACAGAAGCCGAACAAGCACCCGAGTGGAGTATTTCAAAGCCACTTTCTAACGCTTCCAAACCAGATCCGCGACGGCGCGACATGTCGTCACCGGGCGCGTGGCGGAGGAGGGGCATGGCGGGGATGTGGCGGGGCGGGGCAGGGAGGGACAGGGTGGGGCAAGGGTGGGGCAGGGCGGGATGGGGCGGGGCGGGGCTAGGGTGGGGCAGGGCGGAGCGTGGCGGGGGTGTGGCGGGGTGGGGCGGGGCGGGGGGTGGCGGGGGGGGGGCGCAGGGCTCCGCTGGCTGTGCACTCACCCGTTGTCTCCGTTGGAGGGCGATGGCGCCTCCTGCTTGAACACCGTCAGCGACGGCAGCGCCAGCAACGCCTCGCTGCAACACAACACCCGTCACTCGCAAGGCACGCCCATTTCACAGCTGGAGCCAACGAACGAGATCAGATATCTCCCTCGTTCCATTCGAACACACTTTACTCTCACACGTGGCACGAAACACACTGACATCCCGCAATCGACAGGCAAACGAAGGTTCGCGAACGTTTGGAGGGAGCGACGTTTTCGCTTGTAAAGCACGAGGTGGTGGCAGAGGAAGGCGGCTCCACACGAGCTGGCGCCCGCCCAATCCCGAACGGCTGACGTGCTCGGCGAATGTTCGTTTCCTTTGACGCGTCCAAAAGACCGAACGTTCGTCACTCGGCAAATAGCGAGCCACTCGTCCACACTCGTCGGGATTCGGCGAGCGGCTGCTCATGTGTGGAGCCGACGCGTTCCGCCCGGCGCACGTGGAGGCGGCAGGCGAGCGCGCCGCCCGGCCACGCACCTGATGCCCATGCTGCCAGCGCGCCACACGCCGCCCGCCCGCTCGCCGCGCCACACCGCGCCGCCGCGCCCCGCCCCCTCCCCCTGCCCCCCGCGAACCGGCGGCAGCCGCCGCGCCGCGCGCCCGCCGCCGGTTCAACCCGGTTCGCAGCGCCCGACACTTCCTCCGCCACGGCCCCCGCGCCGGCGGAAGAGCAGAGGAAAGGAGGGCGCGACGGGGGGCGGGGAGGGGCAGCCCAGGGGCCGATAACGACGGGAAGATTCCGCCGCCGCCAACCGCAGTAAACGAGACACCACACCCACACGCGCCCTTCCCAAATTACTACCACATGGATGGAACCATATTTAACATACGTTCTTGAGAAAGTAGCTCACCGCATAGAATCTTATGATTGATTAGTGATTCCGAGGGTATCCATTGCTAAGGGCATTAGTTCCGTAAGTATAGTGAATGTTTTTTATCAATGGAAGTGGCAGTGATCGTCCCCCGCTGGATGGCGAGATCCTGCGCAGACCCACCCGTCGGCTAGTGGGGTTTCCCCCTAACCAGGACTCTCCCAGTTGCGGGGCACCGCCCCAGTCGGGACAAGCTCTAAGCTCCCGACCCATCTCCCGGAATATGTGGTAGTGTAGTGCATGTTAGTATAAGTGTGTGTGTGTGTGTGTGCAAGGGGAGAGGAGAAGACAAGGAAGAGGAAGGACAGATCCCGCGCAGTCCGTGGCCCGTTTGGTAGGGTACTTGCTCCGGCATTCGTCTACTGTTGATTGCCGAAACCACGCAAAACTACCGATCTAGCTATGATCGGACTACCGATCTAGCTACGAACTTGATATAGCTAATGTCTAAAATTTTCACACTGTCGGGACTCGAACCTAGGACCTCCCATGAGAGGCACTGCAGTGACATCAATAATTGATGTTTTGTCAACATCGCGTCATCAAAGTGGACCACTCTTTCGGTACGAATGTTGCTCAAACTCCAATACTTATTTCGATACGAAACTTTTTAGTGAATGGACTCAAATGCGATAATAGCTTTAATAGTAAGGCCGAAGTGTAAATTGAGTTTTGAAACTTCAGACATTGAACATGTGGGAGACAAGCCCACGAATTGGAAAGAAAACATTTTGTAACATCACTTAGCGTGTAATTCAGTCATTATTATTGTTTGAACTTTCATCACGTAGGTGAATGATGGAGGAGCAATGGATCTGAATGCCTTACTGTAATATTCATCAACATCAATTATTCTGGTAATCTATACGAAACATATTCAACCCTCCCTCCCTCTCTCCCTCCCTCCCTCCCCTCTCTCTCTCCCTCTCTCTCTCCCTCTCTCTCTCTCTCTCTCTCTCTCTCTCTCTCTCTCTCTCACACACACACACATACACACACATACACATACACATACACACACACACACACCACGCATTGCAATGTAATTACAGTAGCAATAAAATCAATGTGGTGAAGAATTTTGCGAACTAAAATGTCTAACTGAATGAATGATGAATAATGAAATTTTAAATTATGGGTTCTTCATTTGTTTTTATAATAGTACTTTAAAATATTATTGCATGTACAAATTAGGTATACTAAAAAAAACAAACTCATCCGACTCCACACAAGGGTTAGCAGTGTCTGAATGATCCCTGTGATTCAATCAATGAGGCAGGGAGAGACGCCTTTCCATAAGAGTAGAAACACATAGGACACGCGGCAAGAACAAATTTCATGTACGCCTACGAGCAGTGCCTGACTTCGATTTACAGTATGTGCGCCGTAGGCGGTCAAATATTTTAGCGCTCGTTTAATTAGCTTCTTTTAAATCTTAGAGCTATATATACTATTTTGAATAAAATATTGTGTAGGTATGAGTAATTGATTATATGTATACGTATAAATAATTCTCACCTCGTTATTGATTTAATAAATATACGATATTTTTGTATTCTTTTTATCTGTATATATCAATGAATATATACTTGATTAATTAACACTTTCTTTTGTTACAAATATGGGAAGAAATATATCTAAAAAGAACATTCAAAAGTTCACCTAATGGAATTTTGAATCCGCTGAAATTCGTTCGCCCCAAAAATGGGCCCAGGCTGCAGCCCACTCAGCCTGTTCGGTGATCTGGCACTGGCTATGAGCTCACATTCCAAGCGGCGCGGGCGATTTGGAAGAGCCAAGTTTGATTTCTTCGCGCGAATTCACGCGAACTGAACCCGTCTGTGTGTGACTATGGATGGGGAACCGTTAATTAACGAATTGTTTTCGAGGCAGCTAATTTGGCAGAAAAACGCCATCTGAACGGAGGTGTAATTACTAAGATGTGGGAAGGAATTGTCCAGGCAACGGGCATTTTTTTATAATAGTAGCAGACATTTTTTATTTACTCGTAACTCATAAGTTTTCTAACCTATATCTATTCCATACAACCTGAAAAGTTTTTCGTTGATGCGATTTGGGAAGTGGATGGTGATATTCCCCACACTCCCATCTCCCTCTCTCTTACGACATAGATCCTTCCATTTTCAATATATATTTTAATATTGATACAACTTGTGCTTCCGCCAGCGGCGGATCCAGCCGATTATTTGGGGGAGGGGCATCGTACATTTTAGTTAAATAATAAATGTATTTGTTAATATATTTTATATTATTTATGAACTGGAGACATGATACTATGCAATATTCTTGTTAAAATAATTACATAATTCGAACATAAATATTTAAATCAATTTTGCCAAATAAACGAAGGTAAATAGCCAAATAAACGAAGTAAAAAATAACGAAGGTTTCTGTCGGAATATGTTAGCAACCGATCTAATAGAAACACGATCTGGCGCACTGCCACTGCCCTCTGGCGGAATATATTAGGAACCACGTGCTCTAAGCGAGAGGCTTAGAAACAAAAGTCATACAATCGAAAACAAACACGGCAGGACACAACACAGATCTGCGGCCGTTCCTCCGCGAAGTGTTTGTCCACCCAAAGCCCGGATTTCTTCCACCATAAGAAATCCGTGTCCAGTGGCACTACGTGAATCGGCTGTCCATCGCTGGCGCTTATCCGAAGCGAGCGGCAGCAGGGGTGGGGGTGGGGGCCGCCCCTAGCGACTCGACGCGATGCTGCGCTGCCCCAGCTGTTATCAAGCGCGAACGACATTCAAAGGTCAAGCGACACCCTTGTTTTCCTCAGACTCGACACGGCGCTGTCCCACCCCGAAACAACGTTTCCCTTTCCTGATGAGCGTTTCTCCGAGGCGAACAACGACTCGATACACCACCTCCAACGAAGAACTTCCAGACGCACATCATGCTTGTACAGTTGTAAGCATTAGAAAAGACTTACTTGATAATTTTCACATGAGATGCCATGGCATGGCACGGTTTGAAAGTTATGTCATCAACACTCGATGCAATAATTTAAAAATTAGTAGTAGGAATACGCAGCACAACGAACATTTTGCTTCTTTATTGTTGTTTAATCGATAATTTCTTGCATTTGAAAAAAAAAAATTATGTATGACATTTGAAGAGCTACAATGGAAGGCGAGAAAGAAATATCTGGATTTAATATTGGAGGAGTATGAAGGATTCTAAACATATTTGAACAATTGGAATTTTTAAAATTTCAGAAGCTCTAATGAAACTCGGAACGATACCATTCTTTAAAAAAGGAGAATCCTCTATTTGAGCGAAAATTAAAGAAAGAAATTGCAAACATTTTTCAGAAAATTCTGAAAATGTCGCAGAGGCTTCATGTACATTACCTTTCCAAAATTAAAATACCTTAATCATCTCCGGAACGGTACAACTAGTTTCTAATACATCTTTCTCCTGATGTATTTACCAAGCCTTAGCTTAATTCCAATCTAATAGAGTTAAGCGTCACACATCCAGACATTCCAATTTTCACGAACATAATGGTAGGTTTTTGATTAATTATCTTTATTACTAATTCCCAATGCTTGCAGAAATTGAAAGAATCTATGTAGCCCAGTGGCGGCTCGTGCGAGGAGGAAGAATTCAAGGAGAAATTCTTCAAGTGAAACATGTAGCGAATTAGTAGTCTCATTTAAATACACACACAGTGTCAATTAAACTGGACAAAATAGGCGATTTTGCTTAACTTGTTTATTGTGCTTTGCTAGAGGATCACTGATTGTTTACCTTAAAGCTAGATCAATGCGATATTTTTAACAAAAAATGTTAATTTTAGCGAACAATCAAGACGCAGCCGTGAGTTTTCGAGTCCGACTTCCGCGAGCTACATTGTTTATGGTATCACTGAAACCAGTTCATGACCGAACATCACTCAATTTTGAAAACAGAACGCATGAAACACCGGAAGTAAAATTTGTCTTTGTTCCCATCCAGTTAATCAGCACGCTTTATTACACCACGCCTTGGAAAACTGCATCTGCCCTCTTCTCCTCGTGCCACGTGAAAGTTCCGGCAGTGTCGGAGTAGGACGTCCTTTCTGAACAACAACAATAACAATCAATTCTTATAAACTGACTTCTGAATTGTCCAAAAAGAAAAAAAATCACTTTTGTTCATTACGGCAGCAGTCCCGTGGCGATTTCGGGCCGAAGGATCGCAAGGTCGACTCCCGCCTTGGGCATGGCTGTATTTGTGTTTGTCCTTTCGCACTTCATTCAGTACACAGATACCCCTAACTTACTCAATAGTGGCTCAATAGTGGTGGCTAATGACCTAGCAGTTAATGCGACCTTCATTAAACAAAAGCAAATGGAGGAAACAGTTCTAGAAAACGAACTCAACAATTCAGCACAGCTGACAATCATCACGTATCGAGTTGTGAAGGCAGCGCAAGAAAAAATTCTTTCTCTAGGAAACCTCACTTCACTGACTGAAAGTGTTTTCAAACGTCTGTTCGTCGCCGTTTTAGTGAAGAAGGGGGGTCTCTTTCTCTCTCTTTTCCCTCTCTTTCTCTCTCTTTTCCCTCTCTTTCTCTCTCTCTCTCTTCTCTCCTTCTGTCTCTTCTCTTCCCTTCTCGCTTCTCTCTCTCTGGTTTCCGCCATATGAGATGAGATTACACAATCACTCAGTTCATTTCACGAGACTCAGACGCTGGAGAACTAACTTTTGGTATTTTTACTTGATTTTTTTCTTGAAATAAAGGAAGTATTGGGAATGAATGGGAGTTGTACTTTTTAATAAGTGATTACCTATCATAATTTAAATAAAACCTTTAAACAATTTTATTCGCTTGACTACTGAAAAAAATCATTTAAAAAATTCAAATGACTGTTAAACAAATTCGTCTCTACATTATTTTACAGTATTTCGTTAACACTTCGTAAAATGTTTAATAACATTGCTTGAAAAGTGGTACGCATGGAGCATTTTAAAGACAATAATATGCCAGAAAATTATTTTGGGACCAAGTGAAACGATGCTGGAACAAGACGTTGGCTAAAGTGTTTCCACCACTTTCTCATTTATTGTTCCAAAGACTTTATTAAGTGAAAAAATGTAGTCACAGAGAAATTCAAATAAAAAATAAAAAATATACAGTCACAAAAAAATTCTGCATTTTGCTCGCCTGTTCAGGCGGCGAAAAAGAGGGCGTAAACTCGTAGCACACACAGGAATCTGAACTTGCATTGCGGCCATTTAAATAACCATAGGACAAATATTGAAGAACGAAATCAATCTTCAAAGTAAGCTGGCTTGATTCACCGATTACTGATTCTGGGCGCGTCAACTGCTAAGTTCATTAGCCTCGTAAGTGCAGTATGTTCTTATTCCGGGAGCGTGGTATGTTTTATCGCGTTTGTTCTTCCCCCGCTGGATGGCAAGATCCTGCGCTGATCTAGAAGTGGGCTTGTGGGGTTTTCCGCAACCACGTATCTCCCACCAACGGGGCACCGCCCCAGACGGGACAAGCTCTAAGCTCCCGAGTGGGCTCCCAACATGTGTGGTAGTAAAGTGCGCGTGTGTAAGTGGTCCGGTTAGGACGAAAAAGAGGAAGGAAAGATCGCGCGACGCCGTGGCCCGTTTGTTAGGGTACTGCACAGGCATTGGCCTGATGTTGATCGGAGAAACCACGGAAAACTTCCGATCCGAGCAGCCGGCCGCTAGAATTCTCCTCCAGACAGCGACTGAATTCGACCTAGCTATGTAGCTAATGTCAAATATCCTGCCACATTGTCGGGACTCGAACCCTAGGACCTAGGTCATAGGCATCGCAGTGCTATCAGCTGATGCCCTAAGCCACGTAAGCCGATGCAAGAACAAGAAAAAAAATCCACATTTTGGGAGAATTTTCGCCTATGCTTTGCCTTGATCCGATCTCTCTCAAGCTGCGAGCTCTGATAAAATTCTCGTACGCTACGTACTGCTTACGACACAACTGACGTCACGCGACAGCAAGGATCTAAGGAAGACACCTCGCACCACCAAATATTTGTCAATAACTTCTTGCTATAAGGGAGAGTACTATTATTGCAGTATTCACGAAGATTGTTTTTGTTAAAAAATTTACTTTATTGGAATATTATTCATGTGCAGTAAGTGAGCCACTTTTTGGAAAACTATTTTGTGTGATTTTGCTGAGCAGCATTTTTGCTACTGCAGGCCACTAATATATCATAATAAATCATTTCGTTTTCAGAAAATATTAAATGTTTTTTATCGATTTCATATGAAAGATTATTTTGATTGCTAAGCACTTAATTTTACTGTTATTTATTTTATATCTGTATCAATTTTTTGTCACTTGTACTTTAATGAAGTAATAATTTTAATATTAATAGTATATTATTATTATTATTATTATTATTATTATTATTATTATTATTATTATTATTATTATTATTTGTGCTTTGCTTCCCGCCGATGAGAGTCGTGTGCGGCCATGAGCGTGTTTGCGCGTGGCGCAGGCGGAGACCGAAGCGTGAGATGCGTGTGCGAAGCGGCAACGCCGCACCGAACGTCGCCCAGCGGCTGATAACAGCCCGCCCGCCCGCCCGCTGCCCCTATTCAACGCTCCCACCAATACGCGTTCAATGGAATTTGGCGCTTCTACACTGCTTCATTCGTTACAAATAAACATGTTGAACTTTACTTTTTTCACGTGTCACATGTTTTCTAGCAGAAATGTTAAACTTGTTGAGTCGATCGTTTCGTTCAGGTGTTGTCGGCTTCACTTTAGGCGAGATGATGCGTTTGAATGCAAGAGTTGTACTTCAAACTACGATTATCCGTGCTGTTGTATCACCAGGAATTCCCGCTGTCTTTTCGTCATTTTCTGAGATCCTTGAAATGAGAATGCCTCAAGCCTCATATTGTCTTTAAGAGAATGTACCAGAAATAATAGTTTTTAAATATTACAAACTTCTAGAAAATGTAGAGGTTTTCGAGATGATTATTTTTTGCTAATGAACACATAACGAGGAATTGTATGACACATGACATTTACTTCAGTGACCCCGTATGCACAAATCGGGAGAGGTGGCTCAGGGCATGATTTGATGTCACTTCAGTGCATCTGACTGGCAAGTCCTAGGTTTCGAGTTCCCACGGGGGCAGGATTTTCGACTCTAGTTCCATAGCTAAGTCGAATTCAGCTGCTGTCTAGAGGAAAATTCCAGCGGTCGGCTGTTCTGATCGGTAGTTTCCGATCAACACCAAGCGAGTGACGGAGCTGTTCCCTAAGAAACGAACCACGGATCGCGATCTTTGCTTCCTCTTCTAGCCCTAATCATCACCCCTTACGTCCACACACGTGCATTACACCACCCCACATGTCGGGGCTTAGAGCGTCCTCCGGCAGGGGAGGTATCCCGTTGGTGGGAGATACCTGATTGGGGAAAACCCCGGGAACCGACCTGTAGGTGGGCGCCGGGTCTGGCTATGCTCTACGCTTACAAGACCAATAACCTTGGGAGACGACGTTTCCGGAATTAGAAATCAATCAATGAAACCCGTCTGCACAAATGTTCTGCCGGTATATGACATCTCCTTAAGCATGTCCGACCGTGACCTGTCGAACAGCCCTGCGTAAGCAGTTGCATAAAAAAGGGGCAAATGTTACATGTAACTCCGTAATACGAAACTTCCATCTCCTTCTCAACATTGGCAAAAAACGATCATTTTCGGCGCTGATTCATGCTCTAAACGTTTGTAACATTTACTTCGAGACATTTGTATATTTGCTATTTACTTCCACAAATCTCTCTTAAAGTGACACTTTTTTAAATTTGACAATGAAATATATAAATGTTCCACGCAGTTAGTTCAATTCCTAAACTTGGAATTGGATATTAATTATATGTTGTGAAAGATATCTTAAAATGTATTAAAAAGAAGGAAATAAATTAATAAATATTACTTTTTCAGCCTTTTATTCAGCATTTATTAGGATTATAAGGACATTTGCTACATTGCTTTTAAGTTCAATTAGTTTTTTTCACACACTAACCAGCTTACGTACATACATTACGTAAAAATTCTACACTTTTTTTATTGTGCATTTAAAATGATCTATAAAACACGAACGCCATAAAACTGTGTGTGTGTATATATATATATATATATATATATATATATATATATATATATATATATATATATATATAGTATAGTAAGCTCAGTGAAATTTACCATTTTACGAAATTAAAAAATTTTAAAAAAAATTTTTAAACCAAATTTTAATTTTTACTCAAAATTAATTAAAAATTAAAGTTAATAAAAAAAAAAATCAATATGCAAGCTAAGTTTATGATCTTTCATTTCTACAATTTGTAATAATTAGAGTTTCAAAAATTCGAAAGACAACCTCAACGTGTCACTCAAATCTCAATGTTTGTGCTCGAATACGCCAAACGTCGGGTATGTGACAAGGGAACATTTGAATCAGCAAATCAGAACGTTGTGACGGATTTCGTCATATACTCGAGTTGAAAACGTAATACATGAGAATGAAAATTACTGGTCTTAGAATAAATCTGTTTTCAAAAACAGTGTGTTTATGAAATACATTTAATTTTTTAAAAAATTCTTTCGAGAACTAATTATAAATTTGTATAGGGATATATTCATAATTTTTCAGCAACTTTGGAATTTTGATTAATAATTTTTGATGCCCTTTTTACTCTTGACACCCCAAGCTGTAGCATATTTAACTTGACAGTAAATTCACCGAGTATGCTTTAAAGAATGCACTTTATAGCATACCTGAGAGAATGACAGTGAGGTTTCCGGCTCGTTTGTAGATTTGTACTTTCACCATATTTATTCCTTTCGAAGATTATCAAATTGATTTACGAGTTAGTTAGTTAGTTAATGCCTTGTTTTACGTGGCGAGACTCGGGCCATTAGGCCCGCTCTTCCGTCTAGCCACGCAAATTTCGCTACGCTCCTTTCACCACCTAGAGAAAGGAGGTATTATTTTCGGCGGATCTCAATTTTGGACAGGCGGATCTCAATTTTGCTCAGAGGCGTTTTTTAGGCTTGAGGATCTTTTACATGCAGTAAATCTACTACATGGAACAGCCGGCTTTACTTCCCCTCCGAAGAAAGGCGTACGAAGGATTTTTCGCCCTTAAAAATCCACGGCTTCGATCGGGTTTGAACCCGCAAACTCGGGTGCAACAGTCCGGTACGCTGACCGTTATACCACCGAATCCGCAAACATAGTGGAAATGAATCGATGGCAATCATTATTTTTCCAATAGCATTGTTATCCGTGACGGAGCGATTCGTTTAAAACAACTGGCTCTTTCGCTTCCGCCCACGAGATTTGCGTCCAAAACGAGCTGTCGTTGGAATTCGTCTTCCACGTGTGCAGGTCAGGAGGCTCGCGGGGCGCTTGCGCATTGTTTCGGACAGTGTGCGGGGAAGAGCAAGTCGTGCAAGTATTGTTGCTGCTGCTGCTTGGTCGTAATTACAACTCTCTTAATCTCTCTCTCTCTCTCTCTCTCTCTCTCTCTCTCTCTCTCTCTCTCTCACACACACACACACACACACACACAAATTCACTGCTTTGGGATACCATTTTAGTACTTCAATTTTCCGAATCGTATTCAGCCTTCCACAAATATAATTATGAACCTGCGTGTGATACGGTATGGTAGGTCATTAGTACATATTTTCATTGTTATAATGAAAATGATGATTTAGTGCATATCATTGTAGCCCAAATAATGGATAAAAAGGGCAATGGCCATTAGTAACAAAAAAATATTTTATTTCCTCTACAAAAATGAGAAGGTATCATGAAACAGCCCATTTTGTTGTATGAATAGAAACTAAAATAAATTTTATGCAACCTCGTTAACTGGAAATCTAAACCATCTCAATCTTTATTCGCCCGAAGATATGGCTTCGCTCCCTAGCGATCAGCAGGGTTTCGATGTAATGAGAACCTAATGTGAACATGCATCGATAATAATGTATTAATCAAATTTTAAGGTACATAATTTGAACGGTCGGGACAATTAATTTTAATATTTATTATAATAATTAATATTTAATATTTATAATAATAATTTCAAAATTCAAAATTTAAGTAGTATATGACTTGGAGTAGGGATCACAGAATTTTGAAAATGTGCACACAATTCACTTTTCCCCATAGGACGTCATACGCAGTTTTTAACTGTTTTTTTTGACGTAAAATAAATAAATAAATAAATAAATATTAGCTATAGAAGACGATTTGATCATCGTAAAATAGCCTGAGCATTGTTGTGATGAGGAAAGTAAGATCATTGTTGGTTTCCTGATACTTAGTCATTTACAAACCATTTGGTAACAAAGCACATTTTAAATGCTCAAAATTTGAAACTGATATTTGTATCTCTAAATAGGGTTAAAATGTCGCTCCACACGAGGACTCCACAAGATTGTAGAGCGCGGGAAGAAACGCCGTGCGTTGCCAACTGGAGTACCTACTTTTAATATTCGTTCTGATTCGTTGACAATTTTGTGTTTCTGGGAACGTCAACTACTATGATCATTAGTCCGGTAAGAGTAGTGCATGTTTTATCGCCGGAGGCGGCGGAGCTCCTCCTCTGCTGCATGGCGAGATCCGGCGCCGACCCACACGTTGGTTTGGAGAGTTTCCCCATCTGGATATCTCCCACCAGCAGGGCCCTGCCGAACTGGGACGAGCTCTATGCTCCCTACTGGTCTCCCTACATGTGTGATTGATAGTGTTGTGCATGAGAGTGTGTGTGTGTATGTGTGTGTGTGTGTGCGTGTGTGTGTGTAAAAGAAGAGGAGATGACAAGGAAGAGGTAGGAAAGCTCGTGTGCATTTTGTGGACCGTTAGGTAGGGAATCGTTTATTTGTAGTATGAGACACTCAGTGATGTTTGTAGCACTGGGTACTCAATGACCATGCGAAACTGTCTTCCATGATTTGCTGTATTTCTGAACCTAAACACATGTATGAAAGCTAGAACGTGTGACGGAGCGGAAGGAGGCGGGGGGGGGGGCGCTGCTGGGATGGGCGTAGATACGGTATAAATGGAATCCATTCCCTTTCCTTTCGAATAGATTTTTGTGATAAATAAATATGCAGCAACGCCGGGTACAGTAAACACTACATGAATAAGGAAAGGAACGGCTAAAGAAAAGATACAATTTTTTATAATAATCTAAAATTTCAAATCACATAATTAAACATTATTCGATGATTTCTATATTCGTTGTGGGGATATTCTACTGCGTTACACAAAAGGATCGGCCACTGCGAGAGGCGCCTAAGCCAGAGAGATGAATGTAACGTCTGCGTCAAAGAAGGCCACGCCCCTTCGCGTGTTGGCGAAGAATCCCCGCGGGCCTTATCGGAATAGGGCGATAACCCCGTTGGGTTCTCAGCGTCACGAGCCTCGTTTCAATCTAAAGGGTGGTTTTTCATTAGTATCGTAAGTAATTGATCTTTGTTTATATTGGCCGTTAATCGTAGATGGACTTTGTGCCTACATAGATGGTATTGTATGTATGTATTTGGCGTTTTAGGGTCGGTAGTCCGACATCGCTAGTCAGGTACCGCCGTACCCCTTGCCTGGGCCTAGTTAAATTCCCATGCCTGGGGGTAAGAGCGACATGAGGCAAACATGACGTATTCTCTTCACCGTAACTAGCAAATCCGCCTGCTTGAGCTTTTCTTCGTCACACAACTCCAGCAACTGGGACGATTTTAAAGCAAAGCTACAAGTATATTTTTGTGTCGACCGAGAATCGAACCCGGGGACCACAGCACGGGAAGCTAGTACGCTGCCCAAGGGCCATTCCAGAGGCACGTATATAGTATTATTTTTCGAAATCTCATTTACATTATTGTATTATTGTCGAATATTGAATATTATGTACCGTAAATCGGGGTGGTTTTGTGACACTTTGGGAAGATTTTAGTAAATAACTTGCTTATTTTTCACGTAATTAACAAAGTTGTAGCATTATTCGAAATTGAAAATTAAGTTTTGTTTATTTGATGTGGGGATAATTAAACTGGGTAACAAAAAAGTTTTTGAATGTTTCCTTTACTTTATAAGACAAATATAACAAATTTTGGATAGAGAAGAACAAACAAACAAAAGTTTTTGTTAGCTCTTGTTTCTGTAATAAGATGGTACTGTAACAGATAGAAATATTTAATTGTAACGGATTAAGAGAAACTATATACTCGTATACTAAACACATTGTTAGTTCTATTGAATATTTTTAAATGACAATTAGTTAATTAGACAATTAGAGTTTGAAGAGAATTATGTGGTGGCTCCATGAGATCGCCGACTTTTGGCTTTCCTCTTGCGAGTTCCGGACTATCTCTACGTACAGACCAGCAGTAATCCTCCAGCATCGCTTCGTCCCAACGACCCTGATATCTTTGTTCCATTAAAGATAAGTCCTTTTTTAAATTTATTTCTTCTCGTTCGACATTTCTGTCTCGAGGAGTTTGAAAATAGTACATTTTATATTATATAGCCTTCCATAGCAAGGAGTATTCATTCCGACTTGTCAACATGGTCTAAGTTTCGAAGGTTTGTTCAGGCTTCAAGGTTTGGTCTGAGGTGTAACGTTGAAAGTTAAGGTAGCGCTAGGAAGGGTTTAAAAAACAACTTACGGTGGCCCCAATCTATCCTTAGGGAACCTTAATTTAATACGGGACCATGAAGCACGACGGCCCAGATTAAATATTGTGGAACTTCTCTTTTGTTACCAAAAAATCCATGATTAACTCCTTCACAAGCTTCCTTTTCTTTTCTCTCCAAAACTCTGTCAAACACAGGTTCCATTTCAAGTTGTCGAACTTGTGGTCCAACAAAAATACCTTCCTTACCTTTTGCATCATTTCGTATAGAAAATTTTTCTCGTAAGTACCTAAAGACCGGTCCTCCTTGGTTCACAGCTTTGACAAAATTTTTCATCAAGCCCAGTTTTACATGTAAGGGTGAAAGAAGAACATCTTTTGAGTTTACGAGTGTCTCCGCAATGACATTTTTCTCGCTAGATTTCATATTTCTTGCAGGTCAGTCTGCTTGAATATAATGTGATTACCTGTCTCTGCTTTCCTACATACATAAAAAAACAGGAGAATTTAATATACCCCAGTTGCAATTCTAAGAGCATAGCGATGACATTTCGATCGTAACAGATTTTCGACTTGTGTTAAGCATAAGCGACCGCGTCAAGAAGGACTGTCATGTTTGCATACGTCTCTTTCACGTGAACAGCCAGCATGACCATCAGGAATAGAAGGAAGACGGGTACCGTTGTGAAATAATAATTGATGGGTTCTTCTTCTTGCACATTATCTTCATTTTCTACTCCAAGCTCATAATTTCGGAGTCGTGTAGAAACTGATAAACCTATCTGAATGTGGAAGACGAATAGCAGGGAATATTTGAGTATTGAACTTTTCTTCTTTCCTTCATTGACAATACTGCCTTTATAGGCCGAGTCAAGCGAAAATATCATCTGTATGGTTTGAAAGCTCCCGCCAAACCTAGCCCAGCAAAAGTCATATAGATTTTTTCAGTAATTCTCGAGGTATTACTGAAAAAAAGTTGCAACATACATGTGGAAACCATGACTTGTCCCGTTCCCCTACCTTTGTACAACAATAATGCTGATAGGCAGTCTTCACAAGAGATGTGAGATCTATGACGAAAATGTTACTTCACCACAGATATGGCAAAAAATATTCACTGAATGTACAAATTAACGTAGCATTTTGATTTAACGAATTGCACACTCCAAAAGCACGTTAAAACGAGAACTTATGCACTAAATGCCACAGAAACAATATGAAACTCTCAGTCACTGCAACAATTGTGTTTATAACCTACAAGCCAGAAAACGTTTCGTCAGTTGACAGGGGTGACAACTCTCAAGAACAAAATTTCTCTCAAAGTGAAAATGTAGACTCTGAAAAATGGCATGTCACTGTATCTTCAAAACAAGAACTAATTGGTAATTTTTGCGATGCTTTTTGAATTCAACAGGCTGAAATACATAAGAATAAGGTATATTTTAGTCCGAAATATTTTCATTCTTGGGCAGTGTTATTGAAATAAATAGTTTTAAATAAAAAATGTACTTAAATTTGGCGTAAAGTCACCGCATAGGAAGGAGTGACTTTGTGCGCATTGTTCAATGCTGCAGGACGTGTTGCACTGTTTCACCCCTTCTTCATAGGAAATGCATTGTTGCATTGTGTCACCCCGTCCTTCGTAAGAAGGAATGAATCAAGTAGTATCACAAAGAATTAAGCTTTATTCAATGAAAATTTTTATGCTATTATGGAAACATTTTGACACGGGTAATGATAACAGAAAGCATGTTATTTCCCCCAAATGCTTTTTAGCTCTGGAATCATGAAGAGTTCTCTTTTTGATTTTAGCTCAGGGTTTTGAATTCTCTAGATTTGATCTTCATATTTGTAAAAATCCATCTTGTTCTGCAGCCGTTTCCCAAGCTCTTTGGATTTCTGCACAATATTTGCCAGTGGCGAATCACTGTCAATGGCAGTGACTTGTCCAGGAAACAACTCTCCTTCATACTACACCATTACAAATTCTTCCACTGTTATGGATTGATAAGATAATGCATTGCGAGTGCTGTTACTAGAGGAGTCATCACTGCATTAATTGTTATTCACACAATTTCCCGTTTTCACAAGAAACTAAAAGTGTAATTTAACTAATTTAAACAGAAGTGTCAACTTGCATTGAATATTCAAGAGGTGTTGCAACAGTGCTGTAAAACAGTGTACTTACTTTATTCTTCTTAAAGTTACTGTATTTTGAGTGGTAACATAAATTTTCCGAGGTCAATGAGGACAACGTCTATTGATGCCAAATTAAGATCTAAAAATGTAGTAGCAACACAGTAATAGGAACGCAGTTACTAAATGGTGCATTAGGTAGCACCACCCATCAGGTGCATTAGTTATCCACCAACGCCGCTGTGGAGACAACGCAGCAGTGTAAGGCAACAGTTTTCTAAAAGGCGCGGCGGCACAAACCGACCCCGGTTCAGGATATTTGTATTATTTTCGAATTAAATCGTTTTGTTAGACAATCCCAAACATTAGGTTACGAAATCAATCTTTATTTAATAATTATGTCTTCACTCACATTCGATGAAGTTTATTTGGAAATATTACGAGTAGATCGCGAACAAAAGAGTAAATTTAGGAAATTTACTTCACAGGGTATCCCGGTCCAAAAGGTGCACGCAATCTTTGTACTTCGGATCAGAAGTACGAGAAAATTATACTGAACATCAGAGAAATAATGGCATTCTTGAAAATAATGGGATGAGTCACGCGAGTAATTCGGGAGTACTTCACAGTTCAGTTTTGTTTACAAACTTCTATTTGGAATATGTAGAATTTGGAACCATGGTCGAATAAGAGGTAGTTTAAGAGACTTGTACAGTGTATCAAAATGATCATCGAGTTTCATCAGAACACGTTTACTAAGAAACACAAAAATGAGAATGATAAGTGATAATTCAACATAAATATTAATAAGTTTCCTGTCAAAAAGTATGTTGCCATTGCAATATGTTTATTTAAAAATTATATTCTACGTATGACTAATTCATTAACGTTGGGAATTTAGACAATGTCTTGGGCTGTTCAGATGATATTTCCATAAAGTATTATCAACATACTTTATTAGAGATATGAGTGAAGGAAAAACACATCTCAAAAATGAAGTTATCCACGGCAGGTACTGAAGATCAGCCCAAAAATAAATTAAAATTCTAATATAATTGCAATACTCAGTAAGTGTACTATAGAACTTTGAGTATTTGTTGAATTTTGCTTGTAAAAATAAAATAGAAGAATCGAAGTCGCAATTTTTATTTTAACATTAAATTTGGGAAAAAAAAACATAAAAAATATCACGCAATTACAGGCATTAGAATATAAACAACGAAGTAATGATTGTCTTTTCTGTCATGAACTCTCATTTTTATCATGTAATTTAAACCATCCTTTGCATTAGATAAAAGAAAAGAATTATCATGTTAATGATAAAAAAGTGCACAATTAATGAAAATAATGAAAGAAAGGGAAATAATGTGCCAAGAATCCTCAGAGATTGGAATCCAAGAGAAGAAATAAGATCTACACTAACCAGGTTGAATTCAACCACTGGCAGGGGGAGAATTGTAGCAGCCGCCTGTTCTTATCGGCAGTTTTCTGTGGTTTCTCTTATCAATATTATGCGAATGCTAGAGAGTACCTTAAATGGGCCACAGCCCGCATACAATCTTTCCTTCCCCTTCTCCCCCCTCTCTCTCTCTCTCTCTCTCTCTCTCTCTCTGCACACACGCTCATATTAACATGCACTGCACTTCATCACAATAACATACGTTCGAAAGTAGGATTATTCACAATGATTGCGGGCTGTACCTAGCAATTTAATCAAAGAATTATGAAAATAATTTCTAACAGGACTTGGAACACTAACGATATTGGGCCGAAATAAATGGAATGGAAATTAATTCATCAAAAAGTATAGCAATTCCATTTTGCGAGGGTCGACATTACGCTGTAGCTCAATACTGCTTGGGTAACTCAATAGCAGACGTTTCGAGGATTTTTACACTCATCTTCAGTGCACCCACGAAACTTGGTAAACATGATGATGGTGACCAAGTTACTTGGATACACTGAAGATGAGGGTAAAAATCCTGGACACATGTCTGCTATGAGTTTATTATTATTTGATTAATGAATCGTGTTTGTGAAAGATTACTTACACTTTGCCAGATGACATTAAACGATTAAATTCGATAGAAAAGTTTAAATCTCAAATGAAATCCTTTCTGATGCATAGATTGTTTACTTTTTCTATACAATTAGAGGCTATACTGAGCATCAAAAGGAAAGTAACATTAATATTAACAGTGATATTTAATGTATTATTTACCATTTGGACTGTAGAATTCTAAAGAACCTGTATCAAGTATTGTACTGCAGCTTCCGGGTTAGTGTCACCCATCTCGATCAGGTTTTTCGTCCAGTTTCCTTGATCCTTTGAGCAAATGCTGAGATAGACCCTTGTTTTGCTTCTGGATATAAATGTAACTATGCAAATCTGTGCACGTCTTTTAGAATTCAGTGAGAAATATAATTATTCAAATTATCGTTCATGATGTCGTTACAGGAAATATTATTCCTTGACGAAGAACATTATGAGGGATAAGAGCCCAAATTTATTGCTGATTTTCCCTTCAACATAGATTTTATTACATTGGAGCAAATATTTTGTTAAAAATCGTAGCAAAAATCGCTAATATTCTATCTGTATTCAAAATTCAAGTAGTTTATGGCTTAGGGTAGGGATCACAGAATTTTGCAAACGTGAACAGAATTCAGTTCTCCCCATAGCATGTAACACACAGTGTTTAACTGTTTTTGACATAAAATAAATAAAATACTTCTTTTCCTCCTGTTTACAATATGGGATTCTATAATATTTCTGCGGAAACCACCGAGTTTATGAAATTACATCATTAATAACCGAATTTCCACTTTTTTTAAAATATATTAACTATTTCTTAAATTTTTTTCATACCGGTGATTCTACGTTGTAATGTCATCTGGCAAATGCGTTGTAAAGTTACGCACGTATATTTGCATGTTGATTTCTTGTAGTGAGCAGTTGAAAAGCCGTAAAAATGCGGCGACCGGTTTCGGTGACTTAGTGTATCAAACGATCAGTGTCATTGACCGGGAGGTCCTAGAGTTCGAGTACCGACGGCGCGGAGGTAGGATTTTCGACACTGGCTACATACGCGTACATTCGCAGCAAGGACGAATTTAGCCGCTGTCTGGAGGAGAATTCTAGCGGCCGGCTGCTCTGATCGGTAGTTTTCCGTGGTTTCTCCGATCAACATTACGCGAATGCGGTGGCAGCACCCTAACAAACGGGCCACGGACCGCGCGCGATCTTTCGTTTTCCTTGTTCTAACCTCATCCCTTACATACACATACATACATACACTCATTCATTACACTACGACATATGTCCGGAGACCAGTCCAGAACTTAAATCTTGTCCCGGGCGAAGCGGTGCCCCGCTGGTGAGAGACACCTGTTTGGAGAACCTTCCCCCCCCCACCAAGCCGATGGGTCGGTCGGCGCTGGATCTCGCGAACCAGCGGGGGAAGATCACCCCCACGATGAATACATGCACTGCACTTACGGGACTAATGACCTTAGCAGTTGACACGCCCGGAGTCACTAATCAGTGAATCAACCAACCAATTTATCAACAAGAAAAGAAGAGCTCGGGAAGCGATTGAGCTGAAAAGGGCCGAATGAAGAAAGATTCGCCGCCCTCCTCGCGGGGCTGGGGTGGGGAGGCCACGTAGGTTGGGTGGGGTGGGGGAGGGGAGGGGGTCTGCGGCACGGAAGGCCAAGGCATATGGTCTTCATCGTCGTGGGTTCACAGCGCATACCACAAAAAGAAGAAGCAGATTATTCAAATAGACTACTGGAGGATAAGTGCAGCGTGTGCAATAAGCGTTCACTCTGAGACAGACAGAAGTTTATCACTTACGTCATTTCTGTTTCAAGTGTAACCCAATTGCACTATGCAATCGGAAAGAGAACAAGAACGAAGATAAATTAATATTTTATTTCATTGTCCCGAATCATTCACTGTTCGTCAGATGTTCTCGGAAGAGAACAATGAAGAAAAGTTTGTTAATGTTTTAAGAAGTATAGAAATGTTTTTGTTGTGTCGGTCTTGAAGCATATGTAATTCTTTATAATAATTTTGCACTAGAAGTTTTTTAAATAGAAGTTTCTCAAAATGTAAAAAGTTAACCATTTCATAAGAAAGTGTTAGGAATGGAAAGTTGGAGCAAAATGTTCAAGAAGAAAAGAAGCAGAATAAAAAAGAAATAGTACAAGAATAGAAAAGAAGAAAATAAAAACCGCAGAGACAAGCAATATTTATATCTAGTCGCATTAGTACGCTCAGAGCCATGATGGGATCAGACAACCCCGGGACCGACTGCTATCTATTAGGGCTGGGGGACGGAATGGAGGAAGAGGAGGAGTAGGGGAAGGAAGAAAAAGGAGGGGGAGGAGAGGAAGGAGGAGAAGCAGAAGGCCCAGGAGGAGGAGGGGAGGAGAAGGAAGAGGAGGAGTGGAAGGAGGAAGAGGAGGTGGGGAAGGCGCAAGAAGAGGAGGGGAAGTCGGAGGAGAAGACGAAGATGGAGGGGAAGGAAGGAGGAGGTGGATCGATTGAGTAGTGATTCCGGGCGTGTCAACTTCTAAAGTCATAACTTCCCCAAGAGCGTGTTTTATCGCAGGAGGTGGCGGTGATCTTCCCCCGCTGGCTGGCGAGATCCGGCGCCGACCTACCTGTTTTCCCGCAGCCAGGTGTCTCTCCCCAGCGGGGCGCCGCCCCAGCCGGGCAGAGCGGGGGCTGCTGGGAGAGGAGCTCACCCCATGTTGTAGGAGCCGGAGGTGAGGTCGACGCCCAGTCCGGACAGGCTGCCGTCCAGGTCCGCGTCCAGCCCGTCCACGCCAGGCCACCCGCCCGCACCTGCAACAGCGCCCACGGTCAGACCGCTACGAAACGTCTTACAATTGCTCCTAAAAGCGAACGTTTCGATCGGAATTTTGAACAAAAGTATTCATAGGACGTGTGTAGAAAGCAGCCACAAGTCTACACAGAGAAGAAGACAGGTCACATTGCTTTTCCCCTGGCTCATAATAATTATAGACATGTGGGTAACACTACATTTGCCGGACCCCTTCTATTGTTTCCCAGTAATAAACAGTTCCACAGTTCTTTTTTCCCGAGATGTTTCCTGTTCTACCTTCGCTAAAATGTTTCGTAATTTTATCCATCATACATTTCCAAAAGCAGATTCCACGCAACAAATGTACCTAAAGACATTTTTACAAAATCCACAAACTAAGGATTCCAAGACCCGACAAGTATAGTAATAAGGTCAGTCGTAGAGTATTACACAACAGGTTGGAGGCTTTCCAAATAAATCGGCTAACTACATCGCAAATTATGTGAATTATTTTATTATCGTTTTTGATGTTGCACGAATCAAAATATGTAAATGAAACCTAATGTGAACGCTTTTGCTATGAGATTATTATTATTATTATTATTATTATTATTATTATTATTATTATTATTATTATTATTACTATTATTATTATTATTAATGTGTGCGAAGAAGGAAAACCGATTGTTTAAGTGCCTTGTCTCGTTTCGATTGCAATGATTTCAAACAATGATAGTTATGTATTCGCATATGGTAAACAATAGTTATCAGCAACTCATTCATTATCTGTTCATTCAATATCACAATATTATGATATTGAACGAACAGATAACGAATACGCTGTTGATTAGTATTGTTTTCGGAAGCAACCGTACGATGTCTCTGTTGCTGACTTACTCGCGATCCGACTGCCCCGCATTTCCAGATCCGATTTCCCGCAGCACTGTTTGTCAAAGGCTCCCAACGAAGCGGTGAGGTTTCGACACCGCGCAGCAGATAAATCAAAGAGAGCGGCGACCGAAGTCCCGCTGCTAATAGGGTTCATCACACCCACCCCAGCACCAGATACGGAGCCATGGAGGCAGCTCCTGATCCATTCCCGATAACGTACCCCCCACGGATTCCGAGACAAGTGCGAATCTACTTTGGAATACTGAGGGGGCTGGGGTAGAAAACGGCACGCAACGAAAAATTCGAGAATCAGTACATTCTCTTCCAGTAGTCAAAGAATTTTCGCGAGATCATTTTGCACCTGATTAGGTCGAAAAACGCTAAATAGATTGGGGAAATACCGGTAACAAGTTTTGCTCCGAAAATTTCTGACTAATATTATTAATTTCAAAAGCCCCACGTTATTTCAAATACGGCACTTTGTACGACCGTCTTTTTCGCGCTTGTATTACCTCGGGAAGTGAGCATTGGTGTTTGCCTGCTTCACAGTGTGTCCGACGCTGTGCGCGTCAAGCGAAATGAGGGAGGGGGAGGGGGCGGAGGGGGAGGGGAGGGGCCTGCTCTTCCTCACTTTAGAACGCAGCGCAGTGGGCCAAAGCGACCGAGTCAATGAACAAAACACTTATATTTATACTAAGTGCATGAAATGAATCAACACTGAATACAAATGAAAGATAGCGTAAGTTCTAGAAAAATAAAAAATTTTCATTAAAACATTTCGCAATGAAATATGAACATTTTTTTCTAGGATCATATACAAAATACTATTATGAATCGTTATTTATGTCCTCTCACTGTGAAAAAAAAAATGTTTTTTTCAGTGAGGTTACATATACCAGATGTCTTAAGAAATGGGTATATTTAAACTAAGCAAGGACTATATGACTTTTTCAATGTTTACCTATTTTTGTAGGGAGACATGTCCAAATATCGTTCGAAGTAACCTTTTCCGATTAAACAGATATTTCAGCTGATTTCAGATGGAACGGACATGCACTAGGCTTGGTGCCTTTTTGTGCAATTTCATCAACCCTAAGGGCCCCTACGATCTCTCCATTAACTTTAATTTTATTGATGTTTTTGATGATATTTGTATTTAATGAGAAAACCTACTTCATTTTTATGTGAACTGAAGGTCAATGGTTTTTCAAAACATAGTTAAGTATTAAACTATACCACTTCAAATACTACCTTAAAATACTACAACTATTTCCGAAATGAATTGTGACTGTTTAATGTTTTGGCTGAGGAGTCCTGAAATTTTTATCCGGAGCCAAAGACGCCAGAATAACTCAAATTATAACCAACACGCCTGATAAATATATTGCGACCAAAAACGAAATCATAAACAATATCAGCGATTTTCTGTTTCATAATATAATTAAAATTTTATAAAACACCACTATCCTCGGTGCGACGCGGTAATGCTGAGGTAGGGAATTTTAGGTTCTATTTAAACTATTACCCCAGACGTCGCACGTCACTGCAGTTGAAAAAATCCGCTATTTTAACTGCTCTATTTCGTAAAGGTTTGCTAATATCACTCTCAATATCCGAGATGCTTGGACGTTACGGGTTTTAACATTATTATTATTATTATTATTATTATTATTATTATTATTATTATTATTATTATTATTTAACTAATTTATTTCTCCTCTACTTCAGAAGTAATGTCGGAGCATTCCTGCTCAAGACACAACTTGTCTGTACTAATATGGAGCTGCTACAATGAGCTTCCTCATACAGTGGTGTTAAATAACCTTAGTGAAGTCCTCCATTAATGATGATTATGGTGCTGTCTTCATTTCTGGGAGATGCTTGCCGTACCCAGTAAAGCGGCCTTTTGTGTAGTTCTGAAGTATTTTTCTCGTCACCGCAGATTTTTTCAGTCTTTGGCCAATCCTTCATGACTGCACCATTTGACAATCCTTCCACAGGTAGTATCTCCCATTTGCTGCAATCTGTACATATCGTACAACTCAACAGCTAGAGGCTGGTATTTCCGTTTCTCTAGGTAACAGTTGACACTCGTCTGTCGCCTGTAGGAACTCCAACATCAATCATCACAGCTATCCTCGCTATTTTTTTAAAAATAAAACTATATCTGTCTGTTTGCTTTGACCGTCCTGTCAGTTGTAATTGTGCTGTCCCAAACTATTGACGCTAGGTGATTTCTAGAGGGTGGATTTTAATGAAATGTTTTTTTTTCTTCTTTTCACTTTAGAACAATGCCTTTTTGTATAAAAATTAATTTTACGTTATGACAAAAGCAAATAATCCATTTTTACATGGCATTTTTTCGGGGATGGGGGATCATGGGATATTCTTCATGGTATATTTCGTTGGGTTTTGTACTAATAAGTCATTTTTCATCTTTTCCGTCATGTTAAAGTTTTTTCGCTGATTTCATCGACTTTAATAACATTTTAATGGTACTTGCTACTAATAATACGTACGAGATGCAACAAATGTTTTTACAATTACTCACTAGCCTATTCGATTTCATCGCTCAGATATTGAAATGCCAGCCGTTGTGTGTAATCTAAGGTTGCTGTGACGCTTATCAGCGCCATTATCGGTACGTCGGATTTCGGGATAACTAAAGACAGATTTCCTGGTAAAGAACAGTCCAAACCAAACGTCTGCCAGCGGAATTCACTTGAACGAAAGGAAGCAGCGTCAATTACGTCAGAAAAATATCCAACAGCTTGAGTTGTTCATCTCAACTAGTTTTCATCAATTTTTTACATTTTTCTTTTATTTTAGGGCGCTTTAAAAACATTTTAAGAGCACTTTATTGATGATTTTTGACGATGTTTTAGGTGATCATAATCCGCCTCTAGTGATTTCTGACTACTCTCTCAGGCGTGCACTTGCAATACGTCTCGTCTTGCTCCACTCGTTGCTGTCTTTTTGCACGTGTCTGAGGCATCACTACGACGCTGCACGTCAACGTGGACATCTGTGTGGCGTGTGGCGTTGTGGCCCAGTGTGGCGGGAGCTCCACGCGCCACAGGTTCGCCGACCTCGCGACAGAGAGCGCGGCGGGCGGGCGGGGCGGGGCGGGGGGGGGGCGCCAAGGTCGCCGCTGACGTCGGCCCATCGACCTGCCCCGCGCACGCGGCCGGCGCGTGCCCCCGACGCCAACAGCTGCCGCCGCCGCCGCGCTGGCTTTCTCTTCCCTGCAAGCGGCGCCACCCCCACCCCACCAGCCAACGACACTACGCGCTCCTCACACCCGATTAGACCTGGTTTTCGTAACGTGGCGGGTGACGTTGGGTCATTTTTACACCTCCCGCCTTACAAAACGAATATTTTTAATTCATTCACGAACGTTCTTCTCAACGGGGCTCATGGCCTCAAACATGATCTTATCACTATTATAAAGATTCATTTCATAAGGCAGGAGGTGTAAAAATGACCTAATGGCATTCGCCACGTTACGGAAACCCACGTATAGGTGGCTCCGATGTCACTGCAGTGCATCGGTCCTGAGGTTACACTCCCGACGGTGGTAGGATTTTCAACGCCATTTTCATTGCAACGTCGAATTCAGACGATGCCTGGAAGAGAATTCTAACGTCCGGCTGTTCTCATCGGTAGTTTTCCGTGGTTTCTCCGATCAACACCAGGCGAACGCTGGAGCAGTACCTTAACCAACGGGCCACGGCCCGCGCGCGATCTTTCCTTTCCCTTCCTTGTCATATCCTCGCCACTTACACACACACACACACATTCACACTTACGTGCAGTTCACTACCACACATGTCGCGAGACCAGTCGGGAACTTAAGAGGGTCCCCGCTGGGGGGAGATATCCGATTAGGGAAAAAAATCCACAGGCCAACCGGTAGGTCGGCGCCGAATCTCACCATTCAGTGGGGGAAGATCACTGCCACCTCCAGATGAAAACATGCACTACACTTACGGGACTAATTACCTTACTAGTTGCCACGTCCGGAATCACTAATCAATCCATGAATCAAATCCGTTTGTCAGGGGCTCCAGGATTTGGGAAAACAATCCGTGGAGCAGCTCTTCCAAAAATACCCACGAGCGCTTAGGGCAGGAATGTTCGCTCCTGTGGCTCATCTTCACTTCGCTTGGGCCGCACCACGCGGAAAGGCGCCCGCCGAAGCCCAGACGAACGTTTTGGGTTAACGCAATCTCGCCCTCAGCTCAGACGCTGTTTGATCAGCTGATCCTATTATTGAAGTGCACTGTCTGCTTCTGTTAACAGCGAACCCTGTCGTTTCATGAACGCGATGGCTCACCCTGTAATGACTGATCTTTTAGCTTCAACGTTAATACTGCGGCTTTTACCATAGGAAACACAGTCGAAAAATATACGTAATAAAATAAAAATTATAAATGTACACAATATATATTCAATTATAATTAAATTTAATTTATAAAAAATCCTATTTAATTGCTGAAGCTAGAACTTTATCTCCAGTTACATTTACAAAGCATTCAATTAATCAATATTTAAACATTTTTTTTTGGAATGCAAAATAATACAGATTTTTTTAATTGTTAAAAATATCAGTGTGTGTATTGTTTCATAATTGACACATGAATGTAAATTTAGTAATGGATAAATTGTTAATAATATGGTAGTAATAATTAGAAATGGTGAAGCGATTCGTGGTTCGGTCTCGTGGGGGCACTCGTATGTTTCTCCTTTTGTGATACAACGTGAGGGTCACACATTGCATATCAGGTAAAGCCGTTCCAAACAAAGTAATAATGCCAACAGAGGTATTTCAAATCTTCCCAGTTTTAGCTGATGGTGACTTTAACCTAAGGACAAATGTGGCTGTGGCAATCAAAACTATTTTGAAATGTCAAATTCAAAGTTCAAAACTTTCGAAAGCTCTTACACGAAAACTACTCATATTTTCGAAAAATTGAACATGCCCTTATTTCAAGATCTGGCTTTAAAGAACAGGTTTGCGACGTATCAGTATGTTGACTACAAGTCAATTATTTTTCTGTAAGAAAATAATCTCTGGCGTGCAGTATAAGTATATTTAAAAGAATTTTTGATACGATTCATGCCAGCTAACAGTTAAAACTGCCTTTCACCAGTGTTGACTGCATGTAGCTAGTTGATGACGTGATCAACTGGATCAAGTCATGAAGTTCTTGAACTTTGTGCCGCTTTTGTACCTCTTATCTTATTGAATGCAGTACCTTTGGAGAGCGGGTATTATTTTTGCACAAATCCGAAACAGAAGTGGCCTCCTTGTCACAGCGTGGGCGTTATCGATGAAAACTATTTTAGAGCATCAGTATCACCTTCAATTATGCTTGAAAAATTCTTGAACAGACTCCTTGGACAGAAAAGAAGATGAAATGTTAATTGACGGTGTATTGAGTCTGTGAAAGTATTTGTGCAACAATATTTGAAGAAAATACGCAATTACATTTGAATCAGTTTATATTAATAACTCAAATATCGAAAACAAATTTGAACTTTTGTAATTTTCGAAAAATCAAATTCAAACGAAATTGAGACCTGCATCAATCATTCTCTTCAGGGTTATCACCCGGTACGAACGAACAAAAACAAATTTGATGCCATTTTTGAAAAAAAATTGAAAATGTTCTTGAGACTTCATGTGAATTCCAAAAATCATAATATTCATTTAAAACTCAAGGGATCTTGAGTGCCATTAAATTGGTAGGGAAATGTCATTTCATGGAAAATCGACTGAACAGTTTTGGCGCTAGAGTTTACTACCGACGGATGACAGGTAAACAGACCGTCAAGTTTTGTCGTCAATCGATTTTTGGATATCAAGGATCCATAAAACATGGATTCTGACTACATGAAGTATTAGGGAAAGTAATTCACTGTACTCAGGATGAACATTCATCCACTTTTTCGTTACCGGGGAATACCTTAATAATAAAAGTTTGTGTCGAAAATTCACCCTTTCCCGGTGAACGATTACAATACTTTTTCTTCTAATGAAGAAGTAGACGAGAGAATATTAATACCGTGAGATACATGAACTGAGTCTAGTAAAACGTCAATTTGTATAATACGATCAGTACATTGTTTTTACTTTTTCACCATACAACGTTTACCAAGTAAAGAGAAATCATGGTGGAAATCGGCAGTTTCTCGGTAGAAGCCCTCGTATTATTGGGCCCTGGTAACAAAAGTGGAAGAATATTGGTCCTATATATAGTGAATTACTTTCTCTACCGTTGTGTAATGAGTATTCACGTTTCATAGGTCCCTTATGTCGAGAAATCGATTGACGGCAAGACTTACGTCTGTCCGTCTGTGGTCAACTCTGGCGCCTACAGATAATTTTTTCCAAAATTGATATTCCTCCATCGATCTGACAGAACCCGAGACCTTCGATGTTTGAAATGGGTACTTTACACAATGCCTTACCAAAATTTTCAAAATTTCCTCCTAACGTTTTGATTAGACTGTCCTCGGATAGGTTCAATAACGCGTAAAAAGACATTGGTATCATTTCAGTAGAAATCTCCGTTTTTTGAAAATTGCAAAACTTTATATTTTTTCGGCGTCTTCCTGCAACTACAGTATTGAAGATCGAAATTTTTTCCTTAATGAAATCTGTTGTGCAAAGACAGATCTTAAAATGAGATGTCGCACAATTGTTCGAAAATGAATAGTTTTTGCATAAATTTGCGTGAAATATAGGCAGCTTGTGAACAATTATTTCCTCAAAACGTTTTTTTTTCTGTACATTGTTTCTTCGTATGTTGAAAAAATAGTGACAGCACCATTAAAAATGGTACTGGCATCATTTTTGGCGAACTCTCTGCAATTTCAAAATTTGGCATATATTAAGGTTGCAAAAGTACGATATTAATGATAAGATATTTGGACATGAAATGTTCTAAAAGTTAGATCTTGAAATATGGGTTGTACAATGTTTCGAAAAAACGAGTAGTTTCCGCGTACATTCTTATTGAAGTTAATGCAATATATACAAAAAATTAATTTTAATTTTTTTTTCCTCGGATAGAATGAAGGGCACTAAAACATTTCACAGGTCTCTGTTTCGTTGAACATCCTGAATATTGGAAAATTGTAAAAGTTGGAAATAATGCGAGAAACTACATGTGGTTGTCCGCCCACTAGTTTTCTAACATATCGCATTTCACACATTGTGAATACAAATGCTCCAAAAGATTCCTAATAAATTTCTTCGAAATTTTTCGAATTTTTATGTTTGAGCCAAAACGGTTTTAAAAAAAATTCAATTTCTTCTCAAAACTTTTTGATAGAAAAGAGATTTTGCTCATCTATGATACTTCGATAATGATGGTTTCATTTAACTAATAGAGGGTTAAAAACTTAAGTAAACACGAAGTTAAGTTGATGGTTTTGAATAAAACATTGGATATAAAATACCAATAACTAAAAATAATGCAATATGTTAACGGAAATATTCCCTAAATTTTGGGTTCTTAAGTATTTTGGGAACTTTTAGGAATAATATGTATTTATGGGTGCGAGAGCTAAAGCATCAAATACGTCTTTGTCTATTGCAACCATGGTAACAAACTCTGTTGAACGTTGTTCATATGTATGTATTCAGAGTTTTTAAACCGAGTGTTGTCCATAAACGCAGCGTGAAAGGTCAACATTTACATTCAAAGTGTGTCTCGGATGATGATAGAAAATGTTTGTCCTGTGTTTCCAGCTGATGGTGTTGAGAGTTTTGAAAGAGGTGCTAAACATTTTTCGAAAACGGTTCTAAATTTTTACTCCTTTTGTAATGCGGAAAGGATTTTGGGCATTCTTTATACTTCCTATTGTCTCATTTGGAATGAATAAATTAGACTAGTCTACCTGTGTCGGATGTATTAACTATTTCTGATGTGTTTTTGCTGTGCTGAAACCGAAAAGTGTTGACACCGACTTCTATTTTGCTCCATCATGGATATTTTTTTCGCGAATCAGTGTTTTTAGTTTACCTTTATAGCGAAAAATTAATAGTAATGATGTTATAGGTTTCAGGCTAAATCAATTAACGCTTTGTATGTGCTCCCTTATCACTCCTCCAACACTGAGGCTGATAGAGTGTGAGATATTGTTGTGTACAGTTCTTTCTGCATAATTAATATAAACGAATTTCATGCAAGGCTTAATGAGTGTTTTTTGTGTTTCAGAAGATGCGGGGAAGTTGTTGGGATGCGCGTTAAAAATATTATTATTGTTGTCTGGGGACAGATATCGAGAGGAGGAATTCGTTCTATATTTCTCCAAAGAAGGTCATTTCATTTACTGCAATGACATGTGTAATCTCATGACAAAATTCCACATAAAATATGGAGATTTAAAATAACTATACTTTTAGGCCAGCAATCGTGAAACACAAAGTATCTTGCTTTCTTGGCTAGTGGGGTAGTTTATAATATGTTCACTGAGAAAAAGAAGAATGGTCTTTTCGAGATGCGCTCTTTACAGGCGAAAAAGATGTTAAAGTAAATTTGGTGTCCCTAAACAATATTCTACTGCTACCTCTTTCAAGTTGGAGCTGATAAAACAAATCGTGCACAGAAATAGCCCCCAAAATATGGAGAACGTGTCAAATATTCCCAATATTCTCTAACATGTCAAATTCCCAAAACTTTCTGAAGAAACTTGAAAGACGGAATTTTAGTTGAACCTGATATTCATAACTCCTGTATTACGAAGCCTTCTCTCTTACGATTAAGGAAGCAGAAACATATGCTTTGGAATCGTTGAACCTGATCTTTAACAGGGTATCCCTAGGTAACAACAAAGATCCCGACAACAAAAAAACGTGAAACGTAAGCGTAGAGCATTCAAAGTTGAAAAACTATCTTAAAAGCCCATTTCTTTGATTTTCGTGTAGACCACTTCTCATAAAACTTGCGATGCTTTAGCGGAATGTAAAGGGAAATATCCCACCAAGTTTTAAAAGATATTAAGATTTGGTACCAAGAAAATTGGAATTTGTATGTGCTGGGGAATTGCATGCTGGTTGAAATAGCGCGAGACTTGTGACAGCCACAAATGAAAACAGAAGGAGAAGCATGAAGGGGGAAAAGGTCTCTTAAGTATAGCAGACAAAAATGATAAAATGTATTATTTGATGATGAAATCGTTAAGTCTCCACCAACTTCTTTACAGGAGACTTACAAATTCATACTTTCGCTCATTACCAAGTTCATATCTCAGCTATTTTTTTGAGGAATAAAAACCTGTACGCGATAGAAAAAAATGTTTAGATTTTTGGTTTCAGTACACTAAAAAATATACAAATCTGTTGAAATATTGCAGGCAGTTTTCAAAACAATTTTTTTGCAGACCTATGTAATCTAAAATTATCGGCTAAAATTGAGAAAACGCTGACTGCTTTTTAAATACAAAATGTCAAACATGAAATAAACAAAAAGAAAACCATCTTATTAAAAGGGTTTTGTAAATATTGTGCTTGAATGTATGTGTTGTGCATTTGTAGGTCGGACTAACTTGAATTTTACCAGCTAGCAGTGTTGCGAGGCCTGGGTCCAGTTTTTACTTATTATCCACGCCTAGGGAGACATGTGGCAAGCATCACGTATTCCGTTCGAGTAAAGAAAAACGAACGTGTATTAGAAAGCTAGAGCTTCATTTTTGCCCCGGTCGGGAATCGACTCCGGGACTGCCTCACAGAAAGCTACCACGCTGTCCTTCAGCCACCTGTGGGGCTTTGAAAACTACATGTGTGTACTATATTTGCGTGAAATTGGTGAATTTTAAGCTAAAAAGTCCTTAAACACTGTTACAATGGCACATTTTGATGAAACTCATTCACTTAAACTCCTAAAAGATCGAAGTTGATAAACTGATAGTTGGTGGTCGAATCAATGGATTGATGAAATATCAATTATATTGTAGGAGATGTTTAAAAAACTGATGTAATGTAGTGTCATTCAAACAGTTGAAGTGGTTTTTGCAAGATATGGCTGAAATATTAGTAGAGAACTGTTACAATTTAAATTTTGCGTGAAAATGTTAAAAATAATATGAGAAAGTCTATTCTATGTAGTTGCTAGTAGTAGTTACTTATCCTAAGATGTTGAACCATTTTATCCCATCCAAATCCAAAAGTACCACAATAGTTTTGCGCGGGAAACACCCACAGAGGAGAATTATCTCCACCTACCAACTGATTTATCTCGCGATTAAACCTTGTCGCAAACAACAGCGAAAGCAACGCTTATCATTTGGTGAGACAATCGGTCTGTAACTCACACTCCTTCAAGGTGAAATATATTAACTTCCGCCGATAAAGGAAACAGTGCAGGTGACTTTCTCAAACATGAATGGCGTATTGCACCTATCACCTTCCTAAACCATCATGTATTCATATTTTAACCATAATGAGGATATCATAAATAATGAAAACATCATGTATCCATTCAAAAACATCACGTATTCATATATACACAAGCTAATTATCAGAAAGTGATGAACGAGATTTTGGAAAAACAACATGTAGAATTGCATTTAGTAACTGACTAAAGAGATTTTTGTGTGATCTGAATATACTCGTACATTAAGTTCTCAACTAATTATACCCATTTGGGCAAACTTTTTTAAGCATTTTACGATTTACGTGTGATAAATATTTCTGTCTCAATTATTTTGAATTCGTTCTAAAAATGAAGATGTATTTCTATTATTATTATTATTATTATTATTATTATTATTATTATTATTATTATTTCAAGTAACTCCATTCGAGGAAATACTGCAGGAAAGGCTGTATGATTTCAGATTCACGTCTTCTCCCCCGCCTGCCCTTCCAGTATTCTTCGAAAAATTCTGCATTTGTCCAGAATTCAGGTATATGGAGAGCACATGTTTCAAATTAAAGGTTAATATTGTTTTCTATGCGTTGGATATTTCTTCTATAAGGATTTGTTGGTCGTACAGTATTGTATAGAGGCCAATAGATGTCACAGGTTTCGTACCACTTTGAGCGTATGTTTCGATCTTTGATGGTGTCACATCTGCCAGATAGAACGACGTACCCACCCTTTTCCTGCCTTTTCTGGTATTCCGACTTTGCTAAGATTGGACTAGCTGATACACCTGATATCTGATTTACCTGTTCCTGGCAAAAACGGCATTTATCATCTTGGGGAAGTTTGAGAATTTCTTGATGTTAAGTAAACAAATAAATAAATGTGCAGACTGATTAGGGGCCATCCGTAAATTACGTAATGCTAAAGGGGGAGGGGTGCGAGGCAGCGTTACGCTACGTTACATAAGGGAGGGAGCATAGTTTAGTGTGACGTAATCCTGATATTAATTTTCAAACATTTGTCATCATTTGCTGAAATAATTCCTTTTATTCAGTCGTACACTAAAACCATTAAACTATTGAAACAAATTAAAAAATTATAATGTATGAACTCTTACAGTAAATTGAAATTTTTTGCATTAATGATATATTGATTGAATTTGTTATATTAGGAAGAAAATATCCAAATATGATCTATAGTATTTTCCAATTTATAGAATCCAATTAACTTAGCGCAGTAGATTGGGGGCCCATGCGTCATCCATGACAGCGTCTGCACGGCTTTTGTTTCCCTCTTATGCGTCCTTCAATCAAACATTGTCTCCAATCTTATTGTTAGGCACGAGGGGGATCGCCAACTAATTGACTTTAATTAACATAAATTTTAATATATAACACAAAATTAATACGACTCGTTCGTACTGCTTTATTTTTTTTTTACTTATTGTAAATGGTGGTGGTGGGGGGGAGAATCTTGCCGCAAGGTTACCTAACTATTTAGGTGAGTTCAAGTGCGCGATGCGGTAGAGACAGGGGCATTTGAAATACTGCAAATGCGCGTTACGTCCTGACGACAGCCACTTGCTACTTCTCCGCAATAGATCTTAATACCTGGGGAGGGGGTGTATTGAATTCAACTTTATAGAGAGTTAGGACAGAGATCCCGGTCCTCAAGACAGCATGCACTTATTGCTCTTCTCCCCACAGGGCAATGGGTGTGATATCGACCACACAACATATCGATGTTTCTAAACTCGATTATCAGAATTAAAGATCCACCCAAAAACATCGATGTTTTCAAAACCGGATAAGTAACTATCAAATACATGCGCGGGGGTTATTTAATTTGATAGTGGTATGGTTTATTAATTTGTAATTGGGATTTATCTGACAAAAGATAACATCGGCATAATTAAGAAATTTTTGATTATCTGATTCGACAATTCAAAAATAATATACGCTTGTTTATTGACGAAAAACCTATTTTACACCCTCTGTGACTTTGGCCTGAATATTCAATTTATGGATATCTGAAAATTATTATAGAACTTTCTTATGATCGCACTTCTTTCATTTAAAACACATACAGCATTAAAAGAGCAAGATTCAAAATTTCGATGTTTTTATAATAACAAAAACATAGATGTTTTTAAAACATCAACATCGGTGTTACATCCTTACATAGTGGGTCACCCAGTTTTTAACTCAATACTATAGAGACAAAATATGACACTGCGTTATAACGGGAGATATTTGAAGCGACCGCCTCTAGTGGCCAGACATGTCTTCACCATTATGATTACAAGTACGAAGTGTATAAGTTTGAAAGATTTTTAGTTTGCCTACGACCATGTTTATTTACGTTTGGCAGAGTGATTCAAAAGGTTTTGAATATACAGTGTGAGTCATGTAACATAAGCACCTAATGCAGTTTGCACGGAAGAGCATGAGGGAATAGGGCTAATAGGTATATGTATTCATTTCTATTTTATCACTTGTGGTTTACAAGATATTGAGGTAACTTTGTTTCTTCAAATGGAACTGGTCATATGTTTTTAGTCCATCATGAGGAGCGTTAATGGACAAATCCAATGATATACATACTGTCATATTGTAGATAAGGATGTTTTGAGTAGTTTTGAGCTTTTTGCGGTCAGCTCCCCTTCCCCGAGTGCGCGTTAGCAGGGGGAGCGCTGAGTCACCTTGTGGCGGACAGTTACAATCAAAATATCCGTCAAACACGACTCACAAAAAATCAAAATTACTAAAAAAATTATTATCTAAAATATGACAATAGTATACTTGAATTACAAAAAAATTTTTAAAAACACAAAGTAGTTAACACAACACCTTATAAAACGACAAATGATACAATAGAAAGGAATACATGAATCAATGAGCTCCATTCCGTCTTGCACATCTGAGAAAACTGCATTGCAAGAACTTCAAACCGTTCAAAAACTGCAGAAGGTGCTAAAGTTATGAGCCTCACCCTTGTACACTCGACTCCGGTTAAAGTAAACTCGGCTGTAGTGAACCTAAGTGACTGGTCCAATTTCACTTATCTTACAAATGAGCATAAGAAGATTCGGTTATAGTGAACCTGAACCTTGGCTCTAGTGGGCATACGAAACGATTCTCTGGAAATTATGTGGATCTCGTATGTTATTAGGCGAGTAATAGGGCCTTCGGAGAGCGGGACGGTGTTCCAACAGTGCACGAGGCATTGAAGGGTGCCAAGACAGCATTACGATACTTAGACACAGAGGTCAATGCAAAATCAATAATGGAGAGAACACGAATTCTGGAGAAGGATCTAACAAAAAAATGTAGCAAACAATTCAAAATAATTGATTTTTTCACATACAAATAAAAATATTGAATTTTTCAGTTCGTGCTGTTAATACATTTTGCTGCATCTCTACATTCATAAAATCAACCATCGCGGAGAGCTTGTATTTAATTTCGACACCATCGGATGTAGCGAACCAAACATCGCTGCACTCGGAGTGGCAGTGGGCGTGGGCGTGGCGTACCTTTTTTTTTTTCTTTTCATTTTCCTCTCTCCAGTAGCCCTGGCGAGGCGGGAATTTATTCAAAGTTAGGGTGTACAATTTTGCGCTCCAACCTTTCGGTTTGTGGAGCTTAGAGAGGGCTGTCTTAAAAACTAACTATAACTAATCTTAAACTAACTTAAAACTATACAAAGCCTCTTTGGGCTACTTGTGTTAAATGAACATGGTTTTAATAAATGTTGTGGCGTACCTGCGTCCTTGCGCGCCTTCTTGTCGGCGTCGTCGCGCCGGCGCTGCGCCGCCGCCAGCTTCCCGTCCAGCGGCGCGTCGCCCTGCGCGGGCGGCGGCGGCGGGGCGGGGCGGGGCGGGGTGGGCGCCTTGGGCGGGCCGCCCGCGTCCTCCGCCTGCTCCACGCCTTGCGCTTGCGCGTCGCCGCGCCCACCGCCTTGCTCAGCAGCTGCTTCAGCTCGGCCGGCGCGCCGCCCTGCGGCGGGGCGGGGCGGCGGCGGCGGGGGCGGGGCGGCGACGCCCGCGGGTGGCCGCCGCCGCCGTGGCCGCCGCCGAGAAGAACTTGAGCTCGTGCGGCCAGAAGAGGTCGGAGGCGGCGTCGTCGGCCGCGCCCGCCAGCACGTCGCCCGCGTCGCTGCCGCCCGACGCCGGGGACAGCTGCGGCCGCTGCGAGGGCGACGCCCCCGGCCACACCGCCAGCGCCGCCGCCGCCGCCGCCCCTGCGAGCCACGCACGCCCACGCTCGCCTTCAGCGCAGGGGCTCCGCGCCCGCTTCCCCCGCCCCAACGCCCTCACATGCGTGTGGATGTGTAAGGAAACCGACCCAGGTGGCTCACGGCATCAACTGATGGCACTGCAGGGCCTCTCACCGGGAGGTCGTAAGGCTCATTCACAATGCAATCACAAACATAAGCATAACACATAGACATAGACATTAACATAAGCGAAGAGTTGGCGTATTCACAATGACGAACATAAGCATAGGCAAAATAAGAGTTTCTATTGGCTATGACAATATTCTAGTTTACTATTGGTTGGATATGAGAATCAATTTCGAGATTTCAAAACAAATACGACAAACACAACCACGCAGCAGTTCGCCTATCGACTTCGATACTCGATTTTGAGTTAACGAACAGTGATTGGCTCATTCCTTATGTCTGACATAAGCATAAGCGAAGAAGCTTGAAGCTTGCAAGCTCTTAAGTTAACGTCTAACGTGTTATGCTTATGCGAACGCATTGTGAATGCCCGCCATGCTTATGCTTATGTTTGCATTGTGAATGGGCCTTTACAGTTCCACTCCCCATTCTGACGAGGTTTCCGTCACGACAGAGGTAGGTCGAATTCACTCTGTTTGGAGGAGAAGTCTAGCGGCCGGCTGTTTTGATTGATTGCTTTCTACGATCAACATTAGGGGAACACCGGAGCAGTACCCTAACAAACGGACCACACGCCGCGTGCTATCTTTCCTTCCTCTTCCTATCCTCACCACTTGCACACACATTCACTTACACTCTCATGCACTACACTAACACACTTATTGAGAGACAAGCCAGCTACTTTGTCCTTGTCCTGGGTAGGGTTGTGGCCAACAGGTGGGTGATACCTCATTGGTGGGAACCGCACTAGTCGCCGTGTAGGTCGGCTATCCAGCGGGGAAGATCACCGTCACCTCGCGCCCGGAAACACGAAATAGTCAATGAGCTAGGAAAGATAGATGCGTGTTCTATTTCTTAGGATACTGCTTCGTCATTCGCATGATATCGATCGGAAAAATACCGATCAGAGCAGTCGGCGACTGGAATCTCTCTCCAGAGAACGGCTGAATGAGACGTAGCTGTGTACCTTGTGTCCAACATCAGCTCTACTGGAAACCTGAGGCCTGAGTCTCAGCAGCGGTCACTGCTTGTGCCCTGAGGCATCTCAGCCGACCTTTGGGGCCAAAGGGACTAGAAGACATAGACCAGTCCTTGCGTATTATTTATGTCGTCGGTGCACAAATTAGATTGTTCGATTACTAATTCCGGGCGCGTCGACGGCTAAGGTGAATACTCCCGTAAGTATAGTACATACTTTCAGCGGTGACCGTATATATATCGCAGGAGGTGGCGGCGATCTTCCTCCGCTGGATGGCTATATCCGTCGGCTTACAGGACGTTTCCCAAACTAGGCATCTCCTACCAGCATGGCACCACCCCAGCCGGGATAATTGGTTTGGTTTTGTTTCTTCGTGTTTCCGGGCGCGTCAACTGCTTTGATCATTAGTCCCGTTAGTGTAGTGCATGCTTTTCCTCGGGCGGTGATCTTCCCCCGCCGGATGGCGAGATCCGGCGCCGACCTACCGTCGGCTAGTGGGGTTTCCCCCTAACCAGGACTCTCCCACCAGCGGGGCACCGCCCCAGCCGGGACAAGCTCTAAGCTCCCGATAGGTCTCCCGGAATATGTAGTAGTGTAGTGCATGTTAGTGTAAGTGTGTGTGTAAGGGGGAGAGGATAGGACAAGGAAGAGGAAGGAAAGATCGCGTGCGGTCCGTGGCCTGTTTGGTAAGGTACTGCTCTGGCATTCGCCTGGTGTTGATCGGAGAAACCACGGAAAACTACCGATCAGAGCAGCCGGCCGCTAGAATTCTCCTCCAGACAGCGACTGAATTCGACCTAGCTGAAAAGCTAGTGTCGAAAATCCTGCCGCCGTGGGAGTGGGAACCTAGGACCTCCCGGTCAGAGGCGCTGCAGAGACATCAGTTGATGCACTGAGCTACCGCTCCCGGTGCCGGGATAAGCTCTAAGCTCCCGACATGTAGTGAGGCGTACATAAGTGTGTGTAAGTAAGGGGTGGGGCTAGGAGAAGGAATGCGAAGGAAAGCCAGAGTCGAAAATTCCGCGACCGTCGCGACTCGAACCCTGGGACCATCCAATCAAAAGCGATGCAATGACATCAGTTGATGCCCTGCACCACCTCTGACGGTACACAAATCAGAGAGGCCGATGGCGCAATCCAGTATTACCTTTCTTGATGCCCAATCGTACAATGTGGCTGGAACAAAATAAAAGGACTATACCGGTACGGATCGGGTTGAGCCGGGAAGAATCGGCAATGAGAGACGTTCTGCAGAAGAGTCACCAATCAGGGATCAAGAGGCGCGTGCCGTGCAAGAGGCGCGCGTGCGAGGCGCTGACGAGCGACCGCGTGGGCGTGCTTGACGGCGCGGACGCCATCTTGATCGCCTGACTCGGATACCCTCTCCCATGCAGCGACTCGACCGATTTTCGATTTTACCTCCATCGCTATACGGAATAGAGCGACTGTCTTCAGAAGCCTACCGACTGGCTGTTCTCATCGGTTGTTTTCCGTAGTTTCTCCGTGAACACAAGGTGAATACCGAAGCAGTTCCCTAACAAAGCGAACACGAATTACACGCGATATTTCCTAGCTCATTGACTGATTACCGTACCGGCTGCGATCCACTCAACCTCCAAAATATTTTCTTTTCTGTGTGCGTTTTCCTCTTCCTTAATACTTTCCAATAAATACACAAATAATATTTATTGGGAAGGAACCATCAGAATAAGGCGGTATGCGTACGGCAAAATGGGATATGTAAAGAAACACTGTCCAATTAAAGGAAGGTAGTACTAGTTTCGTGCTAAACTAGTGGCGCAACAACAGCACAAAGTTACGCGCATTATTTGTTTGTTTGCCAATCTCGAAAATTCAGAGAGTTCGAGAAAATGAGTCCTGAGCCATTCTTTTAAGCGTTCCTTGTTTCATCCGAGGAAAAAATTAAAGACCAAAAATTGAAACAGTTATTCAGAAAACACGTTCTCTTCATAATTTGCTTTAATTGCACGCACAAATTACACGAAACTACTAGTTTTTTAAAAATATATATATAATCTCTTTTAAAAATCTGAGTATATAGAACAGTTTGTTTAAGGCAAAAATCTTAATCTTAAATTTTGCAGTTTTGCAATGTTAACTTTCTGCAATATTCGAAAATACATTGTATCCCGGAAATAAGGTTAGCACCACTTTTTACTGTCTTCTGATACATGTGCGAGGAAGATTAAGAACTTAATAGGAGCCGCTTTTGAGAAAAAAATGTTTAAAAATGGGCTAAAATTGCGAAAAATTACGCGAAAATTCGTATATTCGAAAAATAGTACATGACCAAATTCCAAGATCAGTCTTTAAGGAACAGATTTCATTCAGGAACAAATCCCCATGTTCTTGTCTATGTATTTGTAGAAAGACGCCCCAATAATTACACTTTTGCAATTTTCGAAAATTCAGAGATGTCAACGAAAATGACCTGCACAATTTTTTCAGTGGCCTTTACGATATTCGAGGACAAACTTTGATCAGACTATTATGAGCCATTTTTGAGAAAATTTTGAAATTGTAATTGACGCTACAGAAAAGTACCCTTAAAAGCACAATATCAGTTTCAAACTCAGAGGGCATTGAGTTCATTTAAGTCGAACGGGTAATTTTGGAGACAATCAACCGTTTAGGTATTACCGTTGACCACAAACGAATAGACAGATCAATGGATGCGAGACAGACGGACGGACAGACGTTTTGCGTTAATCGATTTTCGGAGTCAGGGACCCACAAAACATGGATTCTGAATACACGTGTTTGAGGAAGTAATTTACCGTATATAGTAACAAGATTTATTCACTTTCTCGTTTACAATAAATTCGCCGTTTTTCGGCGCACGCTTACAATGCTTCCTCTTCTAACCTAGGAAAGGCGAGAAAGTAAAAATAAATCTGATTGGAGGCGAATGATACAGAAGCGGTTCAAGCGTTCAGAGATTGCGCAGAACACGAGCCAAGAGGATAGTTGGGATGGAGCCAAAAGACGCTGGCATCTACAACTACTTTCGCACACGTAACAGAGGAGAAGCTGAATATTTCAGGGAAAAGAAAGATAGCTTTGCTAGGAAATTCACGTGAATACCTCTAAATTCAATACAATTTCCGCTATTCCGTGCAATTGCTTTTTCATGCATATATGCGTCACCATTTCCATTACACTACATTGAAGAAATGACTGATTATTTCGCGGTTCTTCAAGCGTTAACTGCTAAGGTTGTTAGTGCCGTAAGTGAAGTGCATGTTTTTATTGCGGAAAGTGGGGTGGCAACTTCCCCCCGCTTATTGTTGAAATACTGGTCCCCCGACATGTGTGGTGGCATGAAAGTGTAAGTAAGTAAGAGGTAAAGATAGAACAAGGAAGCGGAAGGAGCGGTCGCGGGCAGCCCGTGGCCCATTTGTGGGGGCACTACTCCGGCATCCGCCTGGTGTTGATCTGAGAGACGACGGAAAACTTCCGCCAGAGAAGCTGGCCATTGGAATCCCCGTTCAGATAGCGGCTGAATTCGACCTAGCTGTGTAGCTGTGTCAAAAATCCTGCCACCATCGGAACTCGAACCCAAGGACCACTCGATCAGAGGCACCGGAGTGACATCAGTTGATGCTCTGAGCAACCGAAGTCGTTACACTGAAGAAATAATTTATGTATCAAACAGCCGAAAGAAGAGGAAATTTATTTGAAAAACATTGGAACGTATTCAACAGATACACCGAAAATGTGCTGGTGAAATGCGGTGTGTGCAGTTCCACATTGAACTTAACGAAGAAATAACAGTCATCATACAGTGAGACAATTAAAAAATGGAGGGGAAAAGGATGACAAGCGACATGCAAATGCCTATGGCAGACATTGAGATTTGTCCGTTATAACATTTTTACGTCGATTATCCCCTAATGTGCGAGACGCGTGTGTACCATGTGTACCTGTAGTGTCTCCGTGGACTTTGGTGAACGGCAGGACGTTGGCTGTGCCGCGATTCAACAGCGCAGGGATCTGAGTCCCAGAAGTGCGGTCGGGAGGTCGGTTCGCATTGGAGGCGGCGTGTGCACACCTGACTGCAAGGGGTGCCTACGTGAGGGGACCTAGGTGAACGGGAGCAAGACGGGGATTGCAGTGGGTGGGTCGTATGCACACCTGGGTGCCAGATATGCCTACGCGAGGGCACCGGCGTGAAAGGTAGGAGCTTGGGTGGAACGTGTGCCAGATCTGTCTAAGTAAGGGCACCAGGGTGAAAGTGAAGAGCTTGGGTGAGGCCTACGCGAGGGCACCTGGGTGAATCAGAGGAGGTCGGTGCGCCGTGGGCGGGGCATGTGGACCTGAGTTCCAGAGGGGCCTCGTGAGACCACCTGGTGAAAGGGGGAGCTGGGACCTGGGTTCCAGAGAGCACGTGGGGGCGCAGGGGGGGGGGGGGGGGGAGGGTTCCAGGGGGGGCGGGGCGCGTGCGTACCTGTGTGGCCGGGGTGGGCGGCGCCGTCGGGGGGGCGGCAGCCGCGGCCGCGGGGCCCAGTGCCAACATGCTGCTCTGCACCTGCTGCGCCTGGTGCTGCGCGTGCAGTTGCAGGTGCTGCGCGAGGGGCAGCGACGTGCCCTGCAATCCACACAACGCGCCCTTGAGGCTGATGCATTTCAACTGTTTTATTAAGACGACGCGTTGATCCCTTACTATCCTTATCCTTTCACGAGATATCACCTTAAGGATCGGGTCTCGCAATCTAGTGATTATTCGTATTGGAAATAATCCTTGAGGACCTTATACACGGTACAGTTTTCAGACAGATGGGACGAAAGAAATCGTGAAGTCCAGAATATACGATTTCTACATGAAAACTTTTGAGCCCCTTGTACTTTTTCATTCAGAAAACACTCACGGTTTGACTCTAGCGCGTCTAGTGGCTGAATCGTTCACTAACGGAAATCATCCATTCTTTTCAATTTTATGGTTAGGTTAAGTCTGATTCGTAAGATTGTATATATTGGCGTGGCCGATTCGAGATCTTGCGTTTCCTGGTGAGTTTATTTTACTGCATCTTGCAAATGTGCGGTTAGTGAATGTTACTTCTGAAGGCAGCCCTTTTTCCATTCGTAGAGTTTTTTCTGCACACTCTCTAAAGCCTTCGCAACTAAAACCAAGCTTGTAACGGCAACCATAACGACCTTTTTATTTTTTCTCCCGTGTTACATTAATACTTGAAAAAAGTACGAATAAGGTAGCTCAGAATGCGTGTTCATAAATGTTGCGAAGTGAATGTACTCGCACGTCGCAATTCGGGAATTCATTTGTGTCGGCAGAGCCCCTAGCGGCGTCAAGTGGCAACTCATACACAAAACGTGCAGACCGTGTAACCACGACTTTTGGCTGCAATACTTCGACTGGGATCTTGAACTTTCAGTACAGTTTCTGTATGAGAATCTGGACGAAAACTTTACCGTGTAAAAAAGCCTTTTTACATACAAATAAATCCTGCAAAAAGCCAAACCAAAATCGTCAAGCTCCGCAGAACAAATAATCCTCCCCCTCTCAAGTATCAAGGTCAATGTTTAACTTAGCTCCCAGAAAACAGGCCAGCCATATACTATTTGACAGAGGACTCATTTGAAAATCCTTTATCCTCCCCAGAATGACTCTGGACACCAGTAGAAGCCATCAATTACATCTCATACTCAAAAAGTCATCACCCTGCGATTTCATGGTGCTACTCACCTATACCAACCAAGTAATCGGTTCAATATTATCCTATGCATGTACAATAAGGACATCGGCCAGGAAATTCCATAACAAATTCCGATTTCCATCAGATTTTCCATAACAAATTCCTCTGAACCAATACAATAGGATCCTCGAAAGGCTACCCGGACCTCCGTCCATTTGTTCCTCCTATTCTCTCGCTTCTATCCCCAAATCCCCCAGATTCTCTCGGCCGCACATTTCAAACTCGGAAAACAAAATCCTCATCACAATAGTCTGAAGTGGAAACTAACGCGACAGTTCCTCCACCTTCCCTGATCACCATGTACCTGATTTGGCTTCGCTCTTTTAATCCACAAACATGTATTGAATCTACTTGACGTGTCCATCTACTCAATGTATTCATCTATCAATCATGTTTCCTAAACAACGTTAATATTATTCAATGTACGCTCAATGGGTCTTACTTGGCTGCTGACGACCTTTGGGCCAAGCATTTTAAAAATGTATTACTTTTTCTACGCATGTTTTCAGTTTTTTGGAAAATTCATGCATAATGCATGTGTGGACATTTTTTCAATTACTACCAAAGTTTAGTCTGTATAATTTATTAATTTTTTAAAAGACTTGTCTATAAAAATTAAAATATACACTATATCAAAGTTTGTAAAATTGCACACTGTAATTCAGAAATAAGAACCAGCGAGTTTGCTTCTAGTGGAATCATTAAATATTGTTGAAGACCTTAAAACGTCTTTGCAAATAATGTTTGGAGATGTGAATGTAACTGCTAAGGAGAAATTACATAAATAGTTACATTCAAATCCCGATTTGAAATTTTTCCAAAATGTAAGATCATTATCTGTGGAGAAATATCGGAAAATGCAGAAATTGACTTCACATTGGCTCAGATTTCATCTTTGAAGTATACTCCAATTACGTCTTGTGGCATAGAAATAATTTTCTACATTCAAAAACATTTGTTTCTAGCAAAAGGATGACTTTAACAGAGTAAAATTTACCAAAAAAGTTTATTGTTCACTCTTATAAAAGGCAATAAAACAAAAAAATATACTAAACTAAAATTTGATTGTGCATGTTTTGTCAATTTTAATCCTGCATCGTGCATGTTTGGCTTATTTGATAGTGCATTTATGGATTCATAGTATTTTAGTATTTGAGAGTGCATGGAAATCCAGTCTCTAATAATAATGAAATGTGTACCGTAATGAGTGTCATTATGCAATTGGTTACAGTCAACAAATGTTATATAGAAGGATTTTCCTAGCATGAGATGGATTTTCCTAGATGAGCAAAGGGACAGATCACGTAACAAGTGAACATCACATGTATTTCAGAAAAGTATCCCTCCGCCGCGACAGCTGTTCAGTGACGCCCCTTCGTAAAGTGCCAATGGCTCATGTGAAAACATCCCTATGCAGAAGTCTTAAGAGTTTCGCTGAGGTATATGCACGTTCGCCAGTCTGGGAAATATTTAAATTTAATTACGTATGTGGAAAATCTCTTAACATGTCCTCACAATCAATAAAAGCAAACTGCCACGAATGTAAATTGAAAGGACATCACAAAAGGAAGCGTCGAAGCCGTTTACAAGTTGACCAACAGCAAACGAATGCGGGAAGGAAGTCTCATGGGCTGGAGAACCTTCAGTTCTGTTGCCAGCACTAGCTGTCACTTTGGCTCATCCTTCGGCAAATCGTTCTATACAATGGGGGAAGAGAAAAGGCTTTTATAAATAAATAAATAAATGTCTTTATTGGTGGCGAGGCTCAAGCCATTTAGCCTGCTCTTCCGCCTGACCACATTTAGAATTTATATTACAATAGTACATAATAAAGGGAGTCATTCAATGAAAAATACGCACGCAATTTGGATGAAGATTTTCACATGGATGACAGGAGTAAAAGCGAGGGAGGACGAGTTTGATAGGAAATCGGAAAAGAATCGGGATGAATGGAACGGTAGAGAGAAATGAAAGAAAAAGAAAGAAAAGGAGAAAAAGAATCAGTGAAATGTTAATAAGTTCTGTTAATTGGTTTATTGAGGTTTTGAGGAAGCTAAAATTGCGTACGTATTTTTGAATTACCCCTACAAAAACTAGAAGGGAGGGAATCTCGTCAGCATACAAGCGAAGACATATCAAGTCAAGAGTTCAAGTTTTGAGTGAAGCTGAAACATTGAAATTTTGTATATTTCCAATATTATTAAAAAAAAAATTAAAAATGTGGATATAATCAATTTATTTTTAGGAAAAGTTAACAGTTAAAATATTCCACAAACAAACAAATTGGAAAATTTTAAGAACTTAGGAAATTTTTACCGTTTAGAGTATTCCCAAGACCCGAAAACGCGACCCAACATCCCTCACCCGTAAGCCAACGATTTATTATTGGCTTTTGGGGGGGGGTGTACCTGTTGCTGCGGCTGCGGGGGCGCGGCGCCGTGCGGCTGGTGCTGGTGGTGGTGCTGTTGCTGGTGGTGCTGGTGCTGGAGCGGCGGGTGGTGCTGCGGCTGGCGCTGCGGCGGCGAGGGGGGCGTGTCCTGGCCGTCGCCGAAGGACGAGTGCGGAGGCAGCTCCATGATCCTGGCCATGTCGCTCAGCAGCACTTGCAGTTCCATGCCCCCACCGGCCCTCGCCCTGCCTTCAACACACTCCCGTACAATGCACACTCCCTTACAACATCTAAACATCAAACATCTCTCATCTATTTGAGTATTATTATTATTATTATTATTATTATTATTATTATTATTATTATTATTATTATACATTGTTTTTCTCGGTATTCACCGGATTTTTATTTGACTTTGTGTCGGGTTAATAACCAAGACACAGGTCAATTCATGTTTCGTCGCAATTTAGGAATTTTCGAACAATCCTGCATGTGTTTAAGATGATCGATTTTTGCATAATTTTGTATGTATATTTTGGTATTTGAATAAGTTCCAGATTTTTATGGATGTTATTTGGTATAACTCCTGTGCACGAAATGACCAGAGGAACAATATGAACTTTTTGGAGATGCCATAGTGCCTTGACTTCAGTTGCTAGTTCTGTATACTTTGTTATTTTTTCTGCATGTGCTGTTTGGAGATTAGCTGTTTGTGGAACAGTTATGTCAATCAGGAAGCCAATCTTTTGCCGTTGGTCTACAAAAGTTATGTCTGGTTTGTTATGGTGAATAGTTTTATCTGTAATAATTTCTCTGTCATAGTACAACTTAAAGTTTGAATTTTCAAGTACAGTTACGGGAACATATTTGTAATATGGGCAGGTCATTTCTTGTAGGTTGGATTTCGCTGCCAGTTTCTGGTGAATGATATTTGCAACTTGATTGTGCCTATAGGTGTAATCTGTATGAGCCATTAATTTGCATCCTGATGTGATGTGCTGTATGCTCTCAACTGTTGTATGGCATTTTCTACATTTGTCATCTATTGTTTATTTGAGGATATGCTTCCTGTAACTTTTAGTGTTGATCACTTGATCCTGTATGGCGACCATGAACCCCTCTGTTTCGCCAAACAGATTACCGTATTTTAGCCAAGTGTTTGAGGCTTTTGAGTCTACATGAGGTTGCTTGAGATCATTTGCATGGCGTTTATTATTATTATTATTATTATTATTAAATCAGTACCTGATTAAAGTTGTATGTTCAACAATTCCGTAATAATGCGATTCCTGTTTCGCGGTTGTCAACCACCGTTGCGACGCCGCAGCTAATTAGCATGATGTAGTTGTTACAAATGATGTTTTGACATGTCAAAGAATTGGTTATATGGGCACAATGATGGTTAGCAATCGCGAAGCGGTACACGTATTCCCACGTAATTCTTGAACTTACAACTGTGACCAGCAGGGGAAATCCAAAATATAAGCGTCGCAGAGGCTCGTTTGTCCTAAAGGCTGATCATAGAGTTGTGTGTCTCGGTAGTTGCAATGGTGAGAGCAACTGGCCATGTACCGGAAGATCCGCATTCCATTCGACCGATTTGATACAAGACTCTCCTTTCGAATACTTGCGAGATGTTTTTCCTTGTTTGTAAAATGTGTCTATCGACTTCAAAATCTTTTCCTCGCATAAAAATAACTGAATAACACAATGTAGATATATACCCAGGATTGGTGTACTCTTTGGTGTTCTGGGAACTTGGTATCGAAGACCTACTTTACGGCAAAATCGTTCTTTCGTGTACCCGACCGTTCGTCGGTCTGTGAATAAGGCTAGCTGTTAACCCACACTCAGAATTTTCATCAAAATTAATATTCCCCGACCGACCTGGTTGATATCGAGAATCCTTGCATTTAAAACCGATATTTTAATTTTGCGGGTGCAGTATTTACATGAAGCTTTAAGGTTCAAACCACAAAATTATTTGATAAAGATAGTCGAAAACTTGAAAGTATTCTTTACAATTGAGCGAATTGCGAATTTGGAGAAAGACTCAAACAATCTCTCAAGAACGGACGCAAATTTTTTTAATAAAATTATTATTAAAGAACCAAAAAACTGAGAAAATGTGAAAAAATTACTTTTAGACACTGTCTTTGGTAGCTTTTCGGTATTGCCCCTTCCTTTTTCCTGAAGAGGTTAGAAAAGTAACTAGTGCGAGAAAGTATGTGTCTTTCTTTTGTACCACCATTAATGTGTGTCATTGACTTCTGGGGGTTCCCCCCTTGCATGCGCCGTCGATACAATGTTACAGGCTACCTGCATGTGATTTCTGTCAAAAACTATAGAATTAATCTATATCAGAGGGAATACAAGCATTTTCGTTGAGATAAGGCGAATCCTTTCAAAAGCACTGACGCAGCATGATGATAAATGACCACGTGTTCTATCAGTTAACTGTGATAAAAGCATGTAAACTCATATTGACGATTTTCTCACCTTGTAAGTGTCCTTTTTCTGAGTTTGTCGCGAAGACAATTGATGTCCAACTCTTGAGGTTTCGTGTTGCTCTTGTGTGATCAGCTGCTATCGCCTGCTGTAGGGTGGGTTGAGTGATAGCGGTATTTCTAGCGAGAGAGGCAACGCGTCAACGACTTCAGACGAACAGCTTTTCCTATATGTGTTTGCAAATGGGCCTTTGCAAATGCTCTGCAAATAATTCTTATCTTAAAAACGGAGCTCTCTTGCAGTAATAACAGCGTATTTGCTCTTGTAGTTGAGAGTATTTGATTGAAAATCAAGCGATTGCAGGTCGTATTTCCGCCGTCTCGTCTCAGAGTCCTCCTTTGTGGCGCGGAGGTCTTCTGGGGGTGTCGAAGCGCCGTCAACAAATTCTACGGGGCGAAAGGGGTAGACGGGTGGAGAGAATGTTAGAGATACGAAGGGTCGAGGGGGAGAAAACAATTCTCCACGTTGCCACTCGGCACAAGAGGCCGTCTTCGCAAGTGCTAATAAAGACAACGACGTATTGGTGGATACGTCCTAGCGAGTGCGCATTCACGGACCTTGTGGGGCAAGAAAAAGGATGATAATTAGTTCATTAAACTCAACAAGCAGCTTCGCTGGGACACTTGGTCTAAAAGAGTCTTCACAACAAGAAAAAAAGCGGTAGTATTGCGGATCGCTATCTGGACGCTACGAGCAAACATTTCTTGTGTTTGTTGCGTGGGCCCAATGGAAGGCCGAGCGGAGCGCGCTCCGAGCTGCCAGGCGGGCCGGCCGGCCAGCCCGGGCGGGCGGACGGAGTCGAAGCAAAGACAAAGAGTGGGAGAGGGGGGCGGAGGGGGTGCGAGGGAACGGACAACTGTCTTCTCAACCGGAGGGTGCTGGGGGCGAGGAGGAGGTGAGGGTGGTGGTGGTGGTTGAGGAAGCCTACAAGACAGTTCTCCCGGGAGGGGCGGGGCGGGGAGGGCGGGGCGTTCACCAGTATCTACTTCTCTGCAGCACCGTCACCTCCTTCGCACTGAGTTCGAGCAGGCGCGCCTCCTTGCGCACCAGGGTGCAGTGCAGGCTGCGCTCGGTGGCTCCCACCACGAAGGGCGAGCGCATCAGCGCCGCGCGGCACCGCGGGCAGCAGCACGAGCGGCTCTTGCAGCGCGGGGGCGGCGGCGACGGCGGAGGAGCGGCGGCGCAGCAGGCACAGCGCATCACTCGGGCACGTCAGGACACCCGCATCGGAGCTCGGGCCTCGCGCGGCCTCTACACACGTGGGCGGCAGGCGCTGCAAGCAAGGCAAACCACCACATACGCAAACAATAATTTAAACTTTCCAGTAATGAATGGTGGACGAGCACTCGGGAGTTTGAGGAGCAATGAAATTAACTTTGCGCAATGAATTAGCAATTAAATTATTCTAAACTGTGGCATGTTGGTTGTTGTGGTAACCCATTCTGGTGGTGCCAGCTTCATCACAAGCCAGCCCATCATTAATTACGCAAAAATGTGAAGAGCTATTACATCAATTTCTCCATAATTAATTAGTCATTAAATTAATCATCCATTAAATTCTTTAGACATTCTACATGGTGGCATATTTGTTTTTGTAGCAAGCCACTGCGGTGGTGCCAGATTAATGTTAAGGAGTCATGAAGGGAAAAAAAATTTAAAAACCGAATTTTGGTTTTAAGCGTTTTCTAAAAATTCGGACTTTTGTGAATAAAATGATATATTGATCGTTCGATGGAATTCTTTTTTTACGCCATATTTTGCATTTTGTTTATCGATGTGCATGCGTCAACAACAGAATTCTTGAGGGATGGCGACTCGAAAGCCTACAAGAGTGTTGTAGAAGCTAAACCGTAATGAAATAATTAAGATTAAATGTGTAGGACATGTCCAAAAAAGAATGGGCACAAGATGAGAAAACTGAAGCAGACACTGATTAATAAAAAAATTATCAGATGGCAAAACTATAAGAGGCAGACTCTCTGACAAAATAATAAATGAACTTCAACAGTTTTATGGTATGGCCATAAGAAGCAATGTTAACAATTTGCAGAATATGAAGAAAGCTGTTTGGGCAACTTTTTTCCACAGATTACCAACTGATCAAAATCCTTGTCACCAACTATGTCCTACTGGTATTGACTCATGGTGTAAGTATAACAAGGCAAACGTTTTGAAGATATCCTATACCCATAAACATTCTATTTCTGATGTGGAGGTTATAAAACCTATTTACAGAGATTTAGCAAATCCTGATTTGCTAAGTAAATGTTTACATGGCAGAACTCAAAACCCAAATGAGTCCTTCAATATTTTAATATGGACTCCTATACCCAAAAATGTGTTCATTGAAAAAACAACATTAACATTTGGATATATTTGTCATATGCTGTGATTTGTTTTAATGATGGCAAAAATGCAAGAGTAAATGTTTTAAAAGAGGAAAAAAAAAAATTTTAAAGAAGATGAACCAAGCTATGGAACAGGATGTCATTACAATAAGATGTACATAAATGTGAAATTAATGAAATTTGAACTTTAAACCTGATTTATGAAAAAAGTTATTTTTTGAAACATTTGTTCCTTTTTCTCAGAAAGTATTAGACCAATCTCTCTCAAACTCTCAGAAACGCTTCATATAACACTAGTACATGATTACTACTAGAATGAGAACAAAATGTTCCTTACTTCATTATTTGTGTATAAAAATATTGCAAAATTTGTAGCAAAATTAATGCCCTTCACTCTTTTATTTATAAAAGTATTAATAATCATGCCAGAGAAATAAATCTAGTAGGAACTATTCAAAACATATCCCACAAGACCCTTCTGAAGTTTCACATCCCTAACATAAATAGTTTCTGAGAAAAAGGAACATAAAAACAACCAAATTAACATGGGCTATATAGGGCTTCATGACTCCCCTTAAGCTACCTCACCATTAATTACGCAAAAATGTAAAGAGCAATTAGATTTGCCTAATTCATTACCAATTAAATAGTTCTAGATGGAGTTTTTAATTAAACACAACTTAAGACCCCAGTGGCGAAACACGAGAAGAAACCACAGCAAATCCAATTTTAAAAAAATCTTAAAACTTGTAAAACAGAAATTACAGATAAATAAGTTCCAACAATTTCAAAAACCAGTTAAACAAACCCATCCAAAGAGCAAATCCTTATGGATCACAATAAAAAACTGTAAAAAACAGAACAAAATACTAACTTTGAAACAATACGCAGTAAAACAACCCAGAGACTGCTGAATCTCAAACTGACAAAGCTGAAACTCTAGCAGCGCATTTTAAAAATATATTTACCTTTTTCACCGAATCTAATTACTCACTCACCTCAATCACATAATAAATCAACATCAACATACTATTTACACAGCATATTCAGCTAATGCCCAGTAGAAGTTTTAAAAGTATTAAACAAACTAAAAGCAAGAAAGCAAGAGGTTGTGATATCATCATCAACGATATTCTAAACGAATTGAATCAAAGATCAATAGAAGCCCTCACTGAACTATTTAATTCAGCTCTAACATTACAATACTTTCCCCGAGGCCGAAAAACTGCCAAAATACTAGTATTTCAATAAACCACGAAAAGACTCACGAAACCAAAATGTATCAATTAGTATCCTCCCATCCTCCTTTGCGCAATGAATGAGCAATTAAATTATTCTAAACTGTGGCATATTGATTGTTGTGGTAACTCATTCTGGTGATGCCAGCTAAGATATTTGAAAAATCAATCTTAACCAGATGAATTAAAAACTACTTTAAGAACAACAAAACAATATCGACCTCCAATTCGGCTTCAAATCCAAATACTTACTACACTCCATCTATTTGACTAACCGAATAAATCACTACTGCCAACACACATTAGCAATATACATTGAAAATGCCTCCGACAGTCTGGCATTTCAACTTACTTTTCAAACTTCAACATCTAGAACTCCACAATAGTTATACAAATTATTCACAGCTTCTTATCTAATAGGAACATTAAATTCGAAGTAAACAAAACACTTTTCAAACAACCGACGACTCAGGAGTTCCGCAGGGCTATTGCCTCTCCCCCTTATTTTTAACGTTTTCTTTTGCGATATTCCTCTTCCAACCACCTCCCACATAGTGCTTTTCGCAGACCACACAGCATCTTCACTTTACACAACAAAACGCTGCGATAACCTCCAAAACAATCTAACCTTCACTCAGTAGACAGAAAAAGAGATCCAGATTAATTCTGCAAAACTTTTACCCTTCGCAAATCCAAACCACCATCCTCCTACTCATCCAACATATACCAATTGAATGGCCTACAAACCACACCACAATCAAATCTAGGATTCACGTTAGATATGACATTAACTAGAAAATAACACATCACCGACATTATTAATAAATCCCGAACAAAAATCTTTAAAGTATCCCTATTGAATCACCTTACAGATCAATAGTAAGGCCATCGCTCAGTGACAAGTGGTGCCCGAGGAAACTGGGGGTTGCAGCTTCATCGAAAGACTAAAATGTAATTACCAACCTCCACAATAATAATATGTAATAAAACGTTAGCGATTCTTGTAATGTAATTAAAACTAACTTCAATATAAGTCTATCCAAACATTACTTACATAATTTTATGCGTAGTGTTAGAGTGAGATACGTTCACCTCCGCGCACATGGTTCTGGCTTTGATTTCCAGTGGGCACTCGAGTTTTTGTATTAATCCTGAATTTTGACAATTTGCCGATAATTCATGAAAAAAAAAAAAGGACGGGATTTTTTCGAAACTATGTGATCGCACTTCATCACTTTGCCTAAGCACTATTGTTTGGACGTTTTACACTACTTAATTTATAGTCTTAGTTGATGTCATTGCTACTACTAGTGGCTCCGATAACGAAATAAAATAATTTAATTTCGAAAATTTCACTCCCCTGCTATATTTTACAATGAAAGATCTGTAATTTTCAGGACTGTAATATCTCTTCAATCGGTAGAGATTCTTACTTCTTTGAGGAAGATGATTTGTCGGCAGCAACACTATCTCTAGAGATCTTCCGCACACTCATTCAAGCCGCTCGCGAAATAACTGTAAGATGGCCGGGAAGAGTACTGCACTCACCATGTGAAACAAGACCGACAGAAACAGTGTCTTTCTTCGAGAACGAACCTCACTCATCAAATGCACGTTTTGAATCAACAAACCTAACAATAAATTCCGCAAACACAAATAATACATTCAATACCGTCAAGAATTCACTGAACGTTTGTACTTTGCATAACACCCGAAATGCATAAAATCGAGATGAATGTAATTTCTGACAGAAAATTGGCATTCCCCTCGAGTGCAACGCTGCGTGGGCCCGCCTTCGCCCCTACGCCCCCCCCCGTCCAACTCCAACGCTCTGCAGTGGAAGACGTCAACAAAATTTATTGCCTTTTCATCCTTGACAATAGATTTTAATACATGGAGCTTTTTATTTTTTTTTTTTTCTTTCAAAATTTAAGTAGTATATGACTTAGTGTAGGGATCACAGAATTTTGAAAATGTGCACACAATTCACTTTTCCCCATAGCACGTCATACGCAGTTTTTAACTGTTTTTTTGACGTAAAATAAATAAAAATAAATAAAAGGGCGCCCATCGGGGTAGGCCTAAGAGTAAACGGCTTAAGTGAAAGGGCTTAAGAGGACTTAAGAGCGCCACATTGGTGCGCGTAGGAGAAGGGGCTCGATGGAGGCTCTTCGATTTTAAAAGTACTTCAAATACGTCAATATTGCTGAAATAGCCTGATATTGAAAGTCATTAAATGTAAAACGTATATTCCTAATATATTATAAGGTATTTTTCGATTATTTGAGAGTTGTGCAACCTAAGTGCTAGCCCCACTGCATCGCTGACTTACGGATACCCCCTAGGTGCCAAAGCAGCACATTGCCACGTTAACAAATTCAAAATAATCCAAAATAAATGCCTAAGAAATATCATGGTTCATTAGTAACTAATACATACATACAAAACTAAACATCGAACTCCTTCACGACTACATGTTTAAACATTTAAAATTTCTAGGAAACACTACCCGACACACCTGCCACCAAAACTTCCAATTACAACCATAAGAAACTGAAAGCAAATATTAGATTAAGTATGTCCTGAAGTGAACATCACCCAATAAAAGTGAATCGCATTAGCCATTGAGATGTTTATCCCTAAAATGAAATAACCATATGAACAACTTTGAAAGATAGCAATGCCGAGTAAATAGCAATGAACTAAAATGGAATATCGGTAGCCATGCAAATGGATGCAAAAACACATGTACTAAATGTTTCATGGTCACTCCAGGGAATCCCAAGGACACAATTTCATGTCAAACCAATGACTATTTCAAAGCATTCGAAAGTGGAAGTGTGATTAATACTGCTTATTTCAATATTAGGTCAAGAGGATTTAAGAGGAGATAATTGATGAAATTAGCACAAGTCTGAGAGGAGGAAGCCAAGACAGAAAATAGTGGTGCTTCTACAGAACACACTTCCTTGTATTACTTCTAAATTTGCTTATTTCAAAATTAAGAGTTCAACAAAAATTATACCTATAGCATTCTTTTAAGCGTCCTTTGTTCTATCCGTGGAAAAAAAATTGGAGAGGGTTTTGAGAAAATGTTTTTTTATATAAATTGCATTAATTTGAAGTACAAAAAGGGGAAAACTACTCATTCTTTCAAAAAATTCTACATCACATTTTTTAAAGAGCTGATTTTTGGAACAATTTGGTTTAAGGCCAAAATCTGTCTTCAATTTTGTAGTTTTGAAATGTTAAATTTTTGCAATTTTTCCAAAATACACAGTCGGAAATGAGACTAAATAAGACCAATTTTTTACCGTCTTGATAGGAGAAGAAAATGTAAAGAAAAATTTAAAACCGTTTTTGAAGAAATAATTGTTTTAAACACATTTAAAATTGCCTATATTTCACACAAATTTACGCAAAAACTATGCATATTTTCGAAAAATTGTACCCGACATTATTTCAAGATGTCTTTAAAGAACAGATTTCGTTCAGGACAAAAGACTCTCTAAAAATACCAGTTCTAGAAAGGCGCCGAAAATTTTGAACTTTTGCAGTTTTCGAAAAATCAGGGTTTTTCGAAATTGAGACTGCACCAATACAAAGTTTAATAAAAAATTAAACAATTTTTGAAAAAAAATTTAAAATGTTTAGGCTTGATGTAAGTAACCCAAAAATCCGATTCAAACTCAGAGGGCCTGGGGTTTCATTAAAATTATCGAAGAATATCTTGATAAAATCTGCTCAAGGGTCTTGGCCCTAGCGTTGATCACAGACAGACAGACAGACAGACATACAAACGTTTTCCGTCAATCGCTTTTTCGGTATTCAGGATCCACAAACACTTGGATTCTGACAACACAACCGTGCTTGAGTGAGTAATTTTTTTTTAATTCTTGATTTTTCGAAAAAATCAATAGTTTAAAATTGTATCGGCGTGTTCTTACAACTACAATATTCATTTTCATTCATAAAATTGTTATTGAAAGATATCTTGAAATAACGCCATGCACAGTTTTTCGAAAAATTTATTAGTACTCGCGTAATTTTGTGTGAAAGTGAGGCAATTTTTAAGTAATTATTTTCTCAAAAACGGTTCCAAATTTTTAGTTTAAATTTTCCCTTATGTGTATCAAAGCATAAAAAATTGAATTACTTGCATTTCCGACTAACGAAAATTGAAAACCTATAATATTGAAGAGAGGTGTCTTAAATAAAAAATATGTCCTAAAAATTCAGATCTTTAACAATATCATGTTCAATATTTAAAAAAAACACTAGTTTTCGAGCAATTTTTGAATGAATTAAAAAAAATTTTAAAAAATTTATATTTTTTTAAGTTTTTTTTAAACAAATTTTGTTCCAAAAAATCAAAGTTCAAAAAAAATTGTAACTTTTTTTAAAAAACGAGTAGCTTTCCCGTAATTTCTGCTTAAAATAAATAAAAAACACTTTTTTGTCAAAAACAGTTTTAAACTTTTCTTCATTTTTCTCCACAGCTGGAACAACGGACGCTAAAACAATGACAGGCTTAATTTTCGTTGAAGTCCCTGAATTTTCGAAAATTGAAAATGATACGAGAAATATGTGCTGTTGAACACCATTAGTTTAATATTGAAATTAATGACTTGTTATAAAAACAGTAATTTCGATATTTCTGCTAACATCTGTGAATCATACTCAACCTGCTGACATAACGCATGTCAAAACTACTAAATTATATTCTGCATCGAAGGCATTCAAAAACTAACTCTAATATTTTCTTATTATTTCTGATGGATTACAGTTGGCAATCACGTTAAAATATCAATTAATGTCAGTGCATTGCAGCCAGGCGAACTACTAGAAAAGGAAAAGCAGAACTGACTAAAACTGGACTGAAACACAAATGGAAAATGTTAGTCATCGCACATGCCTCTAATTTAACGTCTAATTCCCATATATTTTCTTCAAGGAACTCAAATTTTCGCCACCTTTTATCATTCTGTTTATGCTACCAAAAGAAGTAAACAAATCTTGACGACCCACTTGAACAGGAAAGTTCCTAACACTTCCCTATCTCAGCTCACTAATTGCTGACACCTGGAGTTTCCAGATATTCATCCAAGTACTGCTCCGTGTTGAAATGGCTAAGACGAGTGTTTCTAACAAGAAAAACTAATCCTAAGTATCAATTATCACGATCTTTTCTTTTGAAATAATCTAAAACCTAAAATTTAGAAAAAGTAGGCTAGTAAAAAAACTTATGATGTCGAATATTTTATTAATGAAAGTAGTATTTCACATGAATAGGATGGTAACAAATTGTGATAAAAATTACTCTAGAATTTAGTCTATGATTTTGAGATGTATATTTCCGGATAGAAGAAAAAAATCAGTTTCGTAGTTGAACATTAACAAAAAAATGCAATTTGTTCTCTTTCTTCGTTGTACAAATAATACATTATATTTTGTTTGATCTAAGGATATTCTTACTCGCATCAACTAAAGATATTATTTCAATTATTCATCGAATACCACCATTCCGATGAATAAATTAATTTTACGATACATTTCTTAGAACAAGAACAACGTTATTCATCGAGGACAATTAGCTACCCATATAAATATAAGTACAATAAAATCATAGCTCTTGGTTTTGCTCAAGATGGCAAGCACAAGCTGAATAAATGAAAACCACAAAACGGTATGACGCACACTGTGAGAGGGCATTATAGTGACAATCAAGGGTTGTCCTTTCGTTGAATGATTTTAGATTGTCATAAGGGTTAAGGAATTCGCTTAATTGAACTCATCACTGTGCAAAAGGAGAGGAAAACAAGATGTAATTATTGTGAAACGCAACATACCTGGGGAGGCCAGCAGGTCAGTGATGAATCCGCTTCGGAACAAAAACGTTGAGTCTTGCAGATCGACGTTTGATTATTCCACACTTGTAGAGGAACAAAATAATGGGAGTTTTTCAGTAAAAGTATTTTTTATTCACACGCGAAACAACATTGCACTATCAAGAAACTTCAGCACTGGCAAATATCTTGAAACAGCAGTTCTATAATCTATCAGTACCTAACGTTATCCATACGCAAGATTTCGGCGTTTAGTATGACATGCGTTTTTCTCTTATTTGAGGACAAAACGCACACTGTGGAATTTTCCTCAAAATGAAAGGAACTTTTACGGAAACAACAAGCAGTTTCGGTAGGCGAGTTGTGAAATCACATTCAGGATACAATACAACCACAAAGAGCATGCAAATTTTCTTCAACTCCAACTTAACAATTTTTCTTCTCGATCGACAAACGCTACTGTCTTCACTACAAGTATGTCAGCACTGCGTCATTCGCACTCGATGCAATACCTCTGTACACACGGCCGCCTTCTAAGATCTGCTTTCGAAAACTTACTTTTCGCCGGCAAAGTCACCTCAGGCACTTGAAACGCGACTCAAAACTCGCAAGTCCTCCGCACTTGAACAATCGTCAAAGTGGCGTTAAAAAGCAGACTCGTTTCACGGAGGCGGCGGCGGTTTCGGGGCAAACAGCGGCTGGCGGCGCGGCGCGGCGCGGCGCGGGGCACGGGGGGGCGGGGCGCCGGGGGCCCGTTGGCGGAAAACAAGATGTCCGACGGAGCGGAGGGGCGGGCGGCGTCTAGGCGCGGCCGTCGGGGAGGAAGCCCGCGTGCAGCAGACACACCAGCCTCTTCTTCTCGCGCTTGGGGATCCAGAAAAACCTGCAACACACAACGCAGCATTGGACTCTCTTCATTAAGGTTGGTTGGTCGGTTATTAGTCCGTAAGTGGAGTGTAAGTTATTTTTCCTCGTGAGATGGCGGTACTCTTTCCCCTCTAGATGCGAGATCCGGCGCCGACCTACCGTCGGCTAGCGGAGTTTCCCTCTACCAGGTATCTCCCACCAGCGGGGCACCGCCCCAGCCATCATGACAAGCTCTAAGCTCCCGACCGGTCTCCCGGAGTATGTGGTAGTGTAGTGCATGTTAGTGTACGTGTGTGTATGTAAGGGGGGGATAAGATAAGGAAGAGGAAGGACAGATCGCGCGCGGTCCGTGGCCCGTTTGTTAGGGTACTGCTCCGGCATTCGCCTGGTGTTGATCGGAGAAACCACGGAAAACTACCGATCAGACCAGCCGGCCGCTAGAATTCTCCTCCGGACAGCGACTGAATTCGACCTAACTGAAGAGCTAGTGTCGAAAATCCTGTCGCCGTCACGACTCGAACCTAGAACCTCCCGGTCAGAGGCACTGCACTGAGCTACTGCTCCCGGTTTCATCAAGGTTGTTAGTCCAGTAAGTGTAGCGCGTGTTTTATTGCGGCAGGTGGCGATGATCTTCCGTCGCTGGATGGCGGGGTTCGGTGCCGCTTACACGTCGGCAAACGGGTTCTCCCCAACCAGGTATCTCGCACCAACGGGGTAACGCCCGATTGGTCTCCGGCATGTGGTGGTGCAGTGCATGTTAGTGTAAGTGTAATTTCTCCCATTATTTCCAAGAAGCCATTTGGGAATATTCTGGGAGTTCAACGAAATTTAAACGTGCTTCACTCTTTTAAGCGTCTTTTTTACAACGAAAAATTAAAAACAGCGAATTTTGAGAAGAGTTTTTTGTTATAAATTGTATTTATTTCAATCATCACCGTAAGCGGGAGTTACTTTGTGGCAGTTTTCGAGATTTTTTTTACTGCCAGTAGGACGTTTGTGAATGGTATCTAAAACAAATAACCTATTTTAATTGTTCTATCCTTCCTCTACATTCTGACATGACGTATGAATACAAATCAATAACATGCGCTGAGTTATTAGCAATACAATTGTCACAATATTACACCGCAATGCAGGGTTACTTTGTGACAGGGGTATTTTTAACTTAAAAATGCACATAAAAAATAAATTGGCACACAGTTACCCCATGAAATATTTATTTAATATTATATTGATATACAATGTGGCAATGGTATTAATTTAAGGGTATTTGAATGTTTTTTAACACTTTTATATTGAAGGATACAGCCATTCAACTCTCTCACATTGTAGAATCTTCTTTTGGTTATTAGTTTTAGGGGATCTGTAGTGAAGAGGACTTCCTCCTTTGAATACAAAATTTCATCATTTTTTCCAATTCTTTGTCTTCTCAGTGTCGCGGACCATGAATCCATCGCATTGCTCACCAGTGACTTTTCAAGGGTAGAGCTTCCTCTGAATGTTAACAGGTACAAATTCTCCAACTTTGAAACTATATTTCTTAGCGGCAAAGGTGGTGCTTGGGTCTGTAAATCCTGGAGCACTAGTTACATCTGACTGATGAGAGTCTTCATCATTTAAGTTCAGACTTTCCTCAGAATCGGGGAGAGAAAACGTTTCACTGTATTCAATTTCGTCATTCCCCTGTTCTCTGACTGCAGATCTTTTGTGAGAATAGTTTTGCTTCTTTTGTTTGATACTACTTTAATGTTGCAGATCCATCAAAAATCGTTCGAGAAGGAAGGGCTGTCTCTTGCGTCCGGGAGTTTCGAATATCAGATGTTCTGATTCTCTTTCCTGGTGGGACTTCCACTTTCTTCCTCTTCTTCCCTCGAGGTTTGGTCACCTCTGTTCTCTATTTGTGAAGCTCTTCCATAAAAGCGTCTCCAATGTGGGAGCTTTTTATTTATTTATTTATTTATTTTACGTCAAAAAACAGTTAAAAACTGCGTATGACGTGCTATGAGGAAAAGTGAATTGTGTGCACATTTTCAAAATTCTGTGATCCCTACACTAAGTCACATACTACTTAAATTTTGAATTTTTGAAAGGGAGAAAAAAAACAAAAACTCCCATGTAATAAAATCTATTTACAAGGATAAACAAGCAATAAATTTTGAATTTTGAAAGGGAGGAAAAAAAACTCCCATGTAATAAAATCTATTTTCAAGGATAAATAAGCAATAAATTTTGGCTCTTATTACAAAAAAAAATTTTAAAAAAATTTTGGCTCTTATTTTCCTGCCGCGACAACATGGAAACGATAATTTGAATAATTGTATTTCCCACTGAATTCTACAAGACGTGCACAGAAAATGAAGTTACATTTATGTCCAGAAGCAAAACAAGGGGCCGTCTCAGCATTTGCTCAATGGATCAGGGAAACTGGACGAAAAACCTGATCGAGATGGGGGGAGTTGATGGAAGAATGGAGGCTATCTTCCATGATCGCCTCTTGCTTGTTCAGAGGCACTATTCCAGTCTCGTAGTGATAAAATGTTATTCAAAATTAATTTAACAGCCTCATTACGGCGTTCCTTTGAATAATTTTGATAAGAACAAGAACCCACCTTCCTTTTAAGATGGCTCCACACATTCGGCGTTCGCCGAGCAGCGAGCTAGTGCTCACCCAATCCCGAGCAGCTGACGTGTTCGGCGAATGTTCGCTCCCTTTCATGTGTTCAATCACGTGGTGGGTAGGGCGAACCCCGAATGTTCGTCACTCGGCAAATTGCAAGCAACTCATCCACACTACTCGGGATTCGGCAAGCGGTTGCTCGCTGTTCGCCGAATAACGAATGTGTGGAGCCACCTTCATATGTCCTCATCATGTGGAATGCTTATTTTGCTTGCCACAAAAAAGAAAATATGTTAAAATGAACCGTCACAAAGTAACCCCGCAAACTTCAGACTTTTCATATTGTTTCACATAAGATGATTAGAAACTGTCAAAAAGACATTTACAATATGACGTAGCTAACATACATATCTTCAAATATATTTACCTGTAATAGTCTGTTTGTAACTGTACGCCACTCCTCAGAACAAAGTTTGCATGGTATTCGGCGACAACGCAAAATAATGTTTACACATACAGGCCAACAGCGCGCTGTTGGCTTGTATGTGTGAACATTATTTTGCGTTGTGGGAAATAAAGAGATGGAAGCTTCAGGCTGCGGATACTCGGTACCTCTGTTGATGCTGTCTACAGCCTGGCTACCGTCAGCTGCTTTCTCATTACGATCACGGTGCGAGATTCAAAAATACGAAAATTGGTGAGGTGCCACAATGTTACCCCACTAGTCACAAAGTAATCGCTTCTTACGGTACGCGGAAACTACGCTTTTCCTTAAAAAAATCTAACATCACCTTTTTTTAAAGAACTGATTTTTTACAACAGATTTTAAGGCAAACATTTCTATGTTCAATTCTGTAGTTTTGAAACAACTTTCAGCAATTTTCGAATGCACCGAAATTTCTCCAGATACGAGACAAGCACCGATATTATTACTGTCCTTTGATACATACGAGGAAAAGACTTAAAGAGAAATTGTTTTTATGAGGAGAAACCATTTTTGAGAGAACAATTTTTTTTAATTGGCTATGTTTTACACAAAATTACGCGAAAACTACTCATATTTTCGAAAAATTTTAGACGATATTACTTCAAGATGTGTTTGAAGAATAGATTTCATTAACAAAAATATTTCTATCTTCAATTTGCAGCTGAGGGAAGACGCCGAAAAATTTTGACCTTTCGCAATCTTCGAAAATTTAGAACTTAAGCTATCCCAAGAAAAACCTATCATTTTACGCTATCACAGGAAAAAACTTTAATAAAATAATTTAAAGCAATTTTTGGGAAAATTTTGAAATGTTTTTGAGTCTTCATGTAAAGTATCCCCCAAAATCAAATTATCCGTTTTAAAAACACAGGACTGGAGTTGTTTTTGAGATTGATCAAGGAATATCTATATTTTGGCGAAAATCGTCTGAACGCTCCAGCTCCAAGTTGACCTCAGTGTAGAGCCAGTCAAACGAACACACGTTTTGCCGTAAACCAATTTGTCGGTATCAAGGACTCTCCCACAAAACGTGATTCTCACTATACAACGTATTTGCAGAAGCGTGTGTGTGTGTGTGTGTGTGTGTGTGTGTGTATATATATATATATATATATATATATATATATATATATATATATATAAAGATTTCTCCACTTTTTGGATACCAACACCTACAATATGAGTTATTTTGTGCAGGTTTTTGCCGCAGCATTACAATATCTTCTATTTACTACGTAAATATTTTAAGACGCGAGAGTAAAAGTGTATATGTTATCAATATATGAAATTGATATTAAGACATAATCCATATTGTTCTGACAAGAACAGCTGTCATATCGGGATTTTCTGCATTGATAAGTGGCATTGAAGAATTTCTGCACATGCTGTAAATCATCGACATGGCACATACGGTTTATTCTTTTATCAACGAAGGGATGTACTGGTTTAGGCGCAGGATAAAACACATGATCCTAACCTTCATGAAGCAGTGATGTTTTGGTGCTGAACAGTTGCTTTTCGCGTTCTAATCTAACATGTGAATCTACATCAGCACTCACTTTCTGGCTTTACTGTAACGGTTATGCAATATCTCAATACTACGTGAACCTGCATAGTGTATCCAACTAGCAAAAATATTTTCTCCGGGCTGGGATTCTAACTGAGGTGGTTAGAGCTAATTCGTCCATTACGTTACCCCAACACCTGGACAAAGTTTAATCAAATAAATTGGTGTCATTTTTGAGAAAATGTTGGAAATGTTGAAGGACGCTCAAAATGCAAATATCCATATCATACTCGCAGGGCCTCGAGTTCGTTCAGATTTATTGGAGAATATCACTTTTGGAGAAAATCGTCTGAACGATTTAAGCGCTAGCGTTGACTACAGATGGATGGACTCACAGACAGACGTGTTACCGTCAACCAATTTATCAATAACAAGGGCCCCCAAATTGTGGATTCTGACTGCACAGCGTGTTAGAGGAAGTAATTTACTACATGTACGAACAAAATTTATCCACTTTTTCGTTACCAGGGCTCGGCAATATGATTTCTCTTTCGAAAAATTGCCAATTGCCGCCGGAATCACAATAATATTCAGTTCCTCGCATACTACATACGTAGCATAGAAGTTATATAATGCTGCAACGAAAAACAATGATTTTTCGGCATAAAATTCGTATTTATCCCTGATACCGAAAAAAAGGATAATTCTGTGATCATGTGATATATTATTTACACGTTTTTTACACATTATTGCATTTATAAACACAAGAGTTTCAAACGATTTATTATGAGATTTTCCGAAAATTCAAAAGGTTGTCTGTTATATTTTCTCAAAATTGCGAATTTTGAGAAACGCTCAAATGACATTTTCTCAACAACGGCTGAAAATGTTTCAATGAAAATTGGCATAGCGGAATATGATTTACTATTCTGAAATATTCTTAAAGAGATATTTCAATTCTACTATTAGGGGTCATAACATTGAGAAAATTTGAACAAATGTTTTGGCGCCGACAGCTGGGACGAGGAGTCATGCCGAAAAGCTGGCGTAATCCAAAGAGATTTGAAAACTATCTCGTACGAGAAAGTCTGTGCCATTCTTTAGCACGGCTGGATTTTATCGTAGTAAGGTGGGAAAGTAAAATAAAGAAAATTGAAAGTTTTCGTATTTCTTTAGTGTGCCATGAAAAGTTACAATGGAATATTACGTCATGATAAAATATTCCCCGATTTCAATATCTTCCGGGCTGTGTTTAAGCTCTTTGCAATGTGTTTTGTGTTCGCTGTGCAGTTCCTCTACTACTGTTTTTTGGTTCATAGTGCCATTCCCAATTTTTACCAATGCATTCTATCAGACCTAAATAGCAGCACATCGTTAAAAAATAGTAGTGTCTCTCAGGTATTTCAAATTAAGTATACAAAGTTGAAAATTCTCTCTGTTGTTTTTTTAAGGACCGAAACGCGATTAAGAATAAGAATTACATTTATGAGAGCAGAAAACTTTCATTAAGAAGTGAATTAAATGGCAAATTGTGTTTTTCAATGTACTTACACACTTATTGTGTGTTAATGTCTGGTGGATTATAACATTAATACACGTCCAATTAGTTTTACCAATTGAATATTATAACTTTGACTACGTATTACATTTCAATTATAATGTCTTACTATTTCGTTATAAAATCATGTTTCCAAGCTTTCTTCATCAAATAAATCGGCAAAAGTTTGAAACTGTGTTTGTTTATACATTAATAAAATATTGTATATAAAACAAAATTCAAATGATAGTCAATACATTGTGAATAAGTGAGAAGAACGACAAGTTACCAAGTTACCAAGTTTCATTTCACATCATTGCTGTAGTAGTTTGGAAAGTTATGACACCATGTTGACATAAATTAGAAGCAAATAGTAAACAAGTGTGTCCAACAAAATTATTTTTGCATTTACAATACATTAATTGACTATTGTCGTTGTTCGAAACATAATCGATAGTGTATATGGAATCGATGGGGTGGATTCGAGTAAATGGTTTGAATATAGTAATTTACATTATCATGCTAAGTAGCTATGGGGTTGATCGGGGATGGATAATTGCGTCACGTCACGAAAAGAAAAGTATTCATATGTTGTTATTACTATAACTGCAAGAACGACAAGGAGGTGAAATAAATAATGATTTACGCCCGTATTTATAAACCTCTGCCAGGGGCCTGCCAGGCCTAGAAGGCTGCCAGTGTTCGGTTTTGCGATGTATGTACGGCCCCCAGCCAATGCCAGTCGTCCCTTGAGCTCCTAGCAAGCCCCCAGATGGCAGGCCCCTAAGAGCGCTGCTGGCAGAGCTTCATAAATACTCTTGTCTCCGCCCATCGAAATTACGATATAAGCGCAATACGTTAGAATTATTTACTCTTTGCTCTACATTTACATTACGATGATCTTGAAGTTGAAATGAACAAATGTTTTAGGGATGAACTCTGTGTTTGAATGATGTTTATATGAAATCCGTTGAATTGTATTTATAACATTTCTAAATAATTCTAGATCAATATTGGAAGGGGACTAAAAACAACTGTCGGAATTTAATGGTTTAATGTGAAGTTACTACTATTAGTTGTGAACTGTCTATATAATACTGGGCATTAATAAAATAATGTAATTTATTTTTAATCAAGACATTTGGCAATTAGCTATTTCTGTCAATTCCTTTTAGGTAGAACAATATTCGCTACCTCAGTTAATTTATCTATAATTTGAAGAGATAAACTGATGAAATTTGAAGAGATAAGAATTTCAATAAGGATTTATAAGATAAAATCTAAAACATAAACTCTAGATAAGGCATTTTAGTTTCAGCATGCGTAACGTAATTTAGTGTACGCTTCCTGTATCTCATTATTATACTCAATATTACCGTTTGTAAGTACGTTTGTCTAATTCTCTTACTGCACAAAAAAATAAACTTTAGTATTCAGTTCTTGATAAAATCAACGCATGTAGGAGACATAAAGATTGGGAATTTGCCTCCCACTTCACACCAAATAATTTTCATAGACTGGCTACATTTATCACTTCGCTTCCTACTGGCGACAATTCCTGCGTGTGAGGTATTTTGGCGCTGTCAGGTTCAACATAGCACGGCGATGAACCGCAGTAGCACAAAAAGGAGTCGTTAAAGTTCTTCACTGGCTGAAATCCTTGCGTATGTTCATGTATCGGAACAATTCGTAGCCTGAACGTTGCCACCTCACGCAGACATGACCCCGAGAGAACGGGCGAGTATAGCTAGTAATGCAATTCAAATTACGAGGTTGTAACGGATATCAAAGTCTCATACGTTATGCAGAAACACTCCACGTTAATATGTGTGAAAAAAGGAATGTAACTCCTAAGCAGGGAAGGTCGGCTCTGATGAACTTTGGATTATTTAAAAAGTACATTGCACTTTCCAACTATTTTCTTTCACAAAGTAATCGTTGCTCACAAAAGATGATGTCGAATAATAATTAAAAGATGGTTTGTCACATGTCACCTGCATTTCGCGACCCGCCTGTTCGCTCTATTACAAGATTACATCGTATGCGAATATCATTTTATCACTTGACGATATTTATCATTGCTATACTGAAATAATTATACATTATAAGACAAAACGTTGTCTTCCATTTTTAGCCGTATTTTCCTTACACTCGAAAGGTTGTGTATTCCTAAATATTTTATACAAGTCAAAGGATTTCGAGGAACAAAAACAAAAGAGATGCAAGCTTTGATTTGGTTGTCACTTATTATAATTTATATTTTGTAACTTTTTAAGTATTTTTTTAGATTTTGGACAACGATTAAATACATTCAAATTTATTTCATTATTACATCACATAATTTTACTCAGTGAAAATTGACGTTTCGGATGCTGTTCGACATATAACAGCACCTGATCAGAGTTGGAAAAGCATCCGAAACGTCAATATATATATATATTATATATATATATATATATATATATATATATATATATATTATAATATAAATATATCATATATATTATACATATAATATATATATATATATATATATATATATATATATATATATCATATAACACAGACCTGTTCTTGTAATAGATCTTGTAATAGAGTGAACACACACACACAAACAAAAAGCGAAGAGGCGCTGGCTGTACTCACCTCCGACAGAGGAGCACTCGCTGGCAGGGCTTGAGGTGGCCTGGGGCGGCGGGCGGCGGGGCGAGCGGCGGCGCCGGCGGCGGCGGGGCGGTGGCTGCGGCGGCGGCGGCGGCGGCGGCGCGGGGCGGGGCGGGCGGCGCGGCAGAGTACGGAGGCTTCGCTGGTAAATACATTCAGCGAATCTGCAACAGACCGTCGGCGCGCGGGGTTGAGCAGAGCGGGCGCGAGCACGCGGACCGCCCCCCCCTCCCCTCCCCTCCACCCCTCCCTGCGGGCACAGCCCCGGCCAGCGCTGGCCTCGCCTCGCCACGGAGCAAACACACCCGAGAGCAGGAAGGCGCCCCGGGCCCAGCGACCGCCCGCTCAAGCTCCGCTGCAGCCGCTCCGCCTCGTCAGCGTGGAGACGGATTGGAAATGTGGATAACCACGCCCGGGGGTCACGCACACATCTCGAGTGATGCAATGCGACAACAGGGGCTACCAACACAACCGACGCTCCACCCATGTTGGATGGCGGTTGGACGTCTGTAATTCGCGCCTCAAGCGGTGGCAGTGCGGCTATAGTTTTCAGATTATCTGTTGCGTCATTTGGTTGTGATAGACACTGAGGCTTCCACTTGCACTAAGTATCAGTTGAAGAACAGAAACAAGGCTGTATTGAATTCGAAAGCAAGGCAAAGAAACTAAAAATATATTGAATTTTTCAAGGATTCTATCATAAAAACTGCAATTTAATGACACTAATTTTGAATGAATTTGAAGGGACAATGTGAAACCATACACAGGTGCGATATTAATATCGACTTTTAATAAGTGTCCTCTTTAAATTTTATACATAAACGGATAGTGACGTTTCTTAGAATGATAAATCTATTTTGTTAGAAATATAAAGAATTTATGAATACAACCATTTTTCGATTACAATTCGAACAAATTATACGTGTGTTCTAACTTTCTATCCAACACGTTACGTAAACAATGTTAAAAATTACGTAATCAACGTTCTGCACAAAACGGAATAAGTGACAAGACGGCAGCATATTTTAAGTTACGTTTAGACCATCATCTGGAATCTGCTTATCAATATTCTTATCGCCCATTCATTTTTAAGACGTCTCCCTTTCTCGTCCTGAGTGCTCTTCATATTAAAATTCTCCAGTATCTAATAAAGAATGGAAGACATCCCTACCTAGAAAACGGCAAATAGAGAGAACGATGAGGAGTTCGAATGAAGAACGACGTGGAAGAACGCTCCTCATGTTGTTCCTTGTTTTTCCTTTAAAGCTCAAAGTCATGTGAAGATGAATGTGCTGAGAAGAGACAGTCACAGGAGCACGAGAAGAGAGAGAGAGAGAGAGAGAGAGAGAGAGAGAGAGAGAGAGAGAGAGAGGGAGGGGAGGGGTCTCTTTGAGGAGGAAGAGTCGAACAGCAGAGAGCGAAGTTAGAGGCAAACAGGCGAGCAAATGTTCTGAGAGCGCGTAGCTCCCACGCTAATATTTGCTGTGGGATATTAGAAAGTGTTAGAGTGAATTAATACACCGTAATTGGTAAAAAATGAAAATAAAAGATAATGAAATTCATGTCAATGCTAATGGGATGACAAGATCATATTTGGGATTAAAATAATTTGCTGCATGCTTTAATGCAAGACCCGTGCATTAATCCATCAAGTATGATAGGTTATTGAGAGTTTCCAAATTTTGCAACTCGAATTTGCTTCTATTACTCTTATTTGCGAAATTTATTTCTTCAATAGATGGAGACCCTCTAAATGAAACTTGTAAGCAAGTTTCGGTGTTCCTGAATGCTAGATGTTGATATAGCGGAGATCGTTAGAACATTGCTATAGTAGTATAATTTAGTAACATAAAATGCATTTGCACTATAAATTCCCGGATTTTCGACACTAGCTACATAGCTAGGTCGAATTGAGCGACTGCCTGAAGAATTGTAGCGACCGGTTGCTGTGTTCGGTAGTTTTCCGTGGTTCCTCCGCTCAACACCAGGCGAATGTTTGAGCAGTACCCTAACAACGGGGCGCGTATCGCGCGCGATGTTTCCTTCCTCTGTCTCCCCGTATTACTTACACACACCTACCCTCGCATGCACTACACTATCACACATATTGGGAGATCGGTCGGGAATTCAGAACTTGTCCCGGCTGGGGCGGTGTCTCGCTAGTAGGAGATACCTGGTTGAGGAAAACCCTGCAAGTGGACGGTAAGTCGACTCGGCGAGTAGGTCTCGCCATGCAGCGACCCGCTCCCCGCGACCTCCCGCGATAAAAAAAACATGCACTACACTTACGAGACTAACGACAGCAGTTGACACGCCCGGAATCACACAAATCAATCCATTACATACAGTCGCAAAAACAGCGATGCCTCGCTGTTGGGAGATACCTAGTTGAGGAAAACTCCGCAAACCGACGGTAGGTCGGGGCCAGGTCTCTCCATAGAGCGGTCCGGTCCCCGCCATCTCCCGCGATAAAAAACATGCACTACACTTACGATACTAAAGACCTTAGCAGCTGACTCGCCCGGAGTCACACAAATCAACCAATTGATCGTCTACAGTCGCGAGCGAGTGCCAACATGCACTAGAGCGACTAAGCCTAGCGGGCGCGACCCGGCCGGGGGCCCGGCCGGCCCGGGCGCAGGTCCTGCTGCGCTTCGGAGCGGCCGCTCGCGTCAACTAAGCGGCGCGAGGCGCGGCGCGGCGCGGCGGAGGGCGAGAGATAAGGCGCGAGCCGACGCGACGGCGAGAGCGGCGACTGGAGCTGGTTGCGTGAGCAGAGGCCGATAGAAGGCGAACTTTGCCACCGGCCAATCTACGCCACTTGGCAGAAACGGCGCGCAGACGCCGGAGGGGGGCGGGGACGCGTCCCGCCCCCCGCCCCGCCACACACGCAGCGCAGCCTCCGGCCCAATGGCTGTGGGCGGGAGTGCCAAATATGTTGCACATGCTACTTGTGCACATCTTATCGTGTCGAATCCGTCACCGGCCTGTACGTCGGCTTCCCGCCTCCAGGTATGTCCTCCACCTCGACACCGCCTGCATCGGCACAAGATCAAACTTCTTAGCAGACGCGTGTATGAGGGAGAGAGAGGGAGAGCGAGGGGAGAGGGAGAGAAAGGAATGGGGTAGCGCTTTATTGCTCTACTGCTCCAACTAATGAAAAAAAAAAAAAACTGACCAAAGTAGCCGACAGCAAGTCTTCTCCGGTCAGAGGGGCGATATTCGACCTAGCTATGTAGCAGCTACTTTAGAAAATCCCCATCGTCGCAAAGAATCGTGCATTTTTTTCGTAAATGTCATACATCAACCCCAATCCTTCTCCATTTCCATGAAGTCTATTTTACTTTACTGATTATTGATGTTTATTGCGCTCCCTCAACTGAAATGGCTTTTCTTGTAAATAAAATAATAAATTTTAATTAACCAATGAAAATGTATTGGATTGTATACGTGGTGTTTCAATAAAAACTATACTGATATCATCTTACGGAAGGGAACAATGATCTCAATGGCGACCCAACCATCTGAACATCGCATTTACATGGATTGTTAAATTAATTATTTCTTGTTTCCGAGCTCCTCAACTGTTATGGCCATTAGTACCGTAAGTGTAGTGTATGTTTTCATCAGGAAGTGGCGGTGACCTTTCCCTGCTAGATGGTGAGATTCGGCGCATTCCAGCGGGGTTTTCCCAACTAGGTATCTCCCACCAGCGGGGCACTTATCCAGTAGGGACAAGCTCTAAACTCCCGCCTCATCTCTCGGCACGGGTGGTAGCGTAGTGTATATGTATAGGGAGAGAGCAGTACCCTAAGGAAGGGGAAGGACAGATCACGCGCAGTCCGTGGCCCGTTTGTTAGGGTACTGCTCCGGCATTCGCCTGGTGTTGCCCGGAGAAACGACGGAAAACTACCGATCAGAGCAGGCGGCCGCTAGAATTCTCCTCCAGACAGCGACCGAATGCAACCTAGTTGCAAAGCTCGTGTCGAAAATCGTGTCCCTGTGGCCTGCCCGGGCAGAGGCACTTGATGCAGCCCAAGCGGGGAGGCGCCGCGCGGCGTCGTGGGCAGTGGGCGGAATGCGGCGGACATCCCTCTGCGACTCCGACTACAGTCTTCGCCCTTCTTCAAATAGAAAATGTTTCCACTTGGAATCTTGCATTAGTGAATCACTGAGCACCGTGAGTGGTAGCTCAGTGCATCAACTGATGCCACTGCAGCGCCTCTGACCGGGAGGTCCTAGGTTCCCACTCCCAACGGTGGCGGCAGGATTTTCGACACTAGCTTTGCAGCTAGGTCCAATTCAGTCGCTGTCTGGGGAGAATTCTAGCGGCCGGCTGCTCTGATCGGTAGTTTTCCGTGCTTTCTCCGATCAACACCAGGTGAATGCCGGAGCAGTACCAAACGGACCGCGCGCGATCTGTCCTTCCTCTTCCTTGTCCTATCCTCTTCTCTTACACACACACACTTACACTAACATGCACTACACTACCATATATTCCTGGAGACCGGTCGGGAGCTTAGAGCTTGTCCCGGCTGGGGCAGTGCCCTGCTGGTGGGAGAGTCCTGGTTAGGGGGAAACCCCACTAGCCGACGGTAGGTCGGTGCCGGATCTCGCCATCCAGCGAGGGGAAAATCACTGCCATCTCTCGAGAAAAACATGCACTACACGAACGGGACTAATGACCAAAGCAGTTGACGCGCCCGGAAACACGAAAAAATCAATCAATCACTGAGCTGGTGGATTGACATCACGTTTGACTCTGTCATCAGTAGGGGGCGAATTTTAAGGAAATGTCATTTTTTAGTATAGAAATTCATTTTATGTTATGACAAGAGGATATGACCCATTTTTATACGTCGTTTTTTAACTTTTCTCCTAATTTATAATGCATTTTTCACGATTTTAATGTCTTTTTAATGGTACTTGCTTCAAATAATATTTGCGAGATGCAAGAAATGTTCTTCAAAGAATTCCTGGTAGCGTATTCGATTTCTTCGCTCAGAAGTTGTAATGTCAGCCATTGTGAGTATGTAGTTTAACATTCCTGTGACGTCTGTCAGCGTCACTGGCGGTTCAACCGATTTTGGGATAACTAAAGACAGACATTTTCTGGTAAAGAACAGTCCTAACCTAAAGTTTGAACTCTGAGTTTACTTGAACGAATACAAGAAGCCTCGATTACATCAGTAACATATCCAACAGCTCATGTTGTTCTAAACTAGTTTGATAATTTTTACGTCATTTTTCTTTGCTTTTAGGGCATTCTAAGAACGTTTTATTCATCATTTTTGACGATGTTTTACGTTATCAAAATTCGCCCCCTAGTAATCAGCATTCTCATATCCGAAAAATTGCATCCATACCATTTACAGAAATCTATGTATTAATATGTGAAGAGAAAACGTTGGACTCTTTTTAAGCGTATTGCGCGCGGAAGGGTGTGAGATTTGGCGGAGGTAAAGTTTATATGAAGAAGGGTGTGCAAAAATCTAAAACTTATGATTAAATAATGTTACAAATATATTAAATTAAATACAATAGTGTGCAGCTGCAACCGGCAACACGCGGCAAAACACACAACTATCGTACATCGTACACAAGTGGGAAACGATGCATTTTAGAGCCTTTAAACCTCATTTTCATTCGTGTGTGAAAATTATTATTAGTTTAATTATTGAATATAGAAAAGTTCCAAATTTTTGTTGGAACTTTGTTGGAATTTATGTTGGAATACTTATGACTTGTTTATTACTACTTCTATGCAAAACTAATGTAAGGCCAAGGCCTGATGATGGAGGTAAACCTTAACCTCCGAAACGTTGCCAAAAATTATGTATTCGTTGTATGTTTTAATATGAAATAAAATTGTAACTTTTTGACTGTCTCTAACCAAAAATTTGGAACTTTTCTATATTCAATCACTAGTAACAGACAGCCTATTTCGATATTCTATAGTTCAATTATTCCTATTATTAACAATATGCTTTTCACATAAACAAATATGGGGTGAAATATCTTTCACCTAAACGCGAAGCTTGGAATAGAACCCGTGTCCAGTTTCCTTTGTATTTCTCAGGCGCGCGGAAAGGGCGAGAAGCCTGATGGTTCTTCTTTTCATAGCTTTTCAAATTTCATAGCAACTTCAGACAATTATGGTAAATAACACACGCTAATCATGTATTTTTACACGATCGCAAGTAGCGTAATAGTACACATTTTTTAAAAATATGATATGCAATTATTACATTATAGACATTGCAAAATAACCTCCACAATGCCACAACCTGTTTTTACTATTTTTTCACGCTACCTTGTTTGGGTTTTTCCTTCGACCCTTGTGACTGATCAGTGATGGAAGGGGTGGGGAGGGAGGGGGTGTGGAGGGGGGAGGGGTGGGAGGAGAGGCGAAGGAAGGGCCGCAGCCGCTGCGTGGGCGTAGCCAATGCAAATCATCCAGTGGTTAAACGACAACGTTCTTCAAAGACAGACACAATCTAAAGATCTATGCTACCGCAATCTTCAAGGATCGGCAGCCGTTCGACCTCCATCTCATGGATGCCTTCAGGGCACCTTCAATTCTTTGTATTCCCAGCATTGCAGTTTAAGTAAATACTTCCAGATCGAGGCGGAACTATTTTATTTTTCATGGAGTTCAACACTCGTTATTTCATTCTTTAGTGATACTATTGTTTCCACCCTTAATAATACCTTTTATTCTAAATACAGCTGACTGTTGATTTGCTAATAAACATTATAAGATGAAGTCGCAAAGTTAACAGATGTTGCAGAGTGAACAGATGAAGTCGCAACATTATAAGATGATATTAACCAAGTCGCAAAGACGTAGACTCCACAGCATTCACAGACGGGATAAGATGTAAGAAATCCTGCATTTCAGTTCGGTTGTGTGCGTAGTACTATTTGCGGCACCATCCGCATTTTTCCTTTTCATTAATATTTCTTGTTTTTACTGTTACTTTTGGTATCACTTAATTGAATTTACAATATTTAGCGATTGTCTTTTGAAAGATGTCGATGTAGAGTGACCACAATGATTTCTGTGAACTGCGGGTGTCATAATCGATTACTTCCCGGTAGGAACATAATTAAAAATGTGTTGTAAAATAATGCTTCTACAATACGTTCATCAGTTAAGATTATAATAATTTTTATACTATTATTCTTGTGACGAATACAAACGGAAATAATTTCACGTTTTTGTCTATGGAAATGTATTTCCTTACAAGCAAAGCATAGAATAAACGTAACTCACACAAAATTGCTAACCTTCACAACGTGCGAATGTCTTCATACAAAGTAAAAACAAGCTTTTATATGTAAGACAAAGAGTGAAAAGTGAATTAACAGCGAAGAGTAATACCCACAAAGTCCCGTTCAGTTTTTGCGCTTCGCGTCCTGGGAAAGGCACACCACTCGGACCTCCGCGACCTTGGGAACGCAAGCGCCTCTTCAGGGATTCAGGAGCAGCACGAAACAAACGAATACGTGCTGAAGGCGCTAACGAGTTCGCTTGTATTTTGACCTTCACTAACATTGTTGCCCTTAAATTCCGGATAACTTTCTGAACAGTTTATTCTTGAGAGGTTTTCTCATCCCCAACAAATATCAGAAGTAGAAGTAGAAGAAGAAGAAAATATTGAGAGCCGTTCTTATGTGGATACATTTGCACCTTCAGCTATGGGATAAAACGTCGACAAGTTTTATAATCTAACATTTAGAATATTATAAAGAGTAATTAGCTCAGGTTTACTACGAGATAGGCTTAAATTAATTTTGCATTTTTTAATTGCTTCATAGTGAAGAATATATTTGTCAAATTATTGTACGATGCATCTGTACATTTCACCCCCAAAAACACATGTTGCAATTTTTAACGTTTTTTTCGCTACTTCTCAAGCGAATGCCAAAGCACCACAACAAATGGACCGAGTACTGCGCATGATGTTTCCTTTCTTGTCCCAACCTCTCTCTCCTCACAGACTCACTCACTCACCCGTACCGGCACTACACTTCATTATCTCCTGAACACAAGGCCGCAGCACTAGCTTAGCTCAGGCGTCAACTGATGTCACTGCAGTACCTCTGACCGGGAGGTGCCGGCGGCTCTAGCCGAATTCGTTTACTACGCTCCGTGATGTCACGAAGGTTAAGCGCATTCGAGACTCGCGGGTTCGTGGTTGGGTGACCGGCCAGGAACCCCGGGATCTAACGGCGTCGAGCCCCTGGCCGAAGGGATAAAAGGCACTGATTGACTGCGACTTGACGAGACTTGACTTAGTAATTATTCAGTATAGTATGCTCAATAATGGAGGATTACTCCCGAAGAAAGCGCTCAACGCCCAACAAGGGTTAAGGGACGCGTTGCATCAACAAAGAGGTCCTAGGGCAACGGTCCGGCTGTGGCACGATTTTCCACACTAGCTACAATAGCTAGGTCGAATTGAGTGGCTGTCGGGAGGAAAATTCTAGCGGGTGGCTGCCCTAATCGGTAGTGTTACGTGATTTCTCCGATCAATACCAGGTGAATGCCGGAGCAGTACCCTCATAAACGGGTCACGGACCGCGCGCGATTTTTTTCTTCTTCTTCTCTCTTGTCCTATCCCCATGCCTTACACACACATACACACTTACATGTACTATACTACCACACATGTCGGGAGACCAGTCGGCAGCTCACAGCTTGTCCCAAGATGAGGCGGTGACCCGCTGGTGGGTTAGGATAAATCCCACAAACCGCCATGTAGGTCGGCGCCTGTTTTCGGCATCCAAGGGAGATGACCGCCACCTCCCGCAATAGAAACATGCACTGGACTTAGGGGACTAATGACGTTATCCGTGGACGCGCCCGCAATCCCTGATCAATGAAGGATCAGAGGCCGCAGCTCTGCTCTGAAGCACGCGCGCTCTTCGTCAACCCCCTTCTGCCCCCGCTCAGGTCAACGCACGGGGGCGAGCCATTCGAGGGGGCAGCGAGGATTGCTTTTTCGGTTCTTCGAGATTGCGGCCGCGTCAACAGCTTAGGGCGTAAGTCCCATAAGTGTACTGCATGTTTTCCTTGGGAGGAGGCTGTGATCTTCCCTCAATGGATGGCGAGATCCGGCGCCGACCTACCGTCGGCTATCGGGGTTTTTCCCTCAACCAGGACTCTCCCACCAGTGGGGCACCGCCCCAGCCGGAACAATTTCTAAGCTCCCGACCGGTCTCTCGGAATATGTGGTAGTGTAGTGCATATTAGTGTAAGTGTGTGTGTGTAAAAGGGGAGAAGATAAGACAAGGAAGAGGTAGGAAATATCGCGCGCGGTCCGTTTGTTAGGGTACCGCTCCGGCATTCGCCTGGTGTTGATCGGAGGAACCACGCAAAGCTACCGATCAGAGCAGGCGGCCGCTAGAATGCTCCATCAGACGGCGACTCAATTCGTCCCACATATCTAGCTAGTGTCGAAAATCCTCCCGCTGTGGGGAGTGGGAACCTAGGACCTCCCGGTCAGAAGCCCTGCAGTGCGATCAGTTCATGCACAGAGCCACCGCTCCCGGTGGCGGCGAGGAGAATAGCTCGCAAATGAGGCGCAGACGCCTCCGCTGCGAGTACTGAAACGACAGTAGGGAAGGGACACTGTGTACAATACACCGGGGCAGTTTCAAAATTGCATTGTGGGCCATAAGGGCCGTCCATAAATTACATAACGCAAATTTGGAGTATTTTGAATACCCCATCCCCACTCTCTAACGCAGTGGCGGCTTGTTCTTAGGTGGCACAACTCCCAGAAAACGAAAAAGATCTCACATCTTAGGAATACACATTTTCCTTTTAAAACATTCAATATTCAAGATATTGCAGCAATATCGATGTATATGAAATCATTTTGAAACCAAAAAGCGTCCAACTGACAATCTCTCCGGTGTCTGGTGCTTTGCCAGGAATTGCACCACGCTCTTGGCTGAATTAATGGGTTAGTGAGTTGACTCTTTGGCACTTCGATTTAACACGAGGAATATATGGAATTGCACCACGCTCTTGGTGCAGCAACCAGCGAGTGGCGCCGTCGCGCTGCGCGGCGACGGAGTGGGTCTCTAGAGAATACACATATTCTGTCTTCGCCTGACTCACTGCAACGTAGTTTTATGATTTTCGCTTGTTATTGAAAGTACACAAGTTCAGTCAATTATTGACGATATTCATTGCATTGTTTATGATATTTGGAGAAATGATTTCATTTGATATTAGGTTTGTTGATTCAAAACGTACATTTGATGAGTTCTTTTAATAAAGGTGGCCGATCTGGATGGAAGTCCATTAGTGTCTCGCGGAAGCCAGTGTGGCTGCAGCTGGCCAGAGGTCTGCGAACGTTCTTGTGAATACGAATGTGTCGAAGATCTCTCATTATTGCCAAATATACCAGGGTAGTGAAGGTTTCGAAATGAAAAAGAAAATTGTGTGAAACGTGTCGAAGCAATAGTGCTTGTTGCAATATGCTGGAGTCGAATTGAAGTACGCGGTGGAAATCAAAGCCAGAACCTCGTGCGCGGGAGGTGTATATGTGCGAACACGAGCATAAAGTTATGTAAGTAGTGTTCCAATATAGACTTTTATTGAACTTAGTTTTAATTGATTTAAATTGCATACATTTTTATTATATATTCGTAATTTGAATTTTGGAAATTACGTTTCTGTCACTCGATGGAGGTGCAAGCCCCAGTCTGTTGGGGCACCAGCCGCTACTGCGCTAACGCACCCGTAACGCGCTCATAACTCCCCCTCCCCCTAGGAATTGCGTAACGCTTGCGACCACACCCCTCCCCCACTTTGTAAATGCAACAAGTGGAAATAAATTACAGCACAGCAAAAACAATTTGTATTTGTATTGCATTATAGAATTAATGATAATGGAAAGAGAAATTACTTGGTGATGCTGAATGCACCTAACAATAAGATTGGGGCAAGTTGTGAATGAAGGAAGGACGCATAGGTGAGAAATTTTTTATCACAAACCATGCACCCGTCATCGTGGATGACGTGTAGACGAGAGTCTACTCCGTCCAATTAAAGGATTCTAGTGTGGCGTCATGGAGAAAAACACACAGGCATTTACAAGTATGTACATGTTTATTTACACGTATGTACAATAACTAAATTCTGCTCCGAAACTACACACTTGTATTTCCCTGTCGATACCCCTCATAGCTAGGGAGGCCCGGCCTCCACTGACGCTTCTTCCGCGCCACTACCGTGACCTCGTCACCCGTGCAAGAGGCACGACACGCTCCAGCCTGGGCGTAAAGTTTTGAGCATCGCGCGAGGTTTCCAGAATAAAACCCCCGTGAGCTCGTCGGCTCGATTTTATACCTAGAGTGTAGCCGTCACGTGATCGTGCTTTGTGTAGGAGGGAGGCTCGCGTCTACAACGTGACCTTCCAGGTCAAGGTGGCGTCCACTTGGTCTAAATATATCCTAACGCCGTGGCGCCAAGTCTATTCAGTCCGCAGTATGCGATACTTCCGCTCCTCCTCCCACCCACGTGACGCTACATTAGAATATACCACACATTAGCTTTGCATATATTCTTCGCCATCTTATAGAATCAATAACAACTAGTGCTGCCACCCAATGCCACAGATTTTACCGGAATAAAGTTTTCTAATTTCCTCGGTGTGGACTGACTTTATGGTCTTCCCCCATTCTCTTGCAAGCTGCAATCGATCGCAGTCCAAAGCACATTTTTGACATTTTTTTCAATTTTTCGGTTTCCTAATAGTAGAACCGAAATATCACTTTCAGAATATAAAAGAAGAGAAAAATCTCGTCCTGAATGGCAATTTTCATTGAAAAATTTAGAGCCGTTTTAAGAAAATGGCGTGTAAGCCTTTTCTGTATATGCGAAATTTGAAGATCTTTTTCACAGAATTTTTTTAGTTTCCGGAAAACTTCATTAGAAATCACTTGAAGCTCTTTAACTCACAAATGCAATGGTTTTTACAAATCGCTGGAAGGGTGCATATTAACGGCGTGAGAGATATTTCAAGGAAATTACATTTGTGTAATTTTTTGAAAAAACAAACAAACAAACAATTACATACTCCAAAATGAATTTTATTACATCTTAAGCAGTGCAACTAATACTATTTGTACGAAAAGTTTGAAGAAAAAAATTTGGAGTTTTTTTTTTTAGAAAACGGTGTGAGAGGATTTCAGAAAATGCGGAGATATGAACTCATTTTCACAGAAAACTGAGTTTTCGAGAAATATCATAAGAAATCATTTAAAGTACATGGAGTTGTAAATGCTATAATATGGACAAATTGCCGCTAATGTGTGTATTATTGTGAGAGACCTGTAAAAAATTACATTTTTGTAATTTTCCATGAAACAAAAGAATAGAGCAGAATGGCGTTTGTGTCATCTAGAGTGCATTTAGCATGATCTCTACCAAAAGTTTAAAGAAAAAAATTGAAGTCACTTTTGAGAAAATCCTGTTTTTTGTTATTTTTTAATATTGCACATTTGCACGTAATATTGTGCTAAATCTACAAAAAAATTTAAAAAATGTACATGACCTTAATGAAATTTCTAATTATGTATAACCATTTTTTTAAGGAAAAATTTCTATCTTCCATATTGTAGTTGTAGCAGGACGCCGAAAAAACTCAATCTTTTGCAATTTTCGAAAATTCAGAGTAAACAGTGAAAATAGGATCTATGGCTCTTTATAAGCGTTTTTTTTCTCAATTCTTACAAGCAATTTACAGAAAAAATTTGGTGCGGATTTTGAGAGAATCTTGAAAATGTCCCAGAGGCTTCATATAAAGCAGCCCCCAAAATTAAAATATGTTTCAAATTCAAGAGGACGTGACATCAGCCAGATCGATCGGGGAATATCACTTTTAGAGAAAATCGGTTGGGCGGTTTAGCCGCTAGCTTTGTTTACAGACGGAGACAGATGGACAGATAGACGTTTTGCCGTCATTCGATTTTTCGGTAGCATGGACGCACAAAACTTGAATTCAGGTAACACCACGTGTTAGAGGATTTTTTCTAAATTTAGCAAATTAATTTATCCACGTTTTCGTTACCATGGCACTGTTTTTCTGCCGAAAATTCGCCGTTTTTTCGCGCAGCATTACATAACCTTCTCTCTACTCAGTAGTGAGAAAGTAAATGGTGGATGTATTCACTAGTTCTGTGCAGATTAGACAGTGTAGATTGCGCCGTCTACACTCTGACTATAAAAGTTGACGCTTAGAGGGAGATCTCTAAACGAAGGCGCCCCTGCCACGCCCACTTGGCGGCGGGCGGCGCGGCCGCTTTCTTCCTGCTTTCACTCGCGGCCTCTGCAGGAAGTGCCCGGACCGGCCCCGGTGGCTCAGGGCATCGACTGGCGATTGCAGTGCCTCTGACCGGAAGGTCCTAGGGTTCGCGTCCCAGCGGGGGCTGGGTCGAATAATTCATCCGCAGTCTGGAAGAGAATTCTGCTCTGATCAGCATTTTTTCGTGGTTTCTCCGATCAATACCAGGCGAATGCAGGAGTAGTACCCAAACAAACGGGTCTCCGACCGCGCGGGATCTTTCCTTCCTCTTCTTTGTCTTCTCCTCTCTTCATACTTACACACACTGACACTCACATTCTGTGACTTTAATGTGAAATATCGTTCTACGTCTTCTACTCGTATTCACATTTTTTCTTGCGATAAATGGCGACACTGTTCTCAACAAGGTGAACAATTGAAACACACTTAGAGTATACTTTTCGACACGAGTGAATAGATTTCTGATTTGGAAATAGAAATAGCATCAAATACTGCTTTAGAAACATTGTTACCCAACAACTCAAGAACGAAATATGAGCTTGAGTATTTACTTTTTTAAGGTTGCTGTGGGGAAAAAACGTTCATTTCATATCGGAAAAAGTTTTGATTGCTTACTTTTCTGGCAAGTCAGAGAAGGAGAAACTAAGTAGTCTTTGATCTCACTACTCTATGTTAAAGAGTACAGTATCACTTAATGATCTCAAACGTAAGCTTCCGCGACTCACGTTCATGTCTTCTTGGCTGTCCGGGTGAGGTCGCGTCGTCGGCTGAGAGGCCGACGTTTCGCCTGTCATGTCGCAAGCTTCCACCGGACAGCGACACCGCGGTATTGCGCGACCGGGATTAATATGGATGCATTATTTTAATAGTGGTGCTAGTCAACTTTTTTGCGAAATCGAGTTATCTTCATTTTTAGGTCCACGCAATTGTTATACATGTATTCTGAAAGAGATAGAACTCCATGTTCTTTCTGTGGACGTCACAGCACATCACAATAAAAGTGAATCACAGGGAATTGCAATCTATTTATTTTGACAGTGGTACAACTCCAGTGGTACGGGTATGTGGTTTTCTACAAGTATCGTGATGAGTGATTTTCTAGATATTTATAGCGTCTGCAATGATATGATGATAAAGAGCTTGATCCAAATTTGGTAACAGGAACAACAAAACTAATATATAATAATAGCGCACATTTTTTATTTCAACAGAAATTAAACTTAATGGGTTGTGTGTTAAAAGATCAACAAAAGTCTGTAACAAGAAGGAAGCAAAATAAAAAAATGGTGTCAGTAACTGAGGGATTAGATTTGTCAAACAGGAGTCTTTTGTAATTATGGACAAGCCGGGCTTGATTTCTGGCGGAACACGACTGAACGGTGTTCCGGTACCTCAGGAATAATTATTAACTTATATTATTAATATATAACTATTTCTATTAAATTAATTAATTTGCGGCACGTTCCGGAAGCTCAAATTTTATAAATGAAGCATTATGTACAAGTAAACCTTAAATGAAGATGTTGGTTTCTACACATTAAACTTCACTTCACACAAACCACCAGAGGATGAGTAAGAACTACGGTTTTCTGCTTCTACAACCACAGCAAAGGAAGGATAATGAGGAAAACCGGAAATGTTTGATTTGTTTCCATTCATTTCAAACGTTATTAACGCTTATTTCACTGGTAGGAACAGGTCGATTTCAGGAAGATGAAGAAAACTGAATATGCCTCAACAGTAACTTCAAATTAATGTTTAATCTATTTTAATTAATTGATATTGCTTTTATTTCCAACTTTTCTTGGAACATCTACCAACTGGGCCCACCCATTTAATTTTTATGGTGGAATATCTCATTTACGCCCCCAATATTCCGCGAAGCATACAATATGCTTATTCATATCATCTTCAGATGAACAAGCAAATATCATATATCAAGAGAAAAAACACAGTTTTTTTGTCTAGCTCCATTTCCAATATTTTTATAATCATTTAACTTTACAGCTCTTTATCTCGAAATGAGAGTCAATGGAGTTATACCACTACTAAAGAAACCTCCATACACCGGACAGCCAAGAAAACATTGATATCAGAACGTTTACACAGTTGTTAGCGTTTTAAAGGGGAAAAGTGTAGAATACGAGACGAAGTCCAAAATATTTTCAAAAGAAGAGTGGTAAAGTACGCCATTAGTTTACCGCCCTAGTGTTGTAATGAAGTACATTACCGCACTAGGGCGGTAAAGTACTCCAATACGAAACTGATTATAATGGCATAATTTTTGGCTTTACCTAACTAAAGTGGATAAAAAAAACTTAACGTTCTGCTAAAGTGCAACGTCGCGTCGTCGTCGAGAACATTTGACAAGACATTCGAATGACATTTTCCTACTCTTCGGTAATAACTATTACAGCATTTTGTTAAAAAAATTGTCTCCGTTCATTAAAATTCTCGATGTTTTATGGTTACACACCATTTCTTCATTCTTAATTCCTCAGGACATTTTTTTCAATAGATAAGACCACGTGAACAACTTGGATTCAACGTCAAACAACTTTCCTTCTGGAAGACATTGCTTCATATATTGCACATCCATTGTTTTTGCTACTTTTTTGCTCTATTTGTTTCTGGAATACTACACGTCTTTAATCATAACAATCATTGTGGTCAAGTGAGTGAATTTTTTGTAAACATGTAATTGCTTCCTCTACAGATCACAGATCACTTACCACCTGCTCTGCTGCATAACAGATGGATGTTTATCTAATTTCTGTCATTCACATTGTTGACGGATGAATAAAAAAACGGCACCTGAAGGCAGAGTTTACCTTCATTACGTAATTTAGAATTGCAAAGCAGAGTTTTAAGAAAATAAAATTCTCGCAGAATATTTGACAATGATAAATCAAAATTAATCTCCTCACAATTCACGCCAGTGAGAATCCTTTAAGAAAAATATGTTTCTTAGCTTTCGTAGAACGTTTCATTCTCTTTTGAAAATATCAGTTTGCGGAAGGACACATCACTCAAAGAAAATTGTTAAGTCACATTAAAAGTACGTACGTTAAAAGTCACTCTATTTAAATCGGAGGAGGCGCTCGGCAATTCGCTTCGGCATTCCGTAATCCTTTACTGCATATGAAACTTGATATGATACATTACTAAAATATTTTAGAATGTTACTTTAAAATATATTTAAATATTAGTCAACATTCGAATGATATTTTTAGGAAATATTAAGGGAAATTTTCTAAATACGCCGAGATATCAACAAAACATAGGTAGGTAATTTAATTACTCGGGAAATAAAAGACAAACAGAAGAATCATCATAATGTTTAACCGTAATTGGTATTTCTTTCTTTTACCCTTCCTGACACAACTTTTTTTGAAAAGCTGAGGATTTTAGCGAGATTTGGTCACATATTATTAGATTTACGAGCTGCCGTCGACCAGCCACATTCTACCGCTTCACGTCTTCGTCTTCAATTGCTGTTACGCCACTTGTAGGCAGGAATATGGTACACACGTTCCTGATTCGCAGCGCTGTAGTCTGTCACTGCGGGAACTACTACGATGGTACCTTATCTCGGTGCGGCATGTGAGCTTGTTACTGAAAAATATTACCAATCTTGGAAAATATAACCTCAACTTTAAGGTAAAAATTTTTAAAAAATTTTTGTAATTAAACACATTTGTTTGAACGCGCCTTACAATTACTTCATATAAAAAACAAATAACCTAACGAGAAATGTTTTACTCGTAATTTACTTTTTTTAATTCCACACTCGATTAAACTGTCCACTGAATCACTTGTAGAACTGAACATGTTTGTCTCGCAGGCGAAAAGACTTTCTTGCCACAGTTTGCATGACAGCGCTGTTTGTTTATTCCTTACGCAACGCCTGTTCAGGATCCGACTCTTAAATCAAAGTAAGTAGTAAGCAAACACCAATGCAACACGCTCTCACAGATGACACAAAGTCAGTCACTGCTAGTACACACCAATTCTGAAATTAAATATTAAAACGTTGGTTTTCGTGATAAAACAGTTTTTCATTCATGTCTAGTCATGTACTAATTGACAGTTATTGAGTACACTTTTGTGAAATGCTGGCATTACAAAGCCACAAAGTCATCGTCCAATTCTGGAACTAGCTGAAGTATGTCTCTAGAGCAAAGAAACTAATAAAAAATTTTAACTCACCAAACATATCATTTATAAAAATGCAAAAGTACAACAGCCAATGTGTGAATTGCCGCTATTGAGAAAATTAGTGAATGGAATAGGGTAAAAAGTGGGACAAACAATGAATTTAGTGCAGTATCAAAATGTAAATAAGCTTGATTATAAGAGTGGAATATGAGGCTGTCATGTCTTATCAACTGAACACAATTACAATATCGCAACTACGATAAAGCATTCCTTTTATTTTACGACTGTCCGCATAGCGTTCTTTCCTTACGCCGATGGTTTCTCTCCGGCAGAGAATATTCGCTGGTCGCCGAGCTGCGACTCCTCAAAAATAAATGCACTCACGGTCTCAAGGGCGCGCAGCTGACCCGTCGCTTCTAGTTGTCGAGGACGCACGTTGTTTATGAAGAGAGACAGAGAGTGGATGTTTGGATTTGTCGAGCTGTTTGAAGCGTATCCGAAGGGTCCGGTGATGGATTCCCATCCTGACCATTTTTTTTTTCAGCGTCTTCCTACAACTACAATATTGAAGATAGAAATTTCTCCTTCAATCCTGAAATCTGTTCATCAAACATAGATCATGAAATAAAAACATCCTTTTTTCGAAAATAGGCGTAGTTATGGGTTTAATTTGGCCTGAATCATATACAATTTCGAAATTTTTTTTTTTCAAAAAACAGCTGCAAATTTCTTCATTAATAATTTTCCTCGTATGTAGGAAAGAACGGTAAAGAAAGAGATGCTGTACGTATTTTGTTGAACTCTGTATTTTCGAAAGTTTCAAACAACAACAAAATATTAACGATACGTACAATATAGATGATAGTGATATTTTGTTTAAAGAAATATGTTCTAAAAAATCAGTTCTTTAAAAGACGGTCTTGTACAATTCTAAAAACGTGTTAGAGGTTTGGAGTTTTTTGAAATTCCAAATGGGAATTTCCCACGCTCCGTTTGCTTGTGTTTCACGATACATTAGATTGTAATTCGACAACGTCAATTGCGCGCCGCGACTCGGCCGTTTGTAGTTCTGAGCATTCCTTCTCGTTTTGCGGCGAGACCTTTTGGAATTTGCGGGGGGGGAAGGGTTTGCGGGGGGGGGCGGCGGGCGGCAGCACGCGCTATCGATGGGCGCCAGGGCGCTGGGCGGCCGGGAATCGAACGCGGCCCCGCCACAGCACGCACAGACCTTGCAATGCAGGCACAAGGGGTTTTAGGTATATGCTTCCAATGGGATTTTGGATGATGGACCAGTGGGGGTTTTTATGTGATATCTTGGGGGGATATTGGATCCAGGGGGATTAGGAGTATACTTCCAATAAGCTTTTGGATGATGACCCAGTGGGGTTTCTAATTGAATCCAGGGCGTTTGAATATTGGATCCAGCGGGGGTGTTGCTTCGCTGTGGGGTTTTGGATGATGAGCCCAGGGAGTTTCTGATGTACATCCCGGTGGGGTAGGATATTAGACCATGTGGGGATTTGGTGTGTTGCTTACAATGGAATTTTGTATGTTGGAAGCAATGAGTATTTGGAATGTTGGATCCAGCGAGGGAGTAGGACAGTTTTTCCATTTCATTATCCGTATATTCATGAAAATGTTTAATTCTCGATGCTCACTATACTTCCAAGTACCTTTTTTCCAATCCATATTTTCTCTTGATTCTACATTTCATATTTCTCAGCATCTCATCCTAAATTGTATTTCCTTTTGCAGATTATTGTGAATTTAATTGTGTTACAGGCAGAAAAGAGCTCGCCCTTGAAGGGACAGTATTCTTCTATCTTCAATGATCAGGAATCGGTAAAAAACAGTACGTCAGAAATCATCAAGGACTATAATTTATCTGATGGATGGCATAATCTCTTTCAAGTAGTTTTAGGCAGCCATCAACCCAACTTTCATATCTTCCTAACTTAACACCTACATGTTCGATAAAGAAGCTGGAACTGAGTTCAAAAGTTCGAAAGTTTTGTGTACAAATTGGGACCGATATGATCAACGGATTGTTAGTTTGTTTTTGTTTTTTTATCATATGAAGGATATAAAGAGAAAGTTTAATAGGATTCAAATACTTTCAGGCAATTGATCAATGTGAATCTCCGAAAACAGTTTTTACATAAAAATTATACATGGAAATTTTTTGGGGGAAATCTCATTACAATTATGCTTTGGGAAATTTATGCTTTCGTATTTTTTTGGAAAATTGGTTTACAGAATATTGTTGAAAAACGTGTTTGGGGATCGATGTTAGCCCTGAACGGTGTTCTGAGAACACAAGCAGGCACTCACTGAAAGATCGTAGAATCCTTGAAAAAGCACAACGCGAGATCACAGAATATTACGCCATTTCACTAAACCATTTATATTAATAATTTATCAATCCAACTAACCCACAATTTCAAATCAGACATTAATTAATTCGAATAAAAACTAATTCATGCGTCATTATACGTGACAATGTTTTGATTGTGGAACATACAGTTAGCTTTCAAACTAATGAAACATCCAAACATAGGAGAGAGAATTGTGGGGATTCTCGCGGTGTTGGCGGTGCTGTTGACGTTTTACATGAAGAAATAAAGCAAGTCATCTCCGCCAACTTAATACATTTAAGTTAACGGATATGGAATATAAATAACGTATGGTAATAGAAAACGTTAATGAAATATAAATAAAATATCAAGTAAATACAATACTTTATCCTATTTTGTATTTACTTGATATTTTACTTATATTTCGTTTTCTTTATTTTGTAGACCGATGATGGCGGCAAGGCCGTCGAAAGCCGGTTATCTAAACAAATATATTATGTTAACGGATATGACATCCTTTACTTCTTCTTAGGAGAGAGATACTGTAATACGAACATCGGAGCGCATGAAACACTATAAAGAACTATGTAATCAGAAATTGTGGAAATTGCTAATGAGGAACAGCTGCAAGGGATAGATTACATAAAGGTGAATAAATTTGAATCTTATAAAAATGGAAAATCTCAAGATTTAGATAGAATAAATTTCGAAATTATTAAAATATGGAGAAATCCTTTTAGAATTCAAAATGCTCAATCTTTTCAACATATTCAGGGAAAATTATGTTCAGTGAAAGGAGGCTTTCGCAAGGGAAGATCATGCTCTATGATTTTGTATTCAAACAGATAATACGAAAGAGGCGATAATTCAATTTGAAAACAGACCTAGCCTTTGTGGACTTTGAGAAAGCATTTGATAAGGTCCAAGGAGATAAGCTACGTAAATAATGAAAAAAAGAGTATTCCCTAAAGTTTTAATTCAGGTTTCGAAAAGTCTATTCTAGGACCGAAGAATACGTTCACACCTTTCGTTGTTGATCAAGTAATTATACAAGACAACGAAGATAAATTGCAAATGGCTCTACATAGGCTAAACAAACTAAGTCTAACCTATAACCTGAAAATGTCCATAGCAAAACCCAAACATAGTCTTTTGAGGTATTTACTAAAAAAACATTTTCTAAATAACTAGCCAATGGAACAGGTATTGGGACTGTGGAATACCTAATGAAGATCAAGATATTCAGAGAAAGAGTAACACAAAAAAATATGTCACAACTAGAAGAACACCTAAAGCAAGAACAAAAAAAGAAACAGTTAAAATTTTACAAAGTCATGGCACTCCCAACATTATTATATGGAGGAGAATCTGGAACACTTAGAAATAAAAATCTTAAACAGCTAGACACTTCAGAAATTAAATTTCTTAGATCGGTGAAAGGCTGCACTAGAGAAGACCGAATCCGAAATGAAGTAATCAGGAGTGAACTTGGGATACAACCGAACAAAAGAGAACCATAAACTACAAACAAATGTCGAGAGAGCATGTTCTTCGCATGCCACCACAAAGGGTTCCAAAACAAGCAACGGAATGCAATCCACTTGACAACAGGAGCGTGGGAAGACCGAGGGAGAGACGGATAGTGAGATTAGACCAGGTGGCAGGACTAATCCTGGCAAGACAGAGAAGAAGATGGTTTGAATAAAGAAATGCGTTTGCCTAAGTTCGGTGGTATAACGGTCAGCGTACCGGAGTGTTGTACCCGACTTTGCGGATCCCGATCGAAGCCGTGGACGTTTAAGGGCGAAAAAATCCGGCGAACGCCTTCCTTCGAAGAAGAAGTAAAGCCGACTGTCCCATGTCGTAGATTTACTGTATGTAAAATATTCTCAAGCCTAAAAGAAGCCTCTGAGCAAAATTGAAGCCTGTTTCGTTGCCCAAGATAATACCTCCTTTTTCCGCTAGATGTGAAAGGAGCGTAGCGACATTTGCGTGGTCAGACGGAAGAGCGGGCCTGATGGCCCGAGTCTCGCCACGTAAAGTAAGGCATTAACTAACTAAGTCGTGGTTCTAGAAGTTGGCGTCCGCACGGAGACCACGAGCACACTTGGAATCCGGACGAAGCGCAGGCTTTTCTGCGGAGTCCCGCGCCAAGTGGTTGAGCGCGGCTCGTTATGCAGGATGCGCTCATCTGGGCCACAACTCGAGAAATTTGAAGCCAACGCGAATTAGGACGAATCTTTAAATTTCTTCACGTCGCAATAAAAGCTCATTTCCTTGAGTTTACTACAGTCCCCCAAAAACATTTTGGACGTTTCTCTCGTTTCAAACACACAAGAAACAATATTTACGGCAACACAAAACATTAAGCACTTTTTAACATATCTTGCGCATATGTGTATCATCTACATTCATTGAATGTTAAATGCTGTATCATACAACTGTAATTTAAATTCCTTCAAAAGTCACTTCAGCATTACTATCATAAACGCGTGTGTAGCCTTGAAATTCTTAAATGTTTTTTCGTCTGCGAGAACGACATGCAACGATGACTTCAAGAAGTGATATGTTTTGCAGGTTTGTAAGGGAATGTCTGTTGGGAGGAAGATGCATTAATAATTCATTTTCACATAAAATGGTTGACTTATTTTATTTTAGTTGATCGTTCAGCATTAACGAAGAATATGTAACATTCAAAAAGTGTTAATATTTAAAATGCAACTTTTCTTATGTTTATTTCATTTATTAAAAAAACTGACAAAGCTGGAAATACATTCCAGCAGTGACGTGTCCTTCATGTAAGTAAGGTATTCACTGCGTATCCCGTAATTTAGAAAAAAAAACTTTATTTCTAACAGAAAATAAATATTGCTTTATTTATAACGTAAATCTTCTAATCTATCGAAAGCGTTATTTTGTTTGAAACTAGCAGTTATGAAATTAATGTGATATACTTTTTAATGTTTTCCTAATAAACGGCAATCGGACCGCTCTCAGTCCCATAAAAATCCTCACGTTTATATATCCATTAAAACAACTTACATAATTTTGTATTAGTAGTTATTCAATTATTTCTTTCGTATGCCTTTTCGAAGAAAAATTAACGACACGTAGGTGGCTGAATACGTTTGCATTTCTTCGTAATATAAACAAAAATAAGGAATTGTTGTGATTTGAAATATTATTACTTTCTCTCCTACTACTTTCAAATTAACAAGAGATAGTATGGCAATTCTGCGCTGGAAAATTTTCGAGGCTATTTTGCGTCAGAAAAACCGGTATTGTGGGATCCTGATATACAGTAAAAGTGGATATATCTTGTTCCTATTCTTATATAGTATTGGCGTAATATCCCAGTCAAATTAAGCCACACTGCTGGTGCTAAAACAACAAATACTTTATCACCCTTAGAAATGGTTACGTGATACTATTTACACATCAATTTCTCTCCGAACTAACACATCTCACATCAGCTATTATTTTTTGTAAAACTCATTACAAATCGTGGAACATGAAGTGTGGGCTCCTCGGTCTGTGGTCAGCAGAGTCACAAGGCCTTCCACAAGACAACACACATACATGAAGGGCGGACAAACAACCATGCCCGTGGCGGGACACGAACTCGCGAGCCTTGAGACCGAGGCGCACCACCATCACAACCCATAAAATACCTAGGACTTCATCTGGACACAAAACTAACCTGGAAAACCCACATAGACATCAAAATTAAACAAGCTAGAAATAAATTATTCCAACTCCGGCCACTAATCAACAAACATAAATCTCTGGCATACAGAAACAGTACAACATTATACAAAACAATAATCAGACCACTACTGCTTTATGCATGCCCCATATGGACAAACGCAGCCCCCACAAATGTCAATAAAATTCAAGTAATGCAAAATAAATTTTTAAGATTAATCACAAATGCCCCCTGGTTCATAAGCAATAAACAACTTCATTCGAATTAAATATCAATACAATAATAAACCAAATAGCACACATATCACACAATTTTTACCAAAATCTAACAGACATACCAGCAGCATCCCATTACAAACTACCGAAAAATCCAACCCACACTAGAATAAAAAATAGATTCCCTTTTGAAGCATTCCTAAAAATATTAGCCACCCACGATGCTTAACACCGAGGTTCTCCCCTAGAGTGTCCTCTCCAATAGATAGACTAAGTTAGCTTAGCTATTTTAACTAGATTAAGTCTGAAAAAATACATCTGTAAAGCATTGTACTGAACGATGTAAATCTTACAAAATGAATAAATATGTGTTATATATAAAAAAACAAAAACGAGGCGCTGTGTGAGCACACGTTGGCCATCCAGGTCGGCGGCAATTAAAATTGCGTTTCATACAGCTAAATCATGTTCCAACAATGAAACGTAATTCACAGAACCACAGCTGCCGTCACGCGGGGCGGAATGCCATTGTCACATTCCAATCTGCTACTTCCTGAAGGCTAGCTCATTCATATTACACTTAAATCGTATTTTTAAGGGAAAAAAACTAAATGGAATAATTTCATTTAAGGTTTGCGAATTGCTTGAAAGAAAATACATCAAAAATGCAAATAATTCCACGTAACACGGACAAAAATATGAACTATCAAATAGGTTTTAATAATTTCCAAAATATGCATTTGTAAACGTATAACAAGAGCTCGCATGTAAGAATCGAACAAATAATATGAAACCATATACAAATTGTAACTTACGAAGCATCCAATCACTTCTCAAAAGACGTTCACAAAGCGCAGGAAATTCGAAGTGGCTGCCTATGTTTGACGCTAAATTACACAAAAAAACTCGTCATTTCGAAAAATTCAACGTGACGTTATTTTAAGCTCTATTTTTGATTAAGACATTTCATTAAGAAAAATTCATATCTTCGCAACTGTAGATAAAGGATAACGGGGGAACTTTTTTTTTTTTTTTTTTTTTAAAATTTTAACGAACATGCGTGCATCATTCTCTTACGCGTTGTAAGGTCAAAATTTAATAAAAAGGTTATGCTGTTTTTAAGGAAAAAATGTTTTAAAGAAACTAGAAATTGCCTATGTTTGACACAAAATTTCGAAAACAAATACTCATATTTTCGAAAAATTCAACATGACATTTTTAAAATCTGTTTTAAATTCATTATGAATAAAATTTATCTTCATTATGTAGATAGAAGGAGAAACAATCGAATTTTTGCAATTATCGAAAAATCAGAGTTTTCAACGAAAATGTTACCTGTACGATCCTCATAAACGCCCTTCACACTATCCAACAGCAAAAATTAATCAAAAACATTGGAGCCATTTTTTTGAAACTTTTGAACATGTCTCAGGGGCTTCGTGTGAAGTACTCCCTAATTAAAATAACGGTTTAAATTCAAGGAGCCGCGACATCAGCTAGATCAATAGAGGAATATCAATTTTGGAAAACATCAGCTGAATAGTTTAGTCGCTAGCGTTGTTCACAGGTGGACAGAGGCTTTTGGGGGATCAATCGATTTTTCGGTATCAAGGACCCACAAAACATGATTTTAGGTTACATCACGTGTTAGAAGACTTTTTTTTTTAATTTAGCGACTGGATTTATCGACTTTTTCGTTACCAGCGCCCGGCAAGAAGAATTTGTCTGCAGAAAATTCGCCGTTTTCCGGCGCACGGTTACGTAACCTTTTCTTAAGAAGTACCTTCTTAACCCATTACGTACCAGAGTTCTCAATAATTGAGGACAGTGAAAGTTTTTCATTATTTCATTACATTACAAATTTTATTCCACATCACATTGTTGGCAACACCGCAAGGCCACATTCATCAAGTATAAAACGTTTGTTATCGCTTATATTTATTTTCGTATAGTTTTTCTAGCTGTTAAAGTTCGTGAATTTTATACCTTGTGTGTGTTTTGATAAAAAATTTGATTAGTTCTACTTTCCTGAATTTGGGCGAGTTGTTAAACCGATTAATAATGTTAACTTGAGTCCATACTTTACGAAGAGTATAAAATTGTGCTGTTATATGATTCAAGGTTTTCGAGACGATGTTTTAATAGCGCCGTCATATGAGGATGCTGGGACTTTATGTTAAACAATTCTTTCGTGAAGTGAAGAACTTGTAAAAGATTCTTGGAATTTCCATTTCAAGTTTTTTTTTCGAGAAATTATGGAGGGAAACAAATTTAAATAAGGAAAACTGAGAAGTATATTTTTAGAACTGTAGAGGAAGCAACAACAATATTCGGAAATAGAGGCAGACATACTAGCATTTTTTTCCAATGTAAATGATCTCACCAATGAAGAAGAATTTGATGACGAAATAACTGAACCACTTGCAGTGAAGGACATTGCAGGTTATGTAGAAATTCAACGTGTACAACAGCCAGATGATGCAGAAGAGGAAGAATTGCTTTCAGTTTCAGAACAAGTTATGCCACAATGGACGAACGATCTATCCACCTACGATAAATGTTAACCATTTCGAAATGAAATAACGAATTTAGAGGCAATGGAAAATAAACTTAGTACATTGACAATTTTTCCCTTTCACACGGCATGGTTATCGCACAATACGCTATGCAACTGAATGCAATAGCAAACACACGTTCAATAGCAAAAACACAGTAGATGAAATCTATGTATTCATTGGCATTTTGCTATTGTCGGGATATCACACTCTTCCATCTCTGCCCTAACTTATACAATTCCCATGATTCTCCCATGTTCAGAATCATGAGAATCTCGATTTGCACTACTTGAGAATGGAAACTTAGCTATCATTATTCGGCCTTTCGATTTGCCGGATGATCGAAATGGAATGGAATGGAATTGGGCCTGCCTGAAATCTGCCTTCTCGGGTAACGAAGAGGGATTGGCTGGAAAGCGGAGGCAGGGAACACTAACTCCGGGATACAGTCGGGCGATTCCCGCGCGACGATTGATTGATTGATTAGTGATTCCGGGCGCGTCAGCTACAAAGGCCATTGGTCCCGTCAGTGCAGTGCATGCTTTTATCGCGAGAGGTAGCGGTGATCTTCCCTCACTGGATGATGAGATTGGCGCCCCAGCCGGGACAAGCTCTAAGCTCTCGACTGATTTTCTTACATGTGTGGTAGTGTAGTGCATGTAAGTGTAAGTAAGGGGAGAGGAAAAGACAAGGAAGAGAAAGAAAATATAGCTCGTTTATTAGGGTTCTGCTGCAGCATGCGCCTGGTGTTCATCGGGAAAACCGATTGGAGAAGACGGCCGCTAGAATTCTCTTCGGCTGAACTCGCTCTATCTATGTAGCTAGTGCCGGAAATGCTGTTACCGTCGGGAAACGAACATCAAAAGGGAATGTAGTGAGATCAGTTGATGTCCTGAGCCACCTTCCCCGGTGGGATGCAGTCGGGCAAAACCTTCACAGCCAATGAAAAGGAAAAGTGGATTGGCTGGGAACCGGGGTGAGGGAAAAGTGCCCGCGGATGCAGTCGAGCTATACCTTCCCAGGCAACGAAAAGGGATTAGCCGGTAAACCGAGCGAGGGAAAATTGACCGCAAGATGCAGTCGGGCTATGCCTTCCCAGGTATCGAAAGGGATTAGCTGGGAAACCGGGTCGAGGGAAAAGCGACGAGTGCCGGGGGGGGGGCTTGGGGGAGGGGACCGGGGAGGGGAGGGGAGCGCGACCCGGCGCAAGGCCACGGGAGAGGCGCTCCGGCGCACCGCTCGTCGCTCGTTCTGCTCAGCGCCACATTCGCCCCGACGCACGAGACCACAACGCGACAACAATGAAAAACCACACCAGCCCTGCGCGCCAGGCCGCGCGGCAAGCGACAAGTGGCGAGGAACATTTTGAAACTGGCATAAAGTGGCAATTCGCAGATGGGATACCACGAGTGCTTTGGAAATGGTCGAAAAATCCCCGACCAGCGAAGCGGAGGGAATATATCGGAGAATTCCCAAAGCACGACTGTTATTTAATAGTATTAATCCGCGAATGAAATTATGTCCATCAAAGTTCCAAAATGCGCCAAATATTGAAAATAGCTGAAAGTAAAGTTAAAATCAAAGAGGTTATGTCATCGTACATACGCAGTTTATTGGAGATCGAGGGATACCGCTTCCCAAGACAGATGAGCCACTGTTCATGACTGGCCAGTGGGCAGATGTGGTAAGAAAAATCGGATAGAACAAATGATAAATATGATATACGCCGCCCTGATTGGGGCATTTTGTATGTATCGCTAAACACTATTGTTTATAATTTCACGAGTTGAATAGTCAACCAAAAATAAGATTATGAAGATGCAAAAGATGCAATACATAAAAACAAAGTGTTCCATATATCTGCTTCAATGACTTGTAACAAGGCGATATTTTGGATGTGGTTGCATTTGAAATTCCCGCTGCTATTGTGACGCAAACCGGTGCAAGAATCTCATTGGCAGGAGGCCGCCTACGTCTTTGCATCATGCGCCGCGTGTTTGTGCGGAGCGAGCGGCGGTTGGGGGGAGAGTGGGAGTGGGCGTGGGCGTGGCGCGTGGGCGGTGGGGGGGGGCAGCGCGTGCAGCGGCACAAGACCGCACCTCGGACGAGGCAGCAATGTGCGCATACAACGCTGTTTTGCTTGTATGGACCACACTACTTTCTGGAGTGCGTAGTGTGGTAACAATCCAGGTTTTGTGCGTTTTTGATACCGGAAAAAATGTTTTCGGCTATCTGCTCGTCAAGAATATTTATTTACATTTTCTAAAAACTGAATACACCGCCAGTAGACTTTCCCTCAATTTAAGATTTTCGTCTTCTTCTTCTTCTTCTTCTTCTTCTTCTTCTTCTTCACAAAATCCCCCTATCAAATATCTGGGACGAGTGAGAAACATTCTCATTTAATAACTCTAATTAGGAGTAGACTACATGAACAACGAAGGGTTCTTCAAAAAGCATGTCTACTTGTCGAAAAGTGGCCTTTTGGCATGTTCATGGTGAGAATGAAGGCTTTTATGGCATTGTAATCGCGTGTTATCTGCTCTTTAGCCTCACGTTTTGCAATATCGTACCGCCGCGTTACCTCCGATAACATGCTTAGGTGTGCAGTTCATCTTCAATTCTGCTATTATACCGACGACTACAGTTTGCAAGAAATTAAATATTGGCCAAGTTAATGACCGAGAGGTCGACGAAATTGTTTCTTTTCCTTCTGCACAATAATGTTTTTTTCTGTTTAAGTGAGAGTAGAATAGTTTGTGTATTACAACGTGCACAAGCCGTTGCTTCTAATCGTTGTCCTCGTCTGGAAGGAAGGCGCCCACTGTGGGGGGCGTGGCCACAGGCAGCGACTCTGCGTCCTCCGTTGCGCTGGTCGCAAGGCCACCCGCCCCCGCCCGTCTCAAGGAAGACGACCCGGCCGCGCCCTTGCTCGCCCATTCACTCACTCACTCACTCATCACTAGGGGGCGCGTTTTAATGAAAGGTTAATTTATTTCCTTTTCACTTTGGAACAAAGCCGTTTAGTTTAGATATTCACTTTATGTTATGACTGAACGAAAAGACCCATTTTTATACGTGCATTTTTTGTTGATTTAGACTAATAAGACATTTTTTTACCTTTTCCCGTCATTTTTAATGATAATGAATAATGTTTTGCTGATTTAATTGATTTTAATGGTACATGCTTCAAATAATATTTCCGAGGTTCAAAAAATATTCTTCACGGAATTACTTGGTAGCCTATTCGATTTGTTCGCTCAGAAATTTTTTTGACAGCCTTTGTAAGTATGTAATTTTTGTGACCTATGTCAGCGCCTTTGCCAGTTCAGCCGATTTCGGGTTCACTAAAGACAGAGATTTTCTGATAAAGAACAGTCCAAACCAAAAGTTTGCAAGCTGAGTTCACTCGAACGAATGGAAGAAGCTTCGATTACATCAGTAACGTATCCAACAGCTTGAGTTGTTCATCCGAACTCTTTATCATATTTTTTACGTCATTTTTCTTTGCTTTTAGGGCATTTTAAGAACATTTTATTGATCATTTTTGGCGATGTTTCAGGTCATGAAAATCCGCCCCCTATTCGTTACTTTGCGTTTCCACTCTGATTTGACCGTTAGTTCCGTAAGTGTAGTGCATGCTTGTATCGTGCGAGATGGCGGCGGTCTGCCCCCCCTCCCGGGCGGTGAGATCCGGCGTCGACTTCCACGTGGGCGTGCGCGGTTTCCCTCTTCAGGTATCCCCTAGCGCGGCACTTCGCGTTTCCTCCAGACTGCTCTCCTGGAAGTGAGTGCACGTGCGCGCGCGTGCGTGCGCGCGTGTGTGTTTAGGAGAGAGGCTGGGACGAGGGTGAGGAAGGAAACATCCCTCGCGGTCTGCGGCCGGAGACCTAGGTTCTTCTCCGTCATTCGCCAGGGATTTATCGGAGAAACTTCGAAAAACTACCCATCTACCAGCTATCTCTTCCAGACAGCGTCTCAATTCAGTATAGCTATATGGCTAAAGTCGAAACTCTCGTGGAGGCAGATTGTCTTCTGACGTCGGCCTCGACGACACGCGACCTTTTTTCTACCTCTCCTCTAAGGGGCCACGAGATAAAATGATGGGAAGATCACAATCAAGATTTTCATTTCCTTGATGTTATCCAGCGGATGTAAGAAAAGTACAGAGCAAACGCCTACAACTCCCCGGGAGCTCGTTTAGATCGATCCGGGAATATCAATTTTGGAGAAAATCGGTTGAAAGGTTTAGGTGCTAGCATTGGCCACCGACAGCTGTCCGGTCGGCCTTTTATCCGTTACTTAATTTTTCGGTATCAAGGACCCACAAAACTTCTAATTCTGACTATACTACGTGTTAAAGGAAGTTATTTACTATACTTAGGAACAAGATTTAAACATTTTTTTGATACTAGGATTCCACAAAACGAGTTTTTCTGTAAAAAATACGTCGATTTTTCCACATCAATACACTACTTTTTCATACGTAAGTACACAATAAATCGGGAAATAAAAATAAAGTCCAAAAATATCTAAGAGGAACTAACTATACTTGTGCTCTACAAAACATCATTTCCAAGTTACCCTTGATGATAAAGTAAAATTTTTATAAAGTTTTGGCGTGAAGTGTCTTGCGGGTGGCTTGCGCGCCTGGCAATCCACATTCGCTATTCTATGCGATTTAGGCTTTGCTGCTTATCGTCTTATAACTTTTTGATGCATTCCGTGAGAATAATCCTTATCGTGGAATAATATACTAACGGGATTCTTTTGTCTTTTGTTTTCGTTTAAAAGGAAAACGTCAGTCATCTTTCTTTGGCGTTTTGTAGATACTTTTGGGGCCAAATTACTAAACTGCGAAAATTTCACAATTTTTGTAATTTACTGTTTAATTTATACATGTTTTAACTATTGATTCGAGGTAATTATTTTCAAGTTTATTGATTTTGTAACTTTATTGACGTTAGTTACAGTGTCCAGCAAGTCATTTAAATTATTATGTGAACATCTTGTATCCTTGGAGCGTTTACACGACGATTTAACGTTATGGTTAGATCTTGGAATTGCGAGAACTAACGTAACCAAAAATACACCAATAGAAACTAGCACTATAACCAGTAGCAATATAAAATGTAACGTAAACAAAAATATACTAATAGAAACCAGCAATATAAAAAGTAACGTAAACACGAAAAACTGAACTTTGCAAATTTGAAAGAAGTTTCATAAGTTGTAGTTCAAAATATCTATAAAATTATCCAAGCGAATGTCAGCTTAGACAGCAAACACACACACACACACACACACACACACACACACACAAGCAATGTTTGTAATGTGTTTAAAATGTGAACACCGAAAACGAGAACACAAACGCCCGAAATTATTATTTTGTCGGTTTGATTCTCAGGCGAGTCGTCAATCGAATTTGCAGACAGGACACAGTCCGTTCAGTGCACGTGTAATGAAAATCACTGCTAAGTAGATCAGAAAAACACATCTTTCTTACTGGAATATTGGAGGGCTCTACTTCATACAAGGAACGACGCGTCAGGACCAACACAACAATGAGTGACAGAGAAAGCTCCTTCCTCAGGTGAAGAAATGTTTCCCAAACTATGATTGCATGTTTGAACACGACTCGATGCACTGTACAAAGCATTAAAAGTACATATTTTCCGAAGAAAATAACAAAAAACTGGAAACTCGTCCAACATGAATCCTAAACAGAATGTGTGGGAACAATTAAAAAACGAAATATCGGAGGATACAATTATTACAATAAAAAAGAACTCCTCAAAATTTCACCTGAGCTTGCAAAACTCTTCCACGTCATCAGCAAAATCCATAAAGTGCATAAAAACCTGTCCAAACGCATCAAATATTGTTCAGAACCCCCAAAGGAAATCTTACAAAATATTAAAAAATTGATTTCAAATATAGTAAATACTATCTCACGGTATTAAAGCGTCATTTTTTATTTTATTCCTTTGCCAAAAACACTAAAAGTATGTAAAATCAACCACGAACCACTTTCACGTAAGATGTCAGTCCATTTCCGAACAAACTTTACAATTATCTCAATATACCTCTTGCAATAATGTGTCCACCCACGGGAATAGGAATAATAATAATAATAATAATAATAATAATAATAGTAATAATAATAATAGTAATAATAATAATAGTAATAATAATAATAGTAATAATAATAATAGTAATAATAATAATAGTAATAATAATAATAATAGTAATAATAATAATAATAATAATAATAATAATAATTATTATTATTATTATGTTGCGTCAATACGCGTATGTTCAGTGTTCACTGTCGCTACAGACTACAGTTCGTAGAACTTGCCATGAACGCTTTTTACTGCTTCTAGATTTTAATTTTTCCGCAAAAATCTGTGATCATTTGTGTTGTTTGAACGTCCATGCTGGCGCAAAGCCAGTCTGCATGTCAATATGCGGCAAGAGCTTTGCATTGGCGTGACTCAAAAAATCACAGTCATTTAGAGACCCAGGAAAAGTGGACAACCGTTCATTTGTTTAGTTCTCATCACTATCTCCCGTTAGATTGCGTTGAGCCCATAGAACGGATTCAGAGTGGAATGTATACAACAGACAAATAATACTTTAGACTTTTGTTTACAACATCAGTTCTTATTGGCATAATCGCAAAGGACAGATTGTGTATTTCTTTGAACTATACAACGAGAGCAATGTATTTTGATTTTTTGTTTCTGCTTCATTGATAATGTGATCTGAGGGTGTGTGCCACCAATGAGGAATGCTTTCCTTTCCCCGTCGTTATTTAGTAGAATGTCTGGTTTACTAGCTGGAATGGTTTTATCAGGTTTTGGAACGTCGTAATACAGTTCGAACTGATTACTTTCTCTGAAAGGATTGACTTTGTATTCGTAAAAAGGGATGATTTCCTCTTCTGCCAGAAGACCATGTTTGGTTGACAGTGCTTGGTGTGCAACATTTGCAGTCAGGTTATGTCGGTGTAGATGTTCCGTGGAGGAGTTTTGTTCACCCAGTGATCACGTGATCCGTATTGGTTTGATGATGGATGACGAACTCTACAGTCATCATTAACATCTAGTTTTTTAATAAGATTTTTTGTATTTATTAGTGGAAATAACTTGGTGCTGAATCAATTGAATGAAGCCCATCTTCTCATGCAGAGCCCCATCTCTGAGCCACCGTCGGCACTTTCACGAACATGGGGAAATCTACAAAGGGGAGGTTGGGCATCCATTCTTGTAATCTTTCATTCACCGACGTGATATCAGGCTAATATGCAATGTTGCTCAGATTTAAGAGAGTATAGCCTTCGCCACATAATAGTATTGCTTCATGTACAAGCGACAGTTCAGATTGCGTTATGCAGTACTTTTTCAGACCTGCTACCTGTCGGTTGCGTAATGCTTTCAGATCTAGACGTCCACGGTCACCTGCTCTCCTGAGAAGGCTGAGGCGCTCTTGCTGATTTAGTTATGCACTCTGTGTTTAGTGAGCATGGTGCGCACCACGTGCTTTAGGTTATCAGGATCTGTGTGAGGAACAAGATCTGTTTATTATTATTATTATTATTATTATTATTATTATTATTATTAATAATAATAATAATAATAATAATAATAATAATTATTATTATTATTATTATTATTATTATTATAGCCCATTCAATCCCCTGCGGGCAAAGGTCTCCTGAACAGGGGCATCTGCAGAGTATACATAAGATTAGCCTCTTCTGATGCTAGCAGTTGGTAACATTCCATTAAACCCTTGAGCGCAGCTTACACACATATACTTTTATATTCTTCAATTTTTCACAAAATCTTTGACCTTTCACAGTCCTTTGCATATTTGGATCTACTACAGTCACAGTTAACGTACTAGGTTTCTTCATCCTATCACGAACTACAAACTACTAACCATAAACAAGCTTCATTATTTCACAGATCATTCTTTCTTATTAACTCTATTGGTAATAACATAACATCACAGTCCCCATGACCAATTTTGTAGTTATAATTCTTCTCCTTTTCTCTCCCACCGTCACCTACCTTGAGCTACTCATCCCATTTTGTTCCTGCTACACGCTGTATCGCACTGCACCATCTTGCCTTCTGTCTTCCCACGCTTCTTTTCCCGAGTCACGGATTCCGAAAAGTGGTGACTTGTGCCCTTCGAGCTGTACCCAGCTTCGCGACGTAACCTCCCCACTTCCGTATTAGTTTTTGCGCCTTTACTACAGCGTGAATTAGTTCCGTTTTTTTCCCTTGGTTCCTTATTTTTTGTTTAACATGCATGTGTAAAATCTTCCTTTCCATTTTTTTTTTTTTTTTGACAGACAGCGAACTTTTTCTTTCGTTTCCCTGTCAGAGACAAAGTTTGTGCCCCGTATCATATAACAAAATCGGAAGAACAGATAAAAGATTTTTTCACTTCAATTTTCTGTGTTTTATCTAAAAGTAAGAAGGAAAGTGGCCGACATTTATTACATGTCATGGTAATTCTCCATGGTAATCCTCATCTGATCTCTTTAGGAAGGAAACCGTCTGACCTAGATAAACATATTTATTGAGATACTTCCTTTTAACTTGACTTATCGTCACATCTTTCTCTTCGTGATTTGACATCAGCACTTTAGTTCATGTTTATACCCCCTGATTTACTGTGGTTCAATGTAAGTTTTGCATCATTGTTTCCAGCTATTTTGCAAATATTACAATATCATCTGTGAGACGAAGGTGTGATAATTTTTATCCAATGATGTCGATTGTATCCCAGATTAAATTACGAAATATTTCTTTCAGTACAACACAGAACAATTAAAAAAGTGGGATCTTCTTGTTTAACGCTTATTTTAACAGACAGATAGTCAGACAGTCAGAACAGACAGTCAGGCAGACAGTCAGTCAGTCATACGCACAAACAGACAGTCAGACAGACATACAGGCAGACAGACATAACAAAACATTAACATTACGCAAAACATTAACGTAACTTCAACATGATTCCTGATTATTTGTGCGAATCAAACTTTAATATTAAGTTAGAAATGTTGAATTCCCTAGACATGGATTTATATTTGTTATTTATCATTGTTTCATGACTGAGGATGAGAGGCGCGCACCGACTGCTTGCGTTCTGCCGCTCCGAGTAACGCGCCCTCTGGCGGGGAGGCCTCCGCTGGGCTCAATTGAGTCGATGAGGCTGGCGGAGCGCGCGGGTGGCGGCTTATCACCGAATCGCGCCCGATTGCCCCAGGCTGACTGCGGGCGCTCGCAGCCTTATCAGCTCTGCCGTCGGCCGCTCAAAACAACAGCACGAAGCGCAGCGCCGCCACCAACGCGGCACCAACGGCTGCTTGCGCCGGTCAGCGGCCATCTACATCGATGACATTAGCGCCTTTCTGCGATGCCACAAACTGCCCTTTTGTACGGTCTTATGATTATATAATGCAAAAACCATTAAATTGTTTATACACTTCTGGTCGGGCTAGTCTCGGGAACGGCTAAATCGATTTTAATGGGGAGTTACAATGAAAATGTCGTATCTCATGAACTACTGCAGATATTGAAATGCTTTTTTCCACCAGAATCAACGTGTGCGAGGGGCGAATAAATGGAATTAAATTTTGAGATGTATTGACACAACTTTGATTTTTTCACAAAACACCATAAATTTCTTTAGAGACCGCGTTATCGAGCGTGAAGAGACGAGTTCATAATCATGGTTAAACATACAATAACTACATAACGATAATTTTGGGAAAGTTTGTATTCTTACGGTAACATTCTACGACTGCCGCGGGAAAACACCCTTCAAGAGCGTTCTGTTGGGCTGCGTTGGCCCCGCGGGGGGAGAGCCGAATCCGGCGCGGAGACCACGACAAGCGCTCAAAGATTATTCCTTTCCGGCTTGCAGATTGCATTCATCCATATCTGTGACCTCAGCAAGGGTTGGGAAAAAACTATTTATATATAAAATAACTATAGTAGTAGTTGTTAGTTTCTTGAAATACTCGTACGTGAATGGTAAGTAAAACCATTAGCTATCAATTGAACACCTGTAACTAATAACTTAGTTACAAACAAATTAGTAAATTATCATAAATCTAAAATATAGATACTAATAACTTATAGCTGTTGCAGTTTCGAGAATAATAATAATAATAACAACAACAACAACTATTCAACCAATTTTATCCCACGTCCATTTCTAGTATCTCTCATAATTCACTTTTCACGGACGGGCGGGTGGATTCATAGACAGGCAGTCAGTCAGACTGACAGTCAGACAGACAGTCAGACAAACAGACAGTCATACAAACAGACAGTCAGACAAACAGACAGTCAGACAAACAGACAGTCAGACAAACAGACAGTCAGACAAACAGTCAGACAAACAGAACAGTCAGACAGACAGACAGTCAGGCAGACGCATACGGACGACACAGACAGACAGCCAGACGGACAGCCAGACGGACAGCCAGACCAGTCAGACATGCAGGCAGGCAGACATACATACAGACACAGACTAGACAGCCAGACGGACAGCCAGACTAGACAGCCAGACGGACAGCCAGACGGACAGCCAGACGGACAGCCAGACGGACAGCCAGACGGACAGCCAGACGGACAGACAGACACACAGACGTAGAAGCAGACAGACACACGGCCTGCATCGATTTTTCAGTGACAAGAACCCACAAAACATAGATTCTGCCCACACAACGAGTTAAGAGAAAGTTATTTGTAGGAACAAGATTTATCAGTTTGTAATTGGTGTGGTCGCTAATGACCTTGCAGTTGATGCGACCTAAAATAAATAAATAAATTTAAAAAAGAATTATCAAATTTTTCGTTACCAGGGCCCGGCAATACATTTTTTATCGATTTTTTGGCCTTTTCCCCCCGCAGGATTACAATACTTTTTCTATACTGCATAAGCAGTATGCACGAAATTAACTATCGGTATTCAACAACATATACTTTCATGCATTTTTTCTGACTTTGCAATTTTCGAAAATTCAGACATTTCAACGAAAGTGACATATTTGCCATCCTTGAAAGTGTCTCTTGTTCTATCAGTGGAAATAAAGAAACCTTTTAGAGATCTGACTTTGTAGAATTGGTTTGTTTTCAGAAAAAATTTTATCATCAAAACTATACTTTTGTAATATTAACTTTTTGCATTTTTCGAAAATAACTGGAGTTCTCAAATAATGAGGCTGGCACCAATTTATTTCACAGAAAATTTTGGGTGAAAATGAGCTTGCGCATTTTCGGAAACGCTGCAACGGCATTTTCTCAAAAAATGGCGAAAATTTGCATTCAGGATAAGGTCTTACTCTTCTATAATATTCTCAAAGTCATATTTCAATTATATCATTAAGGGATAAAAAAAATTAAGAAAAAGCGGGGGGAAAATAATTTTAGGCGCCAATAGACGGAAACTGAGAAGAGGATGGGGCAAAAGCGAAGTGCTAGCCCGTACTAAAGAGATTAGAAAAGTTAGTAGCACGAGAAAGTCTGAGCCTTTCTGTAGCATGACTACTTTCTATTTTTAACACTTCAATTTATATCAGGGAATCCAATTTTTATCAGGCTATGCTAGTTCTTAAAGATACCGTTTATCGCACCTTGTGATACGACAATGCTTTGCACCGTACAACTTGTAAGACAGTGGCAATGGGTTGCAATTTTCTTGGACAAAGGTATGATGAATTCCAGGCCATACAAAGAGTTTGAGAAAGTTATAAATATTGCAAAGTCTTAAACATATGGCCGAGAACCAACAGGAAACGAAGAGCACTCATATTTCGCATCTAAAAATTGTAAAATTGCAAGAGACTCTCGTAGCTACATAGCAGCGCATCTTAGGTATTCTCCCATCTCTATGGTTCCTGAGGAGCGTATGAAAACATTCACAGCTACGTATACTACTACACGAGGAACGAAATTAGCAGTTGAATTCTGTTAACGTAAAGGCATTTTTTGTGAGCCTGTTAATTAGTTTACACAAACAGTCACGAAAATTTGTGTGAAATGGTTGAGAATTCTTACTTACTATGAAACGGTAATAAGGATTGTGAGGGGGATGGTCCTCAATACAAATAAAATATATCAGGAAAAATAAAAGAAATGTTTGAAGTGGGCGATACAATGGGATGTAGAGTGGACTGCAGGAGAAGATTTACAATGAATGATATTCAGGCAAACGAGGCATGTGAGAAGCGGAGTGAGTAAATAAGTAGAGAAGAAGGGGAGATGAGAGGAAGAGACGCCAATAAAAAAGTGGAAGTAGGGGAAAGGACGAGGCACAGTGAAAACCACGCAGTGGCCGCATGAACAATAAAAGGATCACATGATAAGAAGCAACGGCGAGAAACGTTGAGGAGACGGGCGGATGCAGCAAAAGTAAGAAACAGGCTGACGTGGTTCGGGGCTGCTGCAAGAGTGCTGTCAGGGGCGGAATGTTTGCCACTACGTATCTCTATAGGTCGTCGAATTCAGAGAATGTCGAAGAGAATTTTAGCGGCCAGCTGCTCTGATCGGTAGTTTTCCGTGGCTTTTCCAATCAGTAGTATCCTATAACAAACGGGTCACGGTTTCCCTTCCTCTCACTAGTGTTAAACCTTCTCCTCACTCTCTCCCTCACTCACTCTCTCCCCCCCTCTCTCTCTCTCTCTCTCTCTCTCACACACACACACACACACACACACACACACACACCTATTATTTACTTACACACACGTGCTGGGAGAACGGTCTGGAGCTTAGAGCTTGTTCCGGGCGGGGCAGATACCTGAAGAGGGAAATCCTGCATGCAGACGTCTAGGTCGGCCTCGGATCTCACGTTCCAGCTGAGGGGGGCACACCGCTACCCTACGTGACATACGATTCACTACACTTACGGGAATATTGACCACAGCATTTACCGCACCCGGAATCACCACTCGATCGAAGGTCAAAAGAAAGAGAAGCGACAAGGATTGACAATCGGGCAAGAGAACGGACAACAGAATGCGAGCGTAAGGAAACACCCAGAAAACGAAGGCGAAGGAAAAGCAGTTGAAAAACGTTAGTTAGAGCCAGGCGCGGATCGAACGGAAGGGGGCGGTTACGGGGTCATGACTCTCTCTTGTTGAAATCAATTTACATGTTTAATTTAGACCCGTTTCGAATTCTCAAGGGCTGAAAATACTCCATTAATGCAGCATCTGTAAGCATTCATACATTACTTCCAATGCCCGCTTAGTACATCACAAGCAGATGGCACCCCCTCGAGCCCCGAAGTGCGGGCTGACAGCCACACGCGGGGCTGACTGCATCGAGGCGCCCTCGCCCGCCGCGCTCCGACGCCTGCGGCCGGGAGAGGTAGCATTTTTGTCGAAATTCCTCATTTTTCGAAAATTGCACAAGTTCAATTTTTTTCAGCTCTTCCTACAAATATGATATTGAAGATATATTTGTATTCTTAATGAAATCTATTATTTAAAGACACCTTGAAATAAGGTCATGTACAATGTTTCGAAAATGAGAGTAGTTTACACGTTATTTTGCGTGAAATATAGCAAATTTTAAGTAATTATTTTCTCAAAAACAGCCCCATTTTTTTGGTTTAAATTGTGTTTTTTAGGACACTGTAAAGGACGATAATAAATGACACAGTTCTCATTTTCGTTGAACTCGAACTTAGAAACTTGCAGAAGTTTTAAATAATGCGAGAGATTGTGTGCTGCTGTAGCACCAGCAGTTTGCGATTTAGCCAGCATTCATGATAAGGAGGTAAATACTCAGTTGTCACCAGAAGATTAACAGAGGGACTATCACGTCAGCAGAGAGCGCCAAAGTAGACTTGGAGTCACCGGTGCTCTCCACGAAGCCACTTCATAATCTGGATGCAGCGTTGGCCAAAAGACTATTAATTCGGTATTTAACACTTCGCTAAAATACTTTGTAAATACGTGTTTAAATACATAAGTAAAATACATTACGAGTTGATTTGCTAAATACATACGTATTTAAAATACTTGAAATACTGAAAACACAGTACAGTAAATACAATTGTATTATATGTTTTCATTGCAACAATATAATGTAATTGTCAATTAAAATTAATTAGTAATTGACAATACAAATTTTTGAACAATAACTAACTATAATATGCTATATTTTTATACAAGAAAAAATTAGATCCACGAATTTTATTTTTATTAAAGTCTTTTTAGGCATTTCTATTTTTTAACACACACATTTTATGTATTTAAATATATTTCCAAAACACATGAACAAAAGACCTCGAAAATACAGTTTTTCAAATACAAAATGTATTTAAAATACGTGATTGAAAGTATTTACATGTATTTACATACTGTTCAACCATGTATAGATGTTAAAATTATCAGCATCTCACTCAAAACATTATTCAAATAGCTGAGTAAACTCGAATCAGATTTCTCAGAAAAATGCAAATAAAGAAAACATCGTTGAGGAGAGTGAGCGACACTCGCACGCGCTGCAGGGGCTGGCGGGTTGCTGCTCACGGCCCTCATTAACAGCTCCCACTACTAATTTGCGTGAGCGCAGAGACTGAGAGAAAAGGAAGCAGCCTAGGACCATGTGTGACGTTGTTGAAAATTTTGTTGGAGACCCAGGATCTCGGGGAAAATACAGAAAATGAAATGAGTCCCCCCCCCAAGCAAATAAATAAATATTGTCGAAGAAACTGCACGGCACAAGAATACGTTGTTGTGGTTGACGGGTTGTAGCTCATGGCACTCGGAAAATGGATCTCGAAAAAACAAAATACAAATACAATGTCTCAGTTTCAATTTCCATTGAAAAATATAAATAAAAGGAATGTCGTTCAGAATATTCCACGGCTAACAAAGATATCCTGAACCTAAAAATAACGAATTCCAAATTACGAAAGGTTGGTATTTCCTCTCGACCAACTGAATTTTCAATTAAACAGCAGTACTGTGTTTTATTAATATGTATTTTAAAAATTATCTATTTAAAAAGAAATCGCATGACCTTTTTAAAGAACAGATTTTATTTCACAAAATATCTCAATCATCGATATTGTACTTTTGCAATTTTCGAAAATACAATCATCACCACTTTCTTCCCCTTCTTTGCTACATACGAGGGGGGAAATTGGAGCCGTTTTTGAGAAACTAATTGTTTAAGAGTTGCCTAGGTTTCACGCAAGAACTGCTCATATTTTTGAAAAATTGAACATGACCTTATTTGAAGATCTGATTTTGATGAACACATTTCGTTAAGAAAAATGATTACCTTAATTTATTGTATTTGCGGAAATATGTCGACAATATTTTGAACTTTGCAGTTTTCGAAGTTCAGGGAGTGCATGGAAAATGCGTCCAACGCCATTGTTTAAGAGCCTTTTGCTCCATCAGAGGAAAACATCTGGAGCCATTCTTGAGAAGATTTTGGAAATGTTAAAGCTTCATGTAAAGTACCACCCAAAATCAAAACATCCGTTTCAAATTCAGGGGACCGCGACTTTAAAGAGATCGATCGGAGAATATCAATTATTGTTCACGCTTTCGCCACTAGCGTTGCTCACACACACATACACACACACACACACACACACACACACACACGAACGGACACATACGCAAAGACAGACGTTTTGCAATAGTCCAATTTTTTCTTTATTAAAGACCCACCAAACGTGGATTGTGACTACATAAGAAGGTGGAGAAAGTAATAAACTGCATATAGAAGCAAGATTTATCGACTTTTTCGGATCGAGAGCCCAGCAATAAGAGTCTGTCTGTCGAAAAATTGCCGTTTTTCTTCGTGGCATTACAATACTTTCTCTACTGCGGCAGCAGGAGGCGAGAAAGTAAAAAGAAAAAATAAATGTTGCCCGCCTCACACACGGACGGCGGAGCGGACGGAGAGGAGCCCTTATTGCTGGCGTCTGTCGACGCATGCAAATTAATCCGGCTCCGCTTAATTACATAGCGGTCTGTCGCTTGGGCGGCCAGGCGCGGGGCGCGGGCTGCTAGCCCCCTTCCCCTCACACGCACGCGGTCAGCTATTAGCAACAGCGCGCCAGGAAAGTCTCTGCACGGGGCCGTCATGGCCAAAACTGCACTTATGTTGGTATTACCCGCGCACGTTTTCTTGAGCCCTCGCTTCGCTAGTTGCGTGAGGAGTAAGAAGTTTGGTTATTTTGACCGAAGGAATTTCACATCCAATTTCTAGTTCGTTTTTCGGTGCAAAATAGTTTCTATTACACGGGAGCGAACACATCTGATGATCAGATTTTGTCTACAACGCTCGCTGCCATCATTTGTTCTTCATTCAAATAAGGTTGGCAAAGGTTGGGTGTATGCATTCCGGAGCTCAAGAAAACGGGCGCGTATAACAGCATCCAGATCGCTGGGAAACAAGTGAAGGGGACAGCACTTCCAGCACCTATTATGATTGTGGTGAGTTCGGTATTTACGTGTACACGCTGCTACTAACATAATTTGTGTTGCAAGCACTCTCACCAGTAAGGTGCCACTGTGGAGAGACTACCCTGGCGCGCTGTATTTTTATTTAATTTCACTGTTATTATAGGTATTAACGTCACAAGTACTGTAAGACATATTACAATACGAGATGGAAGAAATATCTCGCGAGACTGCCAGGCCGAGAACTAAAATAAGATATTACGATACGAATTTCGTTCGTTTTAACCGCTTTTAAAAACTTTCAATAGCCTTTAATTTCTGATTAAATTTGACTATTCAACCCACAAAAGGTGACATTAATGTTGATATTATTCATTAGTGGGGCAAGGGTTAGTTTTAATAATTACATTACAAAATCGAGTATTAGTGTTAATACTGAATTGTGGGTAATTAGAACACTTGCATCATAATAACTCTTATTATGATACTGGTCTCAGATTCGCCAAGATTGATTTTAGACAATCCAGCAGGATACATTATGATTAAAAGGTAATAATAATTAAAATAAATGACATACTATATTCATACGATTAAAGACGGAGCAGTAACCAGAAATAAAAGCACTATTAGTGGTAATAGTTAAGAATATTCGAAGTTTTCGAAAATTCTTGGGCTACAGTATTAAATTCGTTTTGTGAAACTCAATGGGCGATTTTGTAAGTATCTCTTTTTGAAGAAATAGTATGCCGAAAAATGGCAAATTTTCAATTACTTCTATTGTTTAAATGGATTTTCAAATTCAATGTTATACCAGTACTAGCCACTTGAAATTACAAACTTTTGGTAATATTGTCGGATAACTTATACTTCTAAATTTTACCTCCTGAGTATGTTTCAGACATTGCAGTGGCAGTGACTGCTTGTGTACATCTCAATGGTTTATTTGTGGAACACCGCAAATCTGCCTTTTCGGAAAAAAATATTACCTTCCTCCGAAATATTCTTTTTCTAGAGTCGTTTTCCTCCTATTACGCAATATTCAGTTGCCTTTAAAAGAAACGATGTCACTTTTATTCCATCTTTCAATGTGGCACATTATTACTCGGGAATCTCAATACGATTTATGTTGAGAATGAGCATATGTTAATGTAGGTTCAATATTTAGATAACACCACTTCTCTCTAAACAGAGGAACAAGACGACTCGCAAATACACTATCAGAAAATTCACAAGACTTCGATTCTGATTTCACAATATTTTTCACCTTCCCGTTTATTTCATTTTCACGCGTGACATTCCCGCATTTCTGGGACAAGGACTCTTAATAAAATCTCTCAAGAATGCGAAGTATTAAGTTTACTGTTTACGAAATTCCCACCCTGTTCAAATATTAAATGTTGGAGAATGCAGTATGCAGAATTAACCACTCGGTATCACAACACAAGGTATTAGAGAAACGGTATTTAAGTATTTATTACGAATAGTTTAGAGGAGAGAGAGGGGGAATGGACAGAACGAGTAAAATATCGCTGGGAAATCGCAGAGTAGTTGAAAACAAAGAAAAGGTGTTAGGAGCATTGGAAATACCCTGGCGCAAAATCCTGAATTACGTGAAGGAAAATATGCAAAAGAGGTGGAAAAATAGTTACCTTGAAGAATAAAAGCAGGTTTACAAGTACAGTAGTACAGTGGTATGTTCGTTTTTAAATATTGTTCATGGATGAAAAGAAAACAATGCATTTTTTATAAAAAAAATATTATAATGACGTCTAGTATGATAACGCGTTGAAGCTTGCGAGTAACGTCCAATCCAAAATTGAATTCATTGCTTCAGTGTACATGAAGCTCTCTGGTTCTCTGCAAAGGGGTCGTGTTGTCATGAGTACTCTCATTGTGGAATTAATTTGGTTCACCGTTCGTGGGTAATCAAAGTTCAATGAGACTGAAACGAAACCACACGTTTCATATCGGAGTTCGATGATGCGAAGCGACAAAAAGCTCTCCAACGTAGGTGCGATTTTATCAGGTTCGAGATAAAGTCAGAAGTGCGCAGTTGCAAGGCAAACAGCAGACAACTACCTGTTGTTTATCCCAAAAGTTCCACTACAGTGTCGTCTTTTATCCTTTGACATTTCTATCCACGTTCTGTAACTTGCGAAAGCCAACAAGAAAATTCCCCTTAAGAAGTTTTTAAAACGGTATAATGGATCCTGTAAGCAGAAAACTAGAAGAATGCGTTCGGTTTTATTTTTCCTGCGACGCGGGCTGACATGTTTTATGAGTGCAATATGTTAGCACACACGCTGCGACCGTCTGAGGACACACACACACACACGACGTCACACATCGACGACAAACCTGTTGGCGAACAAGAATCATCCAATTCTGTTCCGCGGTTTGGACTCGCAAAGTAGGCCGCGAGCCTAAGCAAAAAAAAAAAAAGGGGGGGAAAGAGAAGAAGCGAGCTGTGTGCATCATTACCTTGAAAACTCCTGAGGGTCCCTACAAGGCTACTTTCAGCTGCTTCGCGAACACTCTCTTGAGGACAGCCGTGGTGAAGGCGAGCGCAGAAAGCCCAACGCGAACCCACGAATCGCACAGCGGCGGCGCGAGCGCAAAAACCCAACAGACGGCGCGCACTGCGCGGCAGGCAGCCACTCGCGATTAGCCTTCGGACGCGGCGGAATAGCTACGGCGAAGCATACTACTCGTCCCTCGCGGGATGTGCGGCCGGACACGACGCTCGCTCCACAGCCGAGACACCACCATTCGACGATCTCTCAGTTGCACTGCGCTCCTCGCAGCGGGCGGGCGGGCGGGCGGCGCTGGCGGGGCGGGGCGGGCGGGGCCGCGGCGCTCGGGCGCGGGCGCCCCTGGCGGCGGCCGCGCGCACTACAATTCGCGAACGCGGCGGCGGCGGCGCACGCATGCGCGGATCGCGGCGCCCCGCCCCCCCGCGGCCACCCGAGGCGCGTCGCGTCGCGGAAACGCTGAGCTTCAATTAGCCTCTTTTCCTCGCCCCCGGGACGGCCGCGCCGACCAGGCAGCAGGAATCCTCATCAGCACACTTCGGATGTTCGGGCTCTAAAAAATCGCCTTTTAGGCACCTACAAAGGCACTCACAATGTCAAGAATAAGGAGGAAAAGGCACTGTCATAACTTACATACACGATAAAATGAAAAATTGTTTGTAATTGTTCTCTATATAATTTTGTAAACTTAAATGCACGAAACAACGACGTCCTTTTTAATTCAAACAAGATGTACACATTTAAAACTCTTTTACATTTTATTCTTCATAGTTTGCATTGCAATATATTACCTGTAACTTTTCAAGAATCACAATTCAAATTTGCGGATAAGGATCTCTCAACATCTACTAGTGTTACTGACGTATACTGTAGAAGTCCATCATAAGCAATAACGAAACCTTCTGGGAATTTACATTTATTTCCACTTACAATTTCGGTGACCTCGATGTATTGTCAATCGACCATGTTCTCAGAACTTGGCTGGTATTTGTGACATACGGAAATGGAGAAAAATCTGTTGGTGTACTTTAGGAGTTCTCTCGTATTTGTTTCGAAATGAATAGTCACGGTGGACCTCTGCCGATTTTCCGATATTTTAGCACTGTAAATAAAAATAATACAAAAACTACAATAATTCTAAAAAAGGTATTTATGCAAAAAACGTCCACTCATCAGCAAGGAACGGAATTCATTGTAATAAAAAAGCAAAATATGTACATATATTATTGTTCGCAAGACAGTGAGGAAAAATAGAAATATCAAATTTAAAAATGTTTTTTAAAGTACTCTGTAAAGGCATCTTCCGAGCATAGAACGTCAATAAACAATATCCATCTATTTGAATTTCAACATTATACTTTCGTGGATCGTAGATTCAAATGTTTTCTTTGAAGGTCAGTGAATTGAAGTGCGGCTTCGGTCTAAATCAGGTAATCAGCTTTCAGGGCGGTTTTATTTATTTATTTATAAGTTGCTTCCTTCGACATGGGAAGAGAAACAGGAAGTCCCATAGATATACCTCATGAAAATGAAACCTGCAAAGATTACAGGGGAAATTCTTGTTAATTGGTTAAACGGAAAGACACAAACAATGGTTTCCCTCTTAGGACGAAGATCTGGTCTCCACATTTGGCTTCGAAATGCAAAGCCCAATTGATTAGTTTCATGATACTAGTGTTTTTCCTTCAGGAAACCACCAATTTTCACGATAGAGATCATCTCCTTGCGTGTGGTAAACGGAGTTACAGGCGCGGTCGATTTGAAACAATCCCTCAAATCTTTCGAAACTTTCATATAAAATTGGAATGGAAATATAATCACCGACGAGTATTTTGGAATGCTGTTGGATGTTTCCGATTGCTTGTTGTCAATGTACAAACTCTAACATTGTTACGCCATCTTTTAATAATGGTTTTTACATTCTCTCACACTGCTTACGCAGTGAAGAGAATGCAGTGTAATAATGAAAACTAGTGGTGCTGAAACAATATTTAAAATTAAATTTAAAAGGAATTTAAAAAACATTAAATACATTGTATTCACGAACATATCCGATGAGTTTTCCTTACAATATTCTTAATAAAAAAAAAAAAGTTAATCAATAATACTATATTAATATCGTTGGCAAACAAATGAAAATAGATCGAAAAACATACATTATAGTAATTCTTAAACAATATGGTATTGTAATATTCTACAAATATATAAAAGTATTTGGGTATATTACCTCGAACGAAAGGCAGCCTTCATTATCACCGTCTGTTATCATTGCTGCGTTACAACAATGGGTTACAACAACCAACAATGACCGCACATCTATTCTTTTTCATATTTAACACAAAGGACGCAATTTAGAATGAAGTAATATAAATATAATAAATAATAAAATGAAATGTGAAATAATAAACAAATTCTAACTTACGTAGCAAACAACTGCGTAAATTGGGAGCAGGCGACTGAAGACTAGCAATCTTTATTTCATATTTATTTCAAGTAGATTTTAAATAATGTCTAAAAGATTACTTTGTAAATGTGTAACAAAAGCTCCAATGTAAGAAACTAACAAATAAATATGAAATAGAATACACATTCTAACTTACGTAGCATTCAACTGCCTCAATATACTTCTAAAATTACGATCTCGAAGCGCAAAAGCGGGAGAATAATTTTGACGCTCAATTACTCAAAAAATACTCATATTTTCGAAAACTTCAACTTGGTCTTATTTGAAGTTCTGATTTTGATGAACACATTTCATTAAGAAAAAAATTGTATCTTTATAATTGAGTCGTATGAAGACGCCGAAAAAACTTTCTCTATACTCCGTATCTCCCTATACTACGTATACGAGAAAGTAAAAAACCGAGCGATACCCGAAAAGGGGTCTAGCACCAAACTTTTTACTGCCCCGTATTATGTAAATGAATTTGAGGCGTTGTTTTGTCGTATAAATTACATATAAGACAAAATAACGCCTCAAATTCATTTACATGATGCAAATGTCGTGAACGCCGCACCATTTCCTACCATGTCCCGTATTACTTACATGGAAAAAATTTAAAGAACAATTTGGAACGATTTTTTTTTAATGCATAAATTTCAAACGCAAATTACGCAAAAACTACTCGGTTTTTCAAAAGATAATACATGACCTTCTTTAAAGAGATAATTTTGTACAGCACTTTGTCAGAGTCAAAAATCTCTATCTTCAATTTTGTAATTTAAATTTTTTTGTGCAATTTTCAAAAAATCGGGGATTTGAACGAAAATGAGACCTGTACCATTCTCTAAAAACGTTTGCACTATGCAATAAAAAAATGAATAAAAACATTTGGAGACTTTTTTTCAATTTTGAAAAATGTGAGGGGTTCCATGTACCCACTCCCCCCAAGAAATAAAATATCGGTTTCAAATTCCAAGGGCCGCGACAGCAGGCAGAACGATTGGGGAATATCAATTTTGGAGAAAATCGGCTGAACGGTTTATGCGCTAGCGTTCTGCACAGAGAAACTGACAGACGTTTTGCCGTCAATCGCGTTTTCGGTATGAAAGACGCACAAAACGGATTCTGGCGACACCACGAGTTAGAGGAATTTTTATCTATATTTAGCAACTGAATGTATCCACTTTTTCTTTACCAGGGCCCGGTAACAAAAGTTATTGCCTGGAAAATTCGCCGTTTTCCGGCGCAGGATTACAATACTTTCTCTTCTTACGTTGGTAAGAGCGAGAACGTAAAACTGAATTCGTTAAGAAATGAAAATATAAAATTTGGTACGAGTTGTATGAACTCGTAGGAAATAACAATAAGGGATGTGGTGTCGGTTCTATGGACGCAAGTTTGTTAGGGGGACTGCAGCGCGTTCGCTAGAGAATTCAATTTAACTATGGCTTATTTATTATATAATTTATTATTATTATTATTATTATTATTATTATTATTATTATTATTAAGGACCCATCAGTGTAGGTCGGATATATTAACGTGACATTCTAGTTTTAAAACCTTATCAGTAGCGATTTCAGAATATTGGAAGTTTGGCGAAAGCTTAGGGAAGGTACTTCATCAAATTAATCGATGGTTCTCAAATAAGGAACAAGATATCCGCGGAAGAGGAGAAGGTAACATTCGTCGATTGATTCTGGTTACATGACTTCACGAATAATATATTTGCTCTACGTTCGAACTTGAAGCGTTCTTACTTAAATTACTTCAAGAGAGAAGCCACCTGAAGACGTTTGGTGAGTGCTGCAGTTGAATTTGATTTAAGGGCGGGAATAGATTTTCAGCAACACTCGACATAGTAATCATATTCTTCAGGTGACAGTATCAACAGCTCATTACAAAAAAACACATACAATACATGTACATTATTTTACAACACCTTACCAGATGACATTAAACGATTAAATTCGATAGAAAAGTTTAAATCCCTAGTGAAATCGTTTCTACTGCACAACTGTTTCTATAAAATTAGAGACGGTACTGACCATCAGAAGAAAAGTGACATTAATTTTAACAGTGATATTTAGTGTATAATTTACCATACGGACTGTAGAATTCTAAACAAGTTGTAACAAGTATTGTACTGCAGCTTCTGGGTCAATGACCCCCATCTCGATCCGTGTTTCGTCCAGTTTCCCTGATCCTTTGAGCAAATGCTGAGATGGTGCCTTGTTTTGCTTCTGGACATAAATGTAAACTTCATTATCTGTGCACGTGTTATAGCATTCAGTGGGAACTATAGGTATTCAAATTATCATTTCCATGTTGTCGCGGCAGGGAATATTATTTTTTCACGGACATGATGAGGGATAGGAGCCCAAAAGTATAGCTGATTTACCCTTGACAATATATTTCATTACATCAGCGAATATTTTTGGTTAACATTTCTTGTAAAAACGCTCATTTCTTTCTGTATTCAAAATTCAAGTAGTATGTCTTAGGGATCACAGAATTATTGTAACGTGCAGAGAATTCACTGCTCTCTGTAGCACGTCGCATACAGTTTTTAACTGTTTTTGACTGATATTACATATAATACTATAATAATTGCTCGTTCTATCTTTCTATCATTTCAACCATCACTCGAAAAGCCATTTCTTACTACTTTTTGGGGGAACCTGAGGAGTAGGGATCAGATTGTCATGTAAATACATATTTTTACAGGAACAAGATACCTGCTGTCAATATTTATTAGGGTTTCCAAGTCATTCTGAATGAATTTTCATTTTACACATTTTGGTGCAATTAAATATTTTACTTATTGCTACATATTTCGTTACATTTTAATATATTTATACGGTGCAACGGAAAATTTGAGATGTGAATTTGGCATATGTTTCAAGGAATCATCTTTCTTAGATAAGAAACGTAATGCTACTGTATTTCTATGACCACCGAACCTTCGCCATGAATTGTGAGTCATATCTACTCTAAGCTTCTTAAAAACCACGTCCTCCGAAATCAAGGATGTTTGTGAAGCGGAAGTGTTCCATATGACCTATGCGCAACCCGATCGAAACCTAACAAATATTTTTTACTGATCATTGTTCTATTTGACCTTATTAAAATAACTAATTATGAGCAACAAACTTCATTTGAAGAAAAAATCTCCATCTTTAATTTTGCAGTTTTAGGAAGAAAGAAAATTTAGCAATTTTTGAAAATTCAGAGTTAACCGTGAAAATGGAACCTTTTCCACCTTTATAAGTGTATTTTACTCTATTCTTACAAGAAATTTAAAGAAAACGTTTTGAGTCGTTTTTGAGAAAATTTTGAAAATATCCGGGAGGCTTCAAGTAAAGTACCCGCAAATTTTAAAGAATGTTTTTTCAAAATATCAAAGATTCCACTAGAGCCAGATCGACTGAGATTTCTGACATTTGGAAACGTTCGTACGAGCGGTTTAGGCCCTATTAGTGTTCACGGACGGACGGACGGACGTTTTGAAAAAAAACTTTTTCGGTATCAGGGGACCCCAAAACTTGTATTTTCGTTGAAATCTCGAAATATATTTTCCGCACCATTATATAACTTTCTCTATACTACGTATATTACTCCCGTTTGTATACGAGAAAGTAAAAATCAATGATTATTTGTTCGTATTTTATGTTCTGCCGTACCGTTCATCCAATTGAGATAAAACTTTGTCAACTAATTGCTTGCACCTACGAGAAGAATATAGTGTAACGTCACACTCTCCGTGAACGGATATCATAAGCTCCACCCGCGATTTTAATAATCGGCTCGCTACTTGCGCGGCTTAGCCTGGCGCCGACCACCTCCGAGCCGGCCCCGCCACCGCCTTTCCCTCCACCGCCACCCGGTCTTGGCTGATTCTAAGCAATCAGAGTGAAGAACTCGGATCAGAGGAGGGGATCAAAGCCTTCGTTTTGTCGCGTGTGAGGTACAAGAAACACTCCTAGCTCCATCTTCGAACGTGGCACTTCGCAATTAACTTCTATCCGAGCTTTTACTGAGTTCATACTTCTGACTTGTCCCTCGAACGTGACTTTAAAATTCTCACATAAGACTTTTCCGTAGATGAACTTCGAGATTAGACTTTGAGCTTCGAAGATGCACTCACAGTGGCTTGCATCCTGAGCCAACACGTGGGACCACTGATGTCTCAAAGACACATTTATGTTGTTTAATTTCGGCACTAAACAGGTGCGTGGAACTCCATCCCTTGAGTTCGCCGTAACATGTGCTCCGAGACCGCTCACTTGACCGCGTTCTCGCCTGATTCGGGGAGCGAATACAGCTCATCGCCGCGATAGCGTGACATCGCCGACGTCACAGTGGGCCCTATGGTAGCGCGCTGTCGTCCGACGCCCCGCCTGGACGATGGAGAAAGAGCCGGATCCGCATCTCACCGCCGCCAGGAGCGCTGCAGCCTTCGCCGGCAACCAGCCACCCAGGAACGAAGTCACCACGGCAACAACTGTAAGACCTTTTGTGAATGACCCGTAATCGGGTCCCTCGACTCCTTTTCCCCGCCCAGGTGCGGAAAGACTATAACAAGGATGCTGAGAGCGTAGATGCCACCAATACTTCATGTTATTGCAGCGGCTAATTGTTCTTTCTGTTTTTTGCTTGTGGTAATTTCAACTAGGATAGTATTCCACAATAACTTTATCAAAATTTGTAATAATCTTTGTAAAAATCATTCATTCGTATGCTCATTATTATCACCTCCTTAATTTTTAATTAAATGTATTGTGACATTTACTTGTTACATTGAACATGCATTCTCGCAGGCCGGTAGGTTACAATAAGCATGCACTATGGGACTGTAGCACATGTAGACGCGTATTGATGCTCACTTTGTGTGTTTATGCTGACTCAAGCGCCCCTGAGCAAGGGCTCTACGCAACCCGGCGCACCCTCAAGTATTAAGTGCGTCTACGTTGCATATTCTGCCCCTGCCATTGTGAAATATCAGCCGGAATTATTTCTCGAACGTTATTTCGGACTAGTACTCGTAAATAAAACTTCTCCAAGATAGTGTCAGCGAATGCATACCCGAACTTGAGGGAGGACGTTTTAACAATTGGATACTTGACAACCGTGTCTAAACCAGGACATACAACAAACCCACCCAACTCGCAAGAAAGTCTTCCATCTATTAAAATTTTTGTAGTGCCTATCGTAAATCGATTAACAATCGCGTGACCATGAGCGGGTGAAGTGTAATCCATTGCAACAGCGAAGCATTGCCGGGTCCACTTGAAGTGTAATCCATTGCAACAGCGAAGCATTGCCGGGTCCACTTGAAGTGTAATCCATTGCAACAGCGAAGCATTGCCGGGTCCACTTGAAGTGTAATCCATTGCAACAGCGAAGCATTGCCGGGTCCACTTGAAGTGTAATCCATTGCAACAGCGAAGCATTGCCGGGTCCACTTGAAGTGTAATCCATTGCAACAGCGAAGCATTGCCGGGTCCACTTGAAGTGTAATCCATTGCAACAGCGAAGCATTGCCGGGTCCACTTGAAGTGTAATCCATTGCAACAGCGAAGCATTGCCGGGTCCACTTGAATTCATTTCTTTACTTTCCACTTTCTAATAAATAAGTGGTAACTCCCTTGCTGCTATTCACACATACGCAGAAATGCAAAACGCGATAGGAAATACTGGTAACAAATGTCCATAAATTATTTAAAATTGTATGTTGTCTACAAAAATATCTCTACAGAGACCATTGAGCATGCTCCTCTAACAGTAGGAATATCGATGATTAGACGCTGTGCAATCCGCCGCAAAGCTTGTAACATCTTAAAAGGCCGTTCCTTCCGCTCGGCCCGCTGTTCCTCTCTGCCTCCCTTGCCGAGCACACTCCTTGCTTCTTCCGCTCTTTCGCTTCACCGCCCCGCTACTTTGCTTCTTCCGCACTTTCCGGCCATTACTTCCGATCGGCCCGCTCTTTCCCTCCACCTGCGCTTGCCCCGGCTCCTTTTGTTTCTTTCGCCCTCTTCGCTACACGCGTTACTGTGGATGTCGCTCGTCGAGTGAACACGGTCCCGGAACGCTCCGAGCTTAGGCGCAGGCAGTTTTCCCGCAGGTGGTCGAAGGCTCAGTGTTCTGCACCGGCGGTGCCGTCGCAGCGCGAGGTTAGAAAGATAAGTGTTGCACACTTCTTATTTATTTGTCTATTTGTTTTGTTCTGTTTTATATACTCATTCGCATATTTTATCTAGACTATTGCATATTCTATTTTTGACTTATTTCTTTTGACGTAGTTATCAAATTTTCCAGTGTCTCAGTTTTCTTTTCTGAATTTTACTTTCGCCATCAATTCTCTGTCATTGTTAATTATATTCGCCTGCTTCAATTCATTTATTTACTTTCCACTTCCCTGCCAGCATGTCTAGAACTAGTAGATCCATCTTTAGTACGGCCAGTATCAAGATAGAGTTGATCCCGACATTGCAGGAGGTGGTAAAAGTGTCGCGCCTTCCCCGAGTCCTTAGCGTACGCTCTCACTGGAATGGTCGCTACGACGTTAGAGGAGAGTATGCGCTTCAACACGGATTCGATTAATGATGGGTACTTGCAGACCATGACTGCGAAATAAAAAATCTTAATGTAGAGCAGGAAACTGATCAGCTGCAAATGTACACTCGGCGGAACTCCCTACCGATCTTCGGGATAAAGGAAAATGACAAAGAAGATCCAGATCAGCTGGCGATTGACATGGCAAAAAAGATGAGTGTTGAACTAGACCTCATTGATATAAATGCCACAGAGTGGGTCCGAGGACCCCTGGGAAGTCTCGTGCACTGATTGTGAAATGTGTTAGTTACAGGAGGCGCCGGGAGATCTCCCGCGCAAAGAGAATGTTGAAAGGTTCTGGCGTGACCATTCGGGAAGACCTGACAAGAGCTCGCCTGGAGCTCCTGAATGACGCTATCACTCGCTTCGACCTGAGGACGTGGGGACAGAAGATGCAATTATCATCATAAAACAGGTAGTGACCTTGCCCGCGTGCAGACAGAGGCCGAGCGGTTGGCTGTAGCCCCTTAGCGCAGGCACGCCCTCCCCCACAACCCCACCCCTCTAACCACAGCCAAACCACTCTTGGGATTTTCAAGACAATTTCTTTCTTTTCCTTATTTCCACTCTTTCTTAAAACCGCCTTTCTCTAGGTATGACGTCACTTACAGGTAACAAGAATTCAAACCTACCTCACCCTTCTGTACCAAACTTAGGTACGCAGCTGTTACTAGACGCCGATATTCTCTATAATCATATTTTAACGCCCCCCTCGCAATCATTTTTGTAGGCCACATAAATGCACAGTCCATCTATTCGATGAAGTAAGAGAGCTAGTTTTACTACACCATTTTCATGCATTCCTTGTTTGCAAAACGTGGAAGAAGTCGTCTCTTGACAGGTCTCTTGTTTCACTTCCTGGTTACCGTTTTCTAAACACCGACAGGAATTCAAGTGGCGTGTCTCAAGGGGGGAGGGAGGTTTTATATTCGAGATGATCTTGCTCAAAAGATCGTATACTGAACGGACGAAGTGAGCTAATGTATACTTTTAATTAAAAAAAAAAATGCGCCTTAGCGGTAGTGTACTGCCCACCGGAAACAGGAAATATTGAGGTCATGGGCAATGTAATTGATTCTTGCGTAAGCAAATATGAAAACAGAGTATTGATGGGCGATTTTAATTGCAATCTTCTGACACCATTACCACTTGCCGAGAATTTCAAACGTTTCTTTCGCGAAATGAACCTTATGGTTCTGCCAGTAAAACCTACCCATCTCACGGCCGGCACAAACACATGGCTTGATCAGATGATCGTATGAACGCACGAGAAAGTAAATCGCCACTGACAGATGTCAGTTCCCGGGATATCTAAATACGATGCACCTATCATATCGCATGAAATGTCCGAAATATTCGCCCAACATTTTTAAGTGCCGTGACTATAAGAATTCGGAGACATTTATCTCCGAGGTTTATGAGAGCCCTGGCACCTTATCAATCAAGAAAATTATATAGACAGAAAAGTAAATACCTTCACGCGCTTCTTGATAGGCACATTCCAATAAGGAAAGTTGGCGCGACCCGCCCCCCTTATACGTGCGTTAAGGAAACAGAGAGATGCCGCCTTTAATGCATTTCGTAACACAAAGTGCGAACATGACGGAGATGCATACAAGAAACCGAGAAATCTTGTAACGTAAAAATCTAGGAACGCTAAAATTAAATATTATCATAGTATTCTTGGCACGAACAGAAACCCCAAAAAACTATGGAAATCGCTGCGCACCTTAGGTTTAAGCAAATCAGCAACCCCAACGCAAATTGCGTCACTTGACGCTCTTAACCAGCGTTTTGTTTTATTTATTTATTTATTTATTTATTTATTTTACGTCAATTAACTTGCTAACATGGCTCCATATTTCGATTATTACTCAAAAAACAAAACTCTCTCAACCTTATGACCCGTTTCGGGACACACTGAGGAAGAATTCTTTTTCGCATCTACAAATCATTAGGACATTTTTAAAATCACTCAGAGCCTCAAATCAAACGCCCCAGAGACAGATAACAATACCAAATTACTAAAACTCAGTGCCGAAGTTATACGTGCCATTGTAACTGACATAATAAACTTTTCTCTAGTAAGTAGAATGTATCCAAACTCTTGGAAAACAGCACTTATCCACCCTCTTCCTAAAACTACCACAAATCCTCCAAAATACAGACCAATAAGTATTGTACCTACAATCTCAAAAGCAGTAGAATAAATTGCGCGACGTCAAATTGTAAGTTACCTCGAAAGCAAAAGTCTCACAAGTGATCAACAATACGGCATCCGATCAGGCAAAAACAGGAACTATTCTCTTAAATATTATTGAGGAAGCTAGAACTTCCACTGGCAATGGCAAACTAACAATACTTGTTCTCCTAGATTTTAGTAAAGCATCTGACTAGGTCGATCACGAAATTCTGCTTGAAAAAATGAAAATATTGGGTTTCGCTAAACCTACAATACGATGGTTCTCTCAATATCTTTCAAATCGACGACAAATCGTTGTATCTGATGAAAAACAATCCACTGGCGTTAAAACTTCCCGTGGTATTCCGCAGGGAACAGTTCTAGGACCCTTAGGCGGCGGTCACAATGTAACCGATTGTGGTCAAAATTTCGGTCGGCCGGCGTCGGACGTTTCCGTCAGATATGCCCGATTCGTTCTAACATGTGCTAGTAACTGGAAACGGCCATATTGAACCCGAACGTCCTCTTCCGACAGCGTCCGGAAACATAGGCGGTCGGACGAAGATCTGTTTCGTTTGATTTTGTCGGTTCATTCCAAGCCCACTGCTCCCATGGTTGAGGCGAGCACTGGCGTAACAAATTGAACATTGCGCTCTCCGCCGTATTGTAGGCAAATGTGGGAGCGGTCATTTAAAATTATGTGTCTTAACGCTCTTTTCACGGAATATTACGGATTCAAAACTTCGAAAATCACATTGTTATTGTTCCTATACAGTATGATAAATAAATTACGAAATATTTCAATGTGCTTTAAAAATAACGTAATTGGAAATAGCTCGTATTATTTGACTTTCAATTCAGCGAAGATAATTTCTGTAGCTAATGCATAGTTTATTTTTTGAAGGAGAGATTAAAAATCTTCTTTAAACTGAAAATGATTTAAATAAAGATTGCCACACAAAAATCTTCATTCTCAAGAATGCAATGAAATGACCAAAACTCATATAAACTGTCTTCTAATTTTTACTTAATCGTATGCGTACGTATTTGCGGAGTAATGTACATTGTATGGAGAAAGTTATGTAATGCTGCGGCAAAAACGGTGATTTTTGGACAGAAAAACTTGTACTGTGGGGTCCGCAAAAAAGATGAATAAATTCTGTTCTAAACTGTAGTAAATTACTTCCTTTAACACATTATGTAGTAAGATGTTTAACAATACGAACAACTTTTCAAATTAATAAAATACTTTGGGTATATAAAACGAATATATTTTCTTACTCCGTGTGCAGGTATGCTACGACCAAATTAAAGTATATGTTTCAATTAGATGAAAAATGCTTATGTTAATAAATGAAATACGTTTTGGTTGTATCAAAAGTGAAGTTGAAACAAAAGATTTAGGATACAGTGACCACGATGCACAAATTCTTACCATTATAAGAAATGCGATCACTGACACAATAAATAATACACGTATGACTAGATTGTTTACTAAAAGTAAAATTAAATTATTCATTGATTACTTGATGCAGGAGTCATGGGAAACGGTTTATAATACTGCTGATACAAACGACAAATATAATTCTTTTTTTCAACTCTTTCATTTCATTTTAACACTTGCTTTCCTCTTCAAAAACGAAAATTAAATATTTCACGGAAAAGCAATTCTTGGATAACACAAGGGATTAGGACATCTTGTAAAAACAAGCGAATTCTTTCTTTCATTTCTAAACGTCATGACGTATCTCAAGATTTCCTTATCTACTTTAAAAATACAAAACATTGTTACGAAAAGTCATAAGGCAGGCTAAAATCATGAAAAACGATCAGGATATTTTGAATTCAAATAATACAACAAAAGCAATGTGGAATATAATTAAAAATACTATCAAATCAACTAGAAAACCCGTAGAGAATGTTGTTTTAAAATATAACGATATAAATGTGAACGATCCGGCAACGGTGGCTAGTCTCTTTAACCAATACTTTTCGAGAATTGCTGCCGATCTCACTAAGGGTTAAAATTCAAAAACAGTTCACCCAAAATTGTAGACACAATGTTCGTTTCCGAAACTTCTTCCTATGAAATTCTCAAAATAATCGGTAAACTAAAAAATAAATATTCGTCCGGTTTAGATGAATTCCCGGATTCTTTGTTAAAGACTTGTGCGTATGCCATTATACACCCGTTAACTCACATATTTAATGCGTCTTTATGCACTGGAACGTTTCCAGATATTTTCAAAACAGCTAAAATTAAGCCGCTTTTCAAAAAAGGCAACAAAAATGAAATTCAAAATTATCGGCCCATTTCTCTTCTATCAGTCTTTTCAAAAATATTAGAGAGACTTTTTTACATACGAATGGAAACCTTTCTCACTAAACACGACGCGCTTTCAGATTGCCAACATGGATTTAGAAAATCAAAATCAACGGAAACAGCTATATTTTCTTTTCTTAAAGATGTCGCCTCATCATTGGATCAAAACGAGGCACCTATTGGATTATTTTTAGATCTCTCAAAAGCTTTTGACGTCATTGATCATGACATTTTACTTTCCAAATTACCTTCATATAGAATTCGTGGTACTGCTCTAGATTGGTTATGTTCGTACCTTAAACAACGATCTCAGAGAGTGGAAATACCTTACTGGAATGATGGAACATTACGTACGCACCTTTCCGACTCTTTGCCCGTTGCATGCGGAGTTCCTCAAGGATCGATTTTAGGCCCTATTCTGTTCCTACTTTACGTAAACGATATGCCCTCGACGATTCGAAACGGAAGAACGGTTCTCTTTGCGGATGATACGAACATCCTTTGCAATAAAGAAACAGTAAATACTACAATAACAGATGTTTCAAATTGGTTCCGAAATAACAAATTAATAGTGAACGAAAAGAAAACGGTTTTAATGCAGTTTTCCATTTCAAATAAACAATTCTGTGCCCCAATGAAAATGAACAGTGTACCATTGACTGATGTTAAGGCAACAAAATTTTTAGGTCTCTCAATTCAGTCAAACCTTAAATGGAACGTCCATTTAAATGAATTGAACACAAAATTAAGTTCATTGTGCTACGCGTTCAGAATTCTTGCAAATTCAGTCAGCCTTCATACTGCTCGTTGTGTATATTTCGCGAATGTTCATTCCCGCCTGAGATATGGCATAATATTCTGGGGAAATACATCTTATAGCTCCCAGACTTTTAGATTACAAAAACGAATTGTACGAATAATAACCAAATCCCACCCACGTGATTCATGTAAGCCTCTCTTCATTAATCTAGGAATTCTACCATTACCGTGTCTTCTTATTTACGAGTCAGTGGTTTTTGTAAAAAATGACTTGCTCAAGGGCGGGAATATATTTTCAGAAAATGCCGAAGTCTATTACTATAACACTCGACGTAGAAATCATATTCATCAGGTGACAGTATCAACAGCTCATTACAAAAAATTCACATACAATACATGCACATTATTTTACAACACTTTGCCAGATGACATTAAACGATTAAATTCAATAGAAAAGTTTAAATCCCAAGTGAAATCGTTACTGCTGCATAACTGTTTCTATACAATTAGAGACTATACTGAGCATCACAAGAAAAGTAACATAAATTTTAACAATGATACATAATGCTTTATTTACCATTTGAACTCAGTAAATGAGTATAAACAACCTGTAACAACTATTGTACTACAGCTTCCGGGTCAATGACCCCCATCTCGATCAGGTTTTTCGTCCAGTTTCCCTGATCCATTGAGCAAATGCTGAGATGGCCCCTTGTTTTGCTTCTGGACATAAATGTAACTTCATTTCCTGTGCACGTCTTCTAGAATTCAGTGGGAAATACAATTATTCAAAATATCGTTTCCATGTTGTCGCGGCAGGAAGTAATAAGAGCCAAAATTTATTGCTTATTTATCTTTGAAAATAGATTTTATTACATGGGAGTTTTTTTGATTGTTTTTTTCTCCCTTTAAAAATTCAAAATTTATTGCTTATTTATCTTTGAAAATAGATTTTATTACATGGGAGTTTTTGTTTTTTTTCTCCCTTTCAAAATTCAAAATTTATTGCTTATTTATTTTTGAAAATAGATTTTACTACATGGGAGTTTTTGTTTTTCTCCTTTCAAATTTCAAAATTTAAGTAGTATATGACTTAGTGTAGGGATCACAGAATTTTGAAAATGTGCACACAATTCACTTTTCCCCATAGCACGTCATACGCAGTTTTTAACTGTTTTTTTGACGTAAAATAAAAAAATAAATCAAATTGGGTTATTGAAAGTTGCTTCTTGTAACCCTACTGCTTCTTTATATTGGCTCTGAGGTCACAGAACCATGAAGCTCTCATTATATATTTTTATTGGTGCGTAAATAATAATATTTGTATAGTAAGTTAAAAGCACTTCAAAGTACTAATTTAGATGGGAAATACGTAGAACCCTCGTCGCGTACGGACACAACACGCCTGTGAGCACCTGCCAGGTAACTAGTTGCCTACAATATGGCAGCCTTCAATTTGTAACGCTACACTAGCGCTGCATGTATATCTAGGTAATTCTATCCAATATCTTTGGTTCATTCGTCCAAAATCAGTTGGAAAGTCAAGGTCATCTGTAATATCAAAGCTACATCGAACATATGTACTACTCGCGCAGCTTTTCTTGAACGATGACCTTGCTTCCCTGTCCCTTGAGCAATAAACAGTTGAAGGCAAAGGCTCGCAGCGAGCACTGATGGCAACATTGCAAGCATTAAAACTTGGTTGGCGCGAATAAGAAGCTAGTCAAAGCTAGTTGCTCTCATAGTCGAGAATTTCTTTTCAGCTTTATTACCATTAACTAAAGAAATGACTTAGACTAGTCCAGGTCCTTCAAGGGAGGCACCTAAAACTGTTGCATACCCAGAGCGATGACCTGACCGCACACGTAGCAGGTTTGCCTTTGATTTTCCATAGGTTGGCATTACTGTAAATACTCTTGTGTAACTAATACCCCCACTCCGCCCGCATTTCTTCAATCCATCGTTCAAGAAACGTTGCGCGAGTAGTAGATGGTCTTGAGCGTGCCTCTGGCAAATGTTTCAAACAATGAACAGCGGAACTAGGGGCATATTCGGCCGATTTCGGGTGCAACATTCGGGTGCATTTCGGATGAAATACGTCGAATGATTTAGCTCGCAGTCGTCCGGTAGCGAGCGACAGATATTCCGGCTGCACTGTGACCGTGGCCTTAACACCTCTTCCTTCCTTTCGACCGCCTTCATCCCTTGTGCTCGCTCCTGCGTCTCCTTTTGCTTCTTTCGCTCTCTTCGCTACACGCGTTACTCCCTCTTCTTTCCCCTCCTGCTCTTTCCCCTTGTTTCCTCTCGCCCCGCCTTCCTGCGCTGTGCCCGCACCTCCTCTCCGCTCTTCCCCTCCGCCCGCTCCGGCCTCGTGGCGACGCCCAACAGCAACAGGGATAGGGGGTTTTATTCAACCGATTACAAAAAGTGTTGATGTAACAGTTTAAAATCGCTATCTTTCATATTTGGCCCCCCATAAGCCTTTGTGCCATCTTTGGTGGCAATCGCTCTGAAGGTTCTAAAGCAGAGATTTCCAACCTATTTCTTTTATCATGTAGCATCCATAATCATAACACAAAGAATTGCACATAACTGCCTTACAGATAACGGTTTCTTACCGCAATATTTTCGTAAATATCTCCATTTTTCAATTATTAAAACCGCTGAGTTTCTACTCCTCTTTCTTTGCAATGGTTACAAAATCCTTTTTACGAACTGGCATTAACAGGGCCCCAGGGCGTTTTGCGGAGAGTTCTTTCTTGTGCGATAGAGTAGCGCTGTGAAACAGTTTCTTTGCGTTTTCTGAATATCCTAGATTCTAAAGCTGAACGACGAATACGAAAGAAGGGAAGCGAATTTTTAATTTATTATTTTGCTTTATATAAAGAAAATAATTTCATTAATAGTTTTGTAATCAATGAGATCTTGTGTGTACTGATCAGGCCTCATATTCTGCTATTGACCCTCAATCATTCCCTTCCTTCGGAGGGGAAGTAAAGCCGGCTGTCCCATGTTAGTAGATTTATTGCATGTAAAAGATCCTCAAGCCTAAAAGAAGCCTCTGAGCAAATTTGAGAACCGCCTGTTTCGTCGCCCAAGAAAATACCTCCTTTCTCCGCTAGGTGGTGAAAGGAGCATAGCGAAATTTGCGTGGTTAGACGGAAGAGCGGGCCTGATGGCCCGAGTCTCGCCACGTAAAATAAGGCAATAACTAACTAACTAAATCATTGACCCTCTTCAAACTTTCGCCGACCCCCAGGGGGTCTACACCGCCCCGTTGGCAACGCCTGTTCTAAAGTTTTTGGGGCACAAACAGATATATGTATCACTGCCTCTAGCTCTGGCAGCAATCATTTTTACTTTCTCGCCTGACGTCGTAAGAAGAAGTATTATGTTATCGTGCGCCGTAAATCGTGATTTATAGACAGAGAAACTCTTAACGTCGCGCCCTGATCACGAAAAAGAGGATAAATCTTCATCCGAGATGTAGTAAAATTACTTTTCTCTAACACGTTGAATCCAACTCCAGAATCCAAGTTTTGTGGGTTCTTGATATCGAAAAATTGATTAACGGCAAAACCCAAACCCCGTCAGACGATTTTCTCCAAAAACGATATTTCCCGATCGATAAAACGAACTCGCGGCCTTTTTGTTGAAATTTTTCTTTGAGCATATTACACAAATGGCGCTGCAATTATTAATTTGTACTTGAATGTTTAATCCCATACTTCTATTTAATTTTGTTGGTGACTGAATCACTACAATCGTAGACACAACAATTTTCATACTATTTTTGACTGGGAATATCTTACTAGTTCCATTTTAAAGCACCATTAATGGTCTTGTTCAAAAACGTATAATTAAATCTTATAAACGGGTTTTCTCAGACAATTCATTTCCACTTCATAGAATTTTTCAAGGGCAGCATACTCCTTCCCCAAAGAGAATCTGTTCCCTCTTTCTTAATCATCTCAGCTGAGGAACACGATTCGCCTTTCGCGTTATCTAATTTATGTGACATTGTAGTTTCTTTCACCTCCTTCCTTACAAGTCATATTATTCACAATGTGTTGCCTAATGTCAGTCGTATAATGTACTCACTATTTCCTGTAATTCCCGTATTTTCAATTAAACTAATGGAATTCCTTGGTCAGATTAACAAGCTTTCGTGACAGTTCGTCATGATCTGTTGTGGGTCTTACTGCTGTACAAATTATTCGGTAAAGGCAGGAATTACATGCCACAATTAAGTAGTTACTCTGTGAGGTTTGAAGAACATTTTAACATTTGAAGGTATTGATTAATGTCCGTGATATTTCCCGTCGAATCCAAGGATGAGGGGACTCTGGATTAGAGCTGCGGGAAAAGACAACTGGGAGCCTTGTACTTACAGCAATTTATGGTCGTTCATTTCGAAGAAGAGGAGTTTCATAGAACTGCTTTGTGGTACGTACGTTTGTGGAAACTCAGCTCCATCAATTTTAGCAGTTTTTTTTAGCACACCTAAGACAATTAAATTGTTCAGGCACACTTATTCACTGAAGAAGAATAAAAACCTTTAAATAGATAATTAACATTACTTTTCCAGCCTCTTACATGCAAACTAGAGTGTTTTGCACAATGTTGAAATAATTTGTACTACTGACCCATTTACAAACTCCAAACTTTAGGACCCTGTTTTTTCGGCTCTAGATGAGTGTAGTAATGTTTGCGTATGGGAATTGTGAAATAAAAAAGTAACAGAGTAAGACAATGAATTCTTTTTTATTGATGTATCTGTTGTGATAGCTAGACTTCGAATACTGTGACAACACTAGTTCTAAGACTATTTCATAATAATTTGTGCATCACACGCTCCTTCAGAATATTTTTTTTTCTTTTATTGGCATATATTTAATGCAGTAGATCATGAGGGGAATCTCAAACGCACGAGAAATACATTTTGTAATATAGTATTCTTAACGTTTTAATTTTGAGGTTATTTTTGGTTTTCACACACTGGAAATATTTTATATCGAGCCCTTAATTTGTAATGAAACTTCTCAGTTTTAGTTATTTTGCTCTTCAATATTCTGAAGATTATTAAGTTCGATTGAAAAAAGGGAAATATTCATTTATTCTCGCGTGTGACAACCTTGACTTCGGCACACCAATGTGGTGGAGGGCTCCAGCCCCTGGCTTCATTTGTTGTGAAGTGAATTGTTGATAGGAGGCCGTGAGTGGGCGTGGCGCGGCGCCGTCAGCGCTGCATGGGGTCGGCGAAGGTGGAGCAGTACCTGCAGTAGTCGCACATGATGCGGCAGAGCGTGGACCGCGCCTCGTCCCGGCACACGTCGCACTCGATGCAGCGCGCCTCGCACAGCCTGCGACAGCCATTCGGCTCCCCTCAGCCTAACGCATCATTTATCGCGGGAGGAGGAGGTGATCTTGTCCCGCTCCCGCCGACCTGCACATCGGCTTATCAACCACATCCATCGCCAGCCGGGACACGCTCTAAGCTCCCGACATGGTTGATAATGAAGTGCACATCACTGTATGTGTAAGTGTTGGTTGAGGAAGGGACACGGAAGAAGGACAGATCTCGCGCGGTCCGTGGCCCGTTTGTTGGGGTGCTGCTCAGGCATCTGCTGGTGTTGATTGGAGATACCACGGAAATATGACCGGATCAGCCGGTCGCTAGAATTCTCCTCCGGACAGCGACTGAATTCGACCTAGCAGATGTATCTAGCGTCTAAAATCCTTCCACCATCGAGGCTCGAACCGCAGGACATCGCGGTCAAAGGCATTGAAGTGACGTCAGTTGATGCCCTGAGCCACGTATCCCGGTAGCCCGCGTACTGGAGGTTCAAGCACATGAAGCGCCCACCGACTCGTTGCGGGGTGTGGTAAGGCTGCCTGACGAATCGAAGAGGAGGAGAAATGTCGAGGGGAAGAATGATTGATTGATTGATTGGTTTTCGTGTTTCCGGGAGCGTCAACTGCTTTGGTCATTAGTGCCGTTAATGTAGTGCATGTTTTATTTCTCGGGAGATTGCGGTGATCTTCCACCGCTGGATGGCGAGATCCGGCGCCGACCCACCGTCGGCTAGCGGGGTTTGCTCCTAACCAGGACTCTCCTACCAGCGGGTCACCGCCCCAGCCGGGACAAGCTCTAAGCTCCCGACCGGTCTCCCGGAATATGTGGTGGAGTAGTGCATGTTAGTGTGTGTGTGTGTGTGTGTGTGTATGTGTGTGTGTAAGGGGAGAGGATAGGACGAGGAAGAAGAACAGATCGCACGGGGTCCGTGGCCCGTTTGGTAGGGTACTACTCCGGCATTCGCCTGGTGTTGATCGGAGAAATCTCGGAAAACTGCCGATCAGAGCAGCCAGCCTCTCCAGACAGTGACTGAATTCGACCTAGCTCGAAAGCTAGTGTCGAAAATCCTGCCGCCGTGGGGAGTGTAACCTAGGACCTCCCGGTCAGAGGCGCAGCAGTGACATCAGTTGATGCACTGAGCTACCGCTCCCGGTGGGAAGAATGATGGAGTAAGCGACGCAATGAGGAGTGGAGGAAGCTGGAGAAAGAAAAGGAGATCTAACCTCTCTTCCTCCATGTTCACATTCTGTGTTCCATATTCGAATAGTATGAATATCTGAGCTTTGCAAAGTGCTTTGCTAGCATTTGTTCTTACCCGCGTCCGCCCAACATGCAGGATTGAGAGAAAGATGCAAGACACAGAGCGAAGCACAACCACGCGATGAGAATTCCCATCGTCTCTGGTGAACAGCTCCGCTTCCTCCAGACAGCGCACGCCCAAGCAGCTGCTCTCTCAACACCAAAGCATTGCATGTGTTAAACTTATGAACAGAACGCTCCATAATTACATCAAATTCCTAAATTATAATAGTACAACCAGCAGTTAATGACGAAGAATGTCCGTGAATACTAGTCAAAATTCTTGCAACGTTTGGGCGCAGTAACAAGATCATTCAGTTGTTTAAACAATCAGTCTAGACATATTGTTTTCGATTCATGAGCGATATAATGATGCATAAATTAATACTCATTTACCATGATATTTTAACGGAAAATATCTTTCATCAACTAGTATGAAGGAAATCAGCGAAAGTCGATGTTCCGATTTTGTGTATCCCAACGAAATCTTAATAACTTTAAAACTACAAAGCATATTGAAATAAGAAATGCAGGATTTAATGGAGCAAACAAGTAAGAAGGTTATGCAATATTAATCTGGATCCATGTCTCACTCGCTACTCAAGTTGAGACGTAGAGACACAAAAAACAAATGCAAAACGCAGCAGTGAAGATGTAAATTAATAGTTGGTAGAAATGTTGTCAGTGAGATGGAACCGCAACAGAAGCAGATGTAACTTTTGCGAATCGAGATTGCACGTCTATAGCCCATCAAAGTCTGGCGGCAATACATTGTGTCCTGTTTATGGAATATAGGAGCATCGTGGTTCCAAAATGATTCAAAACAGCCGACTTTGCTTGGCGCAAAGTGAGGCTCGCGGGGATACAGATAAACTAGATGGTGCACCTGGCACATTGACTGAAAAGAGGGAAACGCAACGACGTTTAGGATGGAATAGACGCAACGACGTTTCACAACGAAGTACGAGGCGTGGGACAGGCAGGTCATGCAGTGATGGAGGCATTAAAGGGACATCAGACAACGCGCTTGCCACGCCTCGGGGCGGCTGACATCCGAATCAGAGCTCCGCTTTCTGTGGAACAGAGACCGCCCGCCACCGATCGACCGCAGAGGACGCTCACTGATTGTTTGGTTAGTTACTCCGGGCGCGGCAACCGCTAAGCTCATTATTCCATTAAGTGTAGCGCATGTTTTTTTTTCGCCGGAGGTGGCAGTGATCTTCCCCTGCTGTATGGCGGGATCCGGCGCCGACCTACCCCATCTGGCGGTTTTTTCCCAAATCAGATGCCTCCCACCAGCGGGGCACCGCCCCCGCCGGGACAAACTCTAAGCGCCCGACTGGTCTCCCGGCGAGTGTGGTAATGTAGTGCTTCACTGTGTGTGTGTGTGTGTGTGTCTAAATAAGGGGAGAGGATGGAATAAGAACGAGGAAGGAGAGATCGCGCGTGGTCCATGGCCCGTTAGTACTTCTTCGGCATTCGCCTAATATTATCAGGAAAAGCACGGAAAACTACCGATCACAGCAGCCGGTCGTTAGAATTCTCCTCCAGACAGCGGCTGAACTGACACAACTATGAAGCTAGTATCGAAAATCGGGCCATCGTTGTGCGTCTCCGAGGATGAAATTGAAACAAAAAAATTGGAATGGGTTTTGATAACAACAATTTAAGTTGCCTTTACTTCAAGCAAAATACACGCGAAAACTACTCGTTTTTTTTTCCAAAAATTATTTTATAAAAAATGCTGACCTGGATGGTCGACGTGTTCTGACTCAGCGTTTCAGTCCGAAGGGTTACGGGTTCCAATCCCGCCTTGGGCGTGGCTGTCTGTGCCTCGTGTATGTGTTGTCACGGAGGACCTAGCGTTCTGCTGACCCCAGATCAGAGGAGCCCGCAATTTTTTTAATCACCTTGAATATCAAAATCTGATGTTATAATAAATAAGTGTTGTAAGTGAAATTTATACAATACACGTTTAATGTGTTTATAATTTGAAGAAATATTAAATTTGACATATTACTATGTGTAATTTTCTGGAAAAGTAAAATATTACGATCAAAGGTGGTTGTTTCTATTCCTGCGAAAGGGGATAGCGGAATAAAATATGCAAATTTGCCCCCAGGGGATAGAAATTTTTATGTTGAAAATCGGAACATAAGTGTTAAAAAACAAGTTTTTCGTCGGATTTAAATCAATTTACCCTGAGTTCTTCGTACAAATTAACAAATCGTGTTTTGTATCGTCTTACAAAGTTTAAATTTTTTAAACACTTTACGTGTATGAACATTGACTTTTTCCAGGTATTTATATCCAATTTTGACCCTTAAAATTAACAAAAAAGAAGGGGAAAATAGAAAACAATTACTTTTTCCTTCGTTTCATAACAATATCTCATGATCTGACGCAGATCATAAAAAGGACTAATTACAAATTGTAGTCCTGTAAATTCTCTACAGTTTCTCAAAATGTCAACCTTTTATCTTATAATTTGCGTCCGACAGCTCATTATAAATAAATCAGTAATTTAATTTTTTCTGGTTGATTTTTTTAAATTAGGTTTTGTTTTATTAATTTTCGTAGTTAATGTTTCGTTTATTTTTGTTAGAGCAGATAAATAATGAAAAAGAAAATTGTAAGAATAATATCATAACTTCTTGTAATTTTAATACTGAACAAATTAAGGTTTTAACTAAAAATATCGTTTTTTTACTTTATCCACCTTACCAGAATACTATGAAATTATCTGTTGTCTTCTAATAATTTACTATTGCCAATTCTGGATACTATTTACAACAAACATCTAATACTATGACGGGAATTACTTCCACTGCTATTGTTAATATTGTTATTTCTACCGTTGCCCTGCTATGTTCACAAATTCTCTCAATGTTAACAAAAAATTATTAAATTTACTTTCAACTTAACCATGGGCTCGACGTACAACATATTACTCCTCACCTGTTGCATTTGGACGTGTAATTCTATACAGAATCGCGACTCCTGGAAGTTCTATTGATTGAAACCAATTATTAGATTGACGGCAACTAATATAAATTATCAACCTTTTTTAACAATAAAAACTTAACATTTATTCTTACACATGTTATAAATTCTTTCGATCACATGAGAATTGCTTTTTCAATGTAGGACATTTAACACACCGTACGGGTTTGAATATAGTTTGTAAGCTTACTATAATATCTTGATAGATTGCTTATCGGCTGACTAGCAGAATGTTATTCATGATATCCTTGTTTTACCAATTCTCGCGTGCTTGCCTAAATTAAAAATATTCCAGAATGTCCTCAACGATTTGCTATTACTTGGACTTATATTCCCACAACTTTAATACGCGGTCGCGGTCCCTATCTGTGTTTCACGTGAAACACCTACTCGCGACTGACTATATTCAGCTACTTATTGAAAAATTCTTCCATCTACAAAGCTAGCCTAATATATATAACCTCGAAACACGGAGTCTATTTTAATTCGAAATTCCAACTACTACATTAATGAAATGTTCAATTACAATTTAATACGACAATTTAAACAATACCAAGCTCTCAAACCCTCAAACTAATAATAAATTCTCGCCTCATTATCATTTAAATAATACCTAGCCTATGCTGAAAATCTCCTCGCACCTCACCAACCGCTTACGTATGTGCGCTTCAATAAGATCGCGGCTCTCAACGCTCTCTGTGCATCTTTTTCGTGTAATGTGTTCGGGGCCGTGTCCATGCTATGACATCAAGCATGGAATATCACACTTTGTCGATTGTCCTAACATTGCATATTCTTTGACTTTCGAGTTCGCAAGCAATGCTATTATTACTAACACTGGATGCCCATTCTATCATTAAAAATTAACCCGGGGTTCTTGGCTTATCACAATACTTTTGTTGCTTTGATTTGACAGTTTATTTAATAATAAGGCTAACTATTGTTTCTGTACTTGGTATGCAGACGCAAATGCTCTAAAATTATGAATATGTTCAAAAAACAACACTTTTCGAATTGTGTACCGCAACTGCAATTTCCCTTCGGTATAAAAACGTGCGTCGCTACAAAAACGAATACAAGGTCACAACAGCCCTGAGGAAGACCAAGAGGTCGAAACGTCGGCAACACAGCCTTCGACGCGGCGTCACCTGGACAGCCAAGATCATCTACATGACTCTGGCCGCGGAAGCCTACGACTTCAACATTTCTCATTGTATTTCTGCAACAGATTGCCCTAGGAGGCTGATTTTTAGTGAATCTACGACATTTTGTATTCTCTTTCATATGAGCATCGCGATTATCGATTTGGTTTTGGGGCACTTTTCATCGCCTTATTCGGCTGTACTCTTTGCAATGAAAATTGTTGTTGTCTATAAAATGAAACTTTTTTGTTATAATAACGGAACCGACATTATGATTCAACAACAAGATTTGTGTTTATAATAACAGAAAATTCAAATTATTATAATGATATGAGTATAACAGAAAATATTCTGTTGAGATAACACGTCCAATTTGTCTCAGTGTGCACTTGGCATCTAACAAATATCACACATTAGCTACATTATATCTTACATTATAATGGAAAAACAGTCGAGTGTTATAAATCGTGATTTTAGGCACGAAACTGATAATTTTCTAAGTAAATAACGTTTAAAGGCAATATAATTGAAAAATAATTTATTAATATGGGATATTCACAGTAACGCTGAACATTATCCTGCGCGTTTTATTGAACGGAACTTAAGTTCATGAATTTATTAATGTATCGTATTAGGGCAGCTTAATAAAAATATTGTTCGCTTAATTATTATTAAATTTCTTCTAAAATTACAGAAAAAAGTAAATTGTTTATGATGAAAAAAATTGATGATTCGGTAAGTGATATGTTTTTAAAAAACTTGTCCCCACATTGGGGGGGGCAGTTCCCCCCCCCCTTCCTGAATCCCGCCTCTGTCTCTCATTGTAGGATGGACATCTTATCTAGAAATTAGAACGAAAAGCATCTCTTAGATGCCCTCCGACTGGATCAGGTAATGGACGCTGGGAACTGAAGGACGCCCTCCGACCTGAAGGGCGAGCCCTCTTCCTGAAAACTCCGCGCTGAGAGCCGTCGACGCCAAGTCATCTTAAAGATGCCTTCCGACATACAATGCCTGGCGTGTCAAACGCTGGGGTGATGAAAGAAAAAGGTTGGGAATCTCTGCTCTAAACTTTCATTCTTTTTCGGTTCGTTTGCTAGTTTTCACGAGACGACTGAAAAATGGATGCAAGGATGCAAATTGTAATATTATAATACTATTATGAAAGCCGTCTAAATAACACGAGAATGTGTGATGTAGAGTGTAGGTTGTGTTGCACTAGTGTAGTTGATTGAGAACTCTTAGTATTGATGCAATTAGACAACGCACATACGAACGCGTAGGCGCAAAGCGTCATGGTACTTCAGTTGTAAATCGAATTTCTTGTTTCAGTTTACAGTACACGACGAAACAACCATCATCCACTATGTTGATTCAAGAGCGAAAGCGTTGGCATCCCCGATTCTGTATTGTGTTCTGGCCAAAACTCGATTCGAAAGAACACTTAATGCTGGCATCTGATTGGCGTTGTCATGGCAACCACAATACAAACAAACATTCGGCAACCTCCCTCCGTCGAATGAATCATATTATTCAAAAAGTTGTACATATCCCCAGGTGGTGTATAATATACACCACCTTTGATGCAGTCATTTTTTGCGTCGTTGGGGTAATGTCAATATCCAAGGAATTATCATAAAGTAACATTTGATTTCGAAACGAAAAGAAGTGCGTGTCTGAACACTTCAGACGGCAAATTCAAAACTCGAGTAAATATACGTATTGTGTGCGGTAAAGGAAAATTAATGGTTATAAACAAAGTAAATAAAATATATCGTGTATTCTTATTTTATTTAACGAGAATAATGATACTGATGTATAAATACAGCAGTGAGAAGACTATTGATTTCTTGCAGGTGTCAGGCAAATTCCTTAAGGCGGTCACGAACTGAAAAGGTAGCAATACCTCTTTCAGAAGTGGCAAACATTTTTAAGAAACTAGTCGCAAAGGTAAGAGAGCCTTAAATTTTTGCCTACAACGTAATAACATTAGAACAGAAAAATTAGTCACATTTCTGAATTTAATAAGTAGAAGGTCCCATAAAACAAACAGGTTTGATCTGAATAAACCATCAACGTATACCTTTCTTGGATTTATTTGAAAGATTTATCACTTATTTGGTAAAACTAAAATCATAGTTTTCATAGAATATACTTTAACTGCAAGTGACTTGTATTCTAATACTGTATAAAATTTGATCATCAGATGATTCAATGTCTAGTGATAATTTATAATGTAAGAGAAGAACGAGAAAATTATTTTTTTCATCTTTTAGAGTTTTGGGTATAATTGACGAGATGGGTTCCAAAATACACCTAGACAGAAAATTCTTTACTTCAGAAGAAGCTTGATATTCCTTTGAAGACATAAGTAAGCACAACTTGGAAAAGCTTCAGCTCAGTAACTTTGTGACTTAAGTAATTTATAAAAAGTATTTCTATCTGATTAGATGCATCTATGATGTATAATCAGTGATAATCAAAATGAAAAATTGACTTAGTACATTTTGGAATTCACCTCTTTAATTATGCAAAAAGAATCTACAATAAACCGACAATTCGTTGTTACATGTTAACAAACTCACTCTTTTACTTACGTACTCATTTATTAGGCAAACTAAAATGTACAAATTGATGTTGTTTAACAATTCAACAAAAGAAACATGTTACTATTGAATATAATTATGAAATTTTTTGCACTATATGTCAGAGAGCAAGCATTCACGCTGATAAAATTATAGAATTTTTGATAGGAATTAAAGTGGTTTCTATGACTTAATATTCTTTCAGCGGCCAGTGACAGATTGAAATTTATTGTGAATGAGCTGAACAAACCTCCATTCAACAAATCTGTTAATATCATCTCTTTTGATTCATTAAGTTCAGAATCATTATTACAGGTACGTCTTAAAAATTTGTAATATACAAAAAAATCTAAAATATTTTGTGCTTTTCATTTCATTTCGTAAATAACATTTTTTTTCAGGTATTAACAGACATTTTGGCAGAAATAGACAAGAGCAATAAAGTTGATGTTCGTGCTGAAGAACCTGATCAAACTGCTGTTCGTATTTTGGGGATGTTGCGAATCCTGAAATATAAACCTGGTCCTGAAATATCTCCGTAAGCTCATCTAGAAAGAAATTTCAAAGTTGAATTCTGTGTATTAATAGTCAAGTTGATTTCTAAGCATTACATGCTAATTCCAGATCTGCGTTTCGGCAAGGGTTGGTCCAAGGTGAAAAACAGATTATTCACCCTATTTTAGAATGGTTACTTCAAAACATGCCTGATCTAAAGAAGAGAGCCTATTTAGCTCAATATCTAGTAAAAGTTGAAGTTCCACTTGAATTCCTTGGCGATGCTGATATATCAGGGATTTATGAACAGGTAAGTATCCAAGGAAGTAAAAAGGTGCGAAGAACAATTAGAAAGTGGAAAAAAATTAACCCTGACAATCCCAAAGCATTTCAAAAGTAAGAAAATATTTTTACTACAGCAAATGTGTTTTCTCTCTCTTTTTTTATTAATTAATGAGTTATTTTATATGTTAATTAATTGCATTTGTTATACTGTGTCTGAAAGTCAGCTACGTAATGTTCAGGCCCTCAATGCGGGCGGGTCCAGGTAAAAAGAGGAGCTATTTTTAGGGAATATTTGTATTATTTAAGATCCTCTACTTTTGTTGTTGTTGTTGTATACTTTTATAAAGGGCGTTCGGATAAACATGTTATGGACAGCCCACACTCATTTTGTTAAACTACTGCTGAAAGTAGTATCTCGCCAGCCAACCTTTGTTTAAAAATCAATTGTAAAATTAATCTGTGCTTTAAATTTGATGGCAAAGAAACATTTATTTATTAAATTATGCATTTCAAAAATTGTAAATGTGTCAAATAGTGATTTTTTTCCACATTTGCTTGAGCAAAACAGTTTTACATTGTTTGATTTTCTCCTTTCTAATGTAGATGTACATTGCTGTGAATTCCCTTTGATTTAGTAATATAAATTCCTATAAAATATTTTTGTATGTTTGTTTTCTTCATCATTTTTACAAATGTTTGACAAGAGAAAATTCTAACAAAGTTAGAAAGAGAAGTATAACAATTATGGAAAATATTTTGTCATATTTCTAGTATGAACATCTAATAGAAGAATTCAAGGCTTTGCATAAAGAATGTGAAGCCTTGAAAAACAGTGGATACTCAACTGCAGAGCTGCGAGCAGACATTGAAACAATGGAACGTGAAAAAGAAATAGTTTTGAAAAAAATAGAACGCATGCAAAGAAAGGTATGTTCTGGAGGGATTCGTTGGCCAAGTGATTCATTATGCAATATTTCTAAGCAACACATTCATAAAAAATCAGTAGAAACACTGAAATGAAAGTTAAGCTAATTTCTGAGTAACTGACTCATGAGAAGCAGCTTAATTACAAAGTAAATGTTGCTGCCTGTTTATTTGTAGGACAGAGAAAATAAGTAATGAAATTTCATCTTCTCTTTTTGTGGTATTTCCAGCCAATTATTTCCACTCTAAATCAGAACGGGAACAATCTGCCCATAAATTAATTAATACTTTTAATTTCCTTTTCGAGAAAAGTCATTAATATTAAGATAGCGTTAATAAATTTAATAAAACATAAAATATTTATTATTACTTGATTGAAAATATTTGTCTCTGCTTACTTTACTGTGAAGCATTAAAAAACATATTTGTTTCCCAATCTTCATTATTTGTAATTTCAAGACGGCAGGAAAACAGTTCAAATAAATTTAGAAAAATATTTAAAAAATTAAATTTGGTTGTGTTAATTTGCAATGGATGTCAATTTTCTCTTTATTCAAGAAAGGCTACTTTAAAAGAAACCTTAAAGAAGAATTTTTTTTTCTAATCCCTCTCCAGCAATAAAATGTGCATTTCTTTTTCGTAGGTGGAAGGCATGCCAAACAAAGATGCTATGCTACAAGCTGCTCATGCGTTACGTCTAGAGAGAGAACTTGCAAAAGAGCTAGCTGGACAGAAGCAACATCAACGTTACTCAAACTGAACATCGTATTCAACGTCTCCAACAGCAACTGAAAGAAATGCGACAAGCTGCTATGGGCTCCACTCCACAAGGTAAGAAATTTGAATTTATTGGCTTAGGAAACTTGCACTTACTTCAAAGAATCTGATACACTTTGTTTAAAACCATTAGAATTGTTTTATATATTGTTACTAGCAAGTTACAGTAACATTCAGTTTTGTACTATTTAATAATAAGGTTCTTATAAGTAAATTTATTTTTATATATATTGTATTTTTTTTAATAACATAATGGCATTGGATTGATTGAGGTTTTGGAAAAATGTCAAAGAAGGTTTCTTAAATACTGGATTTTAAAGTAAGTGGCACGTATCTGTGTAGAGGCGTTGAATACCAGTATTATCTAAATCCAATGTTCGGAGCCTGGGTGACAGGAGGAAACTGATTGTGATTATTTCTTTTATTAAGATTGCGAAACATTATTAGTTGCCCATACATACACGGTCAGATATCTCTGTTGCTCCTCACTCTTATAAGCCTCTTGAATAACTTCATTTCTGTAGATAAATATAGTAATACAATATATAGTAAATCCTCCATTATATAAAATTACTGACAATATGAACATTTTCACAGCCAATTGCACTAATAATATTGATTTATTCACTGATTCTGTTTCTAAGATTTGTAGTTCTGCTATAAAATATGTTGCCTCCATTACTAATAAGATTTAATTGTTTGTGTTATGTAAGCCATTAATTGGGTGTAAATCTACTGTATTAATTTCTAATAAATAAATAATTGTACTATAATTAAATTATAATTCAATATTATTATAAATTTATATTCCAAAATTGTATTGTTTGTAGGGTTACTTCAAAGATTAGAAGAGGAAACTAATGTGGCTACTTACATTGTAAAGCAAAAATTGCCAAAAGAAATTGAAACAAGAAGAAAAGAAGTAGAAATATTACAAAACGTGGCAGCTGAACCAGCTCTTGGCCGTGGAGACATAGATGCTTTGAATAACAAGGTTCTTTTGTTTGGAAGGAAACTGTTGACCAATTTATAAGTAAATTTAATAATATTGAAATTTGACAATTTCATTATTTCCCTTCCTGTATTTTAGATTCAACAAGTAAATATCGAGGTAAACCGAATAGTGGAACGTCATTTAGCCTTGAACAATCCGACTGATGATAAGTTGGCTCCATTTAGACAGCAAGCAGCTATTATAGCTCGCAAGAAAGAAAGTACAGCAGAACAACTTGGGGAGCTGAGGAGTCGAGTTGCAGCATTAGATGAAGAACTGCAGGTTGTTTTCAACAATTTCGTGTCTTTTTAATATTTAATTTGTAATTGTTTTCATGTTTCTTGAGACATTAAGATTTTGTTTAAATTACGTTAACATTAATTTTTAATATAAAATTTTATTTTCCTGTTGGCTTGTTCAAGTTTATTTTGTAAAATCATTCTCTCTAAGGCCTTACATTTCTTTAGTTTCATCGGCATTGCTTTCAAACAATTTTTGTCTCTTCATTGGACAGTGAATGGACCACAAATTATCATGGTCTCTTAGAGAAGCTGAAAAAAAGTGGTAATTGGTATGGTTTATTTTATTTAATTAATTAATTTATTTATTTATTTATTTTTTGCCTTACTAAAAAGCAAATATGTGGTTTGTTTACATATGCAAACAAGTTTTCTATTACTTAGAGGTAAAAGTTTCTAGTTTCCAAATGTTGCTAACCTTGCATTATTGGTACTTTCAACTACATGTGGTAAAAGCTATGGAAAAAGGGGGGGGGTAGGGATTCTGAAGTTCAATAGGGCTATGGGTTCATTCATAAATTTAGCATTAGTCTTTCGTTTATTTGCATCATATTTTTTCATGAGCTGTATGAGAAATGACTTGTTACATTGGATGACAGTCAGTTGGAGTCTTTGGCATTGGAATAAATTTCATACAGTTTTCCAAATAGGAGAAAGAAATTTAGAGAAAGTAATTTGATTACAGGGATTTCTTATGCTAGAAATGGATGCTAATTTCATCAATTTCTAAGTAGTTAATAAACAAATAAAAAGTCAAGAATTTTTAAACAAAATTATTATTATTATTATTAATTTTAAATGAAATAAATATGTAATTGACTTTTGTTGAAACGTCATTTGCGGTAGGTACTGACGTAATTGGTTGTTTCTGAGAAATACAATGGTGTCCTATAATTGTAAGCTTCTTAATCTGATAGAATTCAAGCTTTGTCTTTTACAGCATTGTCTTTTATTCTAGGAGAAACGCAACAGGCTTCAAGAGTTCGCTGGTGAAACAGTTCTCAGAGGTGAAGAGTTCAAACGTTATGTCACAAAATTACGCGGACGAAGCTCAGTTTACAAGAGACACAGAGCAGAACTTTCAGCACTGAAGGCAGAAGCAGGAGTATTGACTCGTACTTTGGAATTACTGCAAACGAAAGATGAATCTCTCCTAAAAGGACTTGTAAGTTTACTTTTCTTATTAAATGGTTGTGATGTATCAAGATCTAGAGACAAGCCCTGGAATCGTAACACATATTGGAACAGAAGTGAAAGGATTAACAAAAAATGAAAAATAAGAAACACAATCAAAATAATATTCCATAACGGAATATTAGTTACGTGAGCTTAATTTTTTTATTACCTTATTTCAATGATTTATTAAAATAATTCTGAAATACGGAAACAGATGTAAAAAGCTGTCTAGAACACAAGAGTGTTTTTTTTTTCTTTTTCTTTTCTTTTTTTTTTCTTTTCTTTTTTTTTTTTTCAAAAAGAAATTCATTTTCGTAGTTTAAGTGTGAATAACAAAGCACACACACAAACACTCTCAAGTGCTTAGCAGAAAAAAATGAATGAAAATTATTTTTAATGGCAGCAATTTAGGTGTTCAGGTGTAATTCGTAGTTTCTTATGTTAATGTTTCTTCGGAAAATGCAAGCTAACTCTGCTTAAGTGAAACAAGTAACAATATTTTTCTTGATAACATGTTTTTTCAGTCAAATACTCTCTCAGCCCATATTTTCTCTGATGCATCATCATCTTGATTACAGGATGTCTTCTACAATACTTTTTGTTTCAAGTTTTTTGTTTAACACTGGTTTTCCAATATAGCAAATGGCATTGCACAACCAAAATAAGACTAGAAATTATTAAATTTGTTTATAAGTTTTGTTTCACTTATTTTAAATTTATTAAAAAGTTGATTTTGATGTTATTATTAAAATTTCTGACAATTTCAAATTATGCAAATATTTACTGAGACAACAAAAACTTATATTATTACAAAATAATACAAAATTGTAATACAACTATGGAAAGGAAGCATTGTAAGTATTTATAAAAAATTATTGTTGAACATTTTTGAGGATAAAGCCTTGAAAAGTGGTGCAGTGATGCTGTGGTAATGAATTTTAGATTGATGATGATAGGTGAAAGATGATAAGTGACTCTAATTTGAGCTCTGAAATTTGCCATTGCTGATTATGACTTAATCATGAGATAAAAATAAGAAAAGCTTATATGATATTCAAATCCACTTTCCATAATAATAGTTAATGCAGCATAATATGTGCATTACAGGAGAGCCTGCCTTCATGCTAGGTGGCATGGCTGACAGACATTAGACATGGCTGTCTTTTAATACAATAAGTTTTTAACAGGGTCAAGGATAAATTTTGAGGCATAACTATCATAAATTCATCATCTTTCACCTTGGTGAAGATCTTAATATGGTTAATTTCATTGAGCAGAGAAGTATTACAGCCTCTGCTCTTTTATCATATTCTTGTTATATTGCTTATCTAGAACAGATTAGATGACCTGTGTATTTTTTTTTTTTTTTTTCCCCAACTACATGTGAGTATAATTATTTTGTCCAAATGTTTGTAGTATCTATGAAGTAGGTTCTTCACTCACTTGTCTTGTGTCCTAAATCCATTCTTTTAGTCAGTGCTTTGCATAGGCTGTTCGTGAAGTTCAACATGGAGTAGCTGGATACCGTGATACAGAGGAGCGCATTGAACAAGTTTCCGAAGAGAAGGCCAGTGTAGATCAAGAGAAAGGCAAGACACTAGAAGAAATGTCTGCATTGGTTCTGGAATTGTCTCAGCGAATAGCAAGCAAGAAAGCACAACTAGCTCCTATATTGAAAGGTGCAACGGTTTTAAAAATGTTGATTTAAGATATAATGACGCATGCGTGTGTGTGTGTGTGTGCACGCGCACGTGTGCGTGTATGTGTATATAGAAACACACACATCTTGTACATTCTGTGTAGTAACACTTATCACTTTATCCAAAATTAAAAATCTCCTCCTAACTTAATGTGCATTAATAGTAATGTACAGAGTGTCTTTGCTGCCATTTCAAATCATCTATTAAAAAAATGAAGGTCACAAAACCATGGGCTTTCAGCTTTTAAAATAATGGCTAATAAACATTTTAGAATGTATATCAAACTAGCTGAACCTGTGTGAACATTTTTGCACAATAGAACTCTTTTGCATGTTTTGATAACCAGCAATGTGTTTCTTCACTTGAGGATAAAAGGAACCTCCCGGTCAGGGGCACTGCAGTGACATCCATTTGAAGGGGGGTAAGATGAAGGGGAAGACAGTAAGATCCTCCAAGACCTAACACAGGTGCCGCCTGTGAGTGACAATTCTTTCAAGAAGCCACACAAAAATTCTTAAACCTGCCCTTCATTTTCACTGACAAATACAGTAAAATCTATTTAAGGTACTAGCATTCTCCAGCATTCTCCTGGCACTGATCAAAGAAACCATGGAATACTACCAATTAGATTTGCCAGCAATTAAATTTCTCCTCCCCAAAATGTGCTTAGATTTAAATTATTAAAAGAGAAATGTTTCAAAATAAATTTTTATATACATTATGGGGCAAAATTGAGATTTATTTATGATAGAGAAAACATTATTCTCTAGCCTGAATGCTCAATTAATTTCTCCTGAGGGAATGAAGCTCTACTAAACCCTTTGTTAAATAAATACTAATTATCGAAGATCCTGCTATTAAAATGCATTCCGCAATCACAATCAAGGTTTCAGAGTCCATTACAATGTTTCTGAATTACAGCTTAAAGAATTAACAGTAGAAACTACTATTCTTCTTCTTTCCAGCATGTTTTACAGCATCCATTTCCTGTATCCGCTATTTGCTGCCACACTATTTGCATCTATCTGTGATATTCTCGTCAGTTAAAAAACCTGCTCTTTATTGCTCCCTGCACAATATTCAATAAATTTTGTGAATGTTTGATGGATTAGTCAATAAAAACAATGTATGTGTAAGAATAAAAAAAAAAATCCACTTCACAGTGGTCCTACTAATTTAGTTGTTCCATTTCATGAAATGTTCAATTTTTTTCCAACAATTCCAGCCAAATAAAACTCGATTGTTCAGAATTTCTTGTTTGTAAATTTGATTGTCACACAATCACGGGCATTACAAGACTACAATGAAGAACAGATCTTAAGTATTGTTTATATGAGGTTTTGATGTACTAGTAAGAAAATGTATTCTAGGAATCAATGAAAGAATTATTAATCTTGCTCTGTTATAATATCACAGGTGAAGAAAAATAAAGTAATTCTGAGCAAGAAAAGAAAATGCATATTCCAAGTTAATAGTTACAACCTAAAATTTGTTGTGTTATAGAATTAAGACCTCTCAGAGAAAAGTGCCAAGAAGTAACAGAAGAGTACGAGAGGAAGAAACAAACTTATGATTCCACTGCGGCTGGTCTAGAAAGTACTACCTCAAAATTGGAGCAGGTAGAATTCAATCACTATATTATTTATGTTAAAATACACTGTAAGTTTCTATGATTTTTACTTTTATACAGGTAGTTCGAAATCTCCGTGAAGAAGTTTTGTCTAATGAGTCAAAGTATCACCATTTACAAGCTGAAATCATAATAACACAAGTGAACATTGATCGTCTTTCAGATGAATTGCGAAACTATGTCAGTGGTAGTCATTCTGACAAAAATAAGTCACTCAGGTACGTCACAACAAAACAATTTTTGAACATACTCAAAAGCTATTGAAGTAATAAAATATGGTGTTTACAAAACAGGGAGCAGTTGATGAACTGTATTAATGAACAAGAGAAACTGAGTCGTCAATTGAAAGATGATCAACGATTGGTAAAAGAAAATCAAAATAATCGTGCTCGACAGATGAAACTTTGGACTGATTTAGAAGCGTGAGTATTGTCCTTCTCTCTTCCCTTCTTCTTTTCTTCTTTTTTTCCCCCCCTTCTTCTTCTTCCTTAAAAACAAGGGAATTAGAAACCTAGGTTTTTGTTTATTTTTCTGCTCTTACATTCTTGTCATTTTTAAAAATATAAAAAATTACATTTATATTTGCATGATAGTATTGTATATTTTTTTATAAGGCTAGAGATGTAATGAAGTTATTATTTACAGATTGCTAGAGTGCAAGAAACGGTGCCACGAGGAAGCCAGGAGAAATTCTGGAGTTGTACACAGAGAGAAGGGTGCTGAAACTTTGGTCTTGCAGTGATTTGGCCCAAAAATCACAGAAATTGAAAGTGCTGGCATGTTCGATTTTAGTAAATGAATTGTTGATAAACACAAAAATTTTGGGCACGAGAAGAACACAAACACAATGGCTGTTAAGAGTTTGTCAATATTTCTAATGTAATAGAGCAAAAACTGCAATGGAAAAGAGGCACAAAATACAATTCTTTTCAGAAACTTTTTCATAATATTAAATTCTTTATCCACCTTTTTATATAATAATATATCAGATAAAAAAAAAAAATTTTCCCCTTTTAGAGTTCTTAAAAGAGATATTCTGGAAAAATTTCTTTTTAAAAGGGGAAAAAGACGAGAGTGATAGTAAGTGATGTTTCTGAAATTCAATTAATTGGAAAAATGCAATATTTCAAATACAGAACATTAAATTATAGAGGAAAAATTTAGTATTTAAAGATTAGTGCGTAGGCTCAAACATATTTCTATAAAAATATAACATTAACATATTGAAGTATTTCATTATGTTATGAGCATTAATGTGCATCAGACGTCCTATGAAAATTTTGAAATGTCATAAAACAATTCATGTTTATGCCTTAAGTATGCTCAATCCCTGATTTTGGAGATTTGTTTAGGGATGGAGTTCCCCAAGCCACCTGGGAATCATATACTAGATGATTTGCTATAAAGTCAAGTACCTATATGTATTAATTATATCATTCAAGTTATAATTTCACGCTCCTTGAAGTATGTTTAATTCACTGACTAGTAAAATATGTCGTGTAAATAAATTTCAAGGGACAACGGAACCAAGAAATATATTTAGCTCCTTCTTTTCATAGGTTGTGCACACCTATGTTTATGAATTGTGCAGAAATAAATTTGTAGTTAAATTATAACATTTGACAAACACACTTTGGTAGCAATAATTGTTAATAACTTTCCACATTTTTTATTGTGTCATGCATATATGCAAAACTAGAACAATTATACAAATAAGATTTGGATCTAACCTCTTTAGTTTAATAAAATTCCTTTCATACTATTAGATAAAATCTTTTTGAAATGGATTATTTTACCAGTTATTTTTGAAAAATATCTCTCTACATTTTAAAAATAGAAAATGATTATCTTATTGTAAATAATAATAAAAGTAATAAATTAATTCAACTAAAAATATTTGTTTCAAATTAGTTGCATTTACAAAGTCAATAATTCCTACTAGATGAATATTGTAAACTATTTTGTGACTTATCGGACATATTTTGCTACTAAAATAGAAATTACAGTTCATATAGCTTCTACTCAAAATTTATCAAAATATAAGGCACATTTAACTTTCTGAATAATAAAAATAATTTTCAGAATAATATTCAATTACAATCAATCGATGAAAATCACTAAATAGAGGGAAAATACATTATATTTTATCTACCAAACGCGTATCTTTCTATCATAGGACGTGCTCAACTGATCAGTTGATCGGTTGAATGGTTGTACCAATGTCTCCAATACATGAAGGAGGTGTTGGTTGAACCAACTAGTAGTATATGTCTATGGTTGGTAATATAGTATTATATGTCTATGGTTGAAATACGCCTCTTACTGCGACTTTTACATTGCTGCGTTTGACATTTCATCAGCTATTACGGTGCCGCCCAATCTGGGTCTTAACGTCACTATGGTGGTGTTCAGTCTTCTGATTGGATGACACTGTAACAGCTGTTTTATTTCTAATGCAGCTCTGTGAAAACAGCAGTTTAGAAAAACAACATTAATTCAAGATGGCAGTAGTTGAATCATGGAGCTATACGGCGGTTTTTGCTGCGTGTCAAGTAAATCAGCTGTTACAGTGTCATTCAATCGGAAGGTTGAACACCACCATAGTGACGTCACTAGTGACGTTTGGGTCCCGATTGGATGGCACCGTAACAGCTGTTGAAATGTCACAGGCAGTGATGTAAAATCGCGACTTTCTAACTAAACCTACATTTTCTTGCTTTAAAGCAGAAACCTACTTTTGTTCTGTTCTGAGGGTGCTATAATTTTACATTCCTGATTTGGGGGAACAGTAGGACATCTGAAAAAGCTTACTCTGTCTTTCCTGCCCCCTTTGGCCCCAGTCCACTATCGGGCACAACTTGTTCTCACAGTGTAATCACATTCTATTATTAGACTGTGTTGTTATCGCGAAAATACCTTTTTTTAAATTTGTTGCGTCTACTTTGACGCACGCGCCTCCAGGCACCTTGGGGGCGTTGAGCACTTAGCGCTGGGGAGGACTCCTCCGTTAATTAGAGCGCTTGGGGGGAATCCTCCATTAATATTGTTATAGTATGTCACGTCTCGTCGCAGTCAGTCGTCACGAGGACCGCCAAGTAGATTTCCGCGTACGCGCCTCCCACCACGCTCCTGCGTCACTACCACCCAGCGGTAAGAAAAGGGAAGGAATTAGGGAAGAGTTTAGGACACTTCACACGGACTAACCCTTGTGTAGCAGCCAAACTCGTTTTGTTGGACCAAATATCACATGAGATTCGACGGGAATCGAACCCGGACTTCAGTGGAAAAAAGCAAGCGACTTCGCCATGAGCCACAATACAACTCTATTTTGGAGAAAAAATATCATTTCACTGCGAGAATGTGAACTTAGACAAAAACTTTTTTAAGCCATTATAAGTAGAGGAAAATCTCCAACGAAGAATGATCACGTTTTAGAAGAAAATCGACTTGTGTCGTGTTTATCCATAAGCTCACAGCTTAGGTTTTTCTAACGAGACATCTGAGGGTAGTATCTTCAAGATGGATTATGGCACGGCTCTTCGCGTCTTTCTCAGTCGTGCCGCTAGTTGCTTGATCTGCAGCACTGCTTCATACGGTCGCGATCATGTGATATCTTGCGGCAGGACCGATAAAACGGAAAAAGTCGTGCCATATTCCATCTTGGAGATCTTATCCTCAGATGCCACATTAGAAAACCGCAAGTGTAGTTATAAGTGTTCCTTCGTAGAAGTCATGATGCAAGTTGATGTCCAATTAAAATATAGTGATTTATGACATATCAAAAGCCGGACGCAGGAGCTTCGTTGCCACTTAATTTTGGAATTGTCCGCGCACGCTTTCCTGAGCCCTCGTGGAAATACATGGATGAGTCCCTCCGGGGCACCGATTTTCGCTCGTTCTGCGCACCACCAGTTTGCGACACGAACCACGTGACCACAGCACGGGCACTTCGTTTGAAAAGCCAGACCAGCCGCTTAGACGCTGGCCGCCATTTTGCATGGTGAGCGAATAGTGTTGAGAATCATTTTGGCAGTGGCACAAAATGACAATTTTCAACGGTAACCAACCGAAAATAACGCGATGAAGGTGTACAAGGTACAATATTCAAAAGAAATGCTTCATAAATCTGTTTCAAAGTCTTGTAACTACATGATAATTATGATTTGTGGCTGCATTTAAAATTTTCGCTAATATTATGACGCAAACTGGTGTCTAAAGCTCATTGGCTGAAGTCACATGATGAACAAGTGTGCGGTTGCTTTATTGAAGATTCAGGTGGCTTCTAACAATACGGCATGTATGGGGGAAAGTTTCCGGGCTGGTAGGCCGTGGTCCAGTTGGTATTGAAGAGCCAAACGTTTCGTCCACGTCTGCGGTGGACATCTTCAGTGGCGTGGGGGTAGTCTCCGGGTCGGCGGCTGGCTAGCGACCTCATTTGTGAGAATGCAAGAACTTGTGAACTAAATCTTGAACTTTGAATCCCCGATCCAAAGAAAAACTCTCCCAGCATTTGCTCATAAATAATAATCCTGTAAATCACACGAAACTACCTTCCTTGGTCTAACAATCCAAGAAAACCTAAAATGGAATGCTCACATTTCAAATCTTAATAAGAAGCTCACCAAATCTTGTTATGCCCTATACACCCTCAGGTCAAGCTCCAACATTGAGACTCTTAGGACAATGTATTATGCAAATGTGCACTCACACTTGAAATATGGATTAATATTTTTGGGAAATGTCCCTGAAAGCACTCGTACATTTATTATCCAAAAAAGAATACTGCGAACAATGACCAGCACTCATAAGCTGGAGTCTTGCAAACCCTTGTTCAAAAAATTAAGGATTCTTCCACTACCGTGCATGTACATATTTGAAATAGTTGTCTTCACAAAGAAGATTCTCATGGAAAACAAAGACACTTTCACTCTAAATTCTGATGTACACAACTATAACACTCGACAAAAGGGTAACCTACATGTTCCCCAATCTGAAACTACACTTTATCAAAAAAGTACCGCAATAGAGGGCATTACACTTTACAACAAATTGAGCCATGATATTAAAGATATTAATACAATACATAGATTTAAAAGTAAATTGAAAGCTTTCCTGCTTAACAACATGTTCTACATTATGTGAAGGAGAATGCCAAACCAAAATTCTATTTCCTTCATCCTAATAAAAAAAAAAAAAAAAAAAAAAATTCCTTATTTTTTTAAGTTGAAGCAAAGAAAAAAGAACTGGCATATCCCATCCTGCCTGTGTTAAATTGCAGTGGGACTGATGTAGAAGGAGAATGCCAAACCAAAATTCTATTTCCTTCATCCTGAATTTGCTAAATGCACTAGGCATCATTAATATCGTTAAATCATTTCTGAATGAATAGTATTTTATTATTAGTATTGTTACTATTATAATTGATATTACTATTATTAGAATTGTTATTATTACTATTATTATTATTATTACTATTATTATTATTATTCAGTATTGTAAGATCAATGACCAACTTGATCAGGGTTTTTTGGTCCAGTTTCCCTTGATCCTTTGAGCAAATGCTGAGATGGTCCCCATTGTTTTGATTTCTGGACAGTAAATGTAACTTCACTCTGCCATATCTGACTCGTCATACACGATTGAAATTGTATTTGTGACTCAATAAATATTATTATTATTATTATTATTATTATTATTAAATGATATATTTGCAGGATTACTGCTTTCTGTCCGTAATTTAGGAAGTAATCCCGTTTTTTAAAGATTTTTTTCTGAATTTTTTTGTTCCTACACCTTCAGCCGAAATAACAAGTGGATATGTTGTTACACTCTGCAGTTTCCACATTTGTTTTATTTCTTAGAGCAAGATCTTCATACTTAGTAATTTTCTCGGCCTCTGTTTTCTTTAGATTGTGTATCAATGGTACAGCAATATCAACAAGCATTGCTTCTTTCTTGTTCCTGTCATTCAAAACTATATCTGGTCTATTGAAAGCCACAGTTTTATCTGTTATTATGGGTCTGTCCCAATTAATGATGGTATTATTTACTTCCATTACAGGTGCTGGGTTGTATTGATAATACGGTGGAGCTCCACTATTTAACATTCCATGCTTGAGAGCCAGTTGTTGGGCAATCTTAGCTAGTTGGTTGTCACCCCAAGTACGCACTGTCGGCAAGTGCGGAATATCCAGCCATTATATGTTCGATTGTTTCACCGCTGGTGCCGCATTTCCTGCATTTGTCAATCACGGGCATGTTAATGGAATGTTTTTCGTAGTTTCTAGTTGGGCATACTCGATCTTGGATTGCCATTATAAATCCCTCTCTTTCTGGGTATAGATAGCCGTCTGATAGCCATTGCAGCGAGGATGGTGTTTCATGAGGTTCTTGGATAGCTTTACAAAATTTGAGGGATAAATAACCAGAGAAGTTAATGCATCACTAGAAGATTGTGAAATAGTGTGTAAGATAAAAAATTGAGAATAATTGTGAAGTGCTTGTTCTGTAGATTTTCTTTTCTTTGTATCTTCATAAACATTGTACAGACAGATTTTCTCTTGGCTAGGATAAACCCGACATCTTTTGTATTTAAAAAAGAAAAATTATAAATGTATAATAATAATAATAATAATAATAATAATAATAATAATAATAATAATAATAATAATGGGGAACATAAATGGTCGAGGCATTGTTTGGAGAGTTTTTAAAAAAATTATTTTCATCGAGAAGATATTTTCTCAATTTTTGTGAATAAAAAGGTCATTCTCATTTTTATTCTTCAAAAAGAGAAAAATAAACGACAGGCATAGAGAAAGAAAAACATGAACAAAACGAAGAGAGTAGACGGCAGCTTAGAGGACGACGATTAGTTGATTAGAATTCTCTCAATTTGAGGTTGTGGCGAATTCTCTCATACACCGCGTATTCTCGCATACGTTTAGTAATCCTCTAAAACTTAGGAGATTTTGAAATCTTTAAAATAGATGCGAAACTAGTGGTGCTACAGAATGGCACAGATTTTCTCGTAGTAAAGTTTTCTAAGTACTTTGGTGGGGACTGGCTTTATAGTCTTGCTCTATCCTCTTGCTAGCTGCCATCTAGCGCCGCCCAAAGTACATTTTTAAAAAAAATTCTCAATTTTTCGGTTTCCTAATTGGAGAACCGAAATATTATTTTAAAACAATTAAAGAAGAGTAAAACCTCGTCCTAAATGGCAATTTTCATTGAAAAACTTAAGAGCCGTTTTTAAGAAAATGGCGTGTGGTTACCGTAAATGCGAAATTTGAAGCTCTTTTCACAGGAATCTATTGAGTTTTCGAAAATCTTCCTGGAAAGTCATTTGAAGCACATCCCTCACAAATGAAATAATGTATACAAATCGCTAGAAATGTGCATATTAACGGGGTAAGGTATATCACAAAACAAAATACACCAAAATGAACTATACCTCATATTAAACAGAGCAATAAACACTACCCGTTAGAAAAGTTTGAAGAACAAACTTGGAGCCATTTTTGAGAAAAAGCGTTTTCGAAAATGCGAAATGTTCGGCTCATTTTAACAGAAAAATGTTGAGTTTTCGAGAAACTGTATGACATTATTCAAAGCACATCTCATAAATACAATAATGCGAACAAGTTGTCGCTAATGTAAATATTAATGACGTTAGACATAAGTCAAGTAATGTTTGAAAAACAAAAGAATAGAGCAATATGGCGTTTATGTGATCTTATAGTGTGCATTTAGCACTATCCCTACCTAAGTTTAAAGAAAAAAATTGGAGCCATTTTCAAGATAATCTTCTTTTTGTTATTTTTTAATATTGCACATATTGCAGGTAAAATTGCTGAAAATTAGTAAAAGTTTCAAAAATAGAACATGACCTTTTGACAACAAATTCATTTGAAGGAAAAATTGCTATCTTTAATTTTGTAGTTGTAGGGAGACGCCAAAAAAATTCAAACTTTGCAATTTTCGATTTTTCAGTTAACAGTGAGAATCGGTTCTATTCCACCCAAGTGTATTTTACTCTATTCTGACAAGAAATTTAAAGAAAAAATTGGAGCCGTTTTCGAGACAATTTTGTTTCTGTTAGTTTTTAAAATTGCAAATAAAAATACAATTTATTTTTGGACTTGTATTTTGTTGTACATTATCGTTACTTGTACATTTATTTTGTATTGCACACCCTATTTCACAAAAACTACTAAAATTTCCAAAAAAAATCTACACGACTTTAATGAAAGAACTATTTATGGACAATACATTTTATTTGAAGGAAAAATCTATCTTCAACTTAGTAGTTGTAGAAAGACGCCGAAAAATATCCTAACTTTTGCAATTTTCGAAAATTCAGAGTTAACATTGAAAATCGGACCTATGCCACCTTTATAAGTGTATTTTACTATTCTTACAAGAAATTTAAAGAAAAAAATTGCAATCGATTTTGAGAAAATTTTCAAAAGGACTGGGGGGACTTCTTCATGTAAAGTACACCCAAAAATTAATGAATGTTTTTCAAAATCGCAGAGCTGCGATTCGGGTCAGACCGACTGGATTTCCTTCAATTTGGAAAAAATCGTATGAATAAACTGCGGTTTTTACAGAGCTGACTCTACTCCGCTCAAGGCCCGCCACCATGGCATTATGGTAGGGTTTTTCGCGTCTTTCTCGGCGTGTCGCTTGATCTGTAGCACTGCTTGATACGGTCGCGAGCATGCGACACGGCCGAGAAAGACGAAAAAAAGGTGCTATAATGGCACCGTGGTGACGGGCCTCGAGCGGAAGAGAGAGTCAGCTCTGTAAAAACCGCAGTTTATTCATACGATTTTTTCCAAGTTGAAGAAACACCTGTCGGTCTGACCCCAGTCGAAGCTCTACGATTTTGAAAAACATCCATTAATTTCCGCTGAAATCTCGCAATCGATTTTCCGCAGCATTACATAACTTTCTCTATACTACGTATATTACTCCGAACATACGTATGTATACGAGAAAGTAAAACTACGCACATTCAGGCGCTTTTACTCATATTCAATAGGACACTTTTTTTTTTTTTCCCAGAGAAGAAAATGTGTCAACTGACAAACTAGCTCTTGTAGACAGAAAAAGAAATTTCCATTGTTTTACCCATTGCAAAAAACTTTGTAGGGTCTTGATTTTGCCATCTTCCATACTGGAAATACAACCAGACCATTCATTCAATTTTTCACTACCTTTAAAAAACTTAGAATTTACAATATCCACCATCAACGAATAATTTCAAGGAACTCTGCTGCCTCTAAACATCCTGATTTTGACCTAGCTGGAAGAATGCGAATATTATCCACTAAGTGAACTTTCTGCCTCTCCAAGTTTGAAGGGCCCAGAGATTTATTAGCCAATTTATATGCCAAGAGAAACTTGCTCTTCTTTGTGAAAGAGCCTCAGAAACTCATGCATGCACTTTTCTTTTCACCATTTACAAAATTAGGATATACAAATAACTTCAGGTTGTCACTCTTTTGCAACCAACAGTTCTTAATGTTTTTAAAGATATGAAGTCATTCATTGTACATTAAAAATATACAGCCTGCGGTATGAGGATTTTTGAAGGAGTCTGTTAGAGAGAAAGGAATACATGTTCTTATTGATCCTGTTGTTGTCAGCAATAATAACTACTGTGAAATCTAATTTCTGGACAAAATTGATTACATCAAGAATGATTCTTTTAAGTTCTTCTCCAGTTATACTTTTGACTGAACATAATTTCATAACTCCCTTAAATAAATTAAATGCTGAGACCAACATCATCAGACCCATCTCGATCAGGTTTTTTCGTCCAGTTTCCCTGATCCATTGAGCAAATGCTGAGATGGCCCCTTGTTTTGCTTCTGGACATAAATGTAACTTCATTTTCTGTGCACGTCTTCTAGAATTCAGTGGGAAATACAATTATTCAAATTATTGTTTCCATGTTGTCGCAGCAAGTAAGAGCAATTGTAATTTGACCAAAATTTATTAGCTTATTTATCCTTGAAAATAGATTTTATTACATGGGAGTTTTTTTTTTCTCCCTTTCAAAATTCAAAATTTATTGCTTATTTATCCTTGAAAATAGATTTTACTACAAGGGAGTTTTTGTTTTTTTTCTTCTCCCTTTCAAAATTTAAGTAGTATATGACTTAGTGTAGGGATCACAGAATTTTGAAAATGTGCACACAATTCACTTTTCCCCATACCACGTCATACACAGTTTTTAACTGTTTTTTTTTGACGTAAAATAAATAAACATAAAAATAACAAATGTTAGCCAAAGAATCTTTACTTCGTTCAAATAAACTAGTAGTAAAACCACTGATATTTTTTGCAGTGTCAAAAAAGTGAATGTGCTTATTATTTAAACAACAGTTAATATAAATTTCATCTACTCAAAAGTTCACATAATGAGCTCTTTCACTTAAATTTCTGGTGATGTACTTTAAATAATGCTTTGTTTCTGAGCCTTCACTGATACGCTCCACACATACAGATGATGATGTATTTCTGGTGTATCTTTCAGGGGATAAGAGCATGTAAGTCCTTAGAAAGTTGACATGATGTTGAGGAGAGAACCATAAAAGAAAAAAGAATGGTGATAGGCTTTCTAGATTTCTTGATAAGTAGAAGATTTACCTGGTCTGCAAAGAGTTGTAAATTTTTCACATGAGGTAAGTTTTCTTCCTCTGCCATGTCACAAAATCTATTCATGTTTTCTTTACATTTTTGGTAATGCACACTTTCTTTCCTTTATACACTGGTCATGAACAGCTTTATATCTGCACCGAAAATTTGTGATTTGGGACAACCTACTGAGTTTGCAGTGAAACGGCAGTACTCACTGCAAATCAGCAGATGGAACGTCAGTCCCATTACAGATCCCATGCACTGTTAAAGATTTTTGCTGTTAATGCAAAAGCATTAACTCTATAAAACTAGAGCACGCATACATGGTGTGCGTGCTCTATAATGCGTGCAAAGCGAGCGCTACCACATTCAAAAATGCCCCCAGAGAGTAAAATCTCTCGTGGAATATAACATGGAATAAACTTAAAAACTGCTGCGAAGGCAGCAATCTCTCTCCCCGAAATTGATACTGAAGCTGGCGGCACTCCCTGACTTTAAAAACTACCTCTTACTTGCAGTTAAGAAGCTTTGGGACCGGAACTGGAAAATGTTGCCTTCCAAATTACAGAACACAACTTTAAACCATTACTTCCATTAGACTTAGCAGAAGACATCAAGTGGTTATAACCAGACTCCGTTAGGAATTGAAAATGAACGGTGTACCATTGACTGATGTTAAGGCAACAAAATTTTTAGGTTTCTCAATTCAGTCAAACCTTAAATGGAACGCCCATTTAAATGAATTGAACACAAAATTAAGTTCATTATGCTACGCGTTCAGAATTCTTGCAAATTCAGTCAGCCTTCATACTGTTCATTGTGCATATTTCGCGAATGTTCATTCCCGCCTGAGATAGGGCATAATATTCTGGGGAAATACATCTTACAGCTCCCAGACTTTTAGATTACAAAAACGAATTGTACGAATAATAACCAAATCTCACCCACGTGATTCATGTAAGCCTTTCTTCATTAATCTAGGAATTTTACCATTACCTTGTCTGTTTATTTACGAATCAGTGGTTTTTGTCAAAAGTGACTTGCTTAAGGGCGGGAATATATTGTCAGAAAATGCCGATGTCTATTACTATAACACTCGACGTAGAAATCATATTCATCAGGTGACAGTATCAACAGCTCATTACAAACAATTCACATACAATACATGTACATTATTTTACAACACTTTGCGAGACATTAAAGGTTAAATTGAAAAGTTTAAATCCAAAGTGAAATCGTTTCTGCTGCATAACTATTTTTATACAATTAGAGACTATACTGAGCATCACAAGAAAAGTAACATTAATTTTAACAATGATACATAATGCATTATTTAACATTTGAACTGTATAAATGTGTATAAACAACCTGCAACAAGTATTGAATTGCAGCCTCCGGGTCAATGACCCCCATCTCGATCGGGTTTTTCGTCCAGTTTCCCTGATCCATTGAGCCATGGCCTACTGTACTGAAGGCCGGAGCACTCAACGTGGCAACGCCGCATAGTCTACATGAAGGGTCCGATGTTAGCCCATCGCAGAACAATTGAAACTTACGAATTTTAAACACTGGTTAAAGCCTCCGTTTACCGCAACTCTCTAATTTACGTGACGGTTTAAGCATTTTATTATTGAGTAATGACAGTTTAGTTAAATCAAACGAGAGAAAGAAACAATAGACTTCGTTTGCGAAACGTATTGCTCGTAATGACGAAGTGCATTTAATTTTGCACTTGCCCAGTTAGTACATGGGTTGAATAACGCTATTCACAAATTCTTGAAACAAAATAATTTATTCAAAATATTGCATGATACATAATTCAAAATAATGCGTACATAATAAATCTTACACTTCCTCCACACTGTCCTTCTATTTAAATTTATGAATTTTTCTTTTAGAATTATTTGAACCCTTAACAGAAGCTAAGAAATCATTCTGCTCTTTGCAGTAGTTTTTCAACAAAATATTTGAAAAATACGGATCATTTATAATTACATCGCTCAGAACTGCACCACATTCTGAGCAACTCTCTTCAAGCCAATAATTTCTGGAAGGGATTCATTTAGAAGGGTCTTTGACAATTGTACAAGTATAGAAAATTGATTTTTCATTTTAATAAATGTACTCTCATATTTCTCGAAACTAAATGTTCCATTACCACAAACACTTTCATACACAAATATTACAATGTCAGATGGTATTGAGAGCCCTCTGTTTAATTCCTCAAACATGGAATTATCCGACATATCAGATTCCAACCACTTCATGCATTGTTGACATGTCACTTTTTGTAGCTTGAAAGTAACATAACCAGAAACATAAATTATGGGAATTTATCTACATCTATTTCGATGGAAGCAGCTGACTGAACAAGGTCCTTGAATGTGTCTGAATAACAAGATACATTTTCCATTGTTTCATCATTGACTTCACAAATTGCTTGTTCAAATATTTCTCTGTGAAGCTTGACCTTTTATATTTAGCAGATTTAATGCCCAAGAGTTGCTGCAACTTAATTTTTTTCTGACTCAAGACCTGAGTCACAGAGACATTATAATTTCCCAGAAAGTTGACGGTATGAGCTAAATTTTCTTTCTAGCCTGTCAGTAGAAAATTTCCCAGGCAAAACATACTTTACATCAGGAAGATCCAGGAACACTCAATAATATTTTTCACATTAAATGAAGTATTAATTAAGGAATGGAAAGTGTCCTCAGTTAATCGTCCTTTTGGAGAATACATCATTTGCCACTTCCGTAACAATCCACAAACTCCTCCAAAAAAATAGTCGAACATCTCCTTTTGATGTAAATGGCGAGGCATCAATTTCATTTTCTTCCAGAATAACACAAGCTTTTGTATTCATTACTGTCCACCATCTATTGATAATATTTAAAAATTCTGCTTCTTGAGAATGACCTGCCTGAGAAACTGCAGCAATTGTTTCTGGATGGAAAACATTGCAAGCTAAACCTACTTGCTGCCTTTCAATAACTGATGGGTACACTGATTTGTAATTCAGTTTAAGCACATTTCAGCAACTGCTTACTCTCAGATTTATACAAATTTTCTTAAAACTGAAAAAGAAGCTCTGCATAAATCACTACTATGATTTGATTGAGGATCAAATTTTGGAAAATTAAAGTCTTATCAGCATCTTTTAGATTTATCCAATTATTGCGAATAGATTTAAGGCAATGCACTGAATCAAAAGAAAATAAATATAAGAATTGAATTTAGGATTTCTCATTTTCAAAGAATTATCCTCACCTAACACACTGAACATTCTTCTATTGACCGATTTACAGCATCAGCTATGACACTTAACACATTGAAGTTACAAGCTTGAACAGTATTTACAGCTCTCACTGTCATAGCTGATAACTCATCACTTGTCAAGTTCTTTACAGGTATCAAGCCAATAGTTGCTGCCATTGAACCAAATGTGGAAGCAATCATGAATGCCAGAATTGTTCGTGCTGCAACATTATCATGATTATCAGCATATCCAAGAAACGATCCTGACTTATAGTCAATGGATGGAGTGACATAGATTTCATCAACAAGGAGATTCACATACCTCTCCCTCTCTGTTTAAAATTATACCTCTCCCTCTCTGAAAAGTGATTTGATGAATGCTTGCTGATCTGAATATGCAGCATTAAGACTTCTTGTCAAACGTTTAAGATGCTTTGTGTGTGGCAAGAAAAGGATATTTGATTCCTTACAGCATAATAACAAGACTGAGAAGAAAAACACATAATAAACGCAACCTTAATTAGAAGGGTGAATACACTTTTTGTTTTCAAACAACAAGCAAAACTGATCAATTAAAAAATAACTATTGAAGAATCAGTGAAATCTTCATCTTGATGGGTTTCAGAAAGGTCTTAATAACACAGAGCTTATTTTAACGTAATTAACTAAAAGTTTGTACTCTAACTGAGCGTCTTTTGCCAATTGTTTATCTTCTACATACCTCCTGTAGCTGAATGAGTAAATTCTCCAATTGAGACCATCTTTCTAGTTTGGCATGGGGCAATATCCATTTCAAATCTAATTTACCTATTTCACTGGACCCAACATACACTGAAACTTCCCAAAATTTGAAAAATTTTACACTTGTACTAACTGCAGGAGGACCTACTGTTTCCAAAAGATAAAAAATACACAGGTCTTCACTAAAATATACCTTCCATTTATCACACTCAGAATCACAAATAAATGTCTTGTATTCTTTCAAGCACTGGAAATCATCTACTTTGTCTTTATTGAAGAAAGCTTGCTCTTTATCACTTTGTAATTTTAATATTGCATTCTTTCTTTCTTCTGGATCACGTCTTGGTTGTGGAGTTGCCTTACTAAAACGTTCTGGGAGTCCAGGAAAAATTGTAGGCACAGCATCAGAACTGAGACAGGGCTTGTCTCTTTTCCTTGATTTTTTCTCTCCGTTGGCATCTACGTAATGTTCCTCAATTGCGACAACACTTGGATGAAAATGTTTCACACATACTACACTTGAAGAGGAAGGATACCAGTCAGCTCTTGGAATGTTCCTCACCCAAGTGGCTTTCCTTGCCAAATTAGATGGAAATTTAAATACAGTTGTGTACCCCTCTGTGTTTGATGCATAATTGCTCGAGCATCCAGGAACACAGCAATGTTTGGGCATCTGAAAAACCGATAATGTAAGAAAATAACACAATTCAATGTTATAGTTAAGGAAGACATAACCTCAGAAACAACTCAAAAACAATGCTACGATTTACACACATAATTCAGAGAAATTTTATTTGTAACTGTAAAATGCTTACCTCAACCTGTATCTTTAAAGCTTAAAAGGTTGCTGAAGATTTTTCACTGCGCTTTACTCTGAATAATAATTCGCCTGACCATGAAATCTGAAAACACGACTTTCGCGGCAGCACTTCGCCAATACCTCCAGATTACCACGCCGACACTTGTGGACCACGTTACATGTTGCCAAATTTCCAGTGCTCCGGCCTTCAATGGAGTAGGCCGTGTAAAAAGGCTACTCCTGATCCTTGCCCAAATTGCGGACTCCCAGTTTCCACGAAGCATACCATAGTTGATTGCCACGTGATGGCGACTGTGAGAACAAACCTTAACATCAATGATAATCTCTACTGTATATTCAATTCTTATACAGTCACTCCTCACCAAATTTAATATGCTAAATAGCATTTACCTAATGTCTATACATTGTCTGCCCTATGTAACATCTAGATTTAGGATTTGTGTATGTGTATCCCATGAAAATACTGAATTTTTGTAACTGTCGCCAGTGACCTAGCTGTTTATAAGGCGACCTTAAATAAATAATTAAAAAACTTAAAAACTATGCACACTCGTGTGATTTTATTATACTCTTTATGTATTTATGTAACTGCTGGTGCTTGAAGTCACTAAGTAAAACAATAGTTACATATCTTTATATACCTGGGTTTTCATAACGTGGCGGATGACATTAAGTCATTTTATACCTCCTGCCTTATCAAATGAATATTTATAACAGTGATAAGCACATGTTTGAGGCCACGAGCCTCGTTTAGAAGGACGTTCGCGAATTAATTAAAAATATTCATTTTATAAGGCGGGAGGTGTAAAAAAATGACATGTCATCCGCCACGTTATGAAAACCCAAGTACAGTACAACGTTCACGCCAACGAGAGCACTGCCTGTACCTAACGCGGGTCGTTGGATTTAAAGTTCTTTTCTCCTCTAGCTATTTCATTCACTGTTCACTTCTCTCTAATAAAGTTGAATATGCGACCGCTCGATATTGCCTTCGGGTTGCTACAAGAGAAATAAATATTTATCAAGGAATTAATTTGTATCAAGTCTGACACAGTAATTTGACTTAAAAATTCCTATTTTGAGTTAGTTTTTCTGTGATGTGTTGATAGATTTATTTCCTGCTGAAGAAAAGCCGCATAGTAGTCTTTCGAATTTATTAATTTATTTCCTATAATGGATAATAGTGGCGAGAAAGATAATGTTGAATCGAGGCATAGAAAAGAAAAAAAGGAGCTACAAGGTATGTTACTCGAAAATTTGTGGACTGTAATTTCTTAACCTCCCAATTCAGTTCATTTCCTCTGATCAGGTAGAATCCAACTCCTTAAGAAAACTGCCACCAAGGGTGACAAAAAGAAGAAAAAAGAAGTATTTGATGAAATTACACGTCTTGAACAAGAGCTTGAGAAAAAGCACTCTGATGAATTGGCACAATTGGAGGCAACAGACACTTGCACAGTGAATTCTGAAGTGGGTATATTTTTGTTTGAAACTGACATTCAGTCTTGCCAAACTTAAGTTTATTGACAAATTTTATTTTGTAGTTAAATGACATGGTAGAAAATTTGGAAAAACTTCCTAGTAACTTCAAGGAAGTTCCCATGCGAGTGACAAAGGCACAAAAGAGGAGAGACAAGAAAGCACAACATGAGAAAGAGAGAGAAAAGAAATTAAAGAACAGGAAAAACTTAATGTTTATGGCGCACGAAATTTGGAGATCCAAAAAATCAAAAGTATTTTGAAAGAAAAGAACTTGATGGTCTATGAAATTCCATCTGATGGAAACTGGTGAGTAATATATGAGATGTATTTTGTGAAGAATATTTTGATGTGGACAATTACATACACACTATCAACATAACTTCGTTCTTTGCTCATACTTAAAGAAATGACTTATAACATTCCATACAATAATTGCACTCGAACATTTATCATACTCTTTATGGCAGTTAAAAATGAGCATGGATTTCAGCCTTTACTGTGCTGTTGATCATCAGCTTACTCAAAAAGGCGATCCTGCTCTGGGGCTTGAGAAACTTCGAATACTGACAGCAAGATCCTGTTGGAGAATGTAGATGATTATCTCCCTTCATGAGCCATCCAGAAACTGGAGGCTTGCTCACTAAAGAACAGTACAAGGACTACTGCAACAAGGTGGCCACAACCTCTGCTTGGGGAGGAGAAATTGAGGTGAGTTGTGGTTACTAATGCAACTATTGTACGTGAAAGTTTTCTTGATATTCGATCATTCTACTCGTTTTTTTCAGCACAGAATAGTTTTACGTCCAACTTCAAACAGCACTTATCTCATTCCAATGCTGCCATTTCTTACCACACACCTTCAAATTCTCATATTATGTTGGGGCCTTTATTAGTGGCTTACACTTACTGTTCTTATATTGGTTAAAGTAGGGAACACGGTACACCCATAGAGAAGCATGACGGAGGCAGAGGGCAAAAAAGGAAAGTCTTCATATGCCCTTGCTTGCTTGCCTGGATCCAAGTCACGGCAAGGCTCGGGCTAATATCCACCACATAGTTACCAATTCACTTTTATAAGAAAACCTCAAGAATACAAACATGTTTTGAAGAAAGAACACCAAGCTTTATCACACAGGCACACCACCCGATCACAGTACTTTTTAGTAATAGACCTCTGGCAAGATACAAGGGTGAAATTGCCTCCCCACCCCTCGCTGGAGCAACGTGAACTGCCAGTTTAAACGACTTCCTTAGGTTGTACCATGACTTCAACCTTTATATTTTATGACTTTTTCTTTGATTCAAGAATTACAATAAGAACTATTTAGCCAATATTTCCCCTAAATTTCAACTTATTAATCGGTCGTATTTTATCATTAAGTTATATTTGATTAAGGAAGAGGGGTGGGGGATAGATTATGATCCGAATAAATCAAAAAGTCATTTGGTTTACCTTAATCCAAACTAGCCCAACAAAGAGCTTCTGAAAGGTGTAACAGGTAATTTGCCTTCCACCCTATAATTGAATCGGTGATTTTGCAAGGGAAATTAGTCCACTTTTTCCATAAAAAGAGTTGAGATAAACATTTTCTTTGTTATTCTTCAAGCTATACTATATCAGTGTAAAAATGAAACTTGTCCAGCTTAAAGTGTGTGTTCTTTTGCCAACTAAAAATTCTAATGATCAGAAAAGAGAAACAATTCCAGGACTAATTTTTCTTATATACTTATATATATTAGAGGGCACTGAGAAATTCCTGGATTCATTGCATGATCAGTGATTAATAATAATTTGCCTAAATGCTTTCATGGCAACAGTAATAAACACTGAGGAAATCATAACTTCAAACCCTGGTGGTTGAACTATCAAACTATTTTAAGAAGACAACCGACTCTTGCTTATCCTGGCAAAGTCCTTATTGTGAGCCTGGTGTGACGCCAAGTGTAAACAACTAAAATATAATAGTGAACATTTTGGTTACTTCATGGCACACAAGTATATTGATGGGCTTATCCACAAAAAAAATCTCCATTTCTGCCAAAAGGTTTTTACATAACCACAGATTGAAATGGAAACTGAGAATGAATAATGCTGATATTAATTTAGTAAGACTATTTTTCATGTTCCTATAGCACTATATGTCAATTCATCCCACTATAGATTTATTCTATGATATTGTTTGATAAATCCAAAAATAAATTTAAAAAAAAAAATCATAATTATTTTCCTTTATAAAATAAGTTCAGGGTATAAAACTAGTTCTGTACATAACAGAAATGCAAATTTGAAGTACTCCAATCCATTAATGATGACTAGTCCTACAACTTTTGTGTGCAACATAACTGTTCCAGATGGCAACTGGGGATGTTATGAAGGTTTTTAGTTTTTCTCAGCCATAGCTGAGAGAATAAGGACTTATTTCCCTTTTCAAGTCGCTGATTCAATTGCATACATGCAGAAATGTAAAGATTGAAAAGAAGATGGAATTGGTTCTAGAAATAGCAATTCTAAACACTGCAGAGAAGTGAAATATACTATGTCTCAGATTAATACGCTGACATGTAAGTTGTTCCCATAGTGAAATTCAGTTTTGTAATTGGGACGTTTCCATGAAGCTATGACATCAGTAAAGCCTTCCTCTCTTACACACCCCGCTATGGAATATCAAGAAAACTTGCATTTATAGTAAACATATGGGGAAGATCAGTTTACAGCATTAATTGTAAATTACAGATATCAATAATGGCTGTACTTTTGAAAAATTAATTTCTTTGTGTATTCAATATGAGACTTTTTGTTTTAAGAACATAAATGAACTGTATATCCATTTCATTTCCTTACTTATTTGAACTAGTGATAAAACTCTTATTACACAATGATAATGTGGCAAGTTAGCCTTTACTTTGAAGTGTGAAACAGACATTCCATTTCTGCAGTTGCAGGCTCTGGCTCGTGTGCTGAAGCGACGCATTCAAGTCATCCAGGCTGAGGGACCATTTGTTACTGTAGGTGAAGAATTTCCTGCTGATAAACAACTAATGCTGACCTATCATCGCCATATGTATGGTCTTGGAGAACACTACAACTCTGTGAAGCCCTATGAAGAACCACCCCTTGAGGAGGCGTCTTGAGAGATCCCATCTCCTTTTTGTTGATTGAAAAAAGGTTGCTGAACTGGTTTCTTTTTATTTAAAAATGTTCAATATAAATAAATCATAATGAATTTTGGAAATTGATATTGTGAATTGTTAATATCAAGGAAAATTGATTATTCTATGCTAGCCAATATATGTGCGTTTGCACCTGAAACAAATTTAAGTAGATTCATTTCTTTGCTGGTAATAAAAAATCCCATTTCTGTGTGGTTGGCAATTACTTAATATCCTCGAAGAAATGAGAAATATCACTTGCCACAACAGTATGGTAATACGTAGTTATCAGTGGCGAATTCTGAGCATTATTTTAAGTATACTGCACTTTATGGAAGCTACCTCTACCGTTGTCTTTAATTTTGAGCTTTCCTGAAATCCCAATACTATGAAATTCCCTCCTTAATAAATTGTTCTATAAGATAATTTACACAAACTACTAACTTCTGGATCATTAACACACTCCATTTTCACAAAAACTTGAGAGAAGCGTAACTTATGACTGACCAGTGGAGGAGGACTGTTCACTGCAATGTTTTGCAGTGCCTACCGACCGTTTAGACGTGCATCCTCCCCTCTCCCCGCCCTTGAAACATGGAGCCCAGGTTATCGCGGCTGGCATGTGGTGCCTTAGCCTGCGCTAGCGAATTCTCTGGACAGTATTACGAACTGTTTGATACTTCTCACTCTACCCCACTTCATAGAGCTTATGGATGTGAAAGACTGACTGGCTCTTGGTATCACAACAGTTATTGTTTGCATATGTTTTAAATTTTTTTCTAGAGGATTACCAAACTTATGAAATATTTATTATACACTGAATTACCAGGTATACCAGCAGTCTAGGCGATGTATCAGAGAATTCGCCACTGGTAGTTAATAACCCTTCCATGAAGAGCCTTGACTGAGCACAGGATTCCACCATAGGTGAAGTGAAAGATGCTGTCAGTGCCAAGCCTTGTCAACTTCCCATATTGCAGGGCATCCTGCAGCCCAGGAGAAAATCTGACCCTCCCCATTAAAGTGGAACACAAGCATTATCTGAAGATTGCATTCTGTGATGAATTAATAATGGAAGTTTGGTGGTCTGTCTATCAATATAATAGAGATTTATTAAGCAACCACATTGGAGATGTGTAGTGTGTTTTTACATGACGTTTCATTCTAAATGGTGGTAGTTTTGAACTGTTTGCAGAGAGCCAAATTCCCATAATGCCCTCACCTCTTGATTTGCATTTGTTTGCATGCAGTTGCCCTCCAATCATTGCTCTGTGTTAGCAGCATACTGCTGCCACAGTTTAAAACAAATTATTTTAAACATGATCACTTGACTGGTTTAGGGTGTGGCAATCATGTAATTCCACTCATTAATTCAGGTGTAGTAGCATTTTCTGCATTACTTAACTCAGTGTTGGAGTTCATACACTCAAAAGTGGGTTAATGACATAATTGCTAAGATGCTTCAATTTGAGCAAAAACTCTAATGATAATGTTAATATGTGAAAGTTACCATGAAAGAAAGAAATAAGTGAAAGTTCCCATGCGAAAGCACCAACTTCTATGAATGCTGTATCGCTATTTCATGCACAAATTAGAAACTTCAAATGTGTCTACGGGAAACTTCTTTTCCATGGTTCCTATTTAGGAAATGAGTATTGTTGTGGTTCTTAAAACTACACTTCACTACATCATCATTCTTCTGATAAGCATAAGAAATTGTAACTTTGAATACCAGTATTGCACAAAATGTAGAAATACTTAATCAAATAAGTAGTCCTTAAAGAATATTAGGGCATTAATTGGAAATGTTTTAAGTTACTTTTAGCACTGCATTTTGCTAAATACAAGGAAGACTAATTTTTTTTATAGCAGGAAACTCTATTATACCTCTGAAATAAAGCATTTCTCATAAATGATGGAAGTCTTCAGTAGAAATTGCAATATGTTAGGGAACGAACAAATTATTCAATTCTACAATTAAGATGTATTTATTCAGGTACATATTGAATTGTCTTTTATTTAAACAAAATTGATTGAAGTATTCTTCCAAAAAGTTAAATCAAATCAAGAATTATAATATTTATCATTCTAATATGTAAAAATAAGCCATATTCACGCACACACACACACACACACAATGATAACAGTCATTTCGAACGAATGTTGTGTTCGAACGAATGAAGAGATTCCTTTGCCCCCAAACAAAAAGGGTACGCATTTTCTTCAAAGATTACACCCTCCATCTACAGCATTAACAGAAGCTTACTGCATTCTGCACTGATTGTTCTTTACACTTTGGGTGGAATTTTGTTACTATTGTTCATGATGCATGTCTTGCAAAAATCTACTAAGACAGAACAAGGAATTTTTTGACTTTTCAGACAGGGAAGGGAGGAAAGAAGTTTTTGCACATCTTCAGTCTGAGTATTATTTGCATGATGAACACAGTAAAAAAACAAAAAACAACCCCTACACAGGCTGATCTTTTCAGTTCAAAGGATCATAAGGATCATACTGTTCATCAGCCAGGAGGACATCTGAAGAGCTGGATTCACTGTCACTGTCATCAGCTTCATATGTAGCCTCATCGGCAGGCAAAAGACCTCCCTTTTCAATTCTATCTTCTTTCTTCTTTTCCATTTCCTTTATAATTCTCAGTTGCTCTGCCACTAAAGCATTCCATTTGAAAAGCCACATCACAAACATTTTTTTTAAAATATGCATGAAACATGAAAATCAATAATTTTTACAATGAACATAATTTAATTGAAAGAAAATACAAAAACTCTGCAAGGAAAACTACTATTAAAAAAATTAAATTGAAGGTAGGAGGATCATTTTCTCTTTCCATCAACAGAGAAATAGGGACTAAATAATTAAGTGAAAATGTGGGAGTCCTCAGTAACTAGATATTATGATATATTGAAATTATATTAAATATTATGATATATAAGAAATATGATTTATTGAATGATGAACAAAATTTCACTTGCCTAAACTTTTTGAAAAATCTGAAGAAAAGAAACAGCAGCAAAATTGCGAAGTCAAAGCAATTAATATGTATTAAATAAAACATGTATTAAGACTGCTAATTTTTTCTGTATTTCTAACTAATCGTTTAATCTGGCCAGATTCTCCCTCCCCTCAAATACTTACATTGGATTTCTTCCATGTCACTAGTATTTTCTGCATCATAATGTCTCTTCAGCCACAGCAGTTTCTCTGAACCCACAACAAGGCGAAGCCAGTCCGTTCCTAGGCAGAGAACATAAAAAGGTAGAGCTCAACATATACAGTTCACAGATCCATGTCAGGCTTGGCCAGTTGATCATCTTATCACCCAAACTTCAGAATTCTGCAACCAGTTGACTCCAGGCATGACATATTACGTGAAATGCAAGGGCAGACCTGCGCAATCATTCACATCTCAGGTACACATGTATGTACCTCATCCACCTCAGACTAGCCTTAAAATTCAATACAAAATCGGTCTATTATAAATATCAATGATTCACATGTCAATATGTAAAGTGGTGGTGACAAGTTTCATTGCGTATGTCATGGTATAATATAGAAAGGGGGGGGAGGAGGAGGAGGAGGAGAAGAAAAAAGATAAAGGTCAAATAATATATAGTTTTCTGAATGACAGGACTGTGAATATATTCCTATCAAATGTTATAATTTGAAAATTATATAATTCTTTACTTTATATTTGAATTAATTTGAAGGAAGTGAGGGGAGGGGAGCAGAGTCAGTCAAAACTTAAGGGCTTACCAACTTGTACCAAATACTATGGAGACAATACAGGACACTTCGCAATATATCAAGAAACACTGATGCTAGATCCATCACGAACCTGGTGAAAACTCGTTCAGTGCTCTGACGGTGTTTGTTTTCTGCTTGATTTCTTTTTATTTTATTGTGTTTCTAATTGATTTCTGGAAATTACTGAGTATGTGGCTGGTTGTGTAGTACCATGCCACATGATTGTTGTAGGAATGCTTTATCGAATGTGGATGAAAAGAATAAATTAAGAAACTCGCATATTCTGATTAAACAGTATGTGAATGCCACCCTTTTCTATCCAAATGAATTGGCTATTAGTTTGTTTTCTAAGATTAAATATGTTTGCAATAAAGACTTTTTAAATTGTTTACATCAAAGTAATCTTGACATCAAAAAACAATTATTGCAAATAGAGAGCAAATAAATAAGCAGAGGTATTAATGTAATGGATACAGTGCTGAGCGAGCGCGAGAGCGCGAGAGAGCGAGAGCGAGAGAGAGAGAGAGAGAGAGAGAGAGAGAGATAGAGAGAGATGATGTTGTAGGAAGATGAGAGATGAGAGAAAGAAAGAATAGAGAGATAGATAGAGAGATGGAAGATAGAGAGAGATGGATAGAGAAGATTAAAGAGGATAAAGATTAGAGAGAATCAAGAAGAGATAGAAGAAGATAGAAATAGAGAGAAATAAATAGAGAGATAGAGATAAGGAGAGATAGAGAGAGAAGAGAGAGAGAGAGAAGAGAGAGAAGAGAGAGAGAGAGAGAGAGAGAAAAGAAGAGAAGAGAGAAAAGAAAAGAAAAGAAAAGAAAAGAAAGCCCTGCAATAAAATTTATCGGTCCCATGGGTCATTAACCCCTGTTAACATGCCCCTGTAGGTTTGTTAAGTGCACTTGTACCTACCTGTATGTTAAGAAATTTAACATCCTTAGCAATGGATTTTAACCGGTAACTGGTGATGTGGTGGCTGTTAGTACCCTATTCTTTGAAAGATAAAGAATCTTCACGAAGTGGATGCGAAAAGGAGCCTATGCTTCTGGGTTAATTACGCCTGTTCTAATTACACCTAGTTTCTGCACCTCACGAGCTGCGATTGTTAGTGAATTTTGCATGTGAGGGCCGAGTTAAAATGGACAGAAATTGCAGTATTATAATATCTGGAAACGATTACTAATTTGAAACTGTATATGCTGTTGAAGAACGACTAGTTTTCTATACCTTTTTTCTTGATAAAAAGTGCTTAATACCCAAGATACCATTGGTCGTATTTTCATTAAAACCATAAAAATTAAATTTGCAAAAGATAATTTTTTTTTACTTTCTCACCTTATGAAGTTTGTGTGTTATGGATTTTTATTGTTTAGATGATGTTAGCCATATCATGAGTGGAAAAAAAGAATTTTATTTTAGAGAGAGGAAATGGAGGAAAGGTTCACAAACAAAAGAGGCTTATACTGAGCAACCTGAAAGAAACCTACGAGCATTTTAAAGAAAAGTTTCCACATTAAAAGGTCAGCTTTTCAAAGTTCGCTGAATTAAGACCCAAATACTGCATTTTACTAGGAGCGAACAGTACGCACACAATTTGTGTTTGTTCATACCACAAGAACATAAAGTTAATGTTCGACAGTGGAGGCCTTGCAAAGTTCACAGCTGATAATGCATTGAAGGATTATCGAACTTGCCTAACAAAAGTTATTTGTGACCATCCAAGAGCCGAGTGTTACTTTAAAAATTGTGAGAAATGTTCTGGAACAGAAGAACTACTTAAAATGTTGCAGGACAAGTTTGAAGAGAGAATGATTGACAGCATGACGTATCGGCAATGGATTTACGTTGACTGAATAAGTTTGGAAATTTTTGTGTCGTCTGTGGGGGAATTCTTAGAAAACTTTTCAACTGAAATAGAAGCTTTAACAACTCACACATTTCTGGCACAGCAACAAGTCTCCTTCCTAACTCGGTGCAAAGATAATTTAGCAGACGAAGAAATTATTATTTTATGTGATTTTTCAGAAAATTATTCCTTCGGAATTCAAGATTCCATACAAGGATCAAGCAACTATACACCCTTTTATTGCTTATTACAGAGAAAATGGCTTTGTGATGCATAAAAAATTTGTTGCAATTTCAGAGTGCCTCAAACATGACACAGTTGCAGTACATATTTTTCAACAAAGTGCTATAAATTTGTTCTCTGATGGTGCTAGTGCACAGTATAAAACTAATCTTCTTGAATATCTGTCTTCATAAGAAAGAATTTGGAATAAGTGCACAGTGGCATTTCTTTGCAACATCACATGGTAAAGGCCCCTGTGTTGGCGTAGGTGCATTGAAGAGCTAGTCAAGTACATTAAGATCTGATTACGACTCCCAAGAATTTCTATGAGTGAGTTCAAAACACATACAAAACAGTGTTTTTCTTCTTCATGAAAGATGATGAAGAAAGAATTCACATGAAAAATTGAAGAATTGCAGTAAAATGGCTATGTGGTACACATTTGTTACATTCCTTTGTTCCTGTCCGTGAAGATAAAGCAATAGTTAAAACACATTCTTTGAAAGAAAGTGGAGATCTTGTCCAAGTTATGTGAAGAAAAACTTAAAAAGAAGTAAATTTGGCACAACTTAATATGTATGTTTTGAAAAATTAAATTTGACACAACTTAATATGGATGTTTTGGAATATTAACTAGAGCTTTAAAATCATTGCTCAGTGAACATTTGCACTCTTCTTTGTGTTGTCAAGTTTGTTCCTCCCAGCGTTTCATTGGATAGCGGCACATTCAAAGACGGGCGCAGAAGGTTCTCGCAGCACTGTGGACGAGGTGAGATTAAAAATATTCTCAAAAAGTTATTTTAACAGAAGCCATTTTGAAACTTTGCAGTTCTTTAGAAGAAAGTATGAACTTTCTTTCCATTTTTGTTCAGATTTTTAATCTGGTAAAAAAAAATTTTTAAAAAAAATTTAATTTTATAAACAATACGATAAATTTCATGAAAGGCATAATTTAAGCTTTGATTTAAGACCAACTCAAAACTGAGGTTTTAAAAAGGTTTTGGCACATAAAATATTATACATATCAGTGCATATGCAGTTAAGGAAAATTTAAAAAAATAAAATGATGAAAATATAAATATTTAAAGCAAAAATAAAAAAAAACATTTGTTTTATTGTTTGTGTTCATGAATCTGTAGAAAGATAATCAGAAAAATGTGAGACATCAAGGTCAATTTTCCTTCAAATTTGTCCGATTTTGCATGGAATGACCCAGATGCAATTAATTACGATAAATGAACTGTGTCTGTATGTGATTTACAAATTTTCAACTTTTAAACAAATTACGTCATGTCAAACCAATTGTTGTCTTTCTGTGCATCTGTATGAACCGATTTATGTAAAATAATTAATATCTAACATGAAATTTAAATACAATGTATACACTACCCATGGGACGGATTTATAAATCCTTAGCGGCTGCCGCGGAGAAATGGTTCAGGGCATCATCTAATATGATTGAAATGCCACTGACTGGGAAGGTTGTAAGTTCAATGGCAGTATTTTTGACACTAGTGAGATAGCTGAGTGTAGTTCTGTGGCTGTATGGAAAAGAATGCTAGCGGCTGGCTGCTTTGAGCGGTAACTTTCTGCGGGGTTTCTCTGATCAACTTCAGGCGAATGCCAGGGCAGAACTCTACGAAAAGGCCTGCGTGCCTGGAATCGCTTGTCCTTAGAAGTTGGCAAGCCTGGAATCACTACCAATCTATTCACCAAACAGCTGTCAGTCTGTCTGTGGACCATTGTAGCACCTAAACTATTCAGCTGACTTTCTTCAAAATTGATATTCCCTCATAGAGCTGAATAGACTGGAAGCTTTGGGATTTTCTAACAGACATTTTGAATGTTGAGTTTTTTTAACATGAATCGAGCATTTACTACTGCCCAAGTTCTATCCATACGGCGTGTATGTATGGTATGGGTGCAGGTCAACAAACTAACAATCTGAGATCGGACCTCATTCCGGAAAAAAATTTGCTGGTTTATGTAGTAATATAATACTGTATAGCATTTAGAATCAATGCAAGAAAGTATGCGTTTTGGTAGCACCACTAATTCATATTTATTCTACACCTTTAATATTGAAGCTAGAGATTTCTTTCTTAATTCAGTTTATTCCGAAGAATTTGACCTTTGTTCAAAGTCTACAGACTGAAAAGTAATGGAGATTTTTCACTCACCATTGAACACTTTCTGCATCTTGATACGAACAAAAAGTCCTCCCGAATGTGTCAAAGAGGTGGGGACAATGGGCCCGAATAAATGTAAATCAAATGAATAAACATTTTCTTTCACAACAGTCCTGGAAAAAAGAAGCCAAAATAAATTTCATACTATATTTATAACTCATATAAAAAATCATTATTCTAAAAGATAATAAATGTTATACTCTGGAAGAACTTCATCTCGATTCAAATGTTTCAAAGAAATATCAACTTTCATAACTGTCACTGTATACAAAGTTTGTAATATAGAAATATATAAATGTAAAATAAGCGATTTCAAAAAATTTGCTTGTCAAAGCCTTTTCATTAGCAAAATTCAATAACCAAATGGGGTGTGAACAAACAAATTCCAGAGTTGTACTATACACAATTCTAGGAGAACTAGTCGTAACAAGAAAAAGAAAACCATACTTAGCATTAGCAAAAGAAAGAATATAATAAGTAAAACTACTGATAATTAAAATGAATGCTAATAAATATAATTTTAGAGATTTAGCTAAAATAACTTTATAGGAGTAGAACAAGAAAAACTACAAAGAATTTATTTTTGATGCTTTAGAATACCTGGTGCAAAATTTCGAAATTCTATTTTTTTATACAATTTTAACATTGTATTTATTGTAATACTACCTTTCAATTTTCATTTGAATTTAGTTTTAAAATTTTGAAAAATATTATTTTTTATTGGGAAAGAAAATTAAGTTGTTATATTATTTTAATTTTATTTATTCTTAATGCAAAAAGTATAATAAAATAATAATATTCTGTTTTGGGAATGAGAGAAAGAAAGAAAAAAGTTTGATAAAAATGTGGATGTGAAGTACTTAATGGATAACTAAGAGAGAAGCTTTTTAAACAATGTTATGCTAGAGGAATAACTGAGTTTCTTCAAGTTGCTTTTACAGTAGGGTGGGCATTCAAAAGAATGTTAGTACTTTCTTGTTCCCTGCCCATAAATGGGTTCCAAATGACATGAGAAGAAAAGCTGTACAATTGATTCGGATAGTAATAGCGTTTCACTGAGAGGTGAGTGAGTAATGGTTTATTGTTTTGGGGTGTGTCAACTACTATCGTCAGTCCTCAATGTATTGTGCACATTATAACACATCATGTCTCTCCCCCGCAGAACCACTGGTTCCCGGAGTAGAGCGGAGAGCCTGGTTTGAGCCCAGGAGCTGAAAAGTGCGCTATCCCCGTCTCCACTGCACGCGACGACATAGCCGAGAAATACTACTTTCGAAGACTAATAGATTGGTGCAAACCGCAACTCCGTGCAATTCGTCTTCTTGAGTTTGGGCGCTTTGAATCTTATGTAACTCCCCGCCTCAACGTGACCAAGGCATCGACTACACACGACAATTTCACTTGAATACCATGGCTGTTCACACAAAATCCACTTCATGTCAGCCCAGTATGACAGGTTTTCACGTGCCTTGACATCACAAGTGAAAGTACTTGTCCATGAAAACCAAGCATCTGACACTTGGTACCAGTGACTCTGCCAGTTGAGTCACTCTTATTTAGACATTTGTAGAATTTACTATTATTATTTAGGCACAGCTAATAAATTTTATATCATAAAAAAGGGGAAAAATGAATTAGTGATTTGTATGATCCAGAGTTTTGTTAAGAAATCTGCACAACATTAGTTAATTAAATTTCCATACACTTCAGTTTGCTTAAATGCAATGTATGTAGCTTGTACAAGGAACAAAAGCTTGAAAGGTTCCTCATGCAAATTTCTTACGATGTTCTGCAATGCTATTGCACACAAGTCACTTTTACTTTCCTCAAGATGCAAAGCAGAGTTGTCAGAGCCATTGCACCAACCTGTGAATTAGCCCAATGCAAATGAGCTTAGGACACTTGAACTTACAGCACTTGAGCAAGTGAATGGAATGCTTTGCTGCAGTACAGAAGCTATTGTCAAAAACACCCCAACATTGGTACTCAAACAAACACCAGGACTTCATTCTCAACGATGCTGCAGAGGCCATGGTAGTCACTGAGCCACTGTGGCACGTGCGCCATACAGAAATTCAAATTGAAATGAGGTTCAACATCGGAAAAACTGCTTTTTGAGTCATTTGAATGGATCATTATTATTTTCCAATATTTGGGCACAAAAATGCGTGTCCTATATTTTAGAGTCACCGCACACAAATTTAGAGACAAAAAATTGTTTTGAATTTGGATAACTTTAATTATAACTATTAATTTTCATGAATAAACATTTCTTTTAAATTTGAAGAGGAGAGAAGAAAGAAAATATAAACTTTTTTAACAGCCACAATATACAAAATTTGTTTCTTTCTAAATGATAAACTCTTGTTTTTTAATTTGTTATTATTTACACTACTAAAAAAATATTTTGGAAACTAGTGTTGCAGAAATTTGATGAGTGATTTGATGAATGAGTTCTAAAAATTAAGGAAGTAAATGTTCATAAACATTTTTAATGTAGCATAAATTATATGATATATTAAATGACAGCTACTTCTTCAGACTCCAGCCACTTGTAAAACTTTTGACAATGGGACAGTAAGAAAAGGAAAAGAAGGAGATAAAGGAGAAGGAGAGAGAATATAAAAATATCCAGATTTTTGTTCAAATACCAAGATTGGATTGATTTGAATGAAATGTCTATAATGATTTTTTTTTCTTTAAAAACACCATTAAATATTTTTCTCCAAAATTTAACTTACCAGAAATGTACATGATCCTCATCCCATCTCAAGTAGTAATTATCCACTCCTGGAAGATCTACTACCAGCCACACAAAATATGCATCCTGGCGCCAATAAACAAGAGGTGTTCTTGTGATTCGAACCAAATGTGGCATGCAATCATCCTCAGATGTGGAATGTGTATCATGTTCTTCATTTTCAACATTTAAACTGCAAGAAGGATTGCACTTTTCTGAAGATGCCCTTATTGGATTTTGTTGATTGCAGTTCAAGTCTTCCTCTCTTCTTTTTCAGATTCATCCACTGTTGCATGGATTTGAGATGAACCATCTTCCTGAAGCTCTTCTCGATCTTCAACAACCACTGAACTTGGGGCATTAGAGGTTGCAGCTTTGCTTGTTGTATTATAATCTTCCTAGTTTGAGAACACAATACAAAACAAGTAAAATATATGCAAGAGCACACTAAATCAGTAGTCAATACCTAGCACTCCTAATGCAAGAGGGCTACATCACTGAAAAATTGAAAATTGAGATACCCTCATAGTTAGATTCATTTTCCATTACATGACATGCAACAATGCCATTTTTTTTGTTTCATATACATCCAAGTAATAGCAATCCAACTGATATCAAATTCCTGTTGTTATATACCCTCAAGAAAACTTCCGGAGGTCCTTCCGCAAAATAAATGATTTTGGAGTTGTAGCCCTGTTGCATTAGGAGTGCGACATGTTCATTAATGAGTATGAGCATCTACACTCAAAGGTGTTACTATGGGTACCCACCCATATCAGACATTTTCTATAAGTAGGTTTCCAAGAACGTTTTTTCAAGCTGTCACAAAAATTTCACAAAAGTTGTTTGTCACACATGTAGTGAAAATATTAAGTAAATAAAAACAAATAACTTGCTAAATAAATCCTGATTTACTAACAACTGACTTGTGTTATCTTTTAAAAACATGATCTGTATCATTTATTGCTCTTGAAACACAATGACATGCTGAGGTCAACAAAGACCCCCTTGGTAGTTGACATAGGGTCTCAACCGTGGTACTCAGAAGGTAATAAGGGGTGACCAGAAACTGTAACTAATGATGAGTTTTTTACCACAGCAAATTGAAGGTTAAAATCGAGAATTATAATTATATAAAAGCTCAAATTTTCTTGGTTGATGGGAAAGTAAAATGCAAATGGGTATTACACAACACTTGCTATGCATGTCTGATGAACTGCCTTCAAACACCCCTCTCTTCTAAATATCCACTTTCTCATTCAATTAGGCCAAAGCTCTGTAAATCTAGAATGTGTATCGAAATACTGAGGTCACAAACAGCAGCTTCTTCATATTAGGACAGTCAAATAATTATTATGAAATCTAATGTGCTAATAAACCCACCATAGATTTCTCAAAGAACTCCATAATTTCATCCTCTGTGATTGCACTGAAATCAAAGCTGGCAAATGTGTCTTCCAAACGTGCTTCAGTGCTGGTCGCAGTGCTTTCAAGGGAGTATGCCACAGAAGAGGAGTTCATGTCACTCAATTGAATATTACTACTTTCTGATGGTTCACAATCCCAGTTATCTTCAAAAATAACTTCTGACCCATTCAATGATTTCAATGACTTTTCATCTTCCTCCTCCTCCATTTCATCATCTTCTGACTCATAAGAACAGTCACGATCCATGGGGGGTGTCAAATGGCTTAAGTCAAGTCCCTGAAGTAACAATTTCTGCTCCTCGCTCTGTGAAGCCAGACCCCAGGCTACAAGACTGTTGTTAAGTAATGCCTGGCCATGTGGGGTCACTTCAATCAGAGCTACATGGTATTTGTAACCACCAGTGCAGTCCGCAGGTTTAACCTTGTCCAGCACCTACAAGTAAAAGAAAAAATATTTTTGTGAGAAGGTTCACAGATTCTTAGAATGTGTCATTTTTAATGTACTTGCTGATTACATAAGTTACTTTTTCTATAATAATAAAATATTTTTTTTATTATATTACTTGTAGAGGAAAACAAATATTATTGCTTATAGTCCTATCTGATGTTATACTGTATTTTTTACAGAACTCTTTAGTACAGTTCAATGTTGGAACTGAGCTGCAATTTTATAAGTGATGTGAAATATTGACATGTTTACAATTGCTGATCATAACTAAACACCACAGTTGCCTGCAACTGTTAAGTTTTATGATTGATACTTTGACATGACCATGTTTAAACGAAACCACAAAGGAGAAAATTAAATAATTTATCGCAGAACTTTAAAACAAAATTATATAGCTAAAATGTAATGTTGACAGAACGGTTAGCATAATACCTTTGCATACAAAAGTTTAACTGCATCCACTGTTCCTGCTTTGGCAGTAATACCATAGAGTGCATCAATGGATTTCTCACTCCATCTGTCTCCTAGGTCAGGACTCACACCAGCAAAGCAACATTCAATTGCCTAAACAAGACAAAAGAAAAGACATTTTCACAGTGAATTATAAAACTAAACAAAGCAAGAAACCACAAATTCATTTTTGCACAATCTTGTAATCACTTATATCATCCTTTTTACTTTCTCACATATTATGTAGTACAGAGAGTTAGATAAAGCTGCTGCAAAAACCGTTTTTTTGGGCAGAGAAAGTTGTAATTTAATACTCTGACATCAAAAAAGTAGAAAAATCTTGTTCCTTTATTTAGTATCATATGTATGTCACATGTCTAATATGATGTGTAGTCAGAACTTACATTTTGTGGGATCTTAATACTGAAATATTGGTTTATGGCAAAATGTTCATCTGTGAACAACATTAGTGGCTAAACTGTAGACAAGTTTTTCACCGAACTTGATATTCTTAGATCAAACTGGTGGATGTTGCAGCCCCTTGAATTTGAAAGTTTGTATTTTGGGAATCCTTTATATGAAGCCCCACTAACATTTTAACTTCCTTATGTACATATGCATTACGTACTGCTGCTGCCAAAAACAGTGATTTTTTGATACAAAAACTCATATTAAGGGGCTCTAACACACGAAAAGTAGATAAGTTCTATTCTATCATGAAGCAAATTATTACCTATAACATGTTATGTACTCAGATTTCAAAATTTGTAGGTTCTTAATACCAAGAAAGTGTTCTTTCTTGGTGTATTTTATAGAAAATTGAACAAGGAATATGCCTATATTTTCTTCAAATTTTTATCTCATTGAGTTTACATAGAAATTTTAATTTTTGAATTAATTGATTGATTGATGTTTTCATGTTTCCGGGCGCGTCAACTGATTTGGTCATTAGTCCCGTTAGTGTAGTGCATGTTTTTCCTCGGGAGATGGCCGTGATCTTCCCCTGCTGTGTGGCGAGATCCAGCGCCGACCTACCGTCGGCTAGTGGGGTTTCCCCCTAACCAGGACTCTCCCACCAGCGGGGCACCGCTCCAGCCGGGACAAGCTCTAAGCTCCCAACCGGTCTCCCAGAATGTGTGGTAATGTAGTGCATGTTAGTGTAAGTGTGTGTGTAAGGGGAGAGGATAGGACAAGGAAGAGGAAGGACAGATCGTGTGCGGTCAGTGGCCCGTGTGGTAGGGTACTGCTCTGGCATTCGCCTGGTGTTGATCGGAGAAATCATGGAAAACTACTAATCAGAGCAGCTGGATGCTAGAATTCTCCTCCAGACAGCTAAACTAAATTTGACCTAGCTTAAAAGCTAGTGTCGAAAATCCTGTCACTGTCAGGACTCGAACCTAGGACCTCCTGGTTAGAGCCGCTGCAGTGACATCATTTGATACACTGAGCTACCGCTCCCCGTTTAATTTTTGAAAAAATTACATTTTTTAAAATGAAATATTAATGTTTTGAAAAATATATTTACAGACATTCTAAAATACACATTTCAAAGAATTGAATAAATATATATATAGCGTAAATTCAAGAAATTTAATATAGGCATAAGTACTCAAATAATCAATTTTTAGACAATTAAAAAACGTGTCTCTCTTTTTTTGATGACCAGATTTAAGAAAAAAAATTGTTCATTAAAAAAAAGTCAGGTCAACTCTTATGCGATTTGACATGGAATGAATCTATTTTAATAGCATGTGTGCAATTAAAATTTCACACCTACCAATCGGAATTCAGAAAATGAGCCAAAATGTTTAATTGAGAAACAATAACATAGACATAGCCAAGGTATTGGCAAGTATTAATCACATTTCTCGTTAGTTCATAACCCATCTTTCACTCAGCTATCTTGTGTTTGGATCGTGAACTTCACTTTGTCTACACTGTTTTTGAACGCATTCCATGTCGCCTTTCTGAAGCATTCTGCTGGCAGTTCATTCCATGTGTTGATGATCTTATTGGTGATGAAGTGTGCTGTCTGTCCTATTCTTGTTTTTTCTTCCTTCAGTTTCATTGTGTGTTCTCATAGTCTTATCTGTAGATCTTGTGAAGATATCTGCTTACTGTGGAACATTATAGTGGCCATTCATAATATTATAAGTCTCAATTATGTCAGTTCTATACCTTCTCTGTTCCAATGTGAGTAGCGACATTTCTTGGCATCTCTGTAGGTAGTCTTTTCTGTGGCACTCTCTTGGGTTCCTGGTGATTTTCCTTTGTACTTTCTCTAGTTGTCGTTTACCTTAATATGGGGACCAGACCATGACAGGTCTGATGTAGGTTGTATAGATGCTCTTCATCATTGTTTTGTGCAGTTTAAAGAAAGCCTTCCTCATCATATATAAAATGCTATTTACTTATTTGGTGACCTTGGTGACCTGACTTTCCCATTTCAAATCTTGCGAAATTATACACCCAGGTCGTTTTGTTGTGCTGTGGTCTCCAAGTTGTGATTTGAAATCATACAGGGAGTCTTGTTTGTTTGTTGTTGTTTTTTGTCGACGTGAAGTACTTTGCATTTCTTGGTGTTCAACAGGAGTAACCATGTTTCAGACCAGTTTTCTATTTTAGTAAGATCATTCTGTAATGCATGATGATCGTTCAATGGATGTGCAAAGAGTTTTGTATCACCTGCATAGCTATTTCTTCACCAAGGTTACTTGTGTATAGAATGAACAGCATTGGTCCCGAGACAGATCACTTAGGAACGCTGCTTGTAACAGTTCAGGATGTCATTACTGTGTCTCCAATACATACTTGAAACATTCTATTTGAGTGGTAATCTCTTATCCTCGCTCATAATTTGTCTTGTATCCCCATTGCTTCTAATTTATAAATCAGTTGCTTGTGAGGGACATTGCCGAAAGCCTTAGGATAGCTCAAGTAAATTACGTCCATAGGTTGCCCTCGGTGTAACAGTTTGGTCCACACATCAAGTGGTGATGGTTGGTAATGGTTGATCTTCCTGGTACAAATCTGTGTTGCCCTCAGGGGATTAGATTGTTGCTTTATGAGTGGTCGTGGACTATTTGGACCATTGATCTTTCCATCACTTTCCCAACTGTACTTGTCAGACTTATTGGCTTGTAATTCTGTGTTAGCTGTGTGTCACATATTTTAAAAATAATTGTAACCTCTGCTATTTTCCATGCAGAAGGAAGTTCGCTTCGAGTGACTGACTGAAAAATTAATTAAGAGTTGGGGTCAGATGTGTTGCACAATTTTTTAAATAGATAGTTGGAATATGGTCTGGGCCACTAGAAGAACTTTCGTCCAGTTCAAGGAGTGTTTGGGCTATCTCTATGTTTGTAATTTCAATATTTTCTGTTGTTTCTGTGATCTGTTTCTAATGTTTCGTAGTTGATTCAGTGGTTCCATTATGTCCTCTTCAAAGTAGTCTGCAAAGTGTTTGGCAATTTCCAGAGGGTCAGTTATGTCAGCCTCCTGCATTGTATGATTCTAGGTAGTCCTGTCTTGCACGAAGTCTGCTTACCTGATACAAGAATAGAAATCTTGGCTTCTTTTTGTACCACTTGTTTCTCATATTCCTCTCTTTTCATCCGTATGTCTGATGTGAGCCTGTTGAAAATTGTCTATAGTCCTCATAATGTTTATCTGCAATGATTTTCTAGATTGTACCATACCCTCTGTTTAGCTCTAATGTTTCACTGTGTGGTTGATCCATGGTTTGTTTAAGTTTTTCTTCCTGTATTTTTGAATAGGTAGATAATTCCTGGGATATGTCACAGAATTTTCTGCAGTTATCCTCGACTCTGCTTTCTCATTTTCTTCTTCATTTCCAGTGTCATGGACTCACGATATTCTGTAAGGTATTTTGTTATTGCCTCAAAGGTTTTTAAAGCAAACTTCTCATTGGCATTATTGGAAACGTCTCCAGTTTCTGGTGTTTCCAACTGTAAAGTAGTAACAATTACCAGATGATCACTTTGTCCTATGTTGGGTCTCAGAATTGGGGGAGTAATAATATCTTATTCATTTACCAGTACCAGGTCAACAATTGCAGGGGTTTGGTTCCCTCTATATCTCATGGGTTCATTGATTTTCTGGTTAAAGTTTGAGTTAGTTCATTGTTTTATTTATTTAATCATTCATTCATCCATTTATTTATTCATTCATTCATTTAAAGTAATATACAGGCAACAGTACAAATCTGATATGGCCTGAATAATTAATTGTTTACAACATATCACACTGTTTAATATCACATGAAAATATAAATGAAAGTATCACATAACACCACAATAATTCACAATTTTTGAAAATGTTTGTAAAAGAGGAACAGAGTTCGCATATCATTGAAGTCCATGGCCTTCCTCGTTGAAGAGACCATCATAAGCTCTTTTGAAAATCTTAAGACTAGGTGCTGCTATTATGTTCTGGGGTAGTAATGTTCCAGGTGTCGACAACTCGGTTACCTATGAAGTTCTTGTGCTGCATTAGATTATGTCTAGATTTTACAAGTTTCATACCATGACCACTAGATGTAGATTTTCAGAGCTGAAAAATTCTACCAAGATCGGAGTTGTAATACCCGTGCAAGATCTTGAACGTTTCAAACATGTCACCACGTTTTCTCCTAGCAGCAAGAGTCGGAAGTCTGAGTCTTGTCATCGTTGATCATAAGCCATGTTCTTGAGGTCTATAGGGATACGTGTGGCTCTCCTTTGTACATTTTCCAGCAGATTTATGTCTTTGAGAAGGTAAGGATTCCAAATCGCAGTGCCAAATTCAAGTATTGGGAGAATGTAGGTTCTATATAGGGAGATGAATACATCACTTCTCACAGTGTTAAAGGCTTTGCGCAGTATATAGCCTTGTTAGCCTTTTTTGCAATGTTACACACATGGTTTTCCCATTTGAGGTCGTTAGAGATCATAATTCCCAGATACTTCATGACCTTGATTTCAGATAAGTTCCTTCTGCCTATTTGGTAATTTCTCTTTGGGTTGGTTCTTCCAATATGCATGACCATACATTTTGTTTCATTCAGGGGTAACATCCAAATTTTCGACCACTCATAAACCCTATTCAAGTCTTCTTGAAGGAGGAGATGATTCGACAGAGGGGTAGCGTAGAATTTGGTGTCATCTGCATACATCTTGAAATGGGAGAGCATACCGTTCGGTAAATCGCTAGTATAAAGGATGAAAAAGATCGGTCCCAGTACCGAGCACTGGGGAACTCCGCTGTTGATTCTCTTCAGTGATGACTTTTTTTCTCCAATTCTCACGCAAAAAACAGCAAGCCTCAAGGAAAGACTGTATCCAGCGCAAAAGCATCCCCCTTGTAAAGTAAGCAAGTTTATGAAGCAACCTTCGGTGCGGTACCTTGTTGAATGCTTTGGAGAAGTCCAAAGTAGATGATGTCTGTAGGGTTTCCATTATCTAGATCCATTGTCCAGTCTTGCAATGAGGTTAATAGGTTTGTAATTATAGATCTCCCTGGTACGAAACCGTGTTGGTGTAGTGGTATGCCTCCAGTTTTCAAAGTTAAGTCAAGTATCTCGTCCGCCAGAATCCACTCAAAGATTTTACATACCGAGCTAGTCAAGCTAATGGGCCTGCAGTTAGCGGGATCTAGCTTACTGCCTTTCTTGAAAACTGGTGTAATATTAACTGTGTGTTGTAGGAATTCCCGTTCCACTTCAATCTTGGATACAGCTCTGTCTTCAGTCCATGTGATAAGAGGGGAAATTGAAGTTGCCCATAATTATAACATGTTCATGTAATACTGAACTCTGCTAATATGTTCAAAGATTTTGATGTCCGTTTGTGAAGCTCTTGTCTCAGGTGAGGGTGGTCCATAAATTCCTCCAATGATTACTCATCTGCACTTTTGGCCATAGAGTTTCTATTTCAGGATCTTCAAGATTGTGGATTTTTGTTAATCTCACTGTGGTTGTTTCGATTTTATGTTGCAGATATATCAAGACTCCTCCACCTCTTTTGACTACTCTATCTCTTCGGTGGACAGAAAGATCAGGGATATGTATCATTCTGTCAGGAATGTCAGTGTTAAGCCAGCATTCTGTGATTACTATCATGCCAGGTCTCACAGTATTGACTTCCTCCAAAAATTGATTGAACTTAGGAATGAGAGACAAGACATTGGTATACAGAATTATTGGGTTTATTGTTCTTGTTGCTGCCCATCCTAATTTCCCTTCTTGTCAACAATCCTCGGGTTACCCCTGATGTACTTGATAACAAGGTTAGGGTTCACTTTCTGTTTAATTGTCAGTTGTTTTTAAGACCTTCCCGCTCTTTTCTCTGTAATGAGGTAAGATCATTGTTGACCTTGATTCCTGTGGGTAGTTTTTTACTATTTTTCAGTATGCTTTTGGCTGAGTTGGTATCTTTCATAACTACCTTAATAGGTCTGGGTTTTGAATTTTCCCGGCTGTTTCCCAGTCGCATTGTGTACATCACACAGCCCTGGATATCCATATCCAAATTACTCAGAACGCTCACAACAGTGGTTTGATCTTGGGTTTGACGCTAATTCACATCAACTATCTGCTTCACCTACTCTATAAATGATTTCTCTGGCGCATATCACATTCCTCTATCTCTCCAAGTATAGATTTGACTTTGGGACCATGCCAGCTAATTTAATATCTTGCAATTCTTTCAATATTTCTCCAACCTCACTGGTGGTATCTTTTTGTAGTATTTCCATTGTATCACATCTTTTTTCAAGTTGTTCCATTTTTCTCTGCAGTTATCAAATCTGAGGACAGCTTGTTCATCGCATCATCTAACAGTTTTTTGACGTCCTTGAAATCCTTCAAGCTTTCATTCTAATTGTTTGTTAAATCTATTTCAAGTTTAGTGACTTTTTCACTCAATTTCTCAGTTGTTTTTTCTAATTCTTGTTTGAAGATTTGAATCAGTTCATTGTAAACTGACATGGTTGGTTTTGATTCACAACACTTAAGTTCTTCCGTTTCCAAGTTTATCCTCACCCGCTTTGTGCAACTCAAGTGATATGACATGTTGCAGGTCTTGCAGTTTATTATGGTTTTCGATTTAAATTTTTTGTAATAAACTGCTGGCCAGCTAAAAAGCCGAACTAACGGGACAACTTTTGAAAAATGTCACTGTCAGATCAGAACATACATTTATACTCGATTTAGGGTACTTTCGTTTCGTTTTATGTTGGCAAAAGTTGTTGCCAACCGTCACACAAATACCCTGTATATATTACCTTCAAGCGGTAGGGACATTTTTTAAAATTTAAGTTTGCAATGAAACAATGACTACTTCCGTAGATTCTGCCAACATTCAAAGCCATCCAAGTGAAGTTGTGTTAGTTTAAGAGTGTTGCTAAAGATTTGCATTTTGCGGTTTTGCTGCTCTTCGTTCTTTGCGTTTTATCATTCAATTTATTTATTTAGTAGTACTAGGCGTTTTTGAGTTTTATTTATTATTTTCCAATTGTTTTCTTTAGTAATAATAATAATAAAGTTAATTGAAGTAAGTTATAGTAGTTCATTATTTGTTGTTAAGTGTCCCTTTAGTATTTCTTGTTTTAAATTAATTATATTATATTTATTATTTTTTCTGAATTCATTTTAATTATAACTGGAAAATAATGGATACCCCAACAATATCTGGGTCTATACTTAATATTAAACCTTTGAAGATAACACGTATTCAAAGACTGTCTCTGGTAACAATGGATAAGTTATTGAAGACTTACTTACACTAATGATGATTTTCATTATTTTTTTGAACTTACTTTTTAAAGCTAATGAATAATTGAACGATAAATTAAAGGTTTAACTGGACTGTTAGGAACAATTCATTAGATCACTTAAAAACTACCATGTATATCACGTTAATTAACTTCAATAATTGTGGTATTTTTTCGTTCAATAAAACTCATTACTACCAGTTCAAAACGTTAAGGAACGGTTGACACACATCTCAAAAGCATTAATAACATAGAACTATGACCGCAGATAACTTTTGAGGTTGTATTTTTCATTTGCACTTGACACTTTTTAACACTTCTCAAGCTCGCAATAGTTGATAATGATAATTCTTAATTAACTTAATAATTATTCACAGAGTTAATATTCGTTTATAGATGAACATCTCTTTTTAATTCTACCGAAAAACGAAACATGTATTATTGAACAGTGGACAAGACTCGAGACCGCGCAAGGATTGTGCATGAGACAACAAACAAAACAAAAGCGAGAGACTTGATCAGAGTTATAGTTTCATAAGTTGGCTATCCCGACAGGAAATCTTTAAAGCTGCCATATTGCGAATTTAGTGCGACCTAATACACGGCCTGGAGTCTACTGGCAGTTAATTGCATCAATTTTGCTCTTTGTCTCCATACATAGGTATGTTTATTCAGTTACAATTATCACATGAGATAGGTTTTTCACAGATCCGCTATAAACAATAAACCTCAATTGTTCCACCTTTCTGTGCACGGATAGCGTTGCCTTTCATGAATGAGCACTGTCGCCTTCTGAGTTCAGGCAGTCACTGCTGGCTCCCAAGCAAGATCTTCCTGCACATAGTTAGCGTAGCCTTCCGAGTTCAGGCAACATATAAACAACGAATGAATATATCTATCTGATGAAGTAAACGTTAAGTAGCTGACTAATGAAACAACATAAAATATTTATCGTGAATAAATTAAATGATAGATACGGGGATAATCAACCACAACAATAAATTATCCCCATATCTATAATGGATTACCACAAGATCTCGGTTACCATCACAGAATTTAATAAATTAAATGTTTTACATGTAAGCATTTGGTCTTAGGATGACAAATGTAAACACCAGTTGTGTTTACCCATTCTAAGAAATACACTATACCAAAACTGTGAGAGTAGTGACTAGTTTTTTTACTTCCCAATATTTACACATGGTGTATTCGCCCTCATACCTGTCTTCACTTTTCATGCGAAGTAATGTTTTCATGACTTTGTCGGGTTCTTCTAAATTTTGTAGGCGATACCCTTCCAATTGCAAATTTTTTTTACAAAATATACAAGGTCCACTAAAATACATCTTTTACAGAAGCAATACTACATCATCAAATGTATGCTTTTAAAGGCGAAGATGTGTTTGAATTTCTCAAATTTTAAATTATTCTTACATGAAAAAAGAAAAAAAGGAAAAAGAAAGAAACAAAGAACATAACATAACGTGGATAAAGGAGTATAATTGCATTTGTGATATTCAAAAAAACTTGCTCCTATTGTTGCTCGTTTTCTTGAACATATCACTCATGCAATTATCCCCTTTTTTATCCACTTGTTTTGTTAATTACTAAAAGCCCATTTATGATTATTGTAATATAAATATAATAAAGGTGGAAATCTGATCATGTTTCCACCTTATGATCACATGCAATTCTCTAACAATCACCGTTTTCCACAAGGTCAGTTTTCCAGCTTATAGAGCAGGGTTGTCCAACTAGCGGCTTGCTAAGTTTAAATTTCAGATTATTTTCGAGTAAATTCAGAAAATCACAATCATCTCAACGTGTTTCTCTGTATTATGCATGGTTCACGCTCCTCTGCCCATTTCAGAGCAGCAGGACAAACTGCTGATATCAATACAGGGAAGTTACATATGGATCACTTGAACAATATAGATATGGTCTGCAACTGTATTATAGGTTTCAGTTGTGGTCCTTGAGGCCTTGCAAGTTGGACACCCCAGTTATAGAGGAAGTTTTCATTAAAAAATCATTCCATTCTGATTAGTAGCCCTTAAACATTAAAATGAAAGTTTACATGAGCATTATTTAACGGTAAAAACTCACCTGAAATGGTAACTGGGTTATCAAATCCTTAGGTAAAGGTACAGCTTCACTTCTGGATACAGTGGCTCTATCACCATGGTCCACAAAGAAGATAAAATATTTTATCCTCTTTGTAAAAATTTTAAATGTAATAAAGTTTTGCTTAAATTTGCTATTCATCCGATGAAAGGTGATAAGACTGGCGGAAATAGATGTTAATAGAAGGTTGTGGACTAATAGAACACTTTATTTCTCATTATGAAACTGATCTTTGTTGTTAAATTGGCGATGGATTACTTTGTAAAGGTATCAGAACAAACCAAATCCCTCGTGAAAACAATCTCTAACCAAGTTGTAGACTACTGCAAGCCCTGAACTGATACTCTGAGGCACTGACAGCTGGCACTTGGCCACAAAAATATCGTCCACTGGTCTGAACTATGCATATTGTGTGTGAACTATATATTCATACTTTTCCTTGTGAAATCATTATTTAAAAATTAAATTAGAACCTCTTATCTTCTGGAAATCTTCCAATGCAATAATCGCCTGCAAAGAGTGTTCTGCTGTTTGAATTCCTCTCTTGGGCCAGTTTGGTGAGTTTCTTATCCATCTTATGTACCCTAAAGTGCAAATAAACATGTCAATAAATCAACCTTAAAAATTGTAAAATTAAATAAATAAATAAAAAATTAATTTACATTCTTCACAGACTTACAGATCTTCAAATTTTTCTTGCCGAACATAGAATCTGCCTGGATGATCACCAACAATGAAATAAACAAGTGAAAATTCATCAGCAGGTAGATGAGCCCAGGAAACGTCAACCTTTTCAGATTTTTCAGCGTGCAATGATGTATCTACAATTGTAACAAATTGAATTTCAACAAGCATAATAATTAAGGAATGTCTGCCTTTATTAATGAGTATTCAAGAATACATGCCCATCCTTGACGATCTTCAAGTAACAATGAGGCAATCAAAAAACAACCATGTCGCATCAAGATTTCTGCACTTACTGGAAGCGCATACTGAGGAACTTCTATCCCCGCCCTTGCACAGGCTTGACTAAGTAGCTCCAAATGTTGAGGACTTTCCACAGCTAGCTGAGCTTCCAACAGTTTCCGTCGTAATGAGAAAATGATGGTGCTTGTCTTTAATGTGACCAAGCGCTCATAACACTCGAGAGGATCCAACCAAAGAGTATGACGAAGACTCAGTTTAATCTGAAAAAATTATTTCATTAGGAAGCGAAGATATGTACACATAACAGTTAAAATGATTAGAAAAGGGGTAATAAAATAACTCTCCAAATGATCCTTTTCAGTATTAAATTTGTTTGGCAAATTTTACTTCTTTGTACATACACACCATAAATAAAAACTGTATTACCAAGCCATTGAGATTTTAGCTGCAAGAACTAATATATAATTTACATATTCAGTGCCTATTGCATAACTTTAGTACCTCTTGTTATTTTTGAACTGTTAAACATATCTACAGGTATGGAATGAAAAAAATCAGAGAGAAAACAATGCTCTTAACATTGACAAACTTAACATAAACAAGTAATACAAGCAATGCGCCAGGAAAGCCTCTCCGCATCTAATCCGAGCCTCCTATTAAAAATTTCATTTATGTTAGTAACAACAGAAGGGAAACAAATAAAGGGACAACACTTCCAGTATCTATTATATTCGTGGTGAGTACGCAATGTAAGTTTTCTTTGGTTCAAACTGCAGCTTGTCCTACCAGCATTATTTCTGTTGCAAGCAATCTCACCAGCAAGGTGCCACTGCAAAGAGACTTTCCTGGTGCAATTATACTTCAATGGTTTCAAATCTCGTTTGCTTGATCAGAAATCACACCAAAGCAGGATTTTCATTTTCCTGGAAGTTCAACACTATTCATTGGAGTCTCCTTTTGTTTTTCTTTTATTAACCAGAAAGCCAAAATTAGTGGCTAGCAGCAGCAGCAAAAAATGCTGCTGTTGAGTGTGGAGAATGGTGTCCTGAAGCAGCAAAACATGGCTGTTCAAAAACGGCACATTGAATACTCAAACTTCTTCCTTCTTACACATTAGCTGTATTTTAAGCAGTGGTGAAACACTTATATTAAAGAGTATGAGAATTTAGATAGAACTTAAAAAATTGAAATACTTGAAAAATTGTGGATTAATATTCAAATATTTGACTTTTTAAGAGTAATGACGATCCACAATCTTGAAGATACTGAAATAGAAACTCTATGGCTGAAAGTGCAGATGAGTAGAGTTAAATTGATCATGGAGGAATTTAAAGACCACTCTCACACACGCTCGTGCATGCCCAAAACACTTCCTTATTATTTCAAATCACAACATGGAGACCACAGCTTAACAAAACAGCCTGGGTGTACTAATTTTGCAAAATATGAAATGAGAAAGTCAGGCACCATGGTCGCCAAACCAGCAAACAGCATAGTATATATGATGAGGAAGGCTTTCTCTAAACTGCACAAAACAATGATAAGAGAATCTATACAACCTACATCACACCCGTGTTTGAGTATGCAATGGTGGTCTGGTCCCCATCTTATGAAAAAGATAAACAAGAACTAAATAAAGTATAAAGGAAAATCCCCAGGATCCCAAGAGAGAGTGCTGCAAAAAGACTACCAACAGAGATGCCAAGAAATGGCACAACTCACATTGAAACAGAGAAGAACAACATAAAAGTGAATGGCCTAATGTCCAAGGCCTTCACAAGATCTACAGATGACAGACTAGAGAACACACATGAAACTGAAGGAAGAGGAAACAAGAATAGGACAGAGAGCACACTTCTTCATCAACACATGGAATGAACTGCCAGCAGACTGCATCAGAAAGGTGACCTTAAACTGCCATTCAAATATAACAACACACACACTGTATAACAGCTTGTTGCTGCCACCATTATTGCAATGAATAAAAAAAAATTAAATATAAAACATTACAAAAACATACATACGAAGCCACAAGAAAACAAAAACAATATTGTCACACTCAGAACCTAATGGAAAATTTCATCACAAGGCAAGTAAGGCAAAAACAAAGTTTTGAAACCAATTAGTATGTAACATATTTAATCTGTAAAACAAAAACCACTGATAGAGATTCAACATATTAAATAAAATTATTTTAGGAAATCAATGTGTGGCGAATTGAGATTCCTCTAAGAAATAAGGAAAGCTGAAGGGAGGAAATATTTAACAAATTATCTCTCATTAAATATAAATGTTACAACTAGTCTGAAATATAGATAATTTGCAAATTAGCCAGTTAATTTGCAATTTAGTCACATGGTATGAATAAATCTGTAAGAACGATGAATGGATTTTGATTTTCATTCCGAACATCAAGCTAATTAGACACATTATCTGGCCAATGTTGGGATTAGCCACAGCAATTGTTGAATTAAGTTCATTCTCTGTATGTGATGACTTGTGTTTTTGCTATTAATATTTTGGCATAAAAAAAAAAAACACTGGAAATTATGTATTGCATAGATTTAAGACTTTTATCTAATTTACAAAGGCCGAAGCTCAGGGCCTTGTTAGGTGATATTGTATAACTAGACATTTCTGACTGACAAAGAGAAACTTGCAACTTCACATTTTGGCTCTCTCTGGCCTTAAAAACTTGCCACCTCCTGTTGATTCGTTTATCATGTAATTTTGTAAGACAATTTTAGATTACTTCCAGTTACCTCTGCGGTCTGTCTGTCAGACAATGTCTAAGTTCTTGACTAGTGTACTGTCTGCAAGTGAGTGTTTGTAGGAGTGTGTGTGATTGTGTGAGAGAGTGTGGGTGAGATTGAGAGACTGTGTGTGAGAGAGAGAGTGACAGCATGTGAGTGTTTGAGAGTGAGAGTGAGAGAGTTGAGAGTTACGAGTGAGAATGTGTGAGAGTGTGTGAGGGAGGCTCTGAATGAGTGTGCATGTCTGTGTGTGCCTAAGAGGAAGGGGAGAGAATAGGCATGGAAGAGGAATCGTGCACAGTCAATGACCAGTTTTAGAGTAGGTACTGTTGCATCATAAGTCAGTATTGATGGGAGAAACCACAAAAACTACCACTCAAACAGAGCAGCTGACCACTAGTTATCCTGCAGACAGTGGCTGAATTCTATGTTGCTAGTCACGAAAATCCACCATCAAGACACAAACCCTAGTCAGAGTTGCTTCAGAGGCAGCAGCAATGCCGAGTCTTGAGCTCAACTTCACCCATTATTGGGTAACATGAAAACAAAGTGGCTAATTTGCAAATTAAGACAGATTCAAACTTAAGCCATCACATATACACAAAAAGGTCCAGCAACAATACCTTTCCAATTAGAAATCGATCTTTCTGTAGTGTTTCTCTTAATATATCAGCCGCTTTGTCAATGGTGACTGATCCCCAACTCCAATCAAGATCACATGGAGCAAGTCTACACACAAATATGTCCACACACTGAGGTGGAATCTCTATTAACTCTGGGGGCACTCAAACAGCCTGTCAGCCTGGAAACAAAGCACAGAAAAAGTTAAAAACAGTAGCAAACTAAGATATCAAATATCCTAAAAATAATGGAAATGGTGAAAATAGTGATGTGACGAAATACTTTGGCCACCAAGCCGTATTGCACAATAAAAAGCCAGTGGCCCGTAGTATTAAAACTATATCTTGAAAATTACAATATTCCACTGTTCAATCTTTGAACAGTGTACAGCAAAAATCTTTTAGAAAGAGAGAAAATTTGTAGAATAACCCATTTTCCACAAACTCCATTTCATGTTTTCAACCTTTTAGTATTTCTCAAAACCTTAACTATGCTTCAACGAGTAATTAATTTTAGCAGCGCAACAATATGTACAAAATCTGTGATGTAATGCTGGCATCCCTCTGCAGATAAAATCTATTCAGTATACATAAGGTCTAACATAATATATATCAGCCTAATGTGTTTTGGTCACACTATCAAACTGGTGGTGCTACAGAATGGCACAGACTTTCTCAGGTTATGTACAAAAATATGTAAAATAAAGTGTAGTTATACAGAAAATGATGGCAGATGTGTTAATTCAGAGAAAACTGTGATATAAATAGTATTAAGTAAGCATTACTAAGGGTGAGAAAGTATGTGCTGTTTTAGCACCACTAGTATCATTTCACATATCAAAGATTTCCTTGCACTTGTTCTCATTTTCATGTTAGATACAGCTTAACAGCACAACATGACATTGCTTGAGATCGGAAGCAAAATCTACTAAGATGAAAACCATAGTATGAAGTGAAAACATCATTTCCCCCACCCAAGTTTACAGTGGCAGCAAGGAAGGCATCACAATGCAATACCAACCTACCAATTTGATCAGAGCTGGACAATAATGTGATATCAACATGAAATGAAATCACAATATCCTTAATTTTATGAAATCCAGAGAACCCTTTCTTCCATCAATCATCTTCTGTTATTTTCTACATCTTTCTACATCATAAATTTTGGAAATGTTTTTAAATCCCTTTAATGCGGTCAGAGAAGTAAGCGACTTCAAAATTCATATGCCCATAAACAAACTTCCATATACAGGGTGTATCTTTCATGGTGTCACTTCTTTTAATATAAAAACAGTAAAAAATTTCATGTGAACATGGATCTGAAATTCACTTATTTCAGAGTTACACGATACTGAAAATTACAAGAATTGCTCAAAGTGGCTACCTTCTGCTTCAACATGTTGCCTACATTTCATGCTATTGCCTACTCCGATAAAAATTCCTGGAGTGTTCCGTATTTTGTTTCACCCAGTGAGAATACACTATGTCGCTATCAGAAACAGGAGTCGAATAAAACAAGGACTTTAAATGTCCCCAGAGGAAGAAATTCATTGGATTCAAATCAGGAGATCAAGCAAGTTATTCAATAAACCCCCTCTGACCAATCCATCTATGTGGAAATTAATCATTCAAGAAATTAAGAAAATGAAATGAACTGGCGTTCTGTCATGTAAAAAACACACTTGTTGAATAATGTCCAGAGGCACTATCAATTAAATGATTCAACTCATTTTTGAGAGACTGTATATTCATTTGTGCCTTCAGACGTGGAGGAAAGAAATAATCGTGAACAATTCCACCCCAAACATTTAAGCAGAACCTCTGTTGGTGTTTGCCCTTCAGGAGGGTTTCAATTAACCATTAGCTGGTGTTGCATTTTTGTACCAATTAACTGGTATGAGACACCACTTGAAGAAAAATTTCAACTGTTTGTGGTCATGTGATATTTAAATAAATTTAAAAGGCTAAATCAGTACATATTGTATCCTTTAATCAAACAATGGTTATGGAAGATTTATATCTTTTACATTACTACACTCTACAATACAAGTGATTACTACCACATCCTATCCTTCACATGTTTTACACATTTTACTAGCGCACTGTAGACGTATTGGTTTCTGGTATAATACACATAAGAAAAAGGTCTTCCTTCTTAATTTTGGATGACCAAATAACATGTCTTCTTTACATTCAAACATTCTACCACTGTGTTTCCACTTCTACTTGTTTTGTGATCTTGGCAGAAATTATGCACTCCATAGAAGAACGTATTTCTGATAAGTGACTTCTTAGTAATTGTAACCTTCTACCTATATGTGGTGTAACTAGTGAGTCGGCCAACCTTTTCATAAAGTCAAAACAAGTTACTTTACCATTGTCTTTGTAGCACTGGTGCAAAATATATGCATTGACAGTGCTTATATTGTGATAAGGCTTTCTTGTCGAGCTCTGCAGTGGGCTAGCTATTTGTGAAATTCTTGTACCACTAAATTTACTGCCAATTTAACCATGAGTTCACCATACAACGTATTATTCCTTACTTGTTGTATGTGGACATGTAATTCTATACAGAATCACGATTCCTGGAAGTTCTATAGATTGGAATCAATTATTAGATACATGGCAACTACTATAAATTATCGGCCTTTTTAAATAAAATTTTAATAAAAATTTAACATTTATTCTTAAAACCTATATATTATAATTCTATTGACTTTAGAGTTTGTAACATGCTCTTACTCCTGATGCTGGTTTTATCATTTAAAGCTAAACCTAGGGTTCTTGGCTAATCATAATATCCAACTCATATAAAACAGCCATGGGCCGCCATCTGTTGTATGATTTAAAGTGTATATAGAACATTCTTTATCAAGGCAATCCACATCACCTTTCGTCAGATTGTATAAAGCAATCATCTCTGGTTAATTGCTTTCAGCATAAATGCCAAGTGGGTGTATTATGAAACTAAAAGTACAATCTGTATTTTTTGGACACAGAAAGCAGAGTAATATCTTGTTCAGAACTATAAATATCGCTCCCAATTGATCTCAATCCGTTAGGCAAGAAAGAGTTTGAAATTTCCCTTCATTCTTTTTCAAGGTGCCAACATACATCAAATCATGTACTTTTAGTTCCTTTAGGAGATGAATTGAAGAAAAACTGGGAGCGGTAGCTCAGTGCATCAACTGATGCCACTGCAGCGCCTCTGACCGGGAGGTCCTAGGTTTGAGTCCTGATGGCGGCAGGATTTTCGACACTAGCTTTTAAGCTAGGTCAAATTCAGTCACTGTCTGGAGGAGAATTCTAGTGGCCGGCTCCTCTGATCGGTAGTTTTTTGTGGTTTCTCTGATCAACACTAGGCGAATGCCGGAGCAGTACCCTACCAAACGGGCCATGGACCGCGCGCGATCTGTCCTTCCCCTTCCTTGTCCTACCCACTGATGGGGGAGTCCTGGTTAGGGGGAAACCCCACTAGCCTACGGTAGGTTGGTGCCGGATCTCGCCATCCAGTGAGGGGAAAATCACCGCCATCTCCTGAGAAAAAAAACATGCACTACACTAATGGGACTAATGACCAAAGCAGTTGACGCACCCGGAAACACAAAAAAATCAATCAATCAATCAATTGAAGAAAACCAATTGTAAACTGTAATATTTCTATTGTTTTTATTTCAATTGGTTTAGCTAGTCTTATTACTGCTTATGTTGGGATACCTAACTTTCTCTCCTCTTCGCTCAAAGTATCATCAGAACCTTTTCCAGTGTATAGGAAGCCATTGTAAAAAATATCTTACTGGTTTCTTAGGCTCTAAACTTGCATCAACCATTTCATGATGTAACCATTTCATCCACTGTAACGTAAGCACCTAGATTGTATAACAGTTGGTAATTTTTTAAACTTACAATACTTTCATGTGATGATTTGAAAACGCAGGTATATAAATTAAGAGACCCAAAAATGCTTTCATTTCTGTCATCCATAGCCTCCCATTCTGAATGTTTTGAGTTTAAATGCACTTGACATCTTTCCAGTTTCAAATTTGTAATTTCAAGAATTTCGCCAATAATTTCTTCTGTAAATAACAAATTCCACACTTCAGAAGGTTCTGGACAAGTACCAAGATTCCTTGCAGTAGCTCGTAGTGTAGGGTATTGTACAATCAAATTTCCAATGTTTCCTTGATCTTACATTTGAAGGCAGAGATTCCTTACTCCACTTGAAACAATGAACCTTTCCATATAAATATCCTTTTCCTGTTACATGACAATTGGATTTTTCTGTTTCATTTTCTCCCTCTTCTTCATTATCTAATTCTTGATCTGTACTAGAATCGTGGTCAGAATTTTCTACAAAATCTGAATAATCTCCACTGTCTTCCATGCAATCCATAATATCATACTCCACCACAACATCATTCACAAATTCCTCAAATCTTGCAATCATCAGCTTTCATTTCAACAAGAAAATGTTTTCCCGCCATTTCCTATATCTGAACTGAACTGTACACGTTGCATGACAAAACTCTAAAATATAGCTCGTTTGAACAAAAATGGCTCCAAATTTTGTCTTCAAACTTTTCGTATCGATAATGCTCATTGCACAGTTTAAGATGACATAATTAATTTTGCTGTATTCTTTTGTTTTTCAAAAATTACACAAATATAATTTTCTTGAAATATATCTCACACCATTAATATACACATTTCCAGTAATTTGTAAACACTATTGCAGTTATGAGTTGGAGTGCTTTAAATGAAGTGTTTTGGAAACTCAATAGATTTCAGTGAAAAAGAGTTACAAATTTTGCAGTAACGCTTAAACACCATTTTCCTAAAAATGGCTCCAAACTTTTCAATAAAATTGTCATTTAGGATGAGGTTTTACTCTTCTTTAATATTCTTAAAGTAATACATCAGTTACACTTTTAGGAAACCGGGAAAGTGACAAAGTTTCAAAAAAATGTAGATGGCAGTGGGCACAAGGATGCCATTCCGTAGCACCACTAGTTTGTTTCGTTGTTGGGAATGCATCTCTGAAGTATCTGACACCAAGAAAGTTATACTCTGTATATATTTTAACCATAACAATTGGAAACAAAGTATTTGAATTAATTGCTGGTGTTTTTTTTTAACCTTCTCTTTTAGTAGTTTTTATAGTGCTATCTTTGGGAAAACATTTGAATCCATCTGGCAACACAATGACCCTCACCCATATTTTGCGAGTTACTGTCAAAATCTTACTTGTTGTTAAACTTTATTCTTTTTAGCCTACACCCCCAATTATTATAAATCCCATTTAAAGTATGAAATTGAGGCCCCAAGACCATCCATTAAATAGAGTTCTGTATTCTTCTATTTCAACATAGTAACAATAAACTTTCTTCACTTCATTATAGGCTCATGAAATCTAAGGAAAGCAACCAAGCCTTTTAATTGTAATCGTAATTGTTTGCCAACAAGCATACTTCTAAGAGAACTTTTAATAAATAAATATTACAAATCTATAAGGGATTATTAATATCTTTACCATAAAGAGTGCATTCATACCTTAATCAATTCACGACAACCATCATCAATGTAACGCACTAATATTTCTGTGGGATTGTCATGCCTATCTGTTTTTACTATGGCAAGAACTTCTACTCGATGATAAAATCCTCTCACTCTTTCAGCTGCACAGATATCGTAAGCCTTTGGATTTTCCTTGAGGATTCTGCAAAACAGAAGTACACAGGATAAGCTTTCTCCCTCTTTTTACTTTCTCGCCTCAGAAAGTACTTTATTAAAAGAGAAATGTATGTAATCGTGTGGAAAACAGCAATTTTCAGGTGAAAAACACTTATTGCCAGGACCGCATAACAAAAAAGTGGATGGAAGGTTGATGAGATAAATATTATTATTATTATTATTATTATTATTATTATTATTATATACAGGATGACCACTCCTTTCCTGGAACAAATTTCCATAATTTTTCCTTAATTTCCAGCAAATTTTTAAAAATTTTTGCAATTTTTGCAATAAAAAATTTGTAATTTCACACTTCTTAAAGAAAATATTAAAGCTACTCCCTACACATTTTTCAGCTGTGATTTCACCATGACAAAGTAAAAATTAACAATGTTTTTTCACCAAATAAAAATTAAGCAAAAAATAAAGGTGTACTAATGTTTTTAATGAATAATATTTAGTTTTATAACCCTCTCAAAATTTCCCCATAACTTCTAACAATTCTTCTACAAATTACCTGATTTTCCCCTCACTTTTCAAGAGCAATGAAATTCCTTAACTTTTCCCAGTTTTCCAGAAAGTGGCCACTGGTTATAATTTGTTTACAATAATACAAACGTCTATTTCTGCACACATTTTGAAGAGAAAGAGAGAGAGAGAGAGAGAGAGAGAGAGAAAGAGAGAGAGAAAGAGAAGAGAGAGAAAGGAAGGGAGAGAAAGAAAGAAGGAAAGAAAAAGAAAGAGAAGAAAAAGAAAAAAGGAAGAAAAGAAAAAATAATAGGAAGAAAAGAAAGAATGAAAGAAAAGAAAGAAAGAAAGAAAAAGAGTTTTTTTTAGAAAAGCTGTAGCTCAATTGTTAATTGGTTTGAGACAAATGTTATAGGATATTTTATCTTCTATGAAATTGATTTGAATAATTTTTCAATGGGACTTAAGGTTAGTGTTACAGGTTCTTGCCTCCCAGAATTAGCAGTGTCTCAAAAGAGAGGTCAAAAAGTTTGAGTTTCAATGAGTGCCTGGGTACATACAACATACAAAGTTGTTTATGACCTTTTTCCAGGTACGCCCCCACCCATTTGTCCGTATGCGCTGATTGGAATATAATTAGTCACCTTACACTGTAGAACTTTATTTATTTATTTATTTTTTTCAAGGGACAGCAGGGAAAAAATGCATCATAGTAATTACGCGCCCGCGCGCCCACACTCACACTCTCACACACTCAAAAAAAAGAGAACATTGTATAAATCCACTTGCCTGTGACCATCATCCTTAAAATAGGAATGCATTTTCCTGGTAATACTAGTCAAAAGATTGGGTACCACCTCCATTTGGCCGTTTTCATTGGTGCGCTCATACACACGAGCAGCATAGTTGCACACATCAAGCACATGAAGCACTTTCACTTTCACATTCCCACACCTAAACAAGAAAAAAGCTCTGCAAGTTAGATAAAGGAAACATTCACACAAATTCATGGAATGGAATGTCATGTACATATGCACAATATGGAATATTCTAGACAAAAAAAAAAAGCCAATATCTTCACATAATTTTGGGTAAGAAACAGAAGTAATTCACATAACATTCATATAAACACAGCTTGCACATAATAGTTCACAAGAAATCACACATATGGTGTTATAATGAAAGAAACCACACTGAAAATTATAAATATTTCAATAATAAGTTATTTGGTATCTCCAGACATGATTCTGCACATTGCAGAAAAGATTCAACTCTTTTTACAATTATTGCTAGATCTGTTTAATGAAAAAAATATTTAACATAGTCTTGCCTTACAAAAGAAATTTAAAAGTACCGTTCTCTCTTTTTCAATGAGGTTTAGTTTCTTTTTGAATAACACTAATCAATTATACTGTTCTTACATAGGAATATTTCGAGGTTTATCTGCACTTGATATGACATGCCGTAAAGGGCAGTTTGCTTTATTCCAGCAGTCCCCAAAGGCTTTTGTGTTGGTGCACAAAGGAACACAGTCCTTCTTGAGGTCCTTCTGAATTTCTGCAATCTTCAAAGAAAAATTTAAGATTACATTAAAGATAAAATAAAATTAAAAAAAAAAAAATAAATCAATTACTTCATCAAAAAACATTTTGAAAATAATTTTTCAGAAAGAGAAACATGTGCCAGGTATGCCAATAAATGAATAAAATTACTAAATTGAAAGGATTAGAGAAGAGCAGTTACAGAAATTTATAAGGAAATAGGAATAGTAAACTATCTTCAAATCATTTTGATCCAAGTAGGAAGTGAAATTTCCTCTGAATGAAAACTCTTCCTATTATCAATGAACAAAAGATATCCAGGAAAAAAAAAAACATTTTCAAAAACATTGTCAGAAGCAATGAATATAAACTCCATTCCAAATTCTTGACTGCCAATGGGACTATTTTCAATTGTTAAGAATTTTAACCTTCTGAATTTTTATTCATGCCTGTTATTTATTTATTTATTTATTTGTACAAACAATGAATAGAGATATTTCTTGTTTTGTGTGCGATGAAAACTATAGTAAATGGAGGTCACATTGAAAGTGTTTAGCAATATCAGGACGAATGTAGGGAATGGGTTGGGATTGAAACTGGGACTGAAGGAAGGCCATTTGTTGCAAGGCAAGATGCACTCTGAGACACGTCTAATTATGCTTCTCTACATTAGAAAAGATTTAAATTTTTAAGAATGCCACACTTCTTTGACATGTGCTCCTGGCATGTGCTTGCATTCTTTAACATGTTGACTGCCGTTGACTCAAAATAAAATGTTCAAATCTGCTTTTCTTGAAAAATTTTATTGAATATAAAATTAATGTTTGTATGCAACTTAGGAAAGAAAATTACGCTTAATTAAGCGCTTTATTTGTTGACACTTAAGTGTCAGTGGCACAAGAAGAATATTTCAGAGCTGTCTTCTGGTTTAGAAAATGCTGGATCTTTTTGATAAATGCAGTGTCCGCAAAATCATCAGAAATTTCACGTTTGCAGCAACACCCTCATTATGAAATAATGGATCTTTTTTCCAATAATTTTAAAATTTTCTCATTTTAACACTGCCTGCATGCGAGAATATGCCCAAGAATACTAAAAACTCCTGTTTGAAACATCTTTCCATTGGGATATATGGGAATTCTCTTTGGTACCAACTGATTTTGTCGGAAACTATTAACAATAAAAAGATAAGATTTTCAGGGTAGTTGTATGAAAACCTGACTGAGTTACTTAACCAAAATAATGAGGTAGTTTGCAAAATTGTTAGAATTATGGATTAATGTCTGTCTAATTTTTAAAATGATTTTCAATTCTTTTTAAAATTCTTTAAAACAATTTTATGACATCCTATTCAAATAATCCTACTTAAATATAATAACAAACAGTGACAGAATATACTGTAAAAATTTCAAAGTTCTAAGTAAAGTAGTTTCTGAAGTAAAGGGTCAGAAATATAGTAAATTTAACATAGGCTGGATAGGACCATCACACTCCCCTTAGTTGTTATTAATTTACACGATTTTGTAACACAATTTTTAGATCTGTTAGTATTTTACACAAGCCAAATCAGAAAATATCAGTATTTTTCTATTGCCAGAATTACAATAATAAATATTTTGTTCATAATTCTTTAAAATGTTGCAAATGGGTACCTCAATCCATAATGGAAAATTTAACTTAAAAATAAAAATATATATTAGCATACTCCGTGACCAACAAATGACAACCGCTACACACATAGTTCTCTTACATTGGCTCTTTTTTGCAGGTCAGGGTCTACTGTAACACCAACCCTCTTCAAGAAGCGAACCAGTGTTGGCAGTGGTTCACTGTCATCTCCGCAATGAAAATGTGCATCTGTGATTGCATCTTGCTGCCCTGCAATCATCATTGGAAATTGAAATCAATTAAAAATAATAATTAACACAAAAATGTCTTTCCTTTTGCACAGGATCTTAAGTCAATTTTGTAAAAATTAGATTTACTAGAGCTCTTTCCATTTTTATAAATAAATTAATACATATTTAATAAATAAATATATGAGCAAGAAAGTAGTTAAATTTCACACTTTTGATGGTTTTCTTATATTCAGTTCATATTGTGGCTACTTTTAAAAAAATATTTCAATAAAGGGAAGGGTTTCAGTATGTCAAATAATTTCAGGTAATCAACAAATCCTTTTAAACTGCTACTTACTTTGTCTTCCTCTCTCTCAAATATAGAGGGTAGTTGATCTATCAGAGTCGAGCAGCGGTATGCAAACTCTCTTTTAGACACACCCGTCAGGCTGAAGTGGATCAACTGAGTAGCACCTTGGATACTCATTTCTTGAACTATTACATCCGAGCACACTAGCACAGGTTGCACCATACAGCTCCATTTGACATATAGTTCTGCAGCATACATCAATACAATTTCCCTCCCCTTGTAATAGGACTACTAATTTCTCTGAGAATTTAAATGGTGAAAAACAACTAGGAAAAGGAAGCTAGTAAGATAGTTCAGCAACTGAAACTTACTTGTGGGAACATGTAGTCTAAATAGTCAATAGATTTCATCTCATTTTCACAGCTGATGTTACTTCAATGTACAATAATAAAATTAGATGATTTCATTTATTTAGGACTAGCCGAAACACACACAGGCATTTGAGGTAGGAGTAGGTTGGGTGTAAGCACTGGGAAAGTAACACTGCCGTCAACAAAAATTTTAACTTCCTAGATGGTAAGAATTAGGTTACGAAAGATTTTGCTTATACTGGACAGATTCTGTGAAGCTAAGTAAACAATGAAACTCTTTCCTTCAATTACTAATTAGTAATAGAATACAATCACACTTATCTACACTGACCATGGATGTCAATAGAATCCAAATTATGATGAGCCATTATCAGATGTTTGGGGTCGACAGTTGATTGCAGAGCCTTGTACACAGCTACCACTTCCTCCACTTCTTTACATACAACCAAAGTTCGGTGATCTTTTCTTGCCTCTTTGATCACCTCTGAAGAACAATCATGAAACAAAAACAAAATCCTTTTCAGACCATTACTGTGTAAATTGCAGTATAACAATGACAATTCCTATACACATACATTGTATAAATGTACACCCGCTCAGCACAATGCCTTTGGCAGATCTTTTAATGTGGCAATTTTTTAATTGTGCTATGCAGGTTCATAATAAAAAGAAACTTTTAACGTAATATAGTTGCCAGCCTCACCAATTTTCGGTTTTAGACTGAATAATGTAAAAGTATCGACAGAAATACTTTTTAACAAGTCGTGCAACAGAATGGCACAGACTTTCTCATAGTAGAGTTTTCTAATTTCCTTGGTAAGGGTAATAATGTAAAAGTATCAATAGAAATACTTTTTAACAAGTCGTGCAACAGAATGGCACAGACTTTCTCGTAGTAGTTTTCTAATTTCCTTGGTAAGGGCTAGCTTTATGGTCTTGCCCCATCCTCTCGCCAGCTGCCATCTATCACCGCCCTTAATGATTTTTGAAATTTTCTCAATTTCTCAGTTTCTAAATGGTTAATTCGAAATTTGACTTTTAGAATATTAAAGAAGAGTAAAACCTCTCCTAAATGGCAATTTTCATTGATGAATTTTGAGCTGCTTTTAGAAACTGGTTTGTAGCATTACTGTAAATGCAAAATTTGAAGTTCTGTTTCACAGGAATCTTTCGAGTTTTAAAAAACATTTGAAAGTAATTTCATACATATCACTGGAATTGTGCATGCTAACGACATGAGAGATATTAAAAAAAAGTACATTTGTGTATTTTATGAAAAAACAAAAAATACAGCAAAACTAAATTTGTCATCTTACACAGTGCAATTAGCACTATCCATACAAAAAGTTTAACTAAAAGGTATTCTCGGAGCCATTTTTTTTTAAACATTATTTTAGCATTTGTGAAAATGCGGAATTTTCAGCTCGTTTTCACAGAAAACTTTCAGGTTTTCGAGAAACTGTATAAGACAAAATTTAAAGCACATGTAATCTTAAATAAAAGAACAAATCCCGCTAATGAAAATATTAAGAAATAAGAGACTAGAAAATAAATTACATTTTTATAATTTTTGAAAAAACAAAAGAATAAGAGCAATATGGTGTTTATGAAATAACATAGCACTATCATACCAAAAGTTTAAAGAAAACATTTGGAGCCTTTTCGGGAAAATCTTTATTTTAAATTTTTTTTATTGACACATTTTACCAATATTGTGCAGAACTACGAAAAGTTTCAAAAAATGTTTCTGATGTTATTGGAAGAAATATGATGTATGGAGAACCAATTTCATTTGAAGGAAAAATCTTTATCTTCAATTTTGTAGTTGTAGGAAGTCGCTGAAAGAAATTCAAACTTTTGAAATTTCCAAAATTCAGAGTTAACAGTGAAAATCACACCAATGCCACCTTTATAAGTGTGTTTTACTCCAATCTTACAAGAAATTTAAAGAAAAAATTTGGAGCCATTTTTGAGAAAATGTCCCTGGGGCTCAATGTAAAATACCCTCAAAAGTTAATTAATGTTTCTCAAAATAACACAGCTTCGACTCAGGTCAACTTTCTGACTAACACGTTTTTTTCCCTTCTCATTTTGTCAAAAAATAATTTTTGCAATCATTATGATTTTAAATGACTTTCTCTTAAATATTTACTGAAGTCATTATAATATTCATTTTTCCAAATTAAGTCATCATTAAAAGAAACACATTTAGTTATTAGGTCTTCAAAATCACTTTCTGTATCTTGCACAAAAATGTCTTGTAAACTATGAGTCAATAAACACAATTACATCCTTGAGATTATTCAAAATAGAAATTGAAATATGTGATGTCTTCATGAACAATGAATAAATCATCTTTAATTACTAGTGTCAGATTTCTTCAAATTAGTTCTACATTAAAGACATTTAGGGTTCATTTCTATTATTACAACTTTTGCAACTCACCTTGCACTACAGAAATCTTATTGCTCTGTGTCACAAAATGCACCCGAGGTTTTAGATGTGCATAAACAATGGCTTCTAAGAAGGCTCCAATGCACACTACTGGATTGGACAAGCCTTTCACTATGAACTCAAGGCCAGGGCACCATTTCTCTGCAACAGCCACCACCTGCAGTTTCTTCCTCTCCTGAGGCTTCATATTTCGTTCCACTCTTTTGGATATGAAGTCAACCTGTGTAAAAAAAATAGCTACGAAATTACATTAAAATTTGAGATACTAAAATTAAATATAGAATTGATGAAACATGTAAATTATTTATTATTGACAAAAAGAAAATGAATATAATCAAAATATATGTTTAGAAAGGAAAAGCAGTCTAATTGTGTAAATTGGGTGTTTTTTTAATTTCTAGGTTAAGTTTTCATTCAGTCACCTTAACAGTTTTGACTGGCCCAGCATTCCAAGGCAAAATTTTACATATTTTAATTCTAAATAAATAATAAATATTATTTAAGATCTAAATCTAGTATTTATTCACTTTTAAAAAAATTACATTTGGGGGAACTGTGTGCAGTTCATGCGTTAAGACTACTACCAGGGAAGAAATTTGTTCAGAAACTGATGAAATCTCACTGTATTTCAACTACCGTGTTAAATCTATCTTTAATGTGTTGCACAATAGCAGACATTACGAGTTTGGCCTCCAGACACGTTTGGTAGCAAATATCTGTAAATCTGTTCGGGACGTGGGGACACAGAAGCCAATGAATGGAAATGCTGTGTAATTTCTCAATAAGATCTGTTTGATCAGTGTTTGTAATGTGATGAATGTTGTTGAAAGTACTATGAATTTCATCCATTCATATACTGTTGCACGTTGACAATTTAAGAACTTTCTTCAATGTCAATTAGCAGTACCAGAAATTCTTTTTTTCCATTGCTAGGTTTTTTAGCTGAAGAACAATTTTTCAGATTTAACTATACTTTAACTTTTAAAATTTGTTTATTATACAGACAAAAACATTGTTGTATTAATTTCTGTTTCTAATAAAAATGCTAAATCTGGAAATTACTACATCAATAATTTTTAGGTTGCCCTCATCCGCATCCCACTTAATTTGGCCTGCAAAGAAGTTGGCGACTCCTATTCCAGACTACGTACTACACACAACCTGACATTGAAAATTGAGTTCTTATTACACATATACTAGACAGGTGAAAATAGTTCTGCCTGTGATAGTGAGTCACTGAATAGGATTAAAGTTTACAATGAGCACATCACAATTCAATTCAGTGGTATAACGGTCAGTGTGGCGGACTGTTGTACCTGAGTTTGCGGGTTCAAACCCAATCAAAGCCGTGGAGTTTTAAGTGCGAAAAAATCCTTCGTACGCCTTTCTTCGGAGGGAAGTAAAGCCGGCTGTCCCATGTTAGTAGATTTACTGCATGTAAAAGATCCTCAAGCCTAAAAGAAGCCTCTGAGAATTGAGATCCACCTGTTTTGTCGCCCAAGACAATACCTCCTTTCTCCGCTAGGTGGTGAAAGGAGTGTACCGAAATTTGCGTGGTTAGACGGAAGAGCGGGTCTGATGGCCCGAGTCTCGCCACGTAAAATAAGGCATTAACTAACTAACTAACTAACCACAATTCAAAGAAAGGAACTGAGGGACTTAAGGAAAGAATTGGGGGAAAGACAAAAAAATAAACCACAGTTCTCAATTCACTCACTTGATAGATAGATTTTTTAAGATCAACTTTTTCTTTTATACTATTTATATGTGCAATATGTGCCTTTTCTCCAAAATCATAGGGTACATTCTACTCTCCTGCAGAAATGAAAAAGAGGATCGAGTCTAAGGAATGCGTATAGACAAGCACCTCCCACAAAGAGCTGCCCAAACAATGCTAACATTAGTTGCCATCAAACTTCCCACAATGTAGGACGATATTCCACAGAGAGGACCATCTTATGCATGTCACAGACAGGGTGGGAGGTTGATCTCGCAAGAAGAAACCATGAAAAAAGTGGCAAAGGTCCAGGCAAAGACGTGTTAAAATTACTTACTCATGCCTACAATTCACTTTATTTAAAGGTATCATTGCATACTTTTGAAGGAAAATGAACAAAGGCAGCACGTGTAATACTATTTTGAATATCAATGTTCCTTCCCTTCTTGTCAATTTTGATAAATACTTGTAAGAAATCAGTGCAAGAAACTCATACATAGTTGTCCCTATGTTGTCCTATGATGCTGACGATTCAACCATCTTCCTCAGAACATGATGGTTGGCACTCAGGTTAATATACTCTCCCCTCCACCTTCCAGGCCTTCTTAGATCACCTCAACAGCGCTCTCTCAACATCAACTTTTGCAAGAAGGTAGAAAAAGGATGGCCAATTGCCTTCTTTGACCTCTTGGTGAGCAGGCTGAACAATGGCAGTGTGGGACAGAAAGTTGACTCATGCTAACTGCTACCTCCATGCAAAATTGCATTACCACCCTGCATTCTAAAAACTCTTGCAGTCCAGGCAGCTAGAACCTGCAAAGAGACAAGCCTCCTTGCTGAACAGGAAATACTTAAGCAGACATTCCATGCTAATTGTTACAATCGACTTGTAATCCACAGGATCCTGCAACTCCCTCGTGACCCGCTGGTATTTGGAGGCATCAAGGCAACAGTTGCGCTCTAACATCTGGGACATCACAGACAAGGTTGGTGAGCTACTAAGACGGTCTTCACCAAAAGCTCTGCTAAACTTTGGTACGGGTAAAGGACAAGCTTCCATAACTCCAAAGAACAGGAGTTTACACTGTACCGAGTGGCTGTGGATGCAACAGGCAGAACAGCAGAAGGGTACGCAAGCATATTCGCCACCTCAAACAGGAAAGTTCAACATACCGCTGTCGCCCAGCACGCAAGGAAAACAAGACACGACTTAAGTCATGGAAATTGCCAGACATCCCCAGGACAAAAGTGACACAGTGTTGCGCCTCCATAGCACTTGGCTGTCCACCCGGCAGGATCGCACCATGCCGTCCGATCACAGACTGCACCAGGGCCAAGCGTTCAATGTCAAGACAATTGCCTTCGATGCCGTGTCAACCAGACAGCCAAGACCACTGATCGAAAGAGGATGAGGTTGTCTGTGCAACATGAAATCGTTGAAGTCAAATATGCAGCTTGTCACATATGTAAAATTGTCTTCCATAACACTTGCGCTAAGTTTAGTTTGACGAAATGTGTCAGAGTCCAAACCCAGTAATAAAATCAAATATATCTGAGATTAATGTTCCCAAGGTTTGAAAATTCTTTTCAGTACTATTAAATTAATGTCAGATTTAAAGCATGATTTTGCAACACAAAGTTTTATTGAAAACAAACAGTGCACAAACTGAAAACTTCTAACCAAATACACTAAATGTGTTTCGACCATCTTTTCGAGGTCTTCCATAGAGCTGATTTGCCCTGAGCAGTTTCAAACATCATTTCGTGCTAGACACGTTGGCATTGCAGCCTTCCAATGCAGCGACTGGAGAACCAAGAGCACTTGCAAATCTCTGACCGCGGAAGCTTACAACTTCAAACTAGTGATGCTAAAACAGCACGTACTTTCTCGCAGTTAATCATGGTTTTGTAGATTCCCATGAATTCTCAGCTTCTTGACCGAGCAGTGAAGTGGTTCTCATCTGAAGGTGTAGTTGAGGGATAGTGTAAACCAGTGCTCATCGATACAATTGCTTCACTATATCAAAATGTGAGAATACAATTTCGTCTGTGGTGTTGCAATCCTTTCAAGAAACAAAAGCATAGTACACACATAGGTAAAAGGAAAGTGACAAGAGAAATGTGCAGATATTGCCTAATTCAGGAGTTTCAAAAGTACTTGATCAAAATTTGAGAGCAATCAGTCCAGAAATTCACAACTTATTTTGGATCAGTCACATACATATACATAGTTTCTATTAATCCTTCAACGTGGGATGCTGTCCATTGACGTACCAGGCTTTTAACTTCTACCTGCGGGATGCCATCTGGGGACTTCATGATACACCTTTTCTGCGCGCATGATGCCATCCAGGGACAGCGTGGCCCTCTCCCTTCCCTCAAAGCGGGAACCGAGCGGTTGCAGCCGCATTCCTTAGGGTATTTGGCGTAGGGAGTTTTGCTCCCGATTGTGGGCCCGCCGGGATAGCCGTTTTAACGCTGCGGCGGGAATCTTTTAGAGTACAGGAGGAAAGTTTTCAAGCACTGGACACTTGCATATGAGTGAGGATCCAAGTTACCAAAAAAATAGATTCTACATCAGGTGCACAAGACGTACTAACAGAATTGAACAATTCCAAATTATTTTTTATAACCAGGAAAGCAATTGAAGTAAATTACTAGAAATGTCATTTTTATAATTGTTATTTTTACTTGATGTTATTTTTCTGTCTAGATTTCTTAATCTAAATGCCTGGAAAAATTTTAAAATTAACATATTATTGCGAATATTTGTCAATTCTTAAAATAAAATGTTGCGAATTATTTATGCGTAATTCTTGACGAAGGCAATGTGCGATACGCCCATAGACGGCACCCCGCAAATGTAAAGAAAACAGTTGTACGTCTAGAGACGGCACCCTACGAACTGAGAGACGACACGCCGCAGGTACATGTGAAAGTGTCGTACGTCTTCAGATTGCATACAGTTCACTGGTCTGCACTCCCCTTTACCTGCTCCTGCCTTGAAGCAGGAAAGGGATTAAGAAAGCTCTGCAAAAGAATGCCTTAGCTTCCCTCTTTGTCACCGTGTTGAAGGGTTAAGATAAAAAGATTACCCTTTCTTCAGCAATATTATCTTACCTCTGGTAAAAATCTCAGCGTTAATACATCTGCTTGATCCAAAACTAAGTATTTCAAACGAGCAAAATTTACCACAACACTCCCAAGCTGAAGTAGCCTCTTGAAGCAACGGGGTGTTGTTATTAAAATGTGACATCCATTGATAGACTAAACTACAAAAGAATTATTTATGAGCAAGTTAATTTCAACTGAATATTTGTACAATGCAAAGAGCAAGAGGCATGCAAAATCCTGAATGTAATACAATAAATCAATTAAATATGAATGAAAGGAATCAGAAGATTATGAAAAATGTTTGAGAGCAATACAATTAGTTTTACGCAAAAAGGAATACTTACTTCAATTTTTTCTGCTCCTCCTCCATAAGCTACCAACATTTTAATTTCTTTTGCACATTTTTTCACAAACTGATAAAATATTTCAAATATCTCGTTACAACACTTAGAACCAGAACAAAGCACCAACATCACAGGCCCATTGCCCTTTGGTATCTGAAATAAGAAGGACATGAAAACAAAATAAAAATAACAAAAAATTTGCACAACTAAAAGAATGTCAAAGAAAAAGTTTAAAGCATGAAAACTTCAGTTACACAATTTTTTATATAGTTGTAATTATTTTTAACAAGCCGAATAAAAAAAAAACTATGTTAATTTCACATTCAATCAATATCACATTTTTGGTATGACCACAATTCATTAACAAAAACCATGAATGAGAGAGAAAAAATTGAGTTCTCATAGGAAATGTTGAAGTTGCCAGAATATTGTATTTTATGCAACTTGTAAAATATATTTGAAGTTTACAAGATAACTTCTTAATTAAAAAATCAAATCCACATGTGTACTCCCATTATGAATCTCATTTCTTTCCCAAAATATTTATGGAGGGGTGTAACAAAATTAAATTGTCTCCCCCTGAAATACTTTGTAGATAAGCCACCGATCCCCACCCACATGGCAGGAAATGATTTTTTTATCATCACTGAATTGTGATTGATTAATAGATATGTTGAAAAGAGTGAGCGAATATTGTGTGTTTCAAGGTGAGTCAACTATTTTTGTCATTAGCTCTGCAAGCATAAGAGCTGCAGTGTAGCTACAGCTGGAATTCCTGTCTTGCTGGAACTTTAGAAGTAGAGTCGACCCAGATGGCATTCGGGGCTTTTCCCTCCAGGGATCTCCACCCACTCCCCCAGCATGGGATTGTCCTTGACAAGGAAGCTCTATGTCCAACTGGCCTCCCAGGGTGGAGTCATGACATTATTGGCCCCTTTTCCCTGTGTAATAGACTTATTTGAATTATGGTACATAATATAATATACAGCACAAACAAAACACCTACATTTGAAGAAACATAACTATCTCCGGAACCAAAAATATGAAACAAATCTACAAAAAAATTAGGTAATTAAGAAAGTGTCAAAAATATAGTAAACATAAATTTACCTTTTTACCCAAAACTTGCTTCAAAATAAAATTGTGAATTTTATGTTGCGTTTCCACAACGTTGCTCATAAATGGGTTAATTATTTTATAATGGCCATGATCAAGTAGGCTGACTCTTGAAATGAACTGGATTTTGCCAAGTTCTGAGGACTACCTAATTATAGAGGGAAAGGGATGATAAGAGTTTGCTCATGTAACACCAAGCTATTGGAATTGTTGATATGATTGAAGTAGTGTCTACAGATTCTGAGCCAGCAATAGTTCGCAAAGATCATGCCCGAAGGAAGGAAGGAAGGAAAAAGAAAAGTGTTATGTCTTCTCTTGTAAGATGTCCAATTTAATGCAAGTAATATATGTCAATCTTAAATAAAACAAGGTATGAAAAAGAACCGCCAGATAGTGCATATAAGTGAGTGTGTGGGGAGAGTGAGGTTCAAGGATGAGACCGGGAAGATTGCACATGCGGGCAGTGTTCATGTTAGGGTATTGCTCCTGTGTTAGCCTGTTACTGATTACAGGAACCATGGAAAACCCCAATCAAATCACCTGACTACAAGAACTCTCCACCAGATAGCAGCTGCAATTGATCTACTTAGTTGGTGGCCATCATCAAGATGAGATTGATTGATTAGTGATTCCAGATGCATCAACTTTCTGAGGTCATTAGTCCTATAAGTGTAGGTAATGTTTTTTCTCAAGATGTAGAGATGAACTTCCCCATTAGATGGTGAAATCTGGCACAGACCTACAGTCGGTTAAAGGGGTTTCCCCAACAAGGTATCTCTCACTAGCAGGGCACCACTGCAGCTGGGACAAGCTCTAACTTATCAACCTGTCTCCCGGTGTGTGTAGTAGTGCAGTGGATGTTAGTGTAAATGTGTGTAAGAAAGGGGGGTGAGGATAAGACGAGGAGGAGGAAGGAACGATTGCATGCGGTCCAAGGTACAGCTCCGGCATTTGCATGGTTTTGATTGCAGAACCCTGGAAAACCAATCAGAGCAGCCGGCCACTAGAATTCTCCTCCAGACAATGACTGAACTAAATCCAGCTTTCTAGCTAGTGTTGCAAATCCTGCCACCATCAGAATTTGAACATACAACCACCTTGCCAGAGGCACTGCAGACACATAAGTTGATGCCCTGAGCCACCTCTCCTGATCCTCAAGAGTTGAAACCCAGGACCTCCAGATCACATATTGCATTGGCAACAACAGATTTCACTACTGTCTCAGCTGGTAGCATCACTGGAGTCTCCCTTCAAAACAAGAAACTAAGTCAATAGTTAAAAAGAAACCAATTATCATTACCTCATTGGCTTGCACTTTCTGCATCACTTGATCCAGGAGAGGGACAGCATATCCCAATGTTTTGCCTGACATAGGAGGACCCACAATAACACAGCTGTGGTCTTGCTGAAGAAGTGGCCATGCATACTTCTGGATTCGCATTAAACGGTTCATGAAGTCTTCAGAACCTGCCCTCGTTGAAAGCAAAAAAGGTCATAATACACCATAAACACTGTTGTCCTAGAAAAAGTGGATTCTATCACAGACCTAGGCATTATTTTCAATTCTAAGATGTCATTTTTGGAACATATCCACCATACAACAAATAAAGCCGCTGGGGTTTGTGAGAAGAACGTGCAATGAATTTAACAATATACACATTTTGATAAGGTTATATTTGATGTTGGTCAAACATATTTTGATGTTTTCCTCAGGAGTCTGGTCTCCTCTCTTTGAAGTTCATGCTCATTAGTTGGGATCTGTCCACCTAAGTTTAGTAGAATAGCAGAACCGGTTAAATCTACCTGATCCATATAAGATCATGATTATCATACTATCTCAACAGTTTTGATATACCTTCATGTCCTCTCAAAAAGAATTGAATGATCTCATTTACTTACCAAAATAGTTAATGGTAATATTGAATGCCCAATTTTACTTGAACAATTGAGATTTAGAGATCCTTCTGCATTGAGGGGAAATACTGTTTTTTCGATTCTGATCTACTCATCCTATACGTCAAACAATCCACTTTCGTACATATGTAAGCTAGCGAATGATTTTAATCTCAATACATTGGAGTATAGTAATTCAAAATTTATTTGTGAAGCCAAACGAAAGACTTATATCTTTGGTTAATGTACTATTAGTTTTTATGTTACTGAAATTATATCTCTCTGTTACTCTACTAATAGATATTCTACACATATGTTAATACTTTATCACATCACAGTTCTGTACATGGACGAGAGTCTGTTTATAAATAAATAAAAAGTGAAAAGAGACAAAGAGGAAGATCCACAAAGTAGGAGGAGGCAGAAAGGAGAAGGCAGAAAGAAGAAAATGAGAAAGGAGGATAAAAGAAACATGACACAAAGAAGGAAAAAAAAAAAAAGAAAAAGAAGGGAAAAAAAAGAAAGAAGGGAAAAAAAGAAAAAGAAGAAAAAAGAAAGGAAGGAAGAAAGGGAAAAAAAAGGGGGGGGGGTGTTCAAATCTCAGTGAAACAATATTCACCTAATGATCTTCCATTTTTGACATGCAATATTCATCTAATTAACAACTGTCGACTCTTGGAAAGCTTATCTTTCAAAAATAATTCAAGTTTAAAGGAAGAGTACTTTCATTTTCATTGGCATACCTCATGGACATCCCTCCGAAGAATGGCATCTGTGACAATGTTCAAATACCTAAAGTCTTTTGGAGCTCCATGCAACAAAACAACTGAAAGTTGCAACTGGTCCATGATCTTTCTTCCTGGACTGCGAATAATGCTTGGGCAAGGATCAGGTTCCACACTACAGACAAAAAACATTAAAAACGCCATAATTAGTAAGGCAACTATTAATTCAATTCTTTTTGTTTCTGTTTAAACGAGCTTAAAATTCCGCATTTTCAGAAACGCTCAAATGCCATTTTCTCAAGAATGGCTTTCAATTTTTTTTTCAAACTTTTCCAACGGGTAGTGCTAACTGCACTGTTAAAAAGTGACAAAGTTCATTTAGGTGTATTCTGTTTTCAAAAATTACACTTTTTAAAAAAAATTATTTATTTTGAAATATCTCTCATGCTATTAATATACATCTTTCCATGGATTTGTAAACACTATTGCATTTGGAAGTATATCAGATGACTTAAAATGAACTTTTCCGAAAACTGAAAAAAGTTCTGTCAAAATAAACAGTAAATTTCGCATTCACAGTAATGCTTAAATGTCATTTTCAACAGCCCTAAAATTTTCAATGAAAATTGCCATTTATGACGAGGTTTTCCTCTTCTCTCATATTCTTAAAGTAATATTTCAGTTCTATTATTAGGAAATCGAAAACTTGAAAAAATGTTTAAAAAAATGTACTTTGGGCAACGATAGTTGGCAGCTGGAAAGAGGATGGGGCAAGACCATGAAGCCAGTCCACACCAAGGAAAATAGAAAATTTTCCAATAAGAAAGTTTGTGCCATTCTGTAGAAAAAAATTTTCTCTGTCTGATTAAAATTTGTTGTTGGATAGTGTTAAAGACGTTTAAGACAACAATGCAAGTCTCATGTTCGTTAAAAACTGATTTTTCGAAAATTGAAAAAATTCGAAATATTCGGAGTCTTCCTACAACAAAAATATTGAAGATAGAGATTTTCCCCCCTAATTAAATCTGTTCCTTAATGATAGATTATGAAACAAGGTCATGTTCGTATTTTTAAGAAAGAGTACTTTTTGCGTAATTTTGTATTCTATCTATCCCAAAAGAATTATACATGACTTTTTTAAAAAGCTGATTTTTTACAACAGACGTCTGAGGCAAAAACTTATCTTCAATTATGTAGTTTTTAAATTTTAACTTTTTCAATTTTTGAAAAAGACGGAAATAGCTGAAAATGGAACCAGCACCATATTTTTTATATCTCTGTAATACATATGAGGAGAAAATTTACAGAAAAAAATTAGAGCTGATTTTGAGAAAAACATTGATTTTTTTAATTGGCTAATTGTACGCAAAATTACACTGAAACTATTTGAATACATATTTTCGAAAAATTAAATAAGACTTTCTTTCAAGATCTATTTTTTAGGAATACATTTCACTAAGAAAAAAACTTTTTATTTATTTATTTATTTTATTTATTGAATAAACAGGACGTGCAGTCCTTGTATACGATATATAAAGGTACATTGACTAGGGCAGAAATGTATACAATAATAGTTTACAATCTTATCAAATTATAATGGTTCTATTCATTACTGTAAAAGTGACTAATTTCAAAACAAAAATTAAAAACCAAATAACAATCTCATTCGTATTTCAGAAATAAATCTTTCAACGAATTTTCTATTCTACATAGGGTTCTTTAAATATATCCATTGTCAGCTGATTACAAAAGTTGCTCATTCGTGGCATTGGACTGTTAGACAAAAAGGAAAAATTATAATGTTTTGTCCCAAACACGACTGATCTTCTTGTGTTGACAGGGGAACTTTAAAGTTAACACCTTTCAGGAGTAATGGACAATCCAGATTGTTTGTAACTAATTTAATAAGGAAATTAAATCTCTGAAGTTCTCAGAGATCTGAGAGATGGTATATTCAGTTGGTTCGCCATTAAACTGTAATTCGTGATTAACAAATGGATCCGGCAAACGCATTTTCAACACTATGATTCTGAAAAACTTGTGTTGTATTGTCTCAATCCTTGTACTTTGAATGCTAACGTGTGGAGATCACACAGATGAGGCAAATGTCAAGGTAGGTCTAACAAAGGACAGACACAGTGATTTCAAAACTATCATTGAATTGAAGCCCAAGCAAGTTCTCTTCACAAATCCTAATATTTGGTGGGCTTTCTGAATAATCATGTCAATATGCCACTTAAACATTATTTTAGAATCAAATATAACATGCAAGTCTCTTATCAAAATACTTTAGGATTAAAACTCATCCAATTTCGTATGTATATTCAATAGGAGTTCTCGAGCGAGAAAATGTTATATATTTACATTTGAAGGGATGTAATTCAAGTGATTCCAATACACCATTTTGAAAAGTTGTGCAATGCTGCTTGGAGACATAGTCATCTGGTTTTTCGATTTTCTTGAAAACTATGCAGTCATCAGCAAATAATAGATATAATTTAATATTTTAGTTGTAGCACAAGTTGAAAAAATTTAGAATTTTTGCAATTTTCAAAAATATTAGGAATTTTAACGAAAATGAGATCTGCACCATTCTCTTAAGCATCCATTACACTATGCCACGACAAAATTTAATCAAATAATTTGGTGCCATTTTTCTGAAAATTTTGAAAATGTCTGAGGGGTTTCTTGTCAATTTCCCCCAAAATTAGGATATCGGATATCATTGAGCTAACTGTTTCAAATTTCAGGGGCCACGACATCAGTCAGATCGATTGGGGAATATCAATTTTGGAGAAAATTGGCTGAACGGTTTAGGCACTAGCATTGATCACAGACGGACAGAGACCTTTTGCTGTCAATCGATTTTTCAGTATCAAGAAACCACATAACATGGATTTACTTTCTCATCACTGCTTATGCAGTATAGGGGAAGTATTGTAATGATGTGGGAAAAACAGCTAATTTTCGACAGTAAAACTCTTATACAACGTGTTAGAGGAAGTAATTTACAATACATAGGGGCAAAATTTATCCACATTTTTGTTATTGGAGCCCGCCAATGCTGTCGACGTTGTTAACATTTTCCCTGCATCATTAAAATACTGTCTCTATATTGCATAAGTAGTGGTGAGAAAGTAAAAAGAAAAATGCATCCTGTGTAACAGCAAGTGTTGCCAGTTGAAACGTGCTTCCAAAGGATATCATCTCACCTCTAAATATCTGGCCTAACACACGATTAACAGAATGAAACCAAAGTAAAAATGTATTCTGTATGCAGAGGTATGCCACTGCAGAATCGATCAGTTTTAGACTTCTGGCTTAAACCTAATGCAAAAGTGCAATAGACCAGTACGGTTCTGATGCCATTACAATTTATATCTCGTAATTATTTTGAAATTTTAGTCTGCACAACAGGAAATGCCTATCAATGACCACAGACATAAGAACTTGCCTGTCCATTGTAACAAAAATAAATATACAAATATATGAAAGTAAATGGACCTTACCTCATATTTCTGTGTTGCGGAGTTGAAGTAGGTGTGTTTATATCAGCTTTTTCTGTGGTTGTGGGGGAAGGGTCTGATCTTTTACAGGAGTGCTCGTTTTCATTAAATTCTTAGGCTCTGAACGCGGTACAAAGCCTGCTTGTCAAAGCGACGTGGTCTTGCACTTGTGTTGATTCTGAGACTGATTTTGAAGAGTTCACAAGATCTGAGTGTGCCGTTTTTATAAGATTCATTTGAGGAGACTTAAGATTGCATGGTGAAGATCCTGTACATTCCCCAGGAGAGAACACAGGGGATCAGCAGGAGCTGATTTGGTAAGTTCACTAGTGCAGGTCAGCTAACTTATCAAATAGAGATCGGTCTGTCGCACATGAGCTAACTTTAGGTAGAGATTTTGCCAGCTCAGAAGGTGCAACTGTGGCAGGCTTAGTTTCCTCAGGCTCGTGCGTAAAATGACCAGCTCAATTTGTGAAGGTTCGGCACTCTTGATGGTTGTACATTCGGACACTGAGATTTAGATTGGGCTGGCTTAATGTTGTGGGTTGCGTCATGGTGAGGTTGCCTGGTAACCGCGGTTCGGCCGGTCAATGGTGCAGGTCTGGCCTGGTCAACCGGTGCAGGTTCGGCGGTCAATCGGTGCAGGTCCGGTGCATGTTCAGCCTGGTCAACGGTTCAGGTTAACCTGGTCAACAGTCCAAGTTCGGCTCTATCAACTGGTCCAGGTTCAGGTAAGTCAACCAGTGCATGTTCAGCCGAGTCAACCGGTGCAGGTTCAGTCGAGTCAATCAGTACACCTTCGGTTGGGTCAGATATGCTCGGGTCAACCAGCACAGGTTTGGCTGGGTCAAACGGCGCAGGTTTTGCATAATCAACTAGTGTTGGCTTTGCCGGTTCTAAAGAGGCAGGTTTTTCCAGCTCTAGAGTTGCGTATTTGGGTAGTTCTTCAGGAGCAGGTTCAGCTGTCTCAACTTCTGCAGGAATGACCAGCTCAGTATGTAGGGCCCTTTCATTGGGTGCATGGAGAGCTAAATCATTTATGTCACAGGGCGCAGAATGATTCAAGCCAAGAGGTACAGAATCAATCAGGTCAGTACAAACATTTGAAAAGTCTGCAGCTGTGTCCAGGGAGTAATCAGTACGAGTGTCTTCTGAGGTAGCCCTTGGCACAGCATCCGATACCTCAACTTTTGAATGTTTTACTGAATAATATCTTCTGCATTTGTGTTCCTAAGATGTGAAGTCTGCACTTCCCTGTTTTCAGTTGATTCAGTTTTTGAAGCATTTTTAAGTTTCAAGAAGCTGATCTAACAGTGATACACAATCATTTTGATTAACATCAGAAATTCCAGTTACAGCAATGCATTCCTTTACAGCTTTTACAGCTTCAAGCAGCTGGTGTTCTGGTGACAAAGGTAACATGCTTTTCCTATCCGACGTATCAGGGGATAAATCTTTTTTACACTCACTTTCACTGGTCTCAGTTTTATCATGCTCAGATTTCACTTGCTTTTTGTCTTCTGTCACCTCCTCCTTCACAGGTAATTTGGAAAACTGACTATTATGTGAATTAGGTATTTGTAAATTTAGAGTACCATCAGTTTGAATAGTTTCAGTTTTTGTATGGTGAGCAGATTGCTTTTGTTCCTCATTCATACACGATTTCATTTCTACATTTTTATAAGCTTTAAACAAATTACAAAGAGGTGGATTATCAGGGTTTTTAAGGCCCATTTGATTTTTATGGGGGATATCAGATGTTGAGGAACATTCCGTCTCTTCTTCCCTGTCAAACATATGTTTGTGTTCTATTTCTTCTCTGGTGGTCAACAGTTGCTGTTCTGGTGATAAAGATATCATCTTGCCTTTTCTATCTGAAAATTTTTGGGACAAATCTTTTTTATATTCACTTTCAAAAATTTGCCACCTCTTCCTTCACAGTTAATTTGGAAGACAAATATCGTGTGAATAAGATTTTTCTAAATTTAGAGTCGCTTCATGTTGAATTGTCTTAGTTTCTGCATGGTCTTCTGTATATGTCCCAGTTTCTGTATGGTGGGCAGATTGCTTATGTTTGTCATTCAAACATGATTTGATCAAGATTTCCTCTTTTTTACAAGCTTCAAACGAATTACTAAAAACTTCTGTTTTTTTAAGAGCAATATGATCTATACGGGACATTACAGATGGTGTAGGAAATAACATAGATTCTGTCTTTTCCCTATCAAACATACTTTTATGTTCTTTCTCATATATGTCCCTCTGCTTTTTGCCTTCATATTTCTCAGGCATTTTCTTAATTGTGCCGTTGTTTTCACAAGACGTTAGGGGAATTCGATCTTCAGAATCTCTGCATTTAGGATCATTAAAAATACTGACGGTATTATCTGCCAGTAATCTACCTTTGGCTTTGAACATAGAACCATTATTTTCAGCTTTTGCAGTAGAAAAAGAACCAGCACATTTTCCACTGCTTGTGCCTGAACATTTCACACTACTTTGGGGAACTATTTTTTCACTGACCACTTTGTCAGCTTCGGCCATGTTGAAACCAGCTGGGAAGAAAGTTTGGATAAGATTAGGTTTTTTACTTTTCCTACTAGATGATAGATCACCAATTTGCGATTCACTATTGCTCCTGTTTTCCTGATATGATCCTTTAAAAGGTTTCTGGGTTCCAAGTCGTTCAGAATTGTCAAACATTTCTGTTCTATCAAATAAGTTACCACTGCGAGGTCCACTAGTACTTCTGTTCTCCTGGCCTGTATCACTTCCATGAGGTTGTAAAGCTAGCATTGCTTTCTCTCTTGTTTTCAGTTGTGTTTCAGTGATGCACTGTTGCTTATCATTAGTTGCCTCTTTAGGCTATCACACACATTCCCAAGATCATAAACTCTATTACTTCTTTCCCAAAGACCATCACACTTGTTTAATCTTGCATCAGAACCTGCAGATTCAAATCTATTCTGGTCCATTCTTTGTCTGAAATTCTTAACTGGTGACACAGACTTTTTCGCACCTCTGCCCGTAAACTTTATAGAACCTTTATGTGATGCAGCAGAATTTTCTATTTCACATACCCTATTATCCCTTTCTGTGAATCCCACGGACTTGTTCAGCCTTGCATCAGAGTCTGTGGATTCCATTCCATCTAGGTCCATTCTCTGTGGGGACACAGCCTTCCTTGCACCTCTGTGCATAAACTTAATAGACCCTTTAGGTGATACAACTGTACTACTTACTTCACGTGCCCTATTCTCTCTGTCCCAAAGTTCGCCAGATGTTTCCAGTCTTGCATCAGAACTGGCAGATTCAATTCTATTCAGATCCATTTGCTGTCCAAATTTCGAAACTGAGGTGCCCCACTTTCTTGCACCTCTGTTTGTAAGCTTAACAGAACCTCCTTCTGATGCAGCTGTATTACCAACTTCACATACCCTATTCTCACTTTTCCAATGTCTTTCAGATGCGTCCCGTCTTGCAGTATCTGTGGATTCATTTCTATCCAGGTGTATTCTTTGAGGAAACTTTGTTGCATTTCTGTTTGTAAATTTAATAGAACCTTTATAAGGGGCAACAGAACCTCTTGCTTCATATATCCTAGTGTCTTTTTCCCGAAGACCCACAGGTGTGTCCTGTCTTGCATCAGTATTTGTGGATTCAATTCTATCTAAATGCATTCTTTGTGGAGACACACCTTCTCGCATTTCTGTTCGTAAACTTAATAGAACTTTTATGAGGAGCAACAGAATCACTTGCTTCACACCCCCTATTCTCTTTTTTCCAATGTCCCTCGAATGTGTCTTTTCTTGCATCAGTGTCTGTCGATTCAATTCTTTTCAGGTCCATTCTTTGTGGAGAGAGAGATTTTCTTGCTCCTCTATTTGTAAACTTGACAGGAACTGAACCTTCATCTGATTCAGTAACATCCCGTGTCACATTATGTTTAGAAAGTTTGTCTCGTTTATGAGTCTGTCCTTGTGAGCTTTGTGCTTTACCCTCATCAATTGTTGCTTGTTCAATTTTTTGGGGGCTGGGTTCTTTTCTAAAATTCCTACAAGAGTCATGTTTTCTCTCTACATCTCGTCCCAAAAATTTTACAGATCGTCCTGATGTTCTGATCTGTGTATTGCAGACATTGATATCAGAAGATTCACTCTTTTTTGTAGGAATTATTTCGGCCTGAAATTTCTCTGAATTCCACATCTTACATGTTGCATTTTTTCCTTCATCATCAGTCCACTTAAGAGAATCGGAAAATGTATCTTGCGAGTCGGGCTTGGCAAAATGAACCTTCTTTCGATATTTGGTTTCAAAATTCTCTCTTAGGGGAATTGACTGTCTTTTATTTCTGTTTTGAACACCTGTGTAAGAAACATTTTCATCCACAGGTTCAGAATTTACAACTTCTCGATGTTCATCAGAAAATTGGAATTTCACAGATTTGGTTTTGAAAGTAGTTTCTGAAAAGTTAACAGATACTTGCAATGATTCGTTCACATTTGAAACTTTGTTGGGTAATCTTTCTACCTATTTGATTCTCTTCTCGTTGATCCTTGCACAGAAACAGACTGCTTCAACACCTAAAATAAAGCAAAATAAGTATTTATAGCATACACTTTTGGAATAGTCCTATTTTTTATTTATTTATAGTTACAAGGATTACTCAATTCAATACAATCAGAAAAGTTATATTATAATTAATTATAAAAAGTTTGAAGTAAATTATTTTTTGCTCATGAATTCACAGGCAGAAGTTGATAGGTCATTCTTTAACTATTTGCCAACACCATACAGACATGCATGCAACAGGTGCAATTTGTTCTCAATAATGGACAATAAAAATTTTTAATTAAGGAATTTTCCAATGTTTAAAAGTTGCAAACTATCAGTTATTATTACATACATTATACAAGAAAACAAATCATTATACATTCTGTTAAAATTAAGGGTGCTAATATTAGTTATGGTAGCTATAATTATGAGTTAAGAAAGAAGAGGTTCAATTCATTTTCCATGCAGTGAAATTTAAGAACTAGTTTTTAACATAAATTTGATATTGTGACCACACAGGTGGACCAAAAAGTGAATACAGTTTATACAGATGAAGAAAAATATAAGTTGACCAAGTCATATAAATCATTGTACACAAAAATAAAGATTGAAATTAAGTGGCCACACATGTTATTAAATACAGCATTATTTATACATTTATTTATTTATTTATTTTACATCAGAAAAACAGTTAAAAACTGCGTATGACGTGCTATGGGGAAAAGTGAATTGTGTGCACATTTTCAAAATTCTGTGATCCCTACACTTACTCATATACTACTTATATTTTGAATTTTTAAAAAGGAGAAAAAAAAAAACTCCCATGCAATAAAATCTATGTTCAAGGATAAACAAGCAATAAATTTTGAATTTTGAAATTTTGAAAGGAGAAAAACAAAAACTCCCATGTAATAAAATCTATTTTCAAGGATAAATAAGCAATAAATTTGAATTTTGAAAGGAGAAAAAAACAAAAACTCCCATGTAATAAAATCTAGTTGTCAAAGATAAATAAGCAATAAATTTTGGCTCTTATTACTTCCTGCAGTGACAACATGGAAACGATAATTTGAATAATTGTATTTCCCACAGAATTCTAGAAGACGTGCACAGAAAATGAAGTTACATTTATGTCCAGAAGAAACAAGGGCCATCTCAGCATTTGCTCAATGGATCAGAAACTGACGAAAAACCTGATCGAGATGGGGTCATTGACCCGAAGCTGTAGTACAATAGCTGTTAAGGTTTTTATACTCATTTATACAGTCCAAATGGTAAATAATGCATTATGTATCATTGTTAAAATTAATGTTACTTTTCTTGTTATGCTCAGTATAGTCTCTAATTGTATAGAAACAGTTATGCAGCAGAAACGATTTCACTTGGGATTTAAACTTTTCTATTGAATTTAATCTTAATGTCATCTGGCAAAGTGTTGTAAAATAATGTACATGTATTGTATGTGAATTTTTTGTAATGAGCTGTTGATACTGCCCCCTGATGAATATGATTTCTACGTCGAGTGTTATAGTAATAGACTTCTCATTTTTAAAAAATACCAAAAGAAAACCATACATATACACCTTAGAAAACCTTACACCATACACCTTAGAAAAGATATATAAAGTCGTGATGTCAAGTTCTTTTAAATTATCCACACTCTGTAACAACTGGTTTTCAATTTTGTAATTTATGTCGTTTCTTTTTGTGATCTTGAACATTTGATGGCCTTATATTTATTAATAATTAAATTATTAAATTTAGTACATTTCATTTCAATAAATTTAACCCAGAGGAATCTATTTCTTAAATTTTCAATCATGAGCAACTGAAAACTTACAATTGTGTGGTGTGTATTTGCACACAGAAAAACATCACTATCTCACAATATAAAGATATACTGGAAACACTTTAACAGGAATGAAAAAGTAAACCACATTAGTCACTTGGATAAATGAATTGTGAATGAGATTATTTAAAATTAACTTACTTGTTCCTTTTGATCCTCCTGTCGTTTGTGTTTCTCTGGTTGTAATGGTTCGTCTGATAAAGTGTCTTCAGAATGCTGGTGACTAGACTGAGAAGCTCTGGAAGGCACCTCTCGGGTAGATGATGTGAATGCATTCGAGTTATTTTCAGAGACTACTTTTAAATCTCTAGCATACTTTCCTAAAACAAACGTTCAGAATACATATGAATACGCATCATGTTTAGTTGCATGAATCAGTAAAGCAGATACTGTGGAACTTTAGATGCTAGATGAGAGAATTTTACAAACATGATACACACAAAAAAGGAATATCCTGTGCTGAGATCACGTTCTGCATCTCAATTAACTTTATCATACATTTAATTACACTATACACAAACGTTGTTAAGCTTTAATTTTATAAATTACATTTTTCTAAGGGGTAAAAAACTGAAGAGTCCTCCTGGCTATGGACCTACCAGTTCTTTTCTCAGAAATTTGTCTAAATGGACCACCGTAGTAAATTTAGATAGAAAATATTTCAAGGTTTTGCTGTCTTAACGACACTATACATATTGCTTATTGTAATGTACTATTAATTTTTCAGATTATGATGTTTTATTTAAAAAAAGCCACGTTCAGCAATATTTCAAAACTTTTAACTATTTATTCTACAAGGAATACTGTCTAAATAATAGAACAGGCTATTAAGCCTAAACACCAACAGTTCACGATGATGATGATGATGATGATGATGTTATTTGCAGCATTTGGGATATTTTACATATGGGATATTTCCTTTAAAACATGTAATTACAACATGTGAGTACAAGATACACATTTGGTAATGAAGACACAAAAAGTAAATTTAGGAACAATAATTACAAATCAAGTGGTTTTATAGAGCAATTCTCGAATAGTACGTACATAGCTTGAGTAAGCTACATTGAAAAAATCAATTTGCTTTTAATACTTGTTAGCAGTAGAGGCAATATGGTAGACGGCATCATTCATTTGATAGTCAGTTTTCACAGGTTTGACAGAAAATAATATGGGATTACGCGTCGACATGCAAGGGACCCGAAATCCGATATTAGTGAGAAAATTGTTTCAATTAAATTTTACCTGACAAAATTTTAAATAGAAAGATAAGGTCACAGATTGTTCTATCTTCCAGATGAGGAATATAATATAATGAGTAGTAATCAGCATGACAAAACTGTGGGGTAGGGCACCATCACGAAACGCTAAGTTGCACTGTGTTGGCGTTCTCAAGATGATTTACGGCCTTCGCAGTGAAGGGCGACGACCAAATCAGACAGGCATACTTGAGAATGGGTCTAACTAGCGAGTTAAAGAGAAGTTTGATCATGTGGAGTGATTGAATTTGTGATGAGTTTTGCCGGACAAAACCCAAGCATTACAGAGCTTTGCTAACAATACTGTTAATGTGGTCATTGAAATTGAGTTTACTGTCGAAGATAACTCCAAGGTCTCGGATGTCAACTACAGCCAATAGCCTCCCATTGAGACTATATGGAAAACTAAGTGTCTCACTTTCTGGAGAAGCTAATGGTATAGCACTTGTCTTGGTGCAATGATGTGTTCAGAAGGCACCAATTTTCAACAGCTTGTAAAGTAAGTTGCAACTTGAGAGCGGCATCACTATCAATTATCGAAAAAAAATCTTAGCGTCATCAGCAAAACGAAAAATATTACTGTGTTTCAAGATTGTAGGGAGATCATTGATAAACAAGTTGAAAAGTACAGGGCCCAGATGAGATCCCTGAGGGAGTCCAGTTGGTACACGGTAAGAGTAAGAATGGATACCATTCAGAGAAACCTACTGCAGTCTGTTATGCAGATGAGAATTGATCCATGAAAGGTGCGGATCACCCAAACCCATCTTAGTTAGTTTATGGATTAAGATTGTATGATCAACTCGGTCAAACGCCTTAGCGAAATCCGTATAGATTGTATCAACTTGAGAGCCGTCAGCTAGCAAATCATCAAACTTTTTAAATATGACCAAGTTTGTATAGGTTGACCTGCCCTCCTTGAATCCATGCTGGGAGTCTGAGAGTATGGGCTCAAAAGATGCAAGATTAATGCACACTAGTTTTTCAAACAACTTAGGGATGGCGTTTAAGATGGAAATAGGGCAGTCGTTCTCACATCAGATTCATCACCTTTTTATGAGCAGGGATAATCTTGCTCTTCATACAAACATCAGGAAAAGACCCACATCTGAGGGACTGATTAAATAGTGGAAGTAATAGGCTGTCTATGGCATATCTGCAATGTAACAAAAACAGACTAGGTATGACATTGGAACCTGGTCCCTTTCTTGAATTTAAAGAACCAAGCATCTCAAAGAGATCACACAACCGTAATTGAAGGTTGTCGATTGAAGGGTCCTCAACAACCGAAACTGGAGAAAACGCTGAAGGGATGATGTGCTGTTAGAAAATGGATTACTGAAGTATTGTGCAAAAATGGATACAGTATCACTCAATTTTGTACAATGAATATCCTGATAGTGCATATTACGTGGGATACGGTTGTGATTTGCCGTATAAAGTAAATGATTCCAGAAAACATTGATATTAGAAGGTAAAGATTCTTCAACCAAGATATATAATTATTGTAGGAAAGCTTTACTTTGGCTCTGATGGCAGAAAACAAACCATAAGATCAGCCAATTTTGATGATTTATAGTTTCTATGTAACCTTTAAAAGCACAAAATTAATAATCTTTAGAACACATGAAGAAGCTTAAAGGTGCTTCGCAAAACTTCTAAGTAACAACGTCACTCACCTAGAAACAAATGGAGACTAGAGATAGCATATTTTTGCAGACACAGCAGGAGCCCTAGATCCAGAAAGCCTTCATCTGCCACTAAATACAGATCTCCAAACAGTGTGTTTGGGCTGTTGTGCTTCCCTTTCTGGCAGAAATACCCCATTGAGCTCTTGGCAATCTGGTTCTTGACGAAGGCAATGGCTTCGGCAGTCCATTCGACTGCTTCTCTGAGAACAGCAAAGAAAGCTACAACAAGTTTCACAATATATAATTTTCTTAGAGAAACATCAATTCCATTCATAAATGAAATTCTTAGAGACTAGGAATGAACATAAACTGAAAAATATTTTAAAAAATGGTTAGGCAATGAGTAGAATTAAAAGCTAGATGTAACTTTAGTTTTAAAAGAATACGACATTGTATGAATAGATCATAATAAATAAATTTCATGTTAGGACTAGAAGGAAGAATGAATATGTAGGGTTTATAAATATTACTCAGATCATGCCATACATAACTTTACACTTTTTTTATATGGAAGTTTATTAATAATTTCTATTGAGAAAAATCTTGTAATTTATATTGTTTGTTTTGTAACTTGTATTCTGCTTTGTGTTGATGACTTTGAATTTTTCTTTTTATGGTGTATGTATTTTTGGAGCTTGCCCTTTGTATCAGTCTTTGTACTGTCTTGCATTGTTAAAATCGTAATTTGACAGTTGATATAGTGTACCAGAGCAGTTCTCTGATGTACTTAGCAAGGAAAGAATATGTTGTTTAATAAACAATTTGAATGCAAATCCTAAATACTGAATTTTACAGGAACAAAAACCAATGGAAATATTCCTAAAGGATCAAACCTCTCAAAAGCAGTTCGTCATTTTCTCTCTATTGTCTCAGGAACAACTGCCAAGACCACAGTATTGAATTATTCTAATAAAACAGTTTATATTTTCCAACAAGAATTATGTCGTCTTCGGGCCACACAACAGAATAGCTAATATTATTAATCTGATAGCACATGTTAATTTTTTTGATAGATCTTTATCTAGTTTCAAATTTAACAATAAAAAATGTATTTAATCTTACTTTTAATGATATTAAACTTTAGATGATATAAAATTTCAGAAACAAATTACACGGTGTATTATTATTACTAGTAGTTTAGTTTAGTTTAGGCCTTATTTTACATAGTGAGACTCGGGCCATCAGGCCTGCTCTTCCATCTAACCACGCAAATTTCGTTACGCTCCTTTCACCACCTAGCGGAGAAAGGAGGTATTATCTTGGGCGACGAAACTGGCGGATCTCAATTTTGCTCAGAGGCTTCTTTTAGGCTTGAGGATCTTTTACATGCAGTAAATCTACTACATGGGACAGCCGGCTTTACTCCTCCTCCGAAGGAAGGCGTAGACTCCAGGCCGTGTATTAGGCCGCACTAAATTCGCAATATGGCAGGTTGAAAGATTTCCTGTCGGAACAGCCAACTTATGAAACTATAACTCTGATCAAGTCTCTCGCTTTTGTTTTGTTTGTTGTCTCATTCACAATCCTCGCACAGTCTTGAGTCTTGTCCACTGTTCAATAATACATGTTTCATTTTTCGGTAGAATTAAAAAGAGATGTTCATCTATAAACGAATATTAACTCTGTGAATAATTATTAAGTTAAGTAAGAATTATCATTGTCAACTATTTGCGAGCTTAGGAAGTGTTAAAAAGTGTCAAGTGCAAATGAAAAATACAACCTCAAAAGTTATCTGCGGTCATACTTCTATGTTATTAATGCTTTTGAGATGTGTGTATTAAAAAATAAATATAAATTTTCAAAAGAATTAACAAATGGTAGTTTTTAAGTGATCTAATGAATTGTTCCTAACAGTCCAGTTATGTCAATATCAATGCAAATACATCCATTTAATTTATCTGTTCAATTATTCATTAGCTTTTAAAAGTTTTAAAAAAAAAAAAAAAAAAAAGATTATGAAAATCATCATTAGTATAAGTAAGTCTTCAATAACTTATCCATTGTTACCAGAGACAGTCATTGAATACGTGTTATCTTCAAAGGTTCCATATTAAGTATAGACCCAGATGTTGTTGGGATATCCATTATTTTCCAGTTATAAATAAAATGAATTCAGAAAAAATAATAATAATAAATATAATATATTTAAAACAAGAAATACTAAAGGGACACTTAACAAAACACAAATAATGAACTACTATAACTATTTCAATGAACTTTATTATTATTACTTAAGAAAACAATTGGAAAATAATAAATAAAACTCAAAAACGGCTAGTACTACTAAATAAATAAATAAATAAATAAATAAATTGAACGATAAAACGAAAGAACGAAGAGCACCAAAACGCAAAATGCAAATCTTTAGCAACACTCATAAACTAACACAACTTCACTTGGATGGCTTTGAATGTTGGCGGAATCTACGAAGTAGTCATTGTTTCATTGCAAACTTAAATTTTAAAAAATGTCCCTACCACTTGAAGGTAATATACACAGGGTATTTGTGTGACGGTTGACAACAACTTTTGCCCACATAAAACGAAATGAAAGTACCCTAAATCGAGGATAAATCTATGTTCTCATCCGACAGTGACATTTTTCAAAAGTTGCCCCGTTAGTTCGGCTTTTTAGCTGGCCAGCAGCTTACAAGGGATTTTTTTGCCCATAAAAATCCACGACTTCGATCGGGTTTGAACCTGCAAACTCGGTACAACAGTCCGGTACGCTGACCGTTATACCACCGAATCCGTAGTAAATGTCTCAATTAATTTATGTTATACAAGGTTTTGATGACAAAGACTATGAAATTAAATTTGTTTACACAATTTTCATGTGTCAATTATATACTTGCATATATGTGCTAAACCTCTTATATGTATTACATTATGTTGTGAAAATTTAAATGTACAAAGCCGATTAGCGTGAGTGAATGAATGAATGAATGAATGAATAAATAAATAAATAAATAAATATTTAAAGGCAATAAGTAGCTCCTGTCATAACTATTTTAAACCCCCTCCCCCAAAAAAGATAATCAACAGACATTTTGATTGTTTCATCAGGAATTGCTGTAACGTTTGCATAAGAACTATTGGAAGTTTTTATTTATCACAAATTTCACAATCGCTTTGCGTGATCAATGTCAATATTTTGGATTAATAGTGTACCAGAATAATATTCCATTTCAAAATAAACATTTGTAGAAACAAGATGTATCTATTGGTTTTCTTTAAGACCTCAGAACTCTACCATTTATTTAATTTATTATATTAGTAATGTTATTTATTTAGAAGTAATAGTCACATATCCACTAAATTCAATATTTACCTATAATTATTCATTCATCACCATCATCATCAGTCATTCATCTTTAACAGATGTTTCCCAATTAATGTTTAAGATCAAAATGAAGCACTTCAAGATTTACAAAGTTGACTAGTGTAATAAAACTAATATGATAATACAATAATATACGAACGGTAACAGAATCTGCATATATTAGTAATATAAAGTTGATTCTGTGACTCCTGTCCACGAGAGTACTACTGAACCAAAATAGATGATCCTGATGTGGTGAGATCTCTTTTGGAGTTTATTGAGGTTCCAAACTTCAAATGCTTCTTTCCTTGCAAACTGTGTCTTTACATAATACAGAATTATTGAGGTGTGATGCAAATTATTATGTTGGTACCACTGTATGTTTCTTTCTAACCAACAAACCATGCAGTATTACCGAACTAGTATGCCAGCTGTTAACATAAACTGTGAAGAAGCTGAAATTACAAGAAATGCATATTTCCAATTAGATCACATTAACTTGCAGGAGACTAACTGTATTCATTTCAGCAGGCTCACAACATCCTGAAGTGGTAGATCTTGCTATTCTTTTATTAAATGTTCAAAGAATTCTTCTATTAGATGTAGCAAGTCTACAAGATAAAGTCTTTGCCTTTGGTTTTCTTCCATTCTAGATGCAATACGAGGCACATGGCATATGTACAATTCCGGAAACAAAATTAAAATGTAAAACAGCAAGTACTTTTCCGCCTTTATGGTTATGTATACCATTTATTCTACAATTTCTCTATGAATTAACACATCTCAGTCATAATTTTTGAAATCATAGAACATTTGTTGACAGATTAAATAGTTTCAAACAAAGATTGTTTATTCGACTAAGTCAAAATATATTTCTGGCGCGACTCAAAACATGTCCAGAGTTTTTTAGCCTTACAATATTCTGTGTATGCAGTATGCAAGAAAGTAAAATAATTAAGAGTTAATAAAAAAATAGTACTGATAGCATTGGCAAACAAATGCAAGTAGAATGAAAAATATCTAATAGTAAATATTAAACAATATAGTATTGTAATATTTTCAAAATATATAAAAGTATTAGTATATATTAACACGAACAAAAGGCAGCAGTCATTATCGCCTTCTGTTATCAGTGAGGTGTTACAACAAGCAACAATGACCTCTAATTCATAAGGGATACACACATTTTACCAATTAGCAGTGTTGATACCACAAGCAAGAAAATGAAAATGGATAGAAAAACATAATAATTAAATATAATATTTTTATATTCATCAAAATTACTCGGCTTTAACATCCATTACTCTTCATTCCTTCATCTTATTAAGTAAAGCCAAATCAATCATCTATTCATTTTCACATTTAACACAATTAAAGGACGCAATTTAATATAAGTTTTAAATAATTTCTAAAAGATTAATTTAAAAATGTATAACAAAAGCTTGAATGTAAGAAACAATCAAAAAATTTGAAATAATATACAAATTGTAACTTACGTAGCATCCCACTGCCTGGCACCACCATTCATTTTACATTCACGGAGCACAGTAAATTCTGGGCAGGCAACTATGTTTGATGCGGAATTACTACAAAAATACTTATATTTTCAAAAAATTCAACCTGACCTTTGAAGATCTGTTTTTGATGGACACATTTTATTAAGAAAAAATCTATCTTACAATTGTAGTTTAGGAGGATACAAAAAAAAATTTTAAATTTAGAAATATCAGGCATTTCAACAAACAGAGACTCTTAAGCTCCTTTATGCTATCTAAGGTCTAAATTTAATCGTACCATTTTTAAGAAAAAATGGTTTGAAGAAATGAAAATTACCTGTTTACACAAAATTTCGCAAAAGATACAGTTTTTGAAAAATTGAACATAAATTGAGGGTTGTCAGTCATAGCAACTATTTTTTTCTTGTAGATATGTGAAAGGATCACAAACGTATGGGTTGTGTGGAAGTTCTGCAGGCATAGTGTGTATGCAGAACAACAGATGGCTCTGTGAATGCTGATAGTACGCAGCGCGAGCTGTGAAATCAGTCAATTGGTGAGTGTCATGTGAGATGGAAGTAACCTGTGTTCAGCAGCGTGCTTACATCAAAATAGCCGTTCTCCAAGGGAGAAATGCGATGGAATGTCACAGTGAATTAGTGGAAGCCATTGGGAATAATGCCCTAACATACCATACAGTAGCACGGTGGGTAGGAAAGTTTCAGCAAGGACGTGTGTCAACCAGTGATGAGCAACGTTCGGGACGACCTGTCAGTGTGCAGACTGACGTGGCACATGCTGTCATTGGGCAGCTCCTGGATGAAGACAGACGATGGACGCTACTGTGTTAGAGAGGGCAAGTGGCATCGAGAAACGCACTGTCCACAGGATATTGCATAATGAGCTGCACCAACACAAAATCGCATTGCGGTGTGTGCACTGACTGAAGTTCAAAGGTGGGTGTGCAATGCAATATGCTCCGACCACCTTGCATGCTGGCAACAGGACAGCGATCAATTCTTGTAATGAATAATCGCCACCGATGAATTTTGGGTCAGGGCACAGGAACCAGAACTGAAACGTCAGTCCGTGGAGTGGCAACATGCTGGATCACCAAGGAGAAACAAGTTCCATTAGAATCCTTCCCCAGTCAAATTGATGGTGATTGTCGTGTATGATGTCAGGAGTGTACTTGTTTGCCTCTTTGTTCCTCATAGCAGAACAGTGACCGCACAGTACTACAGTGACTTCCTGTGCGACAGGTACTACGTTGTGTTTGGTAGAAATGTCCAGATCTTGTGGACAGTGCAATAATCCTGCACAACAATGGAAAAACACATAAAGCAGAGAGTGTAGGGCAGCTACTGCGACGTTGGGGACAGGACGAATTGGAGCACTCACTGTACTCTCCCGACATTTCGCTCTGTGACTTGATCTCATTCGCAAGATTAAGGAACCACTACGTAATAGGCAGTTTGCAACACAAGAGGACATAGCTAATGCTGTGCGCCAACAGGTGACCTAATTCACACATGGTGCGGCAAATGCTGAGGTGTTGGTATTCAGCGCCTCCCACATGTTGGCAGCGGGTGGTGAGAGTAGCAGGGGACTACTTTAGGGTCTTTAGGCCCAGGTTGTCATGGCAACTTTATGTGTACTGAGTTGTCATTCTTTTGCACTGTGAAGGCCATATTGCCCTGTATACTACGTAATAAATTAGTGTGTTACATTCCAGTGCTATTCATTGTCCACACATGTAGTTAACACCTTGTCCTTTCATCTGTGTATGTCACATTTTTCAACCAGACTCGTATCTTCAAGAAATAAAATTGTTGCCATGGCTTCTGCCCCAACTCTCATATTATTTTTAGATCAGTTTTTCATGAACACATTTCATTAAGAAGAAAATGTTTATCTTTGTAATTGTAGTTGTAGGAAGAGGCCGAAATTTTTTTTTATTTTATCAATTTTCAAAAACTCAGGATTATTTAATGAACTTGAGACCTGCACCATTCTCTTAAACATCCTTCACACTATTCAATTCCAAAGTTTAATAAAAAATGTTGGAGACTTTTTTTTTTATTTAGAAAATGTCGCAGGGGCTTCATGTAAAGTACATCCAACATAAAAATATCGGTTTCAAATTCATGGTGCCACGACATCAGCCAGATTAATCGTGGAATACCAACATTGGAGAAAATCAACTGAACTCAGCTGAAAATCAGACTCTAGCGTTGTTCACAGACGGACAGACATTTTGACCTTCAATCAATTTTTCGGTATCGAGGACCCACAAAACATGGATTCTGGATACACCACTTGTGAGAGGATTTTTTTCTCTAAATTTAGCAACTGCATTTATCCACTTTTTCTTTGCCAGGTCTCAGTAATAAGTTTATCTGCCAAAAATTTGCCACTTTTTCCCCACTACATTACATATCTCTTTCTTCTTAAGAAGTTCCTTCTTAAGGGCAAAAATTAAAAACCCAACAGGCCAATGGTTTGTTTTTAATCTCTCAAGAGTATGCATGTGCCATTTGACCTAAACTGTCAAACCCATTCTTGGTTTCATTATAATATAAAATAATATACAGCATTTCAGCTTTTTCCTCAATAATGGATTTAGAATGATGCTGATGAACATTGCAGGCATCTTTCATGCAGGAACATATGACACTCTAGTGAAATTCTTGATGAAACTGAAGAGGAATGATACGATTTCTCTGCCTCTATTTGGTTGGAATTCCAAACGAATGGCAACTTAGCATTTTCATGGAATTCTATTTCTTGATTAGTGAATTTCATGAGTCACTCAAAATAACTGGTTGTCATTAAAACTGCTTTCCCAGGTGGAGTCTATTCTTCTACCTGGTGGAAGCACAACCTTGGATGTTGCTAGGGTTTTTATAAATCGTGAACTTTTTTTAATTTAAAAAATCCTTTTTTTATTTAAATTTGATTTGGGAGCATTTGCAAAGCTTTTCTGTGTTGACTGATGATGACTTTTCTGATTCTGCAGACCCAAAAATTTCTGTGATGAATAACTACCAATTATTCTCGTTAGTTTTATTATTGTTGGTTTTTATTATTATTATTATTATTATTATTATTATTATTATTATTGTTATTGTTACTATTATTATAATTATTATTATTATAGCTACAAAAATGAGCATTAGCACAACGATTCTCAAAATATACCAAAATCCACAAAACTTACATAAGTCTTTTGTCGTGAGGATGACGTAATGTACGTTTGCCAGGCACAATTCCAAAGAGCAATATTTGATTAGCAAGTGGTTCTTGCTTCTTGTAATACTCGTCAATGTCCCTGAGGGCTGAAGCAGACACTTCCACAGTGTGTCCGTGATCAATTAGGAACACATAATAAAGGCACTTGTTAGGATCTTTTACGGCTTGAACACAGCCACGATGCCACTTCCCAGTCAGTGGATGATTCACAGCTACAATCTGCACAAAACATTTCAAAGAAGAAATAAATAAAAAAAGGGATGAAAGGTAATGGACCTTACTACGCAAATGTATGCATGTGAATTAAAGCGTCGAACAGGTGTAAGTGGACAGGACACAACACACAAGTTTAAGGAGCCATTGTTTACTTTCATTACGCTTTTAATGAAACTAAATAAGCCTAACTTTTTATCAAATAATTATAATATCTCTTAAAAAGGATGGGTTAAAGTAGGGAACACGTTACACCCTTAAAGAAGTCTCCTTAAGCCCTCCCTCAAATTACGCTGCGCACTCTGATAGAAATAAATAAAACTTACCGATAGGTGATTTTCATGGTTCTCCCTTAAAACACTTAGTCCCTGCCGCACTTTAATGCCAAATTACTTCCAAAGGCAAGTTTTCTCGCTTCTCTCACCCGGATCCAAGTCACGGCGAGGCTCGGGCTATGCCCTCGTGATCACTATAAACATCCTTGAGTCTATCCACCGCAAAATTACCAATTCACTTTTATAAAAAAGCACTTCAGCAAGCACTTTATGAGAAAACTTTGAGAATTCAAACTCTGTAGTTGCAAATATGTTTTGAAGAAAGAACACTAAATGCTTTATCACACAGACACACCACCCCGATCGCATTACTATTTAGTAAGAGCGCTCCGGCTAGATACTAGGGTGAAATTGCCTCCCCTTATAATCCCATAACCACTCCTCATCCCCTCCACTGTGGATTCCCCCCTCGCCAGAGTGGCGCGAAGTGCTGCTTTAAACGACTTCCTTAGGTTGTACCGTATTCTAGACTTCAACCAAAGGATGTTTTACAGTCTACTTGTCTTACATTCTAGCTACAAAAATACACTGATATAATGGGAACCTCCTCCAGTTGGCAGTATGACAAAAACAATAGGGAATCAAACAACTCTAGAAGGTAGCCAACATCCATGAAATAATGGAGTATCATTTCTACATGTTACTCACCAACCATTCCTCTCATGCATCAACAGAAGTCAAAAAGCAACAACACTGTCATGACTGACCAAAGCATACCTCCTGCAAGCGGGGAGCACGGTTCCTGGGAACGGATGTGAGCTTGGCACTCGCCAAGAACATTTCTAGCATCTCCAGCTGGGCCCGAGGCTTGCTCCATTCCTCGCTCTTTGTTTCTGATGATGATTCACTTTTAATTACCCAAAACGCACTAGCATGAATTATTTCTGTTATCTCCACCAGTTCTGCTCCATCCGGCACTTCCTTCAACAATGCCATGTCTACACAATGAAAATACCTTTACATTAAAAAACTGAATCTTTGCAAGAATTCTGTAAAGTACATAATTATAATACTTTTACATCAAAGCTATCCAGATGAAAATTAGAAAACCGAAAAAATGGACAGGTTAGACCTCAGAATTGTTGCAGACGTTTCATAATTTCATTTCCCAGTTTTGCCCATTCATAAGTATCTTATAATAAAATGAATTATTAATGCTGAACATTGTCAAAACTCTATCAAGTGACATTTAAATGACATTATTTCTTAGTAGGTCCTTACTTACCATGTATAATTAGAAAAAGTGTCAGATTTCACAAGGTGATTTACATTTAAGATTTACAGAGGTAATATTTCATTATATTTTTCAGACTACACTCCTAAAACTACCATAATCAGGAGTGCATTGTTTGATTTATAAGTGTACCAGTTTTCTCTTTCAGATGCTCAGTCCAAAAGGCAGGTAAGAAACATTTTCTAGGTTTCCTGCAGCAGCGCCTCAACCATAAAATTTGAATGCCTAAAAACCTAGTACAATTTTTCGCAAAATGTAATCTTATCCTGGGTATGCTGCTAGCAAAAACCAGGGGGCCAAATTCATATAAATCAAGAAGTCATTATTTCAAGTAAAGTCTTCAGTTCACCGCAATTACAAAACATCATTTGGCTTTCGGTTACGATATTGCCACTGTCCAAGACGTGCTTACGTTAGATTTTCGGTCATGTAAAGAGAAGAAAATGCTACATAACATAATTAGAATATAAATATTTCACACCTGAATCCAAAAAGCTGTCACGCCTGAATTTCACCAAGCATTACATTTAAGTTAAACTCTTAGTTGATTAACATTTCGTAAAATTGTAAAATAACCATTCTTTACACATTATTAACAAACATTAGTAAACCAGACGATTTACGTTTACTTCGCGATGCTGCAGCCGCCAGAATTTCAGTTTCCAGCATGGTACCAGTGCTGCCAGATTTCGTTCACGAAAAAATAAATATATACACCGTGCACCGCCGCTCATGGCGTGCGCTTTTAATCATCACAATTCAGTACTAATGAAGAGTACACATGCAAATGATATATTCTATACATGAAACTGCAATAAAAATTGTTGTTTTAGATATATTTGAAACGTCAATACAATATTATTATTATTATTATTATTATTATTATTATTATTATTATTATTATTATTATTATTATTATTATTATTATTATTATTATTATTATGTCACACACTCATACATTTTTCTCACACACCATTTTTCAGAATAATATTCTTTCAAGGGATGTTTTGCATTGTGAACGGCTACTCAAATTTGAAAGTTCCATTTACTTTATCAAACACTATCACGTAATATAAAGTATTGTATTCTGCACCGAGAAACGGAGTCTTTTTTAACAGAAATACTCATTTTTTGGGTTACTGATAACAACTGGTGTGAATGTGGGCCATACCGAATGTTTGTCTCCTTTTAGTATAGTTTCTAGTTATTACGCCACAACTACTTTTTAAAAAACAAAACAAGTGCATAGCATCGTATCATATCAAAGAAACATCTGGCTTAAATATTGGAAGAGGACAGGTTCGAAAATAAATTTGAACTTGACTTTTCAAAATTTCATAGGTTTTATTGAAAATCAGATCTACATTATTTAAAATTATACTACTACATTATTATAAATTCTATTTTACAAAAATCCCGTCCATTTTTGCGAAAATTTTGAAAATGTCCTAGGGAATTCATGTAAAGTACCCCCCCCCAATTCAAAAAATCAAAAATATCTTAATGGTTTTCAGAACGGCGCAACTTGATCTTACACCTGTCGTATTTACAAAGTTTCAACTTAGAAACTTCTGATCTGACAGGTTTATGTCTGACACGTACTTTCATGCGTGGTCCATTTACGTGGACGACACCGATATTATTCGACATCGCGAGAACATAACTTACAACATCGCATTTGCCAAATCAAATGGTCAAATGGTAGAAATTAAGGGAAAGTTTTGGTGTAGTTTTGAAATTGATTCCGATATGATTTTAAGTCGCTGAACACTATAATAATTAATATTATAATACTGATTCAGGCTTTCCAATAATAACTTTGCCCGGAATCACGTTTTTTGGACAAAAAATGGCTAAAAATACCCTTTTATCCAGTTTTTTTTAAACTACTCAAAGTTCATTTTTGTAAACAACGGTCCATTTGAAATAAAAGAAGATAAAATTGCTACAAATTCATTAAATTTTCTTCTCCAATAAACGGCTTTAGCAGTGAAAGCACCTCGAAATTTGGTGACATAAACGAAACATGTAAAAGGGGGAATTATTCCACTTTATCTCAATATAACTTAAAAGCTATCAATTTTTCGTAATTATTAACCTGATATGAAATGAAAGAGGATAAAATTGCCTACATTTTGAGTGTTCAAGATTTTCTTCTAGGAACGATGGTAGTGGCGGTTTGCGCTTGGGGTGCACGGTTGCACAACCCCAAGTTAATAGAAAAAAAATTTATAATATATTAGGAATATACGTTTTCTCTTTAATGGCATGGAAGATATTATCGCAATACCGATGTATCATATCATGTAATCTTTTGAAATCAAAGATCCCGAAAAGAGCGCTCTCTCTGGCGTCTGATGCTCTCAGGCAAACACAAGAGGGAGGGTCTTGCACATCGTATCCGATTTCAGCCAATGAGGTTCGGAACTACTTTGCGTCACAATATTAGCGGAAATTTTAAATGCAGCCAGATACCATTAGTATCACGTCGTTACAAGACATTGAAATAGATTTATGAAGCATTTATTTTAAATATTGCATTTTACACACCTTCATCACGTTATTTTTGGTCGATTACCATTGAAAATTGTCATTTTATACAACTTTCAAAATGTTTATCAACACTATCCGCACTCTATGCAACATGGTGGCCAGTGTCTGGTCTGGCTTTTCAAACGAAGTGTCCGTGCTGTGGTCACGTGGTTCGTGACGCAAACTGGTGATGCGCAGAACGAGCGAAAATCGGTGCAACGGAGGAACTCACTTATGTAGCGATGCTTATTTCATAGGCGGAGTAAACTGTCAACGGCAAACTGCTTCACGCTTTATATAGCAATTATTAGGCCACAAATGGACTACGCATGCCCTAGCTGGGCAACTGCTGCAGAATATCATTTAAATAAACTGCAAGTAGTTCAGAATGAATGCCTTAGGGCCGCCCTCTGCGCCCATAAGTACACTTTAATTCAAAATTTGCATCGCGATGTTTCAATGCCACTGCTAAAAAAACATTTCAAAAACATTATTTCTAATTTTTTCAGAAAAGCCGCTGACTTGGAAAACTCATTTCCGAGGTCGCTTCATACGAACCCGATCAACGGGCGAAGTATAAGCGATCGAAACAATTCCTGGAGTAAGAGAAATCTGAAATAGCGAAATGAGACTTGAAATATAAGCTTTGAATTTCAGCACACGCAATGCGCGCACCAGTTGGCTAAAATCTAACTGATCTGTTTTTTCTTTTTCATGTTGCAGGATTGGCCATAGATGCCCGTAAGGAATGGCTGCACCGCGGTGGCGTGAACGTACATTGCACCTTACGTGCGTTCACAAAACTGCACAAGTATGCACACTCACTTACTACTCGCGCACCTTTTCTTGAACGAAGACCTTGCTTCCCTCTCCCTGGAGCCATAAACAGCTGAAGGCAAAAGATCGCAGCGATCACTGATGACATTCCCAACATTAAAACTACGTTGGCGCGAAACATAAGCTAGTAGCTTTCGTAGTAAAGAACGTCTGTTCAGGTTTATTATCAGTATCTGAAGAAATGGCTGAGGTAGGTTCAGGTCCTTCAAAGGGAGGCACCTAAAACTCCCGAAAAAGTTAGGAGGACGTATCGTAGCGGCGAACGCAAAATTATAGAAAAAGTTGTGAAATCTTGTGAAGTGGAAAAGGAGAACAACGTTTTGTTGCATCCTATCAGTCATGCTGTAGATCGGGCTTCTGCGTATACTGGTGCTAGTATTTCCACTATACGTAGAATAAAGATGCAAAGAGCCAAAGACCCCTCACAATCCCCAGAAACGCCCGGTAAAAAAGGTAATATTCAAGTAAACCCATTTATCATACTCTCTGTAATTATATTTTTACATACTTTTTCCACCAACTTTACACTTTCAACGAAAGGCTGATTCATAGTATTTTAAGACTTTATTGTTTACCTTGTTAGTAACTCTTTAGATTGTCACAATTTATAAGAAGCAATTAATGCAATAAAACAAGATTTGATAAAATACGATTCAGTGGGCAAGTGGGGAACTCGATGTGTAGACACTCCTCGTGGTGAGTCTGGGTAATTTCGACAAGAATGCTTGTCAAAATTAGCAAAGACCTACACAAGCCGACCTCTTAAATACGTTTTAATTCATCTAGTGTCCCTGCTGTTGCCTACCCAGAGCGATGACCTGGCTGCAAACGTAACAGGTTTGACTTTCATCTACCACAGGTTCGCATTAATGAAAATACTCTAGTGGCTGTCTTTGTAACTAATACCCCCACTCCGCCCGCATTTCGTCAATCTATCGTTCAAGAAAAGTTGCGTGAGTGGTATGTACTTCCACCATGACAGTGCACCATATCACACTCTCCTCTTTTACTAGTTTACTCTTTGGCCCCATGCTTCAACATTCACTCTTCGTTGTTTTCGCACGGCCACCAGACATCAGCTTACAGCACAGAAGGGCGGCGGCGGTGGCCGGCGAATTAGGAAGGGCGGCGTGTATGACCCATTGATTGACTGATTACTAGTGATTCCGGGAGCGACAACTGATAAGAATATTGGTCCCGTAAGTGCAGTGCATGTTTTTTCCTCGGGAGATGGCGGTGATGTTCCCCCGCTGGATAGCGAGATCCGGCGCCTACCTACCGTCGGCTAGTGGGGTTTCCCCCTAACCAGGACTCTCCCACCAGCCGGGCACCGCCCCAGCCGGGACATGCTCTAAGCTCCCGACCGGTCTCCCGGGATATGTGGTAGTGTAGTGCTTGTAAGAGTGTAAGCAAAAGATGAGGATAGGACAAGGAATGGGAAGGAAAGATCGCGCGCGGTCCGTGGGCCGTTTGATAGGGTACTGCTCCAGCATTCGCCTGATTTTTTTAATTTGTTGCGTCTACATCTTGACGCAACGCGTCTCCAAGCCCCTTAAGGGGCGTTGAGCGCTTTACACTTGGGAGTAATCCTCCATTAATGTGCTTTTACTTTTAATAATTGTCAAGTCTCGTCACGTCGCAGTCAGTCAGTGCCTTTTATCCCTTCGGCCAGGGTTGAACGGAGAAATAACGGAAAACTACCGAAGAGCAGCCGGCGGCTAGAATTCTTCTCGAGTCAGCTGTAGAATTCCACATAGGTATCTGGCTAATGTCGAAAATCCTGCCACCGTCGGGACTCGAACTCCAGTACCTCCCGGTCAGAGGCAATGCAGTGACATCAGTTAATGCTCTGAGCCATCTCCCGGTGTGCTTGTCCGAACTATCACATACAGTTTACCTCTTCAACATATTTCTTGAACGATAAGAATGTAGTATGCAGTCGGTTTGGACGCATCGGGATTTTAATCGTCTACGACAACTTTTACATTGGTAAGGGAAGATCCAATTATTGTACTCACAAAAATAATAAATTAAAAAACTATTTTCAGCAAAAAAAAAACAGTAATTTATGAAATCAGATGAAAGGAACGGTATTCTTAAGGTCCATTCACAATTAAACATAAGCATAAGCATGGCGTTAACATAAAAGTTAGGACTACGTCTACAAGTGGACTCATTCACAATGCGTTCGCATAAGCATGTAAGACGTTAACTTATGAGCTTGCAAGCTTCAAGCTTCTGTGCTTATGCTTATGTCAGACATAAGGAATGAGCCAATCACAGTTCGATAACTCAAAATCGAGTATCGAAGTCGATAGGCGAACTATTCTTTTTTTTATTTATTTATTTTATTTTACGTCAAAAAAACAGTTAAAAACTGCGTATGACGTGCTATGGGGAAAAGTGAATTGTGTGCACATTTTCAAAATTCTGTGATCACTACTCTAAGTCATATACTACTTAAATTTTGAATTTTGAAAGGGAGAAAAAAAACAAAAACTCCCATGTAGTAAAATCTATTTTCAAGGATAAATAAGCAATAAATTTTGAATTTTGAAAGGGAGAAAAAAAACAAAAAAACTCCCATGTAATAAAATCTATTTTCAATGATAAAGAAGCAATAAATTTTGAATTTGGAAAGGGAGAAAAAAACAACAAAAAAATTCTCATGTAATAAAATCTATTTTCAAGGATAAATAAGCAATAAATTTTGGCTCTTATTACTTCCTGCCGCGACAACATGGAAACGATAATTTGAAGAATTGTGTTTCCCACTGAATTCTAGAAGACGTGCACAGAAAATGAAGTTACATTTATGTCCAGAAGCAAAACAAGGGCCATCTCAGCATTTGCTCAATGGATCAGGGAAACTGGACGAAAAACCTGATCGATATTCGTGTGCTGCGTGATTGTGTTTGTCGTATTTGTTTTGATATCTCGAAATCGATTCTCATATCCAACCAATAGTAAACTGGAATGCCTCATAGCCAATAGAAACTCTTATTTTGCCTATGTTTATGTTCGACATTGTGAATACGCCAACTCTTCGCTTATGTTAATGTCTATGTCTATGTGTTATGCTTATGTTTGTGATTGCATTGTGAATGAGCCTTTAGCGTAGTTAATAGAAGCGCACTCTACCGAATGAATGAAACGCTAATACGTAGCAGCATACTGCTACCACCCGGCTCCCGGTAACCTCACTTTTCCATTGCCTCGCATGCACCAGCTAGGGACTGACCACTGGGACTGACTGGCGGTAGTCTACGATGCGATCCATTCTAAAAACATGCATCTTTTATTTAAACGGGCACTCAAAAATTGCGCTGATGGTTTGCACAAATTAAAGGAGTCGATTTATTGCAAGTTTAATAGTTTCTGCACCTTTTCCGAGCAGAGAGTATAGTAATAGAGGCGGCACTCAACGTTAATCCCAACGCTCTTATTCAAATTTCTAATTTTCATGGAGGGGAAAGCAGCCATCTTAGACTCAGTGTGTGAGCCAATAGCGTCGAAGGGCGTTCTATCAATGGAGGTGGGGCGTAATGACGACCGGGAAATTTAAAATGAAGATTTTAAAATGGCGTCAAATTAATACACTATTTTTATGTAAAATAAATACGCTAGGCAATTTAGAAGACTAAAATATTAGGATTTGGAATCCTAAGTCACTGAATGGAATTGTTGTCCAGGGAGTACAAAATAAAAAGTTATTTCATAAACACAATATTTATTTCTAAATTATGTAAATAGTCATACACAATATAAACAATAATACGCATAATACAGTTTTTTACAAAATAAATGTAAGCAAGTAATCAGACATACAGATTATTTTACTTTGCCATTGACTGTTGGAAACCTGAAGAATTGCCGTCCCCTCCTTATGTTTTTGTTGTTTCGGCAATTGGGTACCCCACAACGCCTAGATTGGGGCATTTCGAGTTTACAGCACAGAGCACCGTCTCAGAAACATACAAACGCAAAAACGTTCACTGGACACCGTTCCGCATAAAGCACGTGAATAATTGCCGGGTGCGGCCTGTAGACTTCGCGTACAGCGCCTTTGCGCCCTTCGACGCTATTGGCCCACCACGGGTATAAGATGGCGGAATTCAAATAAGAACAAGCCCCGGCAATCTAGTGACGTACGACTGTTTCCGAGGTTGTTTTTTTCTGAGGCGGACGCCGCCCTAGAGCCCTTAAGTAGCAGCCTCCACTGGACGGGGAGTTGATCACAGCGTGGTGCCCGAGGGGAATACCAATTTTCTGTCTTCGCTGACACTAGCTGAAACTTAATTCTATGAATTTGCTGTTATTGAAATTACAACGTTATTTACGATTATTTCAGTATTGAATACATTTTCAATGTTTTGGAAATTTATTTTTATTTGATGTTATGTTTTTGATTTTAACTGTACATTTGACGAGTCGTTTGTGTTAAGTTGGCCGTTCTGGAACGAAGTCCCTTGCTAACTCATGGTGTGTGCAATGATTTTCCAGTCTGCGAGGTGTCGTTGCGAATACGAGTGTGGTGGAATATCTCTCGTTACTGCAATATATACCCGGGTTGTGAATAATTTTATTTTGTTATTACGATACGCACAGCTGACTCTGTAGTTGGCGCGCCTGCGTACGAGGCGATGCGCGAGCTCTTTATTAAAGTAGACGGAGCAGCGAGATACCCGCTCCACCGGGCGAGTCGGGTCGAGCCGTGGCGACCGGTATATACAATCGACTCTGGTTATAGTGAATTTCTGGAGACTAACACTTTTAGTTCACTGTATCAGAGGTTCACTATATCCGATGATTTCAAAATGAAATAGAATCTCTCCATAACTTTTTATTTTATTAATATAGAAATAAAGCAAAATACATTAACAGTACGAATTAAAATTTTATATATCTTTATTTGTCTTTAAAAAATCAAATTTTTTTCAATTGTTTCCTCCGTACTTTCTCTAGACCCTTCTCCAGAATTCGTGTTCTCTCCATAATTGATTCTACATGGACCTATGTGTCCAAGTATCGTAATGAGGTCTTGACACCTTTCAGTGCCTCTTGCACTGTTGGAATTCAAGCTGCAGTGTTGTAATTTGTGGCGATATATACTTTTTCAGGAAATAATTAATTTCCAGGACATATTTCACTTTAGCCGAGGTTCAGGTTCACTATAACCGAATTTTCTTATACTTTGTAATGTAAGCGAAACGGGACCAGTGACTTAAGTTCGCTATAACAGAGGGTTCACTATATCCGAGTCCACTCTATTGGGCGGCCTGGCAAGACAGAATGGTTGGTGATTGCATGTGCTTAGAGACTGTTATTGTGACCGTTACGCTGACCGCGCCAAGTGCTTCGTTTAGTTAGTTAGTTAGTTAGTGCCTTATTTTACGTGGCGAGACTCGGGCCATCAGGCCCGCTCTTCCGTCTGACCACGCAAAGTTCGCTACACTCCTTTCACCATCTAGCGGAGAAAGGAGGTATTATCTTGGGCGACGAAACAGGCGGTTCTCAATTTTGCTCAGAGGCTTCTTTTAGGCTTGAGGATCTTTTACATGCAGTAAATCTACTAACATGGGACAGCCGGCTTTACTTCCCCTCCGAAGGAAGGCGTACGAAGGATTTTTTCGCCCTTAAAAATCCACGGCTTCGATCGGGTTTGAACCCGCAAACTCGGGTACAACAGTCCGCTGACCGTTATACCACCGAATCCGCAATATTCCGTTGGATATTTATTGATTAACCTTCGAACTGGTACATCTTCTGGTAATACAACGAACAGCTAAGACTTTAGTACTTTCTTCACTGGCGCGTGGTAGGGCTAGCATTTATATTGTATGGTGAGATAGTTGCTTTTGGATTGCAACGCTGGAAAAGCACAAACTGTTTTTGTAGAAACAAGTCTCCCTACTTTTTTATTCATTTCAGTTATCATCAGCACTAGAAGCAGCAATAACAACAAAGATCATGAATTGAAGAAGTGTATAACGTGTCCAAACAATAGTGCTTGAGTGCAATCACCATATTTTGGAAATCAAGAAGTTTTTGTTTTGTGTGAATTCTATTATCAAGTGTCTCAATGCAGAACTAATAGAAAAACTTGAGTGTCAACTGAAAATCAAAGCCCCGTCTCGGTCTCTAGGTGGGAAAGGGATAATTTGCTTTCGGATATGGCCAGAAACTTCTATGAAATTTCCAAAAATGTATTTTTTTGCATGTTTTAGCGCTGCGATTGCGCTGGGTTGCCCGGGAATTAATATAACGCCGACTAGATATGCGACGTGTTACAAAAATATCCGACCTTTTTGAGTTTGCGAAACCCTGATGGTTTTCCATCAAGCGCACTTGCATGAGGCGATCTTGAACCTTCGTGCGCATGCATTACTTTTTCACTGCCTGTCGATAGCGTCTGTTGCTGGCAAGCAGCATTTGAGTGAGGTAATGTGTAATGCTCTCGTCAGTTTCTCATTGCACTGCAGATCAATCGCAATTTCGTGTTGTCGTCTCACAGGAGATGTTAGACTCAAAAAAGAGTGACCCGACTTCATGAACATCATAATCACTGGTGACGAGTCCTGTGTGTACGGAACCTTGTTGTGACCAAAAACGGCAAAGTTCATAAAAAGGTTTTTATAGGTTTTTATTCACCGATGTAATACACAGAGATTACACCATAGAAAAGCCCGCTTTAGAGAAAAGCAGGAAGATGTACCAGAGACGAGCAAGATCACCGAAAGTTCAGAAGTCCCCAAAACTCACGCCGTGGTCGAAAACAATGTCCAGGAGAAAAGTTCGTTATATCGAAGTGTTCTCAACCCTAGAATCACCATTCATTGTTCCACACTAACTGCTCACACTTCCCCGGGATCGCTTGAACTGCCGGCCATTTTTAACATTTTTTTAAACATTTTCCCCTCACCAGTAGCCCTGGCGAGGCGGGAATTTATTCAGATTAGGGAATACATGTTTTTGCGCTCCAACCTTTCGGTTTTTGGAGCTTGGATAGGGCTGTAACTTAAAAAAACTAACTATATCTAATCTTAATCTACTTAAAACTAAACAGTGCCTCTTTGGGCTCTTCGTTTTATTTACAATAATTTAAAGAAATAGTTAAACGTTCTTTTGATTGTTCATGTTTTTCTTATTTTGTTTTATGTTCATTCACACGCTCATTCATGCTTATTCTATATATACAAACTCATTCACTCGCACATTCATACCGCACTTCACTACACTATGTTCACTATAAACACTCGCACTTTTTCGCCACGGCGCCGACTTTACTCAGGCGTCCGTGACGTTTTCCAACCCGAGCGGCCCAGGCCCGGCGGGGCGCGTTTCCGCGCCTCCCACGCAGTTTCCGGTTTCAGGAAGCGGCGACCGCCTCCCGCGCACTATCTGCTCCCCCGCGTCGCACAGTTCACAGAACTTGTGCGGGGGAAGTGCGCGGAAGGTGAAGGCGACGTGCTTTGGGCCCTTTCATCTGTGGAAGGCCCTGTCCACGTCGCTGTTCGCCGCTCTGCCGGTCTCGCGCAGGATGCGCGGAGCGGACGGCCGCAGCGCTCTTTCAAGCGCCATCTCCGCCCGCCGCTGCAGCTCCGCCGGGAACTGATGGCGCACGCCCAGAACTCCGAACGCGTCAGTGTTTTGGGGAGTGCGGTCAGGGGGTAAGTTAGGGAGGTGTGGGCGCGCGCCTCTGTTTTCTGCGACCCGAATGGGTCGCAGAGTGGAAGGTGGAGCGGCGGCGAATACCTCGCACGCGTACGCCCACAAGGGGCGCACGCATGCGGTGAATAAGCGCCGCTTGAGTGGAAGAGAAAGATCGGGGGAACGGAGAAGGGGTTTTAATAAAAGGGTTCGAATTTTGATTTTGGCTGCCGGCCACTCCCGGCGGGGCCGCTTTATATCCCCTCCGTGCTAAAGGTTCGCCGACTAGCCCGGTCGTAGGGGCTGTGGCGCTCCCGGGCGCGCCGACTGGTGCGTGACGGTTGCCCCATTGATGTAGTATCCTAAAAAGACGCTAGATGTGCCACGAGCGCCACTGTTCCATTCCCAAATTGAAGAGGTCCGTCGTCGCCATTAGAAAAAAAAAAAAAAACTCCAGGCCGTGTATTAGGCCGCACTAAATTCGCAATATGGCAGCTTGAAAGATTTCCTGTCGGAATAGCCAACTTATGAAACTATAACTCTGATCAAGTCTCTCGCTTTTGTTTTCTTTGTTGTCTCATTCACAATCCTCGCGCGGTCTCGAGTCTTGTCCACTGTTCAATAATACATGTTTCGTTTTTCGGTAGAATTAAAAAGAGGTGTTCATCTATAAACGAATATTAACTGTGAATAATTATTAAGTTAATTAAGAATTATCATTATCAACTATTGCGAGCTTCAGAAGTGTTAAAGTGTGTCAAGTGCAAATGAAAAATACAACCTCAAAAGTTATCTGCGGTCATACTTCTATGTTATTAATGCTTTTGAGATGTGTGTCAACAGTTCCTTCACGTTTTGAAGTGGTAGTAATGAGTTTTATTGAACGCAAATAAATACCACAATTATTGAAGTTAATGAACGTGATATACATGGTAGTTTTTAAGTGATCTAATGAATTGTTCCTAACAGTCCAGTTATGTCAATATCAATGCAAATGCATCCATTTAATTTATCAGTTCAATTATTCATTAACTTTTAAAAGTAAGTTAAAAAAAATAATGAAAATAATCATTAGTGTAAGTAAGTCTTCAATAACTTATCCATTGTTACCAGAGACAGTCTTCGAATACGTGTTATCTTCAAAGGTTCAATATTAAGTATAGACCCAGATGTTGTTGGGCTATCCATTATTTTCCAGTTATAATTAAAATGAATTCAGAAAAATAATAATAAATATAATATAATTAATTTAAAACAAAAATAATAATGAACTACTATAACT